>CM064514.1:31420193-32087634 GCA_032716605.1 Paralithodes platypus
TATCTATTGCCTGACCCGTGATCCCCGAAAGGGGTGGCCACTAACGAACCGCCCCCATGCACCTCTGTCCCCCAGTCACATCCGATTCCCCTCCCCCCCAACCAAGCACCGCCTTCCGTTCATGTACTTCCTCACCGCCATCCTTCCACCTCTCATAATCGTTCTACCGACTCTCCCTCACGCTGTTCCCTCCACCTCGCTCCTCGTACACCCTCTTAGTCATTCTCCAATCTCGCTTTCCATATAGGCTGAACCATCTCAAGTGGTTTCGTTTTTCACACTTGCCAGCACATCTACCTCCACACCACACACCTTCTTACTTCCTCATTATTCCTGTTCTATATCTCAGTACTTAACTCCACCACGCACTCACTAACGTAATAATTTCCACTTGCTCTCACCTCTTGGTCTGTGTCTCTCAACCAACGTCCATGCTTCGCTTCCGTAAGTCAGTGGTCGGGATTACACACACTGTCCCATGCAAGGACTTCTTCATTCACTTCCATACTGACCACCCTAGTTCTTGTTACTTAACGCTTTTTCGCGTTATTCCTACACCCTTCTTCCCCCTGTTGTAACCCCTCTCCCGCACGGTTCTTCATTTCATAGTCCCATCTGTTACTCAACAAACCTGCCCAGATACTTCAAATAGTTGACGATCTCCATACATCATGCCCGTTCAGCGTCACCTCACACTCATGTGACTTCACTCCCTTTGCTTTCTTCGAGAGACCATAACCTTGCTCTTCCTGCATTAATACCATGTCCAAGTCCGTTTTTTCGCACACTGTTCCAAACTCATATTACTGAAACCCTGCAACTCCCATTCATTATCAACTCATCATTCACTAGTATCATCCTCGAACAGCAGTATAGGTAGCTTCCACTCAATTCCCTCCCTGTTCAGTGATACACCAAACATCCACTGCTCTTGATAGTATTTCTTTTCATGACTCCATCCCATCATATACAGTAAACAACCACGTGGACAATCACACACCCCTGTTTCAAAACCAACTTCAGGTCAAAGAACTCGCTCTGCCTTCACTGCTCCACACGTACGGCCCCGCCTTTGCAACCCTCATACCATGCCTTCTTCATGCTTTCAGCAACTTTCCCTCTAGCTCAACGTACTATTCTAAGCTGGGAACTTTCCACAAACCTCCTCTATTTTTCTATTATTTGTATGTTCCTTTATTTTTATTATTGTTTTTAGAGGAGAAAAATAAAATAACTTGAACATTGTGGATTGACGGCACTGAAGCATACAGGTATAGAGATAGATAGACATAACAACATAGAAGTGTAACCACCGTATAATACGTAGACTGAGGGAATATAATGTGTAAATGTCTCGGTTTATCGCTTATGAGCATTGCTTCTTCTTGGAAATTTACTTTCCAGAATTCTTCACACCGTACCTCAGCGCACGACCCAGGAATAGGGGCCGATCCACGGGGGGTGGGGTGTGGGGGGGTGGTCGTCACCATGCCTCTAGTCACATTGTTTTCAACTCCAACCTTGTCAGTTCATTCCAGTATTTAGTCACAACTCTGATATTAAATGTGTGAAATGCTTGGACCGGTCCCCAGAGTTATCTGGTTATCCAAAAAATGTGGGGGTTGTTCTGAACTTAAGAGTGGGTTATTCAATCATAATGATTCCGGTCATGTCGAGTAGCCTTGATAGACATCAACGTCCAACCTTTCACTGGCTATAACAAAGGATGTAGCACACAAGGGCCTTGCACTGTGACGATTAATTTATGTGGCGAACATTTAATAATCCAAACACAAGTTGCTAAATCTCCGTCACCTCGGTCCAATGCTACAACTAAAATAAAACCTAAAGTTTCCTATCAAAAGACACTGTGAGTAGTATTGACAGTAGGGATTTTTCCCCATAGAATGCTTACCGGGCCGCCCTCCGGCCGTACGAAGAGGGCGCGGTCCTGTTTTCTCCCACGGAGATCGTACGAAGATCTATGTCAAGATCGCTCCTCCGTCAATCATCGAAATCCTTCAAGATACTTCCAGGGTCCCAGACCAAGAAGAGGAAGACATCTCCCTTACCCCGCACCAGTGGTTCCGCCGAAGTCAGGGGGACATAACCTTAAACCGAAATCCTGTACGAAGTCAACGGGTTCGAGGCGTCCGACATCGCCTGGGTCATCGTCCTCCCATCCTCCGCTCCTACCTCTACCATGTCTAACGGTCCAATTCTGGCAGTTCAGAGGTAGGAACGGAGGACGTATGAGTCTAACTCCCAGGGGATTGTACAAGTGATATACTGGATAGTAACATGGTCCCGAATTTCACTTAGACAAGATTTTGCTATTCCTCGGGTTGATAATCTGGCTAGTCAAGTTAGTAGGGTTCCGGCCAAGGTGTTGGCAGACCAGTATAAATGGATACCCGGCGGAGAGCCATGTGAGTGACCACTGTGGGCCACAAGTCATAGGGTAAGAACAGACGATCCGTAGTGTGTGGCGAGCGTCAGGAGCCATTGCCTAACGCCTTCGTGAGGTAAGGGACAGGGGTTCATCTGTAACGTTAGGCCCCACAATCCGATACCTTCATCGATACCAAGATTTTTCGGGGGGAAGGTTTTGGGCAACATCTAATTTTCTGAGACACAGCCACAGCCGGAAGACATGGAAGTGAGAGAAAATAGGCATGAAGACTTAGATCCTTTATCTTCGGGCCAAACCCGCCACGCTTAGATCATGTGTCATAGGCAGCCTCAGAGTATGTAACCAAGGGAGATTTCAGATCTATGTTCCAGGCATTGTTGCAACCAAATTTGCTGTGGGGAGGTACCACACCGTCAACCGGACGTTTCCTGCATCCATACGGAAAGCTCCCTCAACAATTTCTGTTGTGAGACCCTTGGAATCAGCCAAGGTCCCATACCCTCAACTAACGTGCAACATCCCATTACATGTTACTAGTTCTATTGCCTTTCCCTCTACAGTACATACAACTAACTTAAGCGTAATTACTGCTATTGTTCCTCCACCTTTGTAAACGACCACAGTCAAGAAAGGCCCTATGCCATTTCTTTATGGTTTCATATGTTTTTTCCATAGGGTTACCATTGCAGCTCAGAATCCCACAATTGCTGCAACAGACAATCTGTGGAGGCGTCCGGTAACCCGGTGAGTGGATTATTCAGATGAATAAACCCAGGAAACTACAAGCTAAGGATGTAGCTGGGAATATTTTAGACGTGTCCCTGTCAAAGCCATTCCCAATGTGTATGCAATAATGCGTATGACTATTGGTGTTACACTTCCTCTCCTCCCTCCCGCCTCCCCTCCTCTGCACGACTTTAAGGCGGACTGGTCCAACTCACGAAACGGCTTAAATGACGTAAAAGTTCTTGCTTGTTGCGTACGCAAGAGTTGGACACAACGCCAAGTGACCAGCACGTAAGTCTTTCCCGAAAGGAATTGGTATGAGGCCTAGACATACCGCATTACAAGGAAGGGATATCCCATAAGAGACGGAATCAATGTCCTTAACCTAGGCAAGGATTAACCTTAGGTAAATCCGTACATATATCATTACGTATTGGTACTTCATAAACACCCCCCCTCCCCCCCCCATAATGGAAGGAAAGGAGAGACTGAGGCACACAGACTGAAAGAACATCACAGGTAACACCCCTATGGAACACCTTTTGCCAAAAAGCAACAAAAAGGGGGCGATCTGGCCTGCCTAGGACACTGACATAAAGAAGGCGACAAACTTGGTGGTGTAAGACCAGAGCCCTGATGTCGGCTAAAGAACCGTGAGGTAACGGAGGCAGAAGAAAACGAATCGTAGCAGCATACTATCGGACGTCTCAGAGCCAACCCCGGAAGGGAAGGATGAGGGGCACTAATCACCCGACACAGGCTAATCTCCACACGCACGGTTTGCCGAGGCCCCTACCAGCCTGTGGTTCCAGCCCACCAGCGCCACCCGGCCTGGCAGAGCGCACAGATCGTTATGCTGGGCCGTCAAACCGGGCATTGCGGGTGAGGGAACACGTCTGCGTGTTACGGGAACCATGAACAGGCAGAAAAAACGTGCGCCGCATGCCCAGTTGTAGTCCACAACACTAACAAACGGAGCCAAATTGACCGTCCTTTGGATGACGATAGAAAAAGCCAGGAAGACAGGGGGCTCCAGACAAGGGAGCCAGCTCTCGACACTCTCTACCCCTCAGTGAATGCGGGCCAAAAATGACCGCCCTGCGGACGAGAGAAAAAGCAAGGAAGACATGGCACCAGACGAGGTAGCCATCTCCGATACTCTCTCCCCCTCAGCGAACTCAAGAAAGAAACAAATGTCGGTTTCAAGCACGGGCGCAGGTGTAATGGTAGGCAGGGGAACCAGGTGTATGGAGGAGCTGTTAGAGCAGCCGCCAGAGACCACTGAGGTGTCATCTGGCTCGTGTGTTTGCCAACGCCGAAAACAGGCACCCACTAAAACGTTCAGCACCCTTAGCAGGGAGCGCAAAAACCCAGGCAAAGGCCACACACGAAGTCCAGTTATGGCCGCCCAGGCGGTTCCGATGAGCGTCGTTACAAGTTTGCGACGGAATGCAAAGGAAAAGGTAATGCAGTGACAACCCAATGCGACCGACGTAACTGTGTGGGCCATGTTGGCAGTGTACCAATTAGGAAAACCCACGCCAGGGAGACCCCGTAAGACGGATCCACTTCGTCGCCTTCCAAAGCAGAATAAACCTGCGCGTCAATATGTCTACCCAACATTGGGAGCTACTTAGCCCCACAGAACAGTCCATGAATGCTAACTGCATACGCGGAGCCCCAGGTCTTCCAATTCGCCCCAATTTGTAAGCCGGAGACCGACAGGGGAACGGAATAAGGAACGCACCAATGAAATAAGACGCCCCATCCGAGTGAAACATGTCTGCGCCGGCCATAAGGGCACGAACCAACCAAATCCTGCTCTGGCACCCTCGCAGGCCTTTGAGGACCTCGCACAGTAAAATTTCGGCAGGCGGCGGAAAGCTGCGTGTAGGGACAGCCACCTGTCCCAGTCCCTTGCTGAATGCATCCCCCCCCCCCCCCCCAGCTGAGGGTCCGGACAACAGTCCAGGAAGACAGACATCTCTGCCAGCACGAACGAGGCGAAGAAGTCCACTTTGTTGAACTCCCCAGGAGGCTTGCCAGGTCGTCGAATACGTACTGTATGAAAGACCATGCTACGATCGGTGCGTCAACCCTGCGACACAGCACCCGCTCAAAGTATGGCAGTCCCGTAAGGGGAAGACGTATGCAGGTGTGAAGCCGTGATAGGCGCTTCGAGTAAATAACATCACCCGGCCAGGGCCCGTAGAACGGCGGACCTGGCGGAGCCATGCCGTCCGAAGACAGGGAACCACCGGCCAGAACATCCACCCTGACAGCTATTGACCTGCCGTGGAGGGCCCGTTCGTGAACCCCTCAGGAATAACAACGTGAAACAGAGACTCAAGACAATGATTATGAATGGTGAGACCCGGCCATCAGCCCCGATCCGGACTGACCAATTAGGAACGGTGAGCCCCACCCCACGTCGCTCGACACAGTCTATCTACCCAGATTGGTTCGTCGGTGGAGCGGACCAGGGCACAACCCGCTGTGATTGTGCCCCGAGCGCACCCAGTGTTGAAAACCCAAAGGAATCTAAGCGTGGAACCGGGCAAAGCCTATCGGGATGGCAACCGCGGAAACTCGCTGGTGCCGAACTAAGTAGGAGGCGGTGTAGCTGGAGCCAATCTGGGGAAACGTTCAGTGATGCCCCAAATGATTGACTCGATGAGCGATTCCCAGAAGGTCCGGAGGGTTAACTAGATCGAGTGCAATGTGGCAAAAGCAATCCTGCGAAGGGGTGCTGCATTCACTGGACTCAGTCCGACAGGCGTGCCTGTCACGACTGTGACGCCTACCAGCGTTGGCAGAATCGCCTCCCGTTAGCCGCTAGCCGCTCGCCAGGGCAGTGAGGTGGGCTACAGTTATCAGAGAATGTGGTTCTTTCTTTCATAGTACTTGCATTGTTTACTGACAGTCCAGTGGTGGTCGTTTCATTTTCGTCTGTGACAACGGGAAGTATTTTATATTCTGAATAGAATATAACATGCATGGTGTATAGTCAAGGAGAGAGAACAATCTAGGCAGTGAGGTGGTAGTGTGTGGTGTGCTAATACATGTGGCATGCCTCCCCCCCCTCGGAGGCTCGCGCGTCTGCCTTCTAAACCGCCTCTTGATTTTCTTGGTGGTTTTTTGGCGCGTCATGGAGGCCTGCTGCCTTGTTACGTATCGGCCCTGTGATTGGCCGACCCACCATTCCTTTGTGGGATCCTTGGGGTCCCGAGTAGCTAAGCCCTCTTTTTTAGAGTCCGCTAGGGACGCACATTACTACCATCCTTTTTAACCACTGTCCCCCATACCTCCACCATTTCGATAATCGGTCTCTCTTCCTCAACTTCTTCTCTTTCATTCCTCTAATCTTTTAACGTCACACCACTCGCTTTTGGTTCTGCACACGATTTCATATCGGCCCATCGTATTATGTGAGTCGCTCTCAGAGATATTTTAACATGTACTTAGAATAGGCTTGAGGGTTCCTTAGTTAGTAGAGTTTAAGAACTCGGTGTGTCTCCATTAATTGTTGTAGTGGCTCTGCTGGGTTATTTAATGCCTATACTGGGATAATAAGGCTTTCTGTTGTCGTTGTCGAGCGATGTGTGTAGGGTTTGGCTAATAACCTACACGACTTTGACTTTTGTTCTGTGGTAGCCTAGGTTGTCCTTTTGGTTGTGCCTTTTTGCGCGTGCAGCATCGTGTTGTAAGAAGGGCAATTTGCCTACTAACCTTAGAACACCGTGCTGCCACTTTATCTTGATTTTAGAGGGAATCGCCATGGTAAGAACCAGATACTTGAGCATCTGGATCTACCAAGAGAGCATCCCCGTCATTCACGTAACATTAACCATACCGTCTTAAGGACAACGCTAGGCTATGAGCCAGTCTTATCAGCCACAGTTTCCTACCCTTATAGCCTATCCCCAGCTAGACTTATTTCGCCGAGCAGACACTAGTTAGGACATGAGCTATTGTGATATGTATGCATTATTATTCACAGGCATTTATATCGTCGAGGTTGTTGTTGATTGGCCCAACCATAGCAGACTGTTTCGTTGATGAGGACGTCTCTCGTTTCGTGTCGAGCATTACTTCTCGTTGCGCATGTCATAGTATTCCCGTGTCAGTTAACATTAGATGTCCTATCTTTTAGTGTATTCATTCTACTGCATGGTGTCCTGCCTCCTGCCCCCCTTTTAGATAATTTCAGATACGAGCATACTTAAAATTAGCATCAGACTTTCTTCAGAAGTTTCCCCAGGTCTATGCTGTAGGACTATACTGCACTTTCTTTCAGATAGGAGTGAATAGTTTATTGTTGTTTTAGAGTAACTGTATTGAAGCACATCCTTTTATTGTTATTAAGATCTTGCAGTGATTTAATTGACCTTTCCATAGCTTCCCTTTTAGGCATTTTTAACGTAACTTGCATCTTGTTTGTTTTCAGGCTATACCAGTGTGGGGTTATCTAGAAGTATAGTACATTTATGCCCAGTTAAGGATAACCCCGTTATCGCAGATTAAACTTTGGAGGGTATAGGTGTTTTGGTTAGCGGGCGTATAAGTTCAGGGGATTTGGATCTAGCATACCGTGTGTTGTCATAGTGCCCTATTACTAGTCCAATCATTAAGTGGCCCTTAGTTTTATTCGTGATCCCGGGTCGTACAACGACTCAGCCTAGGCCCACCCCTACACTACCGTCGACGTGCGTGAGGCACGACGTTGGAAAGGTGTACACGAATCCACATAAGTGAGAAGTCGGAGGACCAGTAATGTGACTTGTACACAGCGTTGCGGAGAGGCTGCGGCCGACGAGCCAACCGTCCAAGTACAACAGGACCGGAAACCCCTTACGGAGGCAGAGGAGGCGGGTCCTGTGTGAAGAGTACCGGGAAGACCCTTGGACGCGATAGTGAGGGCGAACGGGCATATGTCTAACGTGAACTCCCCCTCCCCGATGTCTACTGGAGCGGTGGCCAGCTTAACTATGGAACCTGAGAAAGCCAGAGCCCATGCCAAGAGGTAAGTCCACGAACCCCGGGTCACCACCCAAGAACCCGAGACTAGAGGACCGTGATGGTGAGCACCTCCGAAACCAGTTGGACACGATTCGTTGGTCTAAGCAGGACAGACCTACCACCGGCCACTCCGCATTGCAGACCTCTTGGGGACATACTATCGACGAGAGGAAGACATATTGCAGATATGCGACCCAACTCGAAACAACACCCATCCTCGGTGCATAGACCGAAGAACGGTGGCACAATCTTGAGTCACCGGTCGATGTCGGGGAGCCGGGTGAGGAAAGGCCATGACCTGCCACCTCCAGGACAGACCCCGCAGCACACCCTCATATTGCCCACTACGCGTTTGTGCCAGTGCCTAAGCAGTGATGGAAGAAACCTGTGTTTGGGCTTGAGTAAGGCCCACCACCGCATCCGCCAAACAGACAGGACCGGATAGGGTAGAGGGGACAGTCCCCCTGGAGCAGTGCTCGTAGGGAGATGCGGAGTGGCCTACCAGACACCTCGTGGAGCGAGAGGCCCCCCCACGACCACCTCTCCCCTGAGTCCCTTCACCAGTCCGAAGTGAACGACGAGTATCCTTGCGCACTGTCGAGAATACTCCGTCCTCTGGTTGAACCCTCCGATAGGAAGCCCTCGCTAGACATAAGCAGGGAAGGACAAGGCGGGGAGCGTCGAATTGAGGGACGGCCCAGCCGCCACCCCCCCCCCCCCCCCCGACTAGATGAAGGAAGCAGCCAAAGCTGGCCTCGACTCCCCTTGGCTCATGATGCTCCAAAATGCCCCCGCAGCCGCAAGGAGGCTGGCTCGCCGCTTGTGCACCCCACCCTGCCCGTAGAACCCCAGGAGGGTCGGGGCATCACATAAAACACCGTCGTAAGATGAATCCGAGATAACCAAACAACAGCAAGATGGCAAGAGAGACAGGTGAGCAGTGCGTTGGCGAAGCCTGTGATCGCGCTCGAGGACATCCATCTCCGGGAATGGCGCAGAAGGGAGCAGACATCCAAAAAAGAGACACCAGTGAGGTAGAGTTATTTCCAAGATCCAGGACCTGGCAGGAACCCCGGATGTAACGAACGGACCAGACCCGACCTGAAGGGCTGTTTCAAATGACAACAGACTAGAACCTTCCGCAGAATGCATACCTAAGGCCACCCTCTCTGCACAGCCACGCCACCCAAAGACCCACACAAGATGCGGGAGCTCCAGAACCATAGCTCCCGCCTGATCCCGCTTGCACCCCACCTCGACTATAGGGATCCCAGCGAGTGGCTGACAGAGCGGGGGCAGCAATATGGAGAACCTTCCGAGAGGAAGCCAACCATAGCTCGGACGAACCCGTATAGGGAATGAAAACGTTGTCATGAAACAGCCCGCCCCATGGAAGAAACTGAGACTGTCTGGCCACCCAACCCCAACCCGCACCCAGGCCGAACGAAAGAGATTGCCGCAACTGCCTGAGAAAGCGGGTGGGAAAAGAAGCATGCTGATCAGCCGCCATCGGAGCAGCGGGCGCCGTCGTCATGTGCCCCCCCCGCGGGTTGTAAGGAATCACCACTAGGTGCGACTTGAGGCACAGGATACGGTCGCACCACAAGCTGTGGCGAGACGTTCCAGATTCGCGTGGAGGCCGCGTCCGACCTAGTGGAACTTTGTAGACGCTGCCGGACTAGTACTCCCCAAGCATGGCGGCGATGTCCAAACTCCATGCAGTCATGCCTTGGAACCCGAGTTAGATTGTGAGATTGACTCGAAACGACCATGCTCAACCCCTTGCAATGCCAAACACAGAGGCGTGTAGAAGGCGTTCAGGATAGAGACTCCCATTGGAGAACTCTCGCGCCGCCCCGACCACTACGTGGCGCCCTCCTCCAAGGACAAAGCACTGTAATCCGAAACAGGGGACGAATGTGACAAAGGCACATGAGGTGGCACCGCCCTCAATAGCGCGGTGTGGGAGGGGGGGGGGGGGGGCCAAGCGGCGTGAATGGAGGAGGATCAGGAAGGACCACCGGTGCAGCAGGAGAGACCGGGCTCCGAAGCACTCAGGCGCCCTGCCCAACCTCAATCTCCCTGAACAGGGCATTAGTCGTACGACTTGACGGAGAGAACTCAGGCGTCACCACAGCATGCAAGGTGGGACGAGTGGGCGCACGCCACTGCCGTCCTGAAGAGCGTAACGACTCTTATCAGGAATGGGAGTGGTCATGCTACGACATGGCGATGTCCGAATCGGACCCCATGACGCACGCCCCCCTCTCGTTCTCCCAGAGTCCTTAGACATACCCTTTGACCGAGCAGACGGAGGCACCCGAGTCAGAGGCGCCTAGCGCCCAGCCGTCGACGACACCGTGAGGCGGAACAGGACCCGCACACGGTAAGTTCCCAGGAAGCGAGGGGCCCTTGCCGGTAGTTCCATACAGACGGCGGGACCAAGCTCCTGGCCCCCTTAGCACAGAGGTAGTAGCACCCCGACGTGGTTTAGATAGTCAAGCCCCTGGCAGCAGGGCAACGCGGATACAGCATCGTCCCAATGTACAGAAAGAACCCCACGCCGAAGATATGGTCTATAGTATCCTCATAACGTCCATACTGAATGACACATAGAGACGAGGAATGACTTATAGCAGGCGGTGATCATCCAGAAACCCTAGGATCCCCCGTAAAAAAAACAACTAAGAGCACAAGTACAGCAAGTAGCACGCAGAAATGCAAACTACTCCTTGAGCCCGGAGCACCTTCCTGTGACTGAAATATCATCCCCCCCCCCCCCCCCAATTGAAGGTAAGAAGAAGGCCCCACCGTATTGAAGGGAGCTGGTAGGACACAGGGGACCCTACACAAGTCCCAGAAAAACCTCAAACTCCAGGGTCAGAACTAGACCCGGAGCCAGGTTTCGTTCCCATTGACAGGTTGTATGATGCCCCTCCAAAAGGTGAGTAATAATACCTGCAGGCCGTTAGCACCGATGGGGGAGAGTGTAAAGAAGTCCCAACCTCCCAAAGCGGGAAAAGTCTGCTTCCAGAGCGGGATCGTCGGTCCAAAGTCCGCTCTTCGCGCGGGAAGGTACAGGGTGGAAGGCAGCAACGTCGCCTCCCCCGTTCGTAAAATCCCGCACATGGGCGAAGATGGTGTAGCGGCAGCCCACACACAGCAGAGCCAATGCACACACACTGCGACCCAGAGCGGAGCGGAGGCACTAGCCTGTCTGAAAAAACAGAAGAGCGTGAACACTCAGCCAACTAGCCTCTGTATAAGAGGGTGAGGAGGTAGTAAAAGCGTAACAACAGAGTCCTGCATCCCAGAGCGGAGGCAGTCGTCAGTGATCCCACTCCCAAAGCGTAGCGTGCGTAGTGCGGCCGCTCCCAAGGCGTATCGTACCGTGTGTGTGACCGACCCATGAGGCTTCCGACACCGGGTTAAGGTGTCAGGCAGTCACACCAGACGTGGGAGCGTCTGTGAAAAGGGTTCCTAGCGTCAAGCATGCCCTAAATAGGACGGCAGTGACAGCAGGGAGCGGCCAAGTACCAAGGATCACTGAAGGCCCCCCGCTCCCACAAGGGCGGATCGGTACCGGTGCTGACCGCCCCATGAGGCCTCAGACACCGGGGTAAGGTGGCATGCAGGCACCACAGACATGGTAGCGTCTGAAAACAGGGTTCAGTAGCGTCTGCACGCCCCAAATAGGAACGGCAGTGACAGCAGGGATCGGCCAAGACAAAGGATCACTGAAGTCCTCCAAGTGGTGGGGAACATTTTTTTGTTGTTTTGTTTTTTTTTACCCTCATGAGCCCGTGTCATGAGCTCCTCCAAAGGACGTAGCTTCGTATCCGGGTGATCTGTACCGAATATCAACAGAAGTAAACTAAGGTTATCCTCTCTTAATAGTTACCTACATTAATCAACCATATATTGAAATGGCTCCTGTAACCTTGCTGCGTAGAATGGCGTTGAGTAGAGCTCTCTAGCTCAACTGGTTCTGAGTGATGGTGTATGGGAATTGGAGGTAACCTTTGCCGCGTATTTACGCTCGTCGCGTCCGAACACCTCAAAACCGCGGCCTCCCGGCTACGACACCCAGTTGCACTCGTTGCTTCACCCGCAATTATGCCTGGAATCTATTTGCATAGTGTTTTATTTGGTTTATTATGTCATTTATTATAGTTTTTATGTTAGGGGGGGGGTGGTCTTTTCACTCAATAAAGTTATTTACATGAACTTATTTGTGTCTCTGTCCACTTATTGCTTACTTCGTTTTATTATTATTATTATGATTATAGTGTCCCACTTTCCCTGGACTTTGATAAGTGATAGTGTCCATTTCCCCTTTTATGTCTTGTTATGTAAGCTCTAATATATATAGTGTCACTGTCACTTGTTCATATTGTTATGAAGGCACTTATTATTACTTGTGTGTGTCTCTTTCACTTATACTTAGTTTTATTATTATTATACTGTCACTATTTGACTGGCCTAGGCTTATTGAGTGGCATTTTCACTTATTTATTGTTTTAGAAATATATATTTTAGTGTCACTTTCACTTGTTCGATATGTTTTTTGCAGGCACTTATTATTACTTATATATGTCCTTTTCACTTATACTTAGTTATATTATTAGTCTTCAGCCTACATTTGAGTGTCACTTTCACTGTATTTCACTTCCACTTTCCAAAGTTTATTAGAGTATGTAAGTCGTTGAAGCAGGTGCCAGCACCCAGTCCAACTTTGACACTCGAGGCATTAATCCCAAGCGGTGGTGTGTGTGGTGTTTTGTTGGATATCAGTCTTGTTGTGTGGCCTGCCACAACATGGCACCTCTTCTGGATTCTAGCTGTTCCTACCCTGGTGCTTTGAAAGGAAGGTGCGTTGAGCTGGTGCTTCCTGAAGAGTTCAGCACACCCCGTTCTGTCCAGCTGGCCTTGTCCTTGTAGTGGCCTCCCTGGTGTACCCGCATGTTTAGCCAGGATCTCAAGTATCACCTGCTTTGTGGAACTTCCGCAGGGACTTGTACTTCTATGGCTACCTGGAGTCCTCATACGTTAGATGGTGTAGGCATTGAGGACTCGACATATCTAACCGTATGCAAGATAAACTTTCTATGTACCACTTGCAAGATGTTCGCAGGGCAGTCGATGAAGCCCGGTCTGCATGTCTACTTAGTCAACGTGGCGCATGTTGAGGTTGTAATCCAGGACAGCAGCTGGTTTCTGGAGCGGGGTTCTTGGTTCTTGCTGCCACCTTCCCTTGTTGCGCACCATCTGGGCCTTCATCGTGGCATGTGGTGATGAGGTTGACCTTCTCCGCTGGTCATGCCAGTGGATGTAGAGGATGGGGCCACTCTATCTTGTGAAAGATGTCCCGCCTTCTTCGTCTTGGTTGGGTAGCCTTGCATGCCCTTCCTCTTGCCCTTGACTGTGCCGTGCAGTTCCAGGCTTTGCGGTCATGGAGGTACTCTGGTCAGGAGGCCCCCCCAGACGTGTAGTGAATTAATCTGGTGTAAAATGGATGTGTTTTTTTATTGAAGTGCCTCTCCATCATCTTCTTTCACTACAGCGCCACCAAAACCAATGATGGGGTCAGTCACAATTTCTCCACCCTTGCCACTGTAGACTATAAAGTCCAGCACATACCCCGTCAAACAGTCGCAGAGGACGAAGAGCTTGATGCCGGGGCAGCGGTGTCTCTTTTGACGGGATATACTGTCGGAAGTGCAGCCTACCACGGAACAGGAACCAGAGACTCGTCCGAGGCACATCTTGCTGGAAAGGACTCATGTAGGTGGTGAACATATGACGTATCATGTCATAAAACGCTTCCTGATCTTCCATAATGAGTCTGGAAGGTGGACTGCCATGTTGTTTGTCAGTGAGGAGATACGATGGATGTCGAAGTACCTGTCCCTGGACATGTACTTGCCAAATGGCTGGACGTCGTGTAATGATGTACTCCAGTGATCCATTAAGTGCTGTCTGCCAGAGCATGCTTCCTGATCGGTGTCGCAGCATTGTGAGTGCCACTAACACATATAGTTCTGCCCACCGTGACAGCTCTCCATGCGCACCATCTTGGCACTGGTCGTTCCTCCCAACGAAAGTTGGCACAGATCTCATTGATGGTTGTTGGTGGCTCCTCGACGAGGTATGCCAGGACTTGATTGTCATAGAAGCCACAGAAAATTTCACTGGGGGGAGCAGGGGGGCCACAGGGAAATGTTGGTGTCACCCCGGAACCCATCTGTACCTCGTCAAAGTAGGACAATCTGGCTCAACATCATCCCCATCTGTCCACACAAACAGGTCGGATTGCTGGATGCTCGAGGACGTGCAGGTGCAGTCAGGCACACGCCCCTTTGGCCAACTCGGACGCCCTGCATGCCACCACGGCGCGCCCACTCCCAGGGGCAGCGGCGTCGGCAGACTGACCACTTCCGACGACCTCCGGCCCTCAGGTCCTCTTCGTCTTGTCGGGACTTCCTCTTCCTCTTCCTCTCCCTCCTCAGGCGACTTCAGGTCATCTGGGGCAATGTTTGGGTCGTCAGCATCGTCTTCAGGAGACAATTCGGTTGAAGAAGTGACCGTTGCATCGGCGGTGTGTGGCACGGGTGGCTGCGTGAGCTTCAACAATGGGAGCCTCGGCCTCGGTGTTCGGGCTCCTTTTGCGGTGCGCCGAGGGCTTCTCCGCAGCAAATAATGCTCCTGGCGGTGTGTTGAGGGCTGTGGCACACTAGTAATACCACTTTAAGAGAGCCCTTTGGTCTGCCTGAAGGAGAGATGAAGCCGAGGGCTGTTGGTGACCCACGCGTCGTCTCCGGGTCAAGGCGTCGATACAATGGAATGCCGGGTTGTTGCTAGACCGGTTCGGCGTCCTTATCACTCTGTCTTCAGCTTCCCTATCCTTTTCTGCGGCTTCCCTGTGTACTTTTTTAGCCTGCACTTTTCACCAAAACGATTGTTTATTCTTTACAGTTTCTTACAGTATCATCCTCTGGAAAAGACCAAACGAGGCCTGTGTATCCAGCTCAGTAACAGTAGTCTTTGCACTGCTTGCGGGATCGTTCACGGTGTTGGCGGCGGCTGTAGCAGACGCAACATTTTTAACTAATTCTTTATTTTTGTTTATAATACAAACTTCAAAGTCTTGTCTTCGCCATGCTTTTATCAAGATTACTTCCAAACTCCCTTATGTTGATTCGGAATCGACGACTGACTGGGGCAGTGCGTTCCACTCATTTACCACACTCTATCACAAAATGAGTTCTTTGCCTTCTCCAAGCCTATTTCTTTCTTTTTAAATTTGCTTATAGTGTCCTCTCGTTCTTGTTCCCGCCCGTATCAAGATATACCTTCACACACATCCTCAGCGTACTTTCGCTCACACTATCTTAAAGGTCTCTATCATATCCCCTCCCGTTCTCCTATATGCCAGTGTCGGAAGCCCCAGGTGTCCTCAACCTCTGCTCATAACCCTGCGTTTTTCAAACGTTGGTACCAGCTTGCTAGCTCTCCTCTGCACTTTCTCCACTGCGTCTATAGCCTTTACCATATATGGAGCCCACACCTGTTTCGCATATTCCCGGTTGCGGCCTAACCAGCGCTGTATAGAGATTCCTGAAGATTTCTTCGTCAAGTGACACAAATGTCCCTCCTTATCACCCCTAGAAAACACTTCATATTGGCTTTGGTTTATCTTTTTCGCGCTAAATTTTTCCGAGAGAATTTAACTTTATTGGCTATCACTACTCCTCTAATCCTTTTTCTTGCATTCACTTCCTCCATTGCTTTCATACATACTGTATCCTACCCTTGTCTATCGTGCTGGTTCCCAATCCGCATGTACTTGCATTTTTTTGGATGAAAAGGCATTAACCACATGCTTCAGGACCATCCATTCCATGCCCTCCACATCTCCTTGAAGCACACCCATATCTTCCTTACTCCTCAATCTTCTATACAGCTTAGTGTCATCCGCATACCGGTATACCTCACGTCCATTAGTTATAACTTCAGGCAAGTTCGTTGATAATTATAACGAACAGCATTGGTCCCAACCCAGATCCCTGAGGTACCCCCAACTTGTAATTTCCCCTCCACCCCGAGCCCTCTTCCATTCACCATTAACCCTCTGTCTCCGATCTTTCAGGAAGGCTTCTATCCATTTCACACATTTCTCCCCAATATTATAGCTGCTAACTTTCTCTATTAACCTTTTATTATGTGGGACCTTATCGAATGCCTTCATAAAATCGCCATATACCACGTCTATTACATCACCATCTTCTAGAATTTGCATCCCAATCAATCTACCACCTTAATTAGCTGTGGTAACCCCGTCGACCTCCCCGGCAAGAATCCGAACTGTCTCCCACTGAAAAGTTGGTTTGACTTCATATGGGGGAAACAAACTCCATTCTTCCTTCTCTAATTACCGTTTCCATTAGTTTACACACAACACTTGTCAAACTGACTGGTTCTATAATTCGCCCTGGGTCATTTCTCTTTCCCTTCTTAAATATAGCTTTTATGTTCGCCTCTCTCACAGTCCATCGGGGATTTGGTCCCTGTATTAAACGATACCTCCCATAACATTTTCAATGGCTCTACTAACATCTCCCCTCCTTCCTGTATGATTCCCTTGGGGTGTATCCCAGCCGGTCCCGATGACTTACTTCTGTTCATCTTTTCTATAAGCCCTTCATATTCTAGGATGGGAAAAACTCTATTAGTTTCTAGTGACGGTGCCTGTTTGATGGGAATCGTAGGCACTGCATCCTCCGACGCCACTTTTAGTACCCCCCCAAAGTATTTCCCCAGCACCTCTGCTTTCTCCTTCTCAGTCTCCGCTCTACTCCCATCATTCACCCGACCCCCCTACCAGCTCTGGGATCCCTACTCTTCTTGTTAACTTTTCCTGAATGTACTTCCAGAATCTTTTTTGATTATCCTGCACATTTTCTAGCTACTCTCTATCTCCCTCTCCTTTACCCACCTCCTTAGTTTTCCCACCTTATTTTATTGTTTATTTGTCTGCGTTCCAGATCCACTTCCTTAGCCTGCTATACTAGACCCCCTGTTCTTTTTTAACAATTTTAATCTTTCCCACAATCGTGTCTTTCTTCATAATCAATATCCAAAGCTTTCCTTTTCCAGTGGCAATTCTGGGTTAGTTCTTTTCCTCAATTTTGTTTGAATACTTATATTCCCTTACTGGTACACTTTTGGATACAGCATTCTCCAGTTTGACTCTAATTTTCCTCCACATTCCTTCAGCGTCTTCACCGTTCCCGTATTCCCCCCAGTCAATGTCCAAACAACCGCCTCAACGCTCATAATCGGCTCTATCATACAGGTGTATATTTTTCTATTGCTTCTATTATCCCGCGCCGCCGTGAGGTAATGTTACAACCGAAAGCTTATACAGGCATGGTCACCGACGACCTATAGGGCTATCCACATTAACATGTTCCACTATATCCTGCTTCAATTGCTAAAAATAAAATCAAGTACACGAACCCTGCTTCCACATCTCTATACCCTTGGCATCTCTTACAATATGTTGCGTTAAAAAACAATCTCTCACTTTCTCTATAGAAATATTTGCCCACTTTCAAGGGCGTACGGGCAAGGCCAAGGGGAAGGTGCTGGGCTCAGGGCTAGGCCTTAGGCTGACATAGCAAAGAGTGGCGAGGGGGTAGACCTAAGTTCTAGCACACATTGAAGCTCAATGGCACCTTCCTGAAACACTTCCACCATCAGATCATCACTACTGTCTCATCCCGCCTCAAATAAATCAACATTTATCGTCGTCTCTCAGAGCCAACGAAATCGTTATCTTGCGCTTGCACTTATAAATTGTTCGTTGTTTCCACCAAGCTTTTCGCCACTGCTGTGCCTCTTCACTATCAAAAAGTTGTCGCTGTATAGCGCTATCACTCCACAAACGCGTAAACCTTTCTTTCGTTGGCCTTTCTCTCGGGTGCAACAGGCGTTGATTTGCAAGCGGGGGAAGCAGTGGGGCCCGCGGGAGGTTTGTGCAGCCGATTCGGGACAGAGGCCAAGAAAAAACAGTCGGGAAAAACCTTTTTTCAAGTATAAACTACGCTATGCCGAGCCTAATGGCGAAAGACCACGTACGAACTGATAGACACTAGTAGTTGAGGCTTGGTGTCGCGACTGCGTTCGCTCCTCCCATGCAAAATTTGGCCGCAGACGAATTTTTGAAGCACGCTTTCACGCAAATGTATTTAAAAGAAACACCCGGGCAACACTGCCCTTTTTTTTCGTGGTGTCAATTATAAATGACACCCGCTGCCTGGAAGGGTTAAAGAGACAATGCGAAACGGAGGACGGAAAAAACAGATAAAACAAAAACAGGTTCATGTTCCTAAAGGCATCCCCTCCATTCATAAAATGTTTGTAACAACTGGATTTAAACTGTTGTATGATTGTAAGTTTGTTGGAAAGCAACTCGAGGGAATGAACTTCCAAAGAGTAGTAGTTCTAGGGATAATTAATTTTGCTAAGCATAAGTTTTCGGCAGTGTGGAGGAGAAAGGGGTAAATTCAATGGGCGCTCACAGCTGCCCTAGTTCTAGCGGTGAAAGATGTGGAGAGGCGGCCCAATTGCAGCAAGTGTCCTCTGCAACAATTGCTGTGAAAATATCTGTAGAATATGCAAGGGATGCGAACATTTCTTTGTATGGATAATGTAGGAAGGTCCTGTGTGATGTAGCGGTTATTGATTCAATCTAATATCTTATTTGTTGAATTTTTTGTCCAACCTGCCTCAATGGCAAGCACTCCACTTTCACTCCACAGAGGTGAACAGTAATCCGTCTGAGAACGCCCACCCCCCCACATGACTTTTATATATCACGGCCAACTGCTCGTCAGTGAAGAATGCTCGAACAACTCTGTACAGGAGTCCCAGTTTTTTAGAGGCATTCTTAGCATGCTTCTAACATAATGTGTCCAGCTCAAGTTCAGTAGTTAATTGTTAACACCGAGAATGTTCCAATACTAGGGAAGTGGGAAATATTTACATCATGTAAAAAATAGTATGGGAGTCAGTGAATTCTGGTCGGTTAGAAAATTGAATGTACAGTACTTGGTTTTCCTGTGGCATTAACCTTCACCAGCCCCGGCTATGTATTATATATATATTCCTACGAAACCCGGGTGTTTTGGACTGCCGAAAAACGTCCTATGCTAGGCTATACCGTATATGTGTTAATCTGACTGCTTCCTGTTCCCGGCATTCCTCCCGCCCCCCAGCGCATCCCCAAGCGTAGCTGTGTTATTTACCTGTAGAATGGCATTAAGTAGAGCTCTCTAAGTCAACTGGTTGAGTTGTGATGATGATTTCATTGGAGATAACTTTATGGCCAAAACAGCCACTTTACACTACTTTTCGATACTTAACAACAACATACAGGCACACACGAACAAGCGACGCTCTCCTTCTTGTGGCCGGAGATGCGGGGCGTCGGTCCAGCCGGCTGTTGTTTACATGCGTCGGACCGACGTCTCGCACACGAAACTCACAGGCTTTCAACCACTGGGCGTTCAAGAGCCCTTCCGGGCATCTGTTATATGCTTTTTTATGGGCGTTCAGAGCCCTTCCGTGGTGAGAGGGTTAAAGGAAACTAGATTCTTTTGTCCCCATTCATTAATTCTAGAAAGGTCCTGGTTCAGAAGAATTGCAGTGTTTATTTTTTAATTTATAAGATCGGGTTGGGTGATAGACTTGGTAAATGTGAAGGAACTGTGGAGTGTTGAGTCATCTGCCTAGGAATGTATTGGATTATGAGTGGTAGATATGAGATCATTGATATGAATGAGGAACAGAGTTGGGGCCAAAACTGATCCCTGGGGAACACCAGCATTTATTGAGTGAAATTGAGAATAAAGGCCATCTACCATTACACATATTTTTCTGTTATGAAGATAAGAAGAAATTAGTGGAACTAATGATGCAAGGCCGTAGTGTGACATCTTCGACAATAAGGATTGATGCCAGACTTTATCAAATGCCTTTGATATATCCAGTGCTATTGTATGTGTTTTCACCATTTTGGTCTGTAGCTTGGTTGATTTGATGCGTTAAGAAGGCAAAGAATGTACTGCAGTTAATCGACATCGTCTAAAACCATATTGCCTATCACCGATTAATTTATTATTCTCAAGATGCTTAATTATGTGATTATTTAATATAATTTCAAAGACTTGACCAAGAGTGGAAGTTATAGCTATTGGTCTGTAGTTTGATGGATCTGAAGAGGCACCTTTTTTAGGAACTGGATGGATGTTTGCTTCTTTCCAGGGTACTGGGAAGCATGAGTTATGAGTACACAGGCAGAAAATTTTTGCCAATACAGGAGCGAGCACCAAGGAGCAATTCTTAAGTACTATTGGAGGAATTTCATCTGGACCAGGAGCCTTATCTACTGAGAGATTCTGCAAAATAGTTTTGACATGTCTGGTGTGGATCTTAAGTGAGGGAATTTCAGGCGAATTAAAATTAAGTACAGGGACATCTTGATTTATTTCATCTAAGGTGGAGTTGGTGGAGAAAATATCCGCAAGAAGGTTAGCTTTACCTCGTGGGTCACTTACAAGATTGCCAGTCAGAGATTTTAGTGGTGGAATGGATGAAGCAGTAGTGAAGTTGGATTTGAATGAGTTAAGAGTAGACCAAAATATTTTGTTATCATTTGGATTATTTAGAGTTTATTTGCCTGCTTGTGGAGAAAGTTTGATTTAGTTAGGTTTAATACAGTTTTGGCATGATTTCTGATGTTTCTAAAGTAATTAAAGGCTTCATGTGTTTTTGATCTTGTGTATGCATTGTAGGCTATTGCTTTTTGTTCAGTTACTCTAGCACAATTATGGTCAAACCATTTAGGTGAATTAGATCTTTTACTGTACTTTTGATGAGGAATAAAAGTTTCCATTCCAATTTTTACAAAATCTTGTATGTGGCTCAAGGTGGAGTGTGCATCATTAGAAAAGAAAGAGGTCCAGGGAATATCAATAAAGAAACCTTGAAGACCCTCCCAGTCTGCCCTATCGTAATGCCATTTAGTCACCAAAACAGGTTCAGAGTGGGAAGGTGTGGTAGGTGATAGACAGGTGGCCTGCATCAGACAGTGATCAGAAGATCCAAGCGGGGACCTCACTGTAACATCATAATTTTCTGAATTGGTTAAAAATAAGTCCAGTAGGTGGGAATTATGATTAGGATTATCTGGTACACGGGTGGGTTGGTTGACATACGTCAGCCAGATGAGGAACGCTGACACTGTTGCCAATTCAAAATATCCCAAGATGATGGGTTCACAGTCCCTTGAACTCAGGAGCCCAGCAGGTGAATGCCAAACTGATTTGGTAACAGTGTGAATGACAGCAAGGCAACCAAGCACTCATGCAACTAGGCTAGGCCACAGCAGCTTAGACAAGTCGGCACCGTGTCAACTGACAGAACCATGGCTCAACCAGGCCCTTCAGACACCGGGGTAAGGTGTGGCTAGGAAAAGACTTCGATAGGGAAGTAAGCCCCATGAGGCGGCCAGATGAAAGAGAAAACGAAGGGTGTATGGCCCCCACTCAGTCATCAAGTAGGCCTAGCCAGGAACTCAGACAGCCAGACACCAAGTAGCGAAATTAGCAGCAAAAACTAATGCATTGTTAGAACATATACTAAACAAGGGAAAGTAAGCCTATCTCAATAAAAATGCAAACATCGCTATGTATGATCCCGAACATTCACCCAAAGTTCGTAGATTTGCTTAAATATTCAAGTTATTATATCCACTGATTGGCAACCCATATAAAACCTGCTGGCTGCCACAACATACTTTACTCGATTTTATGAGAGAACATATTTCTGTTTTATTGGTGGCTGCTTAACCCGGGAGCTGCGGGGAGACTCTTAAGAGTTCCCCCGGCGCACTGCGGGGAGACTCTTAAGAGTCAGAGAAAACAAAAATCAACTTTTGACATCGAAAAAAAAAAAAAATTATATTTTTTTTTTTTATTTTTTTTTTTTTTTTTGGCCCCTGGGCCATGCAAAATCTCAGTCCTCTACCTCCCCTCCTTCCCCACTTTCCTCCTCTCCTTCAGTTATCACCTATTTTCCCTGTTATTCCCTTATTCTGAGGTATATTTTCGTGCTAACATTAGAAATCCGATTGGAGGGTGTGGTCATCACTGATAGAAAGCGAGTGCAAGAGAGAGAGAGAGAGTATCGATCGACTGTGTCTCAGTGGCCTTGGGGGAAATTGGCGGGAAAGCAGATTGCCTCACCCATACATTATACAACTCGCGGGCTATATCTCCGATTTTGACCATCCAACGCTGTTTTCACTCGTTTTATTGTTGTTTCAGGTTAATACCTTTATAATCAACCCATAATAGGCGCATATGGATAAGTATTAATGCTATTAATGGCACAATGAATATTTTAGTGACGGAAACACCTCAAATACGTCAGCACAGGGGGACGTTTCCAATTACCCCCATGCGCACTTCAGAGGTTAATGAAGGAGCATTTAGTCTTCACAACGTGAACATTACATATTCTAATTTGCAGTAATATACAGGACAGACACGGGTAACACATTAATGGCAAGTGGTATCCCTGCACGATTACACCAGTATTGTCAGCTAATTCTGCGAGCCCCAGAGCGAGGGTGGGTCAGCTGGAACTTTGACCAACTGTACCTAGTAGAGAAAATAGGTGCTACTCTAGATGTTATCGATTAATCGCGCTAGTGGTTACGATAATTTCCCGCTCCCAGAGCGGAGCGGAATTATACAATAGTATGTAGCTCGACGTTGGATAACGTAGAGGCTACTACTAAATAAATATATTTTTGTGTCTCACTTGTACTTATATTTGTTACATATTTTTAGTGTCACTTTCACTGGACTATGATAATCGATAGTGTCATTTTCACTAGTATTTATTGTTAGTAAGCTATAATATAGATTTTAGTGTCACTTTCACTTGTTCATATTGTTATGAAGGCACTTATTATTATTTTTATTTGTGTCTCTGCCACTTTTACCCATTATTACCCTACATTTTAGTGTCACTGTCACTGGTACTTATTATTACTGTTATTTGTGACTCTTTCACTTTTACCCATTATTAGCCTACATTTTAGTGTCACTTTCACTGTCATTGTCACTGGCACTTATTATTACTGTTATTTGTGTCTATCACTTTTACTAATTATTTTATATTCTTATAGCCTACATTTTTAGTGTCACTTTCACTGTCATTGTCACTGGCACTTCAATATTGTTCTAGGGTGTGAAAATCGTTGAAGCGACATCCAGCACACCGTGCCACTTCACACTCGAGGCATTCCCATGTGGTTTTCTTGACTTTATAGGGTCTGCGGGTTGTGTGGCTACAGACATGGCACCTTTTCTGGCTCTTGACATTACCACCTGGTACTTTGGGAGGAAGGGAGTTGAGCTGGTGCTTCCTGAAGAAGTCAGCACACGCCGTCCGGTCCACCCTGCCTGGTCCTTGTAAAGGCTTCCCGGGTACAAATGTTTTTGCAGGAGCTCTAGTATCACCTGCTTGTGGAACTTCCGCAGTGATTTGTATTTCTTTGCCCCTGGAGTCCTCAGCCGGTATATGTTGTAGGCGTTGAGGGCTGACTTGTCCACCGTGTGCAGCACAAACTTCTTGTACCACCTGCAGGATGTTCGCAGGCAGTCGATGAAGCCCATCTGCATGTTGGACTTGTCTATGAGGCACATGTTGAGGTTATAATGAAGGACAGCAGCTGGTTTCTGGACGGGATTTTTCGTCTTCCGGTCCACTTTCCCGGTGGTGACCATCTCGGCTTTATGGCATGTGGTGAGGAGGTTTACCTTCCGTTGGTCATGCCAGTGGATAGAGAGGATGGGGCCACTCTTCTTGTTGAACACATCCGTCTTCTTGGTCTTTGTCGGGTACACTGGCATGCCCTTCCTCTTGGCCTTGACTGTGCCGACAATTCCGGTCTTGCGGTCATGGAGGTACTTGGTGAGGATGGGTGACGTATAATAGTTGTCTGTGTACAGGATGTGGTTCTTGTGGAAGTGTTTCTCCATTATCTTTTGAACAACAGGGCCGCCAAATCCAATGTCGGGGTCAGTTATGATCTCGCCACTACTGCCGCTGTAGACCACAAAGTCAAGAACATATCCCGTCTTGCAGTCGCAGAGGACGAAGAGCTTGATGCCGAAACGGTGTCCCTTCGACGGGATATTTTGCCGGAAATGCAGCCTCCCCCGGAAAAGGACCAGAGACTGGTTGAGGCACATCTTCTGGAAGGGTATCAGGTAGGTGGTAAAGCGATGGCGTATCATGTCATACAGCATCCTGACCAAAGCCGATCTTGAAGGTGGACATGCATATCATTTGTCAGGTGGAGATAGGATAGAATGTTGAAATATCTGTCCCTGGACATGAATTTCCCGAAGGCTGGTGTTGTGATGAGATCGGCAGTGATCCAGTAGTCTGCCAGTGCATGCTTTCTGATGTGTGTCATCAGCATAGTCAGTGCCAGAAAAACATACATTTTTTGGCACAGTGACAGCTCGCCATGCCACCATCTTGGCACTGGTCTTCCTGCCAAGAAAGTTGGAACAGATTTCGTGGTGGTTGTTAGTTTCCTCAACGAGGTATTCCATGACCTCGTCGTCATAGAACCCACAAAAATGTTCACTAGGGGTTGCATCTGGGCCACAGGGATATGCTGCTGACACCCCTGAGCCAATCTGCTCCTCGTCAAAAGCAGGACAATCTGGCTCAAAATCTGCCCTATCAGTCCAGACAAACACCTCTGATTGTAGGGCACGCCCACGGGCACGCGCACGCCCACTCCCATGGGCAGCGGCGTCGGCATCGGCATCAGCAGGCTGAGCCGCACGCCCACGACCGCCACGGCCTCGCCCTCGAACTCGCCGTGTCGGTTTCTCCTCTTATTCCACTTCCTCCTCCTCCTCCTCAGGTGATGTCAGGTCATCTGGGGCAATGTTAGGGTCGTCGACATCTTCTTCGGGGATAATTCTGGCGAAGAAGTGACTGGGCGTGGGGGGCGGGAAGCTGCAGGGGGTGGAACAATGGGATGCTCAGCCTCCGGAGTTGGACTCCTTTTGCGGCCACCTGAGGGCTTCTCCCCTACAAATAAAGCTCGCCGATGTGATGAGGCCTTTGGTACACTGCGGAAGGACAATGCCGCACCACTAGTACCACTTCCAGAGGCCCTTTGCTCATCCTGAGGGAGAGATAAAGTTGAGGGCTGTGGGTGACCCCCGCAGCGTCCCGGGTCAAGGCATCGAGACAAAGGAATGCGGCTGGTCGCTAGAGCAGGGTCGGCGTCATTGTCACTATCACTTTTGCCTTTCGTTGCTTCCTCTGCCGCCTTGCGTGCTTTTTTGGCTGCACTTTCACTAATGTTTTTTGAAAAATATTTGCCCACTTTCAAGGCGTACGAGCAGGCAAGGGACAAGGTTGATAAGTAGGCCTAGGTTGACCACGGTGCAATGGGGGCAGGGTAGGCCTAGGTTCAAGCACATTTGGAATTTCCACCGCACCTTCGTTGATCACTTCTACATCAGGGTCCTCATTACTACCTGACACATGATACAAATCTACTGCATCGTCACCCTGAAAGCCCTCAAAATCCTCAATACAGTATCACTTATACCTTGCAGTTTATCAACTTCGCTCTCGCCATTGCTTACTTAAAACGAACTTTCAGTTTTACTGTCAATGGCCAAAAGTTGTCTTTGGATTGCACTATTCGCTTTCTTACGATCAGCTTTTTCTGGGTCGCAGTAGGCGTCGATGTTGCTAGCAGAGTAACAGCGGGGCGGGCAGAAGGTTGCAGGAAATCGGACGCATCGGAAGACATATTTTCGCTATATCTCGCTATGGCGGGCACGTACGAACTGATAACGGTAGTAGTTGAGGCTTGGTAGCGCTACGATCGCCCCTGCAAAGGAAATTTTAACCGCGCGGCTATCAAAGCACGCTTTCAAGCATAAGGATTTTAAAATGACACCCGGGCTCCGGCCCATCTGCTGCGGTGTCATTTTAAAATGCTGCCCGGGCGGGAAGGGTTAATAATTGCAACTATTAGATATAAGAAATAAATTGTACAAGAATAGACAGTAGTTGTATATACGTACAAATTAATTTTAAGGTACAAATACTTGTAATCAAATATTTTATCCTTGTTAGAAACTCTGACGTCTTACGAAGATCAAAGGAGTATCTGTATTATGTCCAAAGAATAATTATTCTTAACCCTTTCGCTGCGGGTGACGTTCTGGAATGTTTTGGCAAGTTACAGCAATTTCCAGGCTTTAACCCGTGGAGCCCCGGCTAGTTTTGTAATGTTTGTTCACCAGAAGCCGGCCGATTTTCAAAAAATTGTTTTATTCCAGAAACAATAGCGAATGGGTTAGGAATGAAGGAAAAACCACGAAAAACCGCTCAAAAAGCTTTAAGAATGGTCCTACAGAGCCCCCAAAAACGTATTTTACAAGAGTAAAAAATTGAAGGCAATTACCCCAAAAAACCAGGTTATTGCGCGCTCACGCGCACGCATGTGGACTTTGAGAGTTTCCAACCATCGGCACGGTTGCGTGGGATACGTACACAGTTCCCATACAAATCTGAGCCCTCTTGAGTAGCTACACCTGAGGTTACGGTCGGCGCAATTAGGGTGACGCGTCAGACGCGTCTCTGGGGCTGTGCGTTACATACATCGCCGACGCGTCAGACGCGTCGCTGGGGCTGTACGGGTTAAAAGCCTGTAAAAAACTTAAAAATCGAGTGACAGTGGGCGGGAGCGTGAGGGGCCCACCTCCGACCCTCAAAGCACCGAGCGGCTCACTGAGCTACACTGTGTCTCGCGCGTGTCTCTCTCTGTCTCTCTCATAAGTGCAGCCAGGCGAGCGAGTGTTACATAATAGCGGGGTTCCCGCGTTTCACTGGGATCACTGCGGGTGAACCAGACCACGTATACGGTCCGTTCTGGTGTAATTTTGAAGATATTTTCGCCTAGTTTTCGGCAGAATACACTTAATTTAATGCAGATGCTTGATTTATCATTCAGAGTGCCTGAATATGCCCTAAATAGCCCAAACAAGGCCGCAGCCAAAGGGTTAAACATTATTTTTAGTGAAATCTCAAATGTGATATTCATTATTTACATGTACCTGTGTGGTTATGTATAAGTAGACCTTCTTTAAGTGTGCAGTCTACTTTGCTTTTCTATTTTCATACCAAATATATTATGTAAACAATAAACTTAAGAGTGCTTTTTTAAGTGTCTTTTCTCAACCTATAGTTGGTTTGTTAGTGGTTTAGATATTGTTACGAATGTCCCCCTCCAGTCTTGAGATATCAGGCATATCGTCAATGATGGAGGGGCCACTAATAAATATACGTTTGAGTCCCGGAGGGATGAATGAAAACCTAATATTTAGTAGTGGCCCCGAAATCCTTCACGATGCGGGCCCCCTCCATCCCCTTCCCATTCGTTGATGTCTTTGAGTTAAATCTTTATATATCATTGAAGGAAGTATGACGCGGAGCGGATCAGCGTCTCGGATAAGAATCCACGGGAAGACATCCACAAAGTTGGGAAGCTCAATTATAGCATTTCTTGAGTTAAATTTTATTTTTTATTTTCTACAAAGTTTTTTCGTAGTGAGTACCCAATCATAAAGACGATTCCATAAGAGAATTAGCGTACGCTTATGAAGTTGGCTCCTCTTCCTCTCTGTGGCGGTCATTTCAAATGGCTAACGCAAGGGTTTGAAAGAGAGCTATTATATAATAGGCATATCGTCAATGATTTCGGGGCCACTAATAAATATTAGGTTTTCATTCATCCCTCTGGGACTCAAACCTATAGTAATGGCTCAGACGTAGTTGCCTGTCAGCAGTTGGAGTGTAGAACAATAATAGTCCTGCCATAGCACTGCCCCACCATGTTGTCCTTGTGTCTGATGTTGACAACAACAACAACAACAACAACAAGAAATAGATGGAAAGAGGCAGCCTGGATGGATGGTTGCTCCAACTATCTTGACACCTCCCTCCCCACGCTACCCTTATTGACTCCAGTCCGACTGCCATTTTTCCCAGTATAGTAAATAGATGGGTGAACAGTACTGTAAGGAGTTGTAACCCTTTTGATATGGGTGACATTTATTTTTAATTTTATTCTGGCTATCAATAGACTGTTTTACTTTGTTTAGGAAGGATCTGTGATAGTCAAAGAGCTAATGGAGATATACTATATAGTTTTGATTACTAGATGTCCTTGTTATGTTGCATGAAATTATTTAATGGTAGCCAGAATTAAGGAAGAAGTGCATCCCCTGTACTGTACTGATGTGTATTAATAGTGAAGAGATGGATTAGCAGTGTAGTAGTGACATAGGTTAATAATACAGTACAGTAAGATTACAAGTAGCAGTAGAAATAGCAGTACAGTAGTAAAGATTTGAATTACTGTACTAATAAAGTAGTTGAATTATCCCTTAAGGACACATTATGCCTTTCATTCTGGCTACCATTAGATGATCTTATTCAGTTTAGGGAGGTACTTCGGAGGCCAGAGGGTTAATAGAGATATACTTTACCCTTTTGTTTCCTGGAGGGCCTTTTTAAACTTAAGTAAAATCAACTAATGGTAGCCAGAAAATGATGAATACATGCTTCATAATACAGTAATTATATTTTTGAGGAGTAGCATATAACTGTGCTAATTGTATTCTATAGTACAATTGCAGTCATTATTCTGATCAATTTTGAAGCTTTGAACTAATAAAACAAATATGCATATGTAAGGTAAAGAATTAATAGGGAGATTCAAATCAGCCCAAGGGTAGCTCAAAATATTATAACCAGCATTAATGACTGCAATTGTACAATAGTATTTAACCCGGGAACGGCGGAAAAGCTCATAAGAAGTTTTACTGGGCGAGGGCGGCAAAGCTCTTAAGAGGGAGGCCTAAAAAATCCATTTAAACAGCCCCAGTAGCACTAAACATGTTTTTTTTTTTTTTTTTTTTTTTTTTTTCCCTATACTGTACCTCATATCACTCCTCCACATCCCCTCCTTCCCCCTTTTCCCCTCCCCCTTCAATTATTACCTATTTTCCCTGTTATTCCCTAATTCGTTGGTATATTTTTGTGCTAACATTAGCAAAATGTGTGGAGGATGTGCTTACATGCCTAGCGAGTGTTATACAACCGAGTGTGTGAATGAGTAGGCTCAGTGTGGCTTGAGGCCTCGTGGAGGGAGGGGTTGCCTCAATTTTCTCCATAATTCGTGAATGGGCTGGTCCATCTATATTCGCAATTTTGACCCGAAAAATTATATTTTCACTTGTTTTATTATTGTTACAGGTTACTATCTTCATAGTGAAGGTAAAATAGGCTCATATGAATAAGTAATAACGATATTTATCGTAAAATGACGATTATAGGCCTGAATGGAGCCAATATGCTCGCCCATGGGCAGCTAGTTCAATACCCCCCCCTCGACGTTGCCGGGTTAATGAGGTACAGTAGAATATAGTAGTTTACCATTGGTATGTCTTGGCAGTACTATACTTATGTACTGTAGTTTATTTTTGCAATTAATATCATAGAACTTTCTATATTAACATACATTATTTTAACCCATCAGACCCGGAAGGGCTCTGAGGCACCCATAAAAAACACCCCCCGCGCAACTCGGAAGGGTGCTGAGGCTCCGGGAGCTTGAAAGCCTGTAAGCTTGGTGTGCGAGGCGTCCGTCCGACGCATGTAAACAACAGCCGGCTGGACCGACGCCGCGCATCTCCGACCACAAGAAGGAGTGCGTCGCTTGTTCGTGTGTGCCTGTATGTTATTGTTAAGTATCGAAAAGTAGTGTAAAGTGGCTGTTTTTGCCATAAAGTTATCTCCAATGAAATCATCATCACAACTGAACCAGTTGACTTAGAGAGCTCTACTTAACGCCATTCTACAGGTACGAAACACATCTACGCTTGGGAATGCGCGGGAATGCGGAAGCAAGCAAAATAACAAAGATGCGGTAGCCTAGGCATAGACGTTTTTCGGCCAAAACCCCCGGATTTCGGGGAATATATATGGAATACATAGCCGGAGCTGGAGGGTTAAAGACCGAGTGCTCTACACAAAGTGCAGTTCCAGTCTCACGTCCTAATGACGGAACTCAAGGTAACCCTGTTCAAAGCTTTCTCACTTGTCAGGTACTGTATTTGTATTCAAGGTCAGACCGTAAGGTCTGCTCCCACATCTTTCTTGGTCTACCCCTTGGTGCAGCTCCCTCCACGTTCATTTGCATTTTTTCACCCAGCTTAGTTCATCCATCCTCTCTACTTTATCTACAAAAATATGTATGAGACATATATTATTTACCTCTTTGTCATGAGGGGAATCTGATTATTGCACAACAGTAACATTATATCATAGGGTGCTAGGAAAAGTACCTGTTGCTTTAGAAAACAGCATAGATCTGGTTAAACTTATAGCTTATTTCAGTATCATACATTACTATTTATTTCCAAGTCATTTGAGTAGAAGGTTAGATAGACTGCTTTTAAATTGAGAGCATCCACTTATACTCAGTTTTGGTATATTCCTGCGTAACGGCATGCATTAGATCTCAAGAATTGGGCAGTGTTACAGCCTATTTGTTGTTTGTAGATATACAGTGGAGCCCCCATCCTAGCTGCTAATCGGTTCCGCAGAAATAGAGCTAGGATTGAAACAGCCAAGATCGGGGCACTGTTCTTATGGGGAAAATTCAATCGGTTCCGTGCTCATGCCAAAATTTGCGTCTTTTTCTATTTTTTGCCTATGAAAACATGTTTTATTGTACACAAATTAAATTTTATGCATTATACTGTATCATATAATACACCATAGAATAAGTTTTTAATAACTAGAAAAAAAAGGCCCAATATCTAAACAATTACCACACTTTTTCCCAGTGTTAGGCTATGAAAACATGTTTTTTGTCTAGGCTACATCAAGTAGCCTAGGCCTAAATCTTATGCATTGTAAATAATAATGTAGACATGGCTAAATGACAGTCCTAACCATAAATACTGTAGATTGGGGCATTGTTTCTATCATGCGAACAAATTTAGGCCTAGCCTAGGCCTAGGTTCTAAATTCGTCCAGCCACCCCTCAAGTACCCAATTCGCCCCAAATACATCCAATAAATACATATTATGAGGAAAAGACGTATAAATACGTATTATGAGAAGATTACTTACCACACAGATTTTATTATAAATCATTGTCATAATTAGCCTAGCCTAGGCTAACATCGTCTAGGCTAGGCATTTCAATCGCTTTCGTCCGACATGGACTGGTCTTTGCTGTGTTTTGAGCATGAAATTCCTTCATTGCTACCACCAGGCCAACCATCCCTATCACTAGATGTACTAGAGGTTATAATAAACGCAAGAGATAAGGGGTTCAGGCACAAAAAGGCTTGCAAACGGTTGTTTTGTCAACACAGATACTAGCTAAACTGCAAGCGTCTGCTTAGTGATGACGTCATACAAAGATGGCGGCATCTTGCGCATTTGACGATCGGATCTCGGATTCACTCGGATTTCGTCTCTAAACGGCAAGCTACTGGCAGATTCTTTCGTTATGTTAAAACAAAATTATTGTTTTTGTTTGTTTTCTAGTTTTATGTAGAGTTTTTCGTTATTTTTGCTATTTTTTCGGGTTTCGGCTGGGATTTTGATGCGAGAATTGAGGCTTTTGGCGCAAGAATTGAAATGGGGAATATTTGGTGTGTGGTGCGAGAATTGAATCAACGAAGACCGGTGTAGCGAAGATGGGGGCTCCACTGTATATGTATTATGTATGTTACTTCGTAGTATACTAGAAATGGAAAATATACTTGGTAAATTAATATTTAGAGAGAATCTGTGGACTCACTTTCAACAATTTCCCAGCTCAGATGATGGACAAAGAGTGGAGGTGAATCGAGTTGTAAACTGATACTCTATTGGTCAATAAACTGGGTGTGACGTCACAAACGATGATGGCATATGATTGGTTGTTGCGGGAGTACGTCACTGTACCTGTGTCTCGATGGTGACGTCACAATTGTACGCGATATTTGACGGCTGTGGAAATACAGTACACGTCAGTCCATATAATGAGCCTCTTTTGTTTCTCAATCCCTCTATGACGTCACATTGATTCATTTATTAGTTTCGGCCTTGGTCACTGGTGTTTATAACATCTCGGAGTCGGCCATAATTGAATTTTGGAAGTGTTGTTCAATGAATAGTGAAGTGTTTTTGCTTTATGAAAGCACTACAACATCTTCTATTTAACGGGATTATGAACGGAGCTTCCAGCTGCATTGTGTTAATTTGGCTGCTGACCATTATTCTCCACTACACCAAGGGTAAGGGTTTTATACGTCGTTATTTGGGCCTAGGGCCTAGGCTACGTTTACCACGGAATCTTTAATGTACTGTATATCCTCAATACAGACTTATTTCCTTCACTTACCTCATCAATAATAACCCATATAGGTGTAGAGGGCATGAATTATATCAAAGAAAAAGTGATGTTGAAACATTAGCTACAATTTAGCCATGTTGATCAACTCTTAGCCCACTTAATTTAATATAGTGGTACAGATCTGCAGTACCGGTATTTAGGAGGTGCTTTCCGTTTGTGGATATGTATATTTTTCACACGAGTATTATGACATAATTTATAGGTTTGAGTCCTGGAGGGAAGAATGAAAACCTAATATTTAGTAGTGGCCCCAAAATCATTGACGATATGCCTATTATAAAATAGCCATCTTCAAACCCCTCGCGTTAGCTCGTTTGAACTTACCGCCACAGGGAGAAGGAGGAGTCTACTTCATAAGTGCACGCCAATTCTCTTATGGAATCGCCTTTATGATTGGGTACTCACCACAAAAAAACTTTGTAAAAAATTAAAAATTAAAATTAACTTAACCCTTCCAGCCCGGCTGTCCTTTTAAGGACACCGCGGCAGATGGGCAGGACCCCGGGTGTCCTTATAACAGGCAGTAAGCTTGAAAGCCTATTCAGCTTGGTCTGAACGCCGTGCGTCCGACGCATGTAAACAAAGCCGGTCATTGCGTCACCGCACCTCCGAAAACAAGAAGGAGACGTCGGATCAATGTTGTTGTTGTATGGTATGATAAAATTAGTGTCTGAAAAGCTCCGATATTGTCAACATCACAGAAAAATTCGCTCCACGGAAATCGTCATCACAACTGAACCAGTTGACTTACAGAGCTCTACTCAATGCCAGTCTATGGATTGGAAACCGCACTACGTTTAGAGATGCGTGGGAAATTTCTAGCAGTTAAAATAACAAAGATACGGTAGCCTAGGCCTAGAAATTTTTCGGCCAAATCGCCCGGGTACCCCACGCTGTCCTTAGGAGGGCGAGCCCAGGCGGGAAGGGTTAAGAGATGCTATAATAAAGCTTCCCAACTTTTGTGGATGTCTTTCCCATGGATTTCTTATCCGAGACGCTGATCCGCCTCGGCGCCATACTTCCTTCAATGATATATCAAGATTTTAACTCAAAGATATCAACGAATGGGAAGGGGATGGAGGGAGGGCCCGCATCGTCAATGATTTCGGGGCCACTACTAAATATTAGGTTTTCATTCTTCCCTCCGGGACTCAAACCTATAATTTATTAGTGGCCCCTCCATCATTGACGATATTACTGATATCTCAAGACTGGAGGGGGACATTCGTGACAATATCTAAACCACTAACAAACCAACTATAGGTAGAGAAAAAGACACTCAAGCACTCTTAAATGGGAGGTTTGACGTACCTCCCAACCTACCAAATAGGAAAACCTACTATTTGGTAGTAGTCTTGGAAAATCCAACGTCAAGGCTATTAACCTAATTGCAATGACGACTTGTCTATTTTGACTGATATGTCGTCATTCCAACCGCGGTTAAAAAGAAAACGTCTAGAGTCTACTCCTTATCTTGCTCTAGGAGACGTTGTACATTAACCAAAACTACCACCGAAGGTGAAAAAAGCATAGAAGAGAAGAAAAAGGGGTTTACCTTAGTTACCGCTTAAGGCCCATCCCGTGTTCCGTCATGTGCAGATCCCTGTCGAACGTGCGCATGAGCGACCCTCTTGTCATCACATCTCACGTCAGCAGAAGAACGCGGATGGGCAGGGGTCCGGCGTGAGGGAGGGTATTATGTACGTTGGATTTTCCAAGACTACTACCAAATAGTAGGTTTTCCTATTTGGTAGGTTGGGAGGTACGTCAAACCTCCCAATTTGTTAGTAGTCTTGGCAAATCCAACGTCAAGGCTGCATAACAAATAGGAGGAGGACATCCAAGCCCAACCTACCAAAAAAAACAAAACAATGCATAAAACAAAATTATGAATGACAAAGACACAATTTAAACAAGAGAGTTTAATAAAAGAGTGAAAAACTGAGGAGTAGCTAAAAAGAACAGTTTTAACACATGCCTGTCATTCATAGTAATGCAAAAACTGGGAGGTTTGACGTACCTCCCAACCTACCAAATAGGAAAACCTACTATTTGGTAGTAGTCTTGGAAAATCCAACGTCAAGGCTATTAACCTAATTGCAATGACGACTTGTCTATTTTGACTGCTATGTCGTCATTCCAACCGCGGTTAAAAAGAAAACGTCTAGAGTCTACTCCTTATCTTGCTCTAGGAGACGTTGTACATTAACCAAAACTACCACCGAAGGTGAAAAAAGCATAGAAGAGAAGAAAAAGGGGTTACCTTAGTTACCGCTTAAGGCCCATCCCATGTTCCGTCATGTGCAGATCCCTATCGAACGTGCGCATGAGCGACCCTCTCTTGTCATCACATCTCACGTCAGCAGAAGAACGCGGATGGGCAGGGGTCCGGCGTGAGGGAGGGTATTATGTACGTTGGATTTTCCAAGACTACTACCAAATAGTAGGTTTTCCTATTTGGTAGGTTGGGAGGTACGTCAAACCTCCCAATTTGTTAGTAGTCTTGGCAAATCCAACGTCAAGGCTGCATAACAAATAGGAGGAGGACATCCAAGCCCAACCTACCAAAAAAACCAATGCATAAAACAAAATTACGAATGACAAAGACACAATTTAAACAAGAGAGTTTAATAAAAGAGTGAAAAACTGAGGAGTAGCTAAAAAGAACAGTTTTAACACATGCCCGTCATTCATAGTAATGCAAAAACATAGACTTGTCTGAAACCAAAAAGGTACTGTACCCAAAATCCCTTTTCTTCAAAAACCAACAAAAACACTGAACACAAGAACAAAACACAATTTTCAATGTGGCAAAAACACTTATGTACTGGAACAATACATAATCCCAAACTTGCAATCCAGTGTTGCAAACCCATACCCCCCCCCCCCCCTTTGTCAAAAAACAAAGGAAGAGAACGAGGGAGAAGGGGGAAGACCAGGGATCTTCGCCAGAGCACCAGGAAACACGACCCCGAGAGCAATCACCGGCCGAGGGGGTCGAACACTGGACACGGAGAGGTAGGAGGAGATGAAGGAATTGATAGAAGACCACAAAACCGCTGAGGCGAAGGCAGGGAAGGATCGACGTGGCAGGAACCGGAAGGAGGCAGCAAAGGATCTGACATCGCGCGCAGAACCCCTACAAACAGGGTGACGGGCACGAACGGTCCGACAAACGTGGCGGCCCAGCTGCACCTGCTAGAGCCTCCCACCTGTCCGAGGAGACACCCACACAGCAGTACCCGAAGGCAGCGCCACAGACGCAACAGAGGAGTGCAAGGCTGACACCGGGCACAACACATGGCGAGGATGCCCACGCCGTAAAGCCTGGACGGCGAAAGGCTGGAGAACGGGGGCCTCCCTCCCATGCGTGGTAACAAAAGGTGGGGAGGAGGCGAACGAGATGCCATGCAAGGACGGGGAGAATCGCACGCAGTCCCGGGGCCGTGACAATGCCGCTAGTGCAGACACCCGATCCCCAGTGGCCAGAGCGACAAGGAAGAGTGGACGCCCGAGCAACGGAACCGGCGTAGCGGCCCTTGTATACGTGGGGGAAGCCAGAAGGACCAGAGCCCGCCCCAGATCCCACAGCGGAGGGACCTGGCGCGGAGGCGGTCGATCCCGGAAGGCAGCCGTCAGGAAGGAATCCAGCACCTGTGGCGGAACGACCAGCCCAGCGACGGACCCAAAGAACCCCCCGGACGGCAGACAAGTGGGTACGTATAGCGTCGACTGGAAAGCGACGTGTACGGAAGAGGTGAAACAAGGAGCGTAGGACGAGGGAAGGAGAGCCAACTGGCAGGCGAGTGGCCTGTAGCCACCTAGTAAAAGACCTCCAGCGGGACCCGTAAGTCCCCCAAGGAGAAGACGGCCAGGAACGCTGCAGGAAGTCAGTCAGGGCCCGGCCGGGGACCGGGAGCCACCGTGCCTCATGAACAAGCACGATGCGAAGGCCAAAGAGGTCCGCAGGACCCCAACCTAGCCCAAGTGGAAGCCGGAGACAGGTAGAGGGACCGGACTCGGGCACCACCGCGGCAACCGGGCGGACCAAGTCCGTGCCGGCCACAGAGGCGCGAGGAGCCAGACGCAGCCGTGGTACAGCCGCAGCTTCGCGAGGACTGGGCACATCAACAGCGCGTCTGGTGGCGGAAAGATGGATATCGACCGCCACCTGTACCAGGCGACCATGAAAGCGTCCGGACCCCCCCGGAGCGCGAGGCCGGAGGGAGAGGTCCAGAGGCAACTGGCGCGGCACCCCCGATGCGAACAAGGCGACCTCCGGAACACCTCAGGAAGCCGCGAGGTCGGCGAACACAGTCCGTTTCATCGCCCATTCTACAAGAACGCCCTGCCCTCTCGACAGGGCGGCCGCCCAAAGGGTGGCAGGCCCGGGCAGGGAGGAGGCATGCAAGGAGAAGGGGTGTCGGTCCGCGAGGAAGAACAACTCCACCGAGACCCCCAATAGAGTCAACGACCTGGAGGACCCCCGCATAAGGAAACAGGGGACAGCTTGTCTTGTCCAACCCGAAGGCCACCGACTTACCCCGAAGGGCCAGCGCGGGGTCCCGCAGGAAGAACAAAGGAACCAACAATCCGAGGGCATAGACGGGTAAGAGGAGGGAGACCCACCCATCTGCCGGGAAGTGGACGTCTCAGGTTCGATTGGGAATCTCACCCAACCTCGCTCGACGTATCTGTGGTTACCCAGACCGTCGGCGGGGGGGGGGTGGTCCAGGGCACAGCCGCAGAGAGCGAGCCCCGAGCAACCCAGCGACCGAAGCGTCGGCGAACGGTACGCGGGAGCGGCAGGAGCCGATCCATAGGGGCAACGGAAACACCGCGGTGCCCATGAGGAGGAGGCGGCGTAGCCAGAGGCTCCCTAAGGGAAGGGGCAGAGCGGCCCAATGCAGCGAACCCACGAACGAGTTCCAGAGCCACCCCGGGAGGGAGACCGAGTGCAACACGGCGAGGACCGTCCACCGAAGGTGCACCGCGGCCAGCAGACCCCGGGTCACCGTAGCGCCGGACAAAACCCATGCGAGACCGACCCATGGCACGACACGCGACGGGGTTAAGCGTGACTTGGGAACATCGAAGGGGAACCCTAACCGTGCGATGTTGTGAACGACTGTGAGGGCGTCGCCAATGCACAGGCCTAGGGCGTCGGAAACTACCAACCAAACGGCCAAGGAAAACAGGAGCTGGAGCCCGCTCCTGAGGAGAGGACCCAGAGCCTGCCCCACCAGTGCGGAGAAGATCTGCGGCGCGATGTGGAGACCGAAGGGAAGGCCGTCGAACAGGAACACACGATCGGAAGTCCGAACGGCCAAGAATCGCTGGAAGCGAGGATGGAGAGGAACGAGCCAAGACACATCCTGGAGGGCCAGCGACACTACCCACGACAGAGGGCACAGGGCCAGGCGTACCAGGGGTACCGGCAGCATCCGAAACCGTGTGTGCACGATGTGCCCGTTGAGGGCCGACAGATCCACCACCGGTCGCATCGCGTCGCAGGTCGGCGACGGAACCAGAAAGACACGGGAGAGGAAAACCGGGTGACCGGCGGTCAACTCCCTCGACGCTACCCAGCTCGGGCATGGAAGTGAACACGTGGGCCACCTCTGAAGAGATGGGCCGTTGTCGGTGACAAGAGCGGAGTGGGGGTCTGGACGTCCACCTCCAGGTGAGACCCCTCCGCGCAACCCGCCGCCCCCAACGTCCCTCGCGGCTACCGAGGGGCGCAAGGGCGAAAACAACCCGAGGGAGCACCCGAGAGGAGGGGAGCGACCCGGTACGCCCAGGCGAGAAGGAGAACAAGGAGGCCGACCCAGAGAACTACACATTGTGTTGACGTGGAGGTACCCCCGGTACGGGCCGTGCGGGCATGAGCGCCACGTTGACCTCCTCTACCCCCGCCCCCCCCCAACCTCGTCGAAAAGGGCGGGCCACCCCAACCCCAGGCCGGCGCGGGGCTGACCCCTTCGAAGGGCGGCCGGAAGTGGAAGGCCGGCCAGCCCCGACACAGAGGGGATGAAAGGGGCAAGAACAGAAGTGCGAGGCGGAACCGATGCACTGGCCAGCAACGTCCCAGTCCTGCGCCCGTGCAAGGCGGCAGCACTTGCAGCAGCACCCCGAAGAGGACCGGCAGAAGGACGGGACTGAGAAGACCCCGCGCGCGGCACAGCGTGTCGGTGCGTGACGTAAGCAGGGTCCGTAATGACACAGAGCGGCGTCGTGTGGCGGAAGCAGGGGCCGCCGACAGAGAAGCGTAGCATTCCCAAGCATCCTGCGTAAAAAAACCCGACGTATATAGCGCAGAGTACAACAAACCCTGACGAATAACCAAGGGGGCCGGCCGGCAGAACGAAGACCGTACCGTCGTGCGGTGCCGAGTTGCCGCGCACAAAACCGCCTTCAGCTCGGGAACCAAAGACACCGCGAGCCGAAGGTGGACCCGCTGAACGCGGTCCAAACCCTCGCGAAGATCACCTGGCGCAGACGCCTCGAAAAGCCGCAGGTGGTGAACAGACGTCTGGAGGGAACCTAAAGACAAGACAATAAGTCCGTCACCCTCTGTCGCAAGGGAAAAACCTTGGCGACAGAGGGCTGATCCGGGGGAGAGAAGAACGGGGTAGCAATAGAACAAAGTTCAAGAACGGGCGCGCTCATCCAGGACCAGAACGCGCCGTCCAACCCGCCGACAGACACAAGAGGAGGCAAAATCAGGGACGACTCCGGGGGAGGGACGGAAGGAGAGCCGTCGACGGATCGGTGTGTGAAGTCGAAGGCCTCAGCAAACCAGGCCTCCAATGGGAGAGGGTGACCGAGCATGATGGCTAAGCCAGGCGTACCGGCGTCGCACAAACCTGTCCCATAGGAGGACAGACCCGTCAACACAGCCAGGGACTGAACAGCCGGAAGGATGTCAGGGCGGCTGAAGTCTGACCAGAGCGTAGGCCTGCAGAAGGGAGGGGGACCGTAGCAGGGGTAGGTAGGGTGAGGCGCGGAGGGTGAGTCACCGCCAAGAAGGGCGAGAAGAGGGAGTCTTCCATCGACACCAAGCGCCCGTCGAAGCGTGACACAACCCAGCCCTGCATAGCCGACAATCGATCCGAGAGAGGCTACCCCCCCCCCCCCCCCCAGATTGGGCGGCCCGCAGGGGCGAGCGTGAGCGGGAGCGAGACCCACGACACGAACCAGCAGCGTCGCGGCCCAAGGAAGGCGAGCGACGACGGTTGTGTCGCCGTTGAGGGACTCGTCCCCGATCACGAACGGCCGAGGGGGAAACAGCACCATTCCCCTCTTCCAGCGACACTTCAGCTCCTGAGAAAGGGGACCCCAAAACCTCGCGAAACCCCACCGAGGCAAGAGGAGGGGTACCCCCCTGGCGAGACGGTAAGTGAAGGTCAGGAAGAGAAGAATGAGGAGGAGCAGGACGACGGGAGTGGGAAGGCTGGCCGGGTGAAAGGAGGCCAGGAGCCGCGGGGGGAAACAGAGCAAGGATCCACGGGGCTGAGATAACAGGGCGGCTCGACACCGAGGCGGAGGAGGGAGGGACCACCACCGTGGGACGAGACCGTGAAGGAAGAATAGGCACTGAAGCAGGTGAAGTAGGAGAAGCAACGACATCCAGGCGGACCCTCCTGGACAGTGTAGGAGGAGGGAGCAGAGGGCCAGCTACAGCATGAACAACCGCGCGCGGAGAGGACAACGTAAGAGGAAGTCGTCTGGGCTGGGGAAGCGGGCGGAAGGGAGTAGAGCCCCTATCCGTAGAGGCCAGGGGAGGGCGCACAGGGGCAGAGCCGCTAACCCTGGCCTCAGGGCGAGAACCATGACGAGGGCGATGGGCGTCATCAAGGCGATCAGGAGGACGACGAGGCGAGCGAGAGCGTGGACGGAGCCGGGGAACCCCCCGACGATGGGACGACCGGCTGCGGGACCCAGGGGAGAGGGCCCGAGCAGGGAGAGGGCCAGGTGAACGGCCTTCAGTCGGGTCAGGGATACCCAGGGCGACGCGGATCCGGTCGGCAACAAAGGCCGGGGAACGGTGGCCCACAGTCCTAATGTGGCGGGAGACCATCGTCCACACCGACGGAAGGGAAGCAGAGGCCACAGCCGCCGCCGAGGAACCAGGGCCATGGAGCAGCACAACCACCAGGGCCAGACACGTGCCACACAGAGCAGGGAGGTAGGCCGTAGAGGACACACAGAGCGAGTGGCGCAAGCAGGACTTGTGCCTCTCCAAGCACGGGGAGCGACAACCAAGGCGAAAGCAAGGCAGCCTACCTGCACTAGAAGAACACACACCATAATCAGCACGTCGAAGGAGTAAGTGGAGAGAATGTCCAAGAAGAACCAGGGAAGGAGCATGGGGAAACAGGAACACACATGCAAACAGGTATCCGTACTCACCCTAAACTGGGAGCACAGAGGTAGGTGAGGAGGGCGGCCGAGGCGGAAGAGCACTAGCAGAACCTGCAAAGATGGAGAAAGTGTTAACCACCACTCAACATCTTACATGCAGGGCCTATAACACCAGTAAAGTGCATACACCAATATAGTATCAGGCAACAAGATGACATAAAAAAGTCAATAGTGAAAGCCAACTATTACCGCAAATTTGCGGGCCAATGGAGGCATAACCGTACCGACACCACCCTCCCGCAATTTTGCGGGACCCCCCAACGATCTCCGCAAATTTGCGGGGAGCCGAAATGTCCCAGAGGACCGAATCAAGCCCCCGCAAATTTGCGGGACCGGCCGAGATGGTCCGGCGCCGAAAAAAGCGAGAGGAGCGTCTAGGGAATACCAAAAGAGGCCCAGAAAAAAGCGTCATCTCCTTATGAACTCCAAGCGACGATGGCCATCAAGCTGAGCAGTGTCTTCCTTGATAATATCCTGACTCAACTGGTCAAGGGAGAGGCAAGGAAGACACACCAGGGGAGAGGAGGCACATCCCCCAGGAACCACCCAACCCACAGAGATAGAGCAAAGCCCATGAGGAGAAGTGGCAGGAAGGGTGGTTTGGCACAAACAGGGGCCCCCGTAGGGTACCCCAGGATTGGGCAAAAGGGTATGAAAAGATGGAGGAGAAAACAGTAAGGGAACACAAAAACCAGTAAATGAAACTGGCGAGAAAAAGGGTGGCTTAGCCGTGAGGAGAGAATGTGTCAGGGGCGAAAAACCCTGTGGTGTGAGGGAGGGGCCCCCGTGGGGTACCCCTGGATATCACGAACCACCAAGCGCCCAGGCCCTTGAGACACAGTGAAGGCTCGAAAGGGGGCTCGGGAATAACGCTAATAATGCGGCCGACACAAACCCGACAAACAGCACCGCCACCACGAAATCTCAGATTGTGAACCAACTGTACACCTAGGCTATGAAAATATGAAAACTCATAGGGCATAGCAATTCCTGAATGAGAAACAAGCTAGGCGAAAATAAGTTAAAGCTAAACTATGCCCAGACTAACAGGAAAAAAGAATATGAAAAGAGAAAGGAATGAAAAACACACGAGGAACGCCAGGCGCCCCCGTACCTTCGGTAGCTATTTCCACACGCGTCTCCATTAAACACACTGAGGAGCCCATTTACGTGTACCCTAGATCACGTAACATCTGTCTAACAAAAAAGAAGGCCAGATAAGCCGAAACGAACCTAAACAGGGTGAATTAAAGGAGCACAACAAAAGCGACTGCATTCAATGGAGCGCGTGAAAAAATGATGACAAGAGAGGGTCGCTCATGCGCACGTTCGACAGGGATCTGCACATGACGGAACACGGGATGGGCCTTAAGCGGTAACTAAGGTAAACCCCTTTTTCTTCTCTTCTATGCTTTTTTCACCTTCGGTGGTAGTTTTGGTTAATGTACAACGTCTCCTAGAGCAAGATAAGGAGTAGACTCTAGACGTTTTCTTTTTAACCGCGGTTGGAATGACTACATAGCAGTCAAAATAGACAAGTCGTCATTGCAATTAGGTTAATAGCCTTGACGTTGGATTTGCCAAGACTACTAACAAATAGACTTGTCTGAAACCAAAAAGGTACTGTACCCAAAATCCCTTTTCTTCAAAAACCAACAAAAACACTGAACACAAGAACAAAACACAATTTTCAATGTGGCAAAAACACTTATGTACTGGAACAATACATAATCCCAAACTTGCAATCCAGTGTTGCAAACCCGTACACCCCCCCCCCCCCCTTTGTCAAATAAAACAAAGGAAAAGAACGAGGGACAAGGGGGGAAGACCAGGGATCTTCGCCAGAGCACCAGGAAACACGACCCCCGAAAGCAATCACCGGCCGAGGGGGTCGAACACTGGACACGGAGAGGTAGGAGGAGATGAAGGAATTGATAGAAGACCACAAAAACGCCGAGGCGATGGCAGGTAAGGATCGACGTGGCAGGAACCGGAAGGAGGCAGCAAAGGATCTGACATCGTGCGCAGAACCCCTACAAACAGGGTGACGGGCACGAACGGTCCGACAAACGTGGCGGCCCATCTGCACCTGTGAGAGCCTCCCACCTGTCCGAGGAGACACCCACACAGCAGTACCCGAAGGCGGCACCACAGACACAACAGAGGAGTGCAAGGCTGACACCGGGCACAACACATGGCGAGGATGCCCACGCCGTAAAGCCTGGACGGCGAAAGGCTGGAAAACGGGGGCCTCCCTCCCATGCGTTGTAACAAAAGGAGGAGAGGAGGCGAACGAGACGCCATGCAAGGACGGGGAGAATCGCACGCAGTCCCGGGGCCGTGACAATACCGCTAGTGCAGACACCCGATCCCCAGTGGCCAGAGCGACAAGGAAGAGTGGACGCCCGAGCAACGGAACCGGCGTAGCGACCCTTGAATACGTGGGTGAAGCCAGAAGGACCAGAGCCCGCCCCAGATCCCACTGCGGAGGGACCTGGCGCGGAGGCGGTCGATCCCGGAAGGCAGCCGTCAGGAAGGAATCCAGCTCCTGTGGCGGAACGACCAGCCCAGCGACGGACCCAAAGACCCCCCGGGCGGCAGACAAGTGGGTACGTATAGCGTCGACTTGAAAGTGACGTGTACGGAAGAGGTGAAACAAGGAGCGTAGGACGAGGGAAGGAGAGCCAACTGGCAGGCGAGTGGCCTGTAGCCACCTAGTAAAAGACCTCCAGCGGGACCCGTAAGTCCCCCAAGGAGAAGACGGCCAGGAACGCTGCAGGAAGGCAGTCAGGGCCCGGCCGGGGACCGGGAGCCACCGGGCCACATGAACAAGCACGATGCGAAGGCCAACGAGGTCCGCAGGTCCACAACCTAGCCCAAGTGGAAGCCGGAGACAGGTAGAGGGACCGGACTCGGGCACCACCGCGGAAACCGGGCGTACCAAGCCCGTGCCGGCCACAGAGGCGCGAGGAGCCAGACGCAGCCGTGGTACAGCCGCAGCCTCGCGAGGACTGGGCACATCAACAGCGCGTCTGGTGGCGGAAAGACGTATATCGACCGCCACCTGTACCAGGCTACCATGAAAGCGTCTGGACCCCCCCCCGGAGCGCGAGGCCGGAGGGAGAGGTCCAGAGGCAACTGGCGCGGCACCCCTGATGCGAACAAGGCGACCTCCGGAACACCTTAGGAAGCCGCGAGGTCGGCGAACACAGTCCGTTTCATCGCCCATTCTACAAGAACGCCCGGCGCTCTCGACAGGGCGGCCGCCCACAGGGAGGAGGCATGCAAGGAGAAGGGGTGTCGGTCCGCGAGGAAGAACAACTCCACCGAGACCCCCAATAGAGTCAACGACCTGGAGGACCCCCGCATTAGGAAACAGTGGACAGCTTGTCGGAGTGTCCAACCCGAAGGCCACCGACTTACCCCGAAGGGCCAGCGCGTGGTCCCGCAGGAAGAACAAAGGAACCAACAGTCCGAGGGCATAGACGGTTAAGTGGAGGGAGACCCACCCATCTGCCGGGAAGTGGACGTCCCAGGTTCGATCGGGAACCTCACCCAACCTCGCTCGACGTATCTGTGGCTACCCAGACCGTCGGCGGGGGGGCGGTCCAGGGCACAGCTGCAGAGAGCGAGCCCCGAGCAACCCAGCGACCAAAGCATCTGCGAACGGTACGCGGGAGCGGCAGGAGCCGATCCATAGGGGCAACGGAAACACCGCGGTGCCCATGAGGAGGAGGCGGCGTAGCCAGAGGCTCCCGAAGGGAAGGGGCAGAGCGGCCCAATGCAGCGAACCCACGAACGAGTCCCAGAGCCACCCCGGGAGGGAGACCGAGTGCAACACGGCGAAGACCTTCCACCGAAGGTGCACCGCGGCCGGCAGACCCCGGGGCACCGTAGCGCCGGACAAAACCCATGCGAGACCGACCCATGGCACGACACGCGACGGGGTCAAGCGTGACTTGGGAACATCGAAGGGGAACCCTAACCGTGCGATGTTGCGAACGACTGTGAGGGCGTCGCCAATGCCCAGTCCTAGGGCTTCGGAAACTACCAACCAATCGGCCAAGGAAAACAGGGGCTGGAGCCCGCTCCTGAGGAGAGGACCCAGAGCCTGCCCCACCAGTGCGGAGAAGATCCGCGGCGCAACGTGGAGACCGAAGGGAAGGCCGTCGAACAGGAACACACGACCGGAAGTCCGAACGGCCAAGAATCGCTGGAAGCGAGGATGGAGAGGAACGAGCCAAGACGCATCCTGGAGGGCCAGCGACACTACCCACGACAGAGGGCGCAGGGCCAGGCATACCAGGGGTACCGGCAGCATCCGAAACCGCGTGTGCACGATGTGCCCGTTGAGGGCCGACAGAGCCACCACCGGTCGCATCGCGTCGCAGTTCGGCGACGGTACCAGAAAGACACGGGAGAGGAAAACCGGGTGACCGGCGGTCAACTCCCTCGACGCTACCCAGCTCGGGCATGGAAGTGAACACGTGGGCCACCTCTGAAGAGATGGGCCGGCGTCGGTGACAAGAGCGGAGTGGGGTCTGGACGTCCACCTCCAGGTGAGACCCCTCCGCGCAACCCGCCGCCCCCAACGTCCCTCGCGGCCACCGAGGGGCGCAAGGGCGAAAACAACCCGAGGGAGCACCCGAGAGGAGGGGAGCGACCCGGTCGGCCAGGCGAGAAGGAGAACAAGGAGGCCGACTCAGAGAACCTACACATTGTGTTGACGTGGAGGTACCCCCGGTACGGGCCGTGCGGGCATGAGCGCCACGTTGACCTCCTCTACCCCCCCCCAACCTCGTCGAAAAGGGCGGGCCACCCCAACCCCAGGCCATCGCGGGGCTGACCCCGTCGAAGGGCGGTCGGAAGGGGAAGGCCGGCCAGCCCCGACACGGCGGGGATGAAAGGGGCAAGAACAGAAGTGCGAGGCGGAACCGACGCACTGGCCTGCAACGTCCCAATCCTGCGCCCGTGCAAGGCGGCAGCACTTGCAGCAGCACCCCGAAGAGGACCGGCAGAAGGACGGGACTGAGAAGACCCCGCGCGCGACACGGCGCGTCGGTGCGTGACGTAAGCATGGTCCGCAACGACACAGCGCGTCGTCGCGTGTCGGAAGCAGGGGCCGCCGACAGAGAAGCGTAGCATTCCCAAGCATCCTGCTTAAAAAAACCCGATGTATATAGCGCAGAGTACAACAAACCCTGACGAATATCCAAGGGGGCCGGCCGGGAGAACGAGGACCGTACCGTCGGGCGTTGCCGAGTTGCCGCGCACAAAACCGCCTTCAGCTCGGGAACCAAAGACACCGCGAGCCGAAGATGGATCCGCTGAACGCGGTCCAAACCCTCGCGAAGATCGCCTGGCGCAGACGCCTCGAAAAGCCGCAGGTGGTGAACAGACGTCTGGAGGGAACCTAAAGACAAGACAATAAGTCCGTCACCCTCCGTCGCAAGGGAAAAACCGTGGTGACAGAGGGCTGATCCGGGTGAGAGAAGAACGGGGTAGCAATAGAACAAAGTTCAAGAACGGGCGCGCTCATCCAGGACCAGAACGCGCCGTCTAACCCGCCGACAGACACAAGAGGAGGCAAAATCAGTGATGACTCCTGGGGAGGGACTGAAGGAGAGCCGTCGACGGATCGGTGTGTGAAGGCGAAGGCCTCAGCAAACCAGGCCTCCAATGGGAGAGGGTGACCGAGCATGATGGCTAAGCCAGGCGTACCGGCGTCGCACAAACCTGTCCCATAGGAGGACAGACCCGTCAACATAGCCAGGGACTGAACAGCCAGAAGGATGTCAGGGCGGCTGAAGTCTGACCAGAGCGTAGGCCTGCAGAAGGGAGGGGGACCGTAGCAGGGGTAGGTAGGGTGAGGCGCTGAGGGTAAGTCACCGCGAAGAAGCGCGAGAAGAGGGAGTCTTCCATCGACTCCAAGCACCCGTCGAAGCGTGACACAACCCAGCCCTGCATAGCCAACAATCGATCCGAGAGAGGCGACCCCCCCCCCCCCCCAGAATGGTCGGCCTGCAGGGGCGAGCGGGAGCGGGAGCGAGACCCACGACACGAACCAGCAGCGTCGCGGCCCAAGGAAGGCGAGCGACGACGGTCGTGTCGCCGTTGAGGGACTCGTCCCCGATCACGAACGGCCGAGGGGGAAACAGCACCATCCCCCTCTTCCAGCGACACGTCAGCTCCTGAGAAAGGGGACCCCGAAACCTCGCGAAAGCCCACCGAGGCAAGAGGAGGGGTACCCCCCTGGCGAGACGGTAAGTGAAGGTCAGGAAGAGAAGAATGAGGAGGAGCAGGACGACGGGAGTGGGAAGGCTGGCCGGGTGAAAGGAGGCCAGAAGGAGCCGCGGGGGGAAACAGAGCAAGGATCCCCGGGGCTGAGAGAACAGGGCGGCCCGACACCGAGGCGGAGGAGGGAGGGACCTCCACCGTGGGATGAGACCGTGAAGGAAGAATAGGCACTGAAGCAGGTGAAGTAGGAGAAGCAACGACATCCAGGCGGACCCTCCTGGACAGTGTAGGAGGAGGGAGCAGAGGGCCAGCTACAGCATGAACAACCGCGCGCGGAGAGGACAACGTAAGAGGAAGTCGTCTGGGCTGGGTAAGCGGGCGGAAGGGAGTAGAGCCCCTATCCGTAGAGGCCAGGGGAGGGCGCACAGGGGCAGAGCCGCTAACCCCGGCCTCAGGGCGAGAACCATGACGAGGGCGAAGGGCGTCGTCAAGGCGATCAGGAGGACGACGAGGGGCAGTAGAGGACGGACGACGAGGCGAACGAGAGCGTGGACGGAGCTGGGGAACCCCCCGACGATGGGACGACCGGCTGCGGGACCCAGGGGAGAGGGCCCGAGCAGGGAGAGGGCCAGGTGAACGGCCTTCAGTCGGGTCAGAGATACCCAGGGCGACGCGGATCCGGTCGGCAACAAAGGCCGGGGAACGGTGGCCCACAGTCCAAATGTGGCGGGAGACCATCGTCCACACCGACGAAAGGGAAGCAGAGGCCACAGCCACCGCCGAGGAACCAGGGCCATGGTGCAGCACACCCACCAGGGCCAGACACGTGCCACACAGAGCAGGGAGGTAGGCCGTAGAGGACACACAGAGCGAGTGGCGCAAGCAGGACTTGTGGCTCTCCAAGCACGGGGAGCGACAACCAAGGCGAAAGCAAGGCAGCCTACCTGCACTAGAAGAACACACACCATAATCAGCACGTCGAAGGAGTAAGTGGAGAGAATGTCCAAGAAGAACCAGGGAAGGAGCATGGGGAAACAGGAACACACATGCAAACAGGTATCCGTACTCACCCTAAACTGGGAGCACAGAGGTAGGTGAGGAGGGCGGCTGAGGCGGAAGAGCACTAGCAGAACCTGCAAAGATGGAGAAAGTGTTAACCACCACTCAACATCTTACATGCAGGGCCTATAACACCAGTAAAGTGCATACACCAATATAGTATCAGGCAACAAGATGACATAAAAAAAGTCAATAGTGAAAGCCAACTATTACCGCAAATTTGCGGGCCAATGGAGGCATAACCTTACCAACACCACCCTCCCGCAATTTCGCGGACCCCCCCCCACGATCTCCGCAAATTTGCGGGGAGCCGAACCGTCCCAGAGGACCGAATCGCGCTCCCGCAAATTCGCGGGACCGGTCGAGATGGTCTGGCGCCGAAAAAAGCGAGAGGAGCGTCTAGGGAATACCAAAAGAGGCCCAGAAAAAAGCGTCATCTCCTTATGAACTCCAAGCGACGATGGCCATCAAGCTGAGCAGTGTCTTCCTTGATAATATCCTGACTCAACCGGTCAAGGGAGAGGCAAGGAAGACACACCAGGGGAGAGGAGGCACATCCCCCAGGAACCACCCAACCCACAGAGATAGAGCAAAGCCCATGAGGAGAAGTGGCAGGAAGGGTGGTTTGGCACAAACAGGGGCCCCCGTGGGGTACCCCAGGATTGGGCAAAAGGCAATGAAAGGATGGAGGTGAAAACAGGAAGGGAACACAAAAAACCAGTAAATGAAACTGGCGAGAAAAAGGGTGGCCTAGCCGTGAGCAGAGAATGTGTCAGGGGCGAAAAACCCTGTGGTGTGAAAGAGGGGCCCCCGTGGGGTACCCCTGGAGTATCACGAACCACCTGTCGCCCAGGCCCTTGAGACACAGTGAAGGACTCGAAAGGGGGGACTCGGGAATAACGCTAATAATGCGGCCGACACAAACTCTACAAACAGCACCGCCACCAACGAAATCTCAGATTGTGAACCAACTGTACACCTAGGCTATGAAAAAATGAAAACTCATAGGGGCATAGCAAGTCCTGAATGAGAAACAAGCTAGGCTAAAATAAGCGAAAAGCTAAACTATGCCCAGACTAACAGGAAAAAAGAATATGAAAAGAGAAAGAAATGAAAAACACACACGAGGAACGCCAGGCGCCCCCATACCTTCGGTAGCTATTTCCACACGCGTCTCCATTAAACACACTGAGGAGCCCATTTACGTGTGCCCTAGATCACGTAACATCTGTCTAACAAAAAAGAAGGCCAGATAAGCCGAAACGAACCTAAACAGGGTGAATTAAAGGAGCACAACAAAAGCGACTGCATTCAATGGAGCGCGTGAAAAAATGATGACAAGAGAGGGTCGCTCATGCGCACGTTCGACAGGGTTCTGCACATGACGGAACACGGGATGGGCCTTAAGCGGTAACTAAGGTAAACCCCTTTTTCTTCTCTTCTATGCTTTTTTCACCTTCGGTGGTAGTTTTGGTTAATGTACAACGTCTCCTAGAGCAAGATAAGGAGTAGACTCTAGACGTTTTCTTTTTAACCGCGGTTGGAATGACGACATAGCAGTCAAAATAGACAAGTCGTCATTGCAATTAGGTTAATAGCCTTGACGTTGGATTTGCCAAGACTACTAACAAATATATATATATATATATATATACTGTATATATATATATATATATATATATATATATATATATATATATATATATATATATATAATAATAATAATGGGGGTCAATCCAGAATACCAATATTGCCGGGTAACACCATACCGCCACCACCATAAGGGTGCCAGGTGATTCAAGGCTGTGCCATGCTGGGACAAGGACAATTCCAGGTCCCAGTAAGACAAACAAATATTATTTTACCCAGTACCATACCCTAAACTTTGTCATAGCCTACTCTAAGAAAAACAAACCAGGGTTCCACGAAAGGAATCAAATGGAAATTCTGGCCGATTACTCTAGGCTGGGTCATACTTACTACAGTAAAAGTCCGTTAATCCGACGACCGATAATTCGAATCTCCCAATAGTCCGAATTTTTCAATTTGAGGCCAAAACCGAATTCACCCGATGGTCCGAATTTCAAGAAGTCCCAAAGTCCCCTTTTTGAGGCATTAGGCCACTCAAATGACACATAATGGAGCACACACATATCATATGTTCATGAATTCACTTTAAAAGTTTACCATTGTCATTGTAGCCTATTACCTACTTCAAAACATTCAGATTAATGGTCAAAGGAAGCTACTGATATAAAAGTAAACACCTTCTTCTTCTTCTTCTTCCACATCGCCTGCTAGAGAGTTTGTTTTGCTCTTGAACGCATCCTTGGGACGCTCCGATGCGCTACTGGCTTGCACTGCATTTTCTGGAAGCGCATTCAGTCTTGAGCTTGAAAACGCACCTTTGGACGTATTAGTCTTGAGCTTGAAAACGCACCTTTGGACGTTCCGATACGCTACTATTTATAGTTCAGTGATCGGAGCGTCCCAAGGGTGCTTTCAAGACAACAAGACAAGGGTGCTTTCAATACAATATAATATAACAGAGCACGTCACAAAAGGAAAATCACAAAAGGAAAATTACAAGAACCTCTCAGGGAAGTGCCGTTGTTAAGGCATTACTTCCCGAACCACATCTGATCTTCAAGTGCAAGACAAACTCGCTAGTAGACGGAAGAAGAAGAAGACGTTTATATCAGCAGATTCCTTTGACCATTAATCTGAATGTTTTGAAGTAGGTAATAGGCTACAATGACAATGGTAAACTTTTGAAGTGATTTCATGAACATATGATATGTGTGTGTGCACCATTGTGTCATTTGGGTGGCCTAATGTCTCAATGTTTTCGTCATACACAGGTTCATAGGGGTAAAGTCCGATAATCCGAAAAATCCACTAATCCGAACGAGGGCCGGTCCGCTGCCCTTCGGATTAACGGAAGTTTACTGTACCATTTTAATTAAAATAAACAATACAAGGCTAGTGCCCACCTTTCGCCCCCATGGCAGACATGACCAGGTCACCTGTTGCTCCCTTCATTCGGCTAAATAACCCATATCTCTAAAGTGAGTTCACTGGGCAAAACTCTAGACATTTCCAAGTCACCTACAAAGTGTATTCTCACGATTTACATATTTTAACTAATTTCCAGGAAAGTAGTACAAGTTTCCGTCCCCTTCCTAAAAAGGCTATACTTGCCTAACAAATTTCCGGATAATTATATCCAATTTTACCGAATATTAATTCACTAGGCTACTTCTTACATAAAAGACAACGGGAGTCGGATTAAAATAAACGGGACATAACTAGACCCTACTTTACCAAAATCTAAGTACAGTAGACCTAATAATTCCGGTATTAATTCCACCATACAATTCTGGCCCCTTGTTATAATCTCCAGACTCAAGGAGCGACAACACTACCGGAGAAGAATCTTTTTCAACGAGTAAAACATCCCCTCCCCCTCCAAGTGACAACCACTGGAGTATCCTAACACCTTATATGTTAAGGCGAGTTCATTTGACAAATTACTAGACGTTTCTGGTTCACCGGCTAAGTGTACCGTCACTAGGCTATCCATATAAGATTTGCTTATAACAATGACCCCAAAAAATATATATACCCTCGGGCATATTATCTATATGGAGTTCAGTCAAATCTAACAATTCAGGTACAGTATTTAAAAAAAAAAAAAAAAAAAATCTCCAAGTACCAGCAATACTAAACTAGGTAAGCTTTTTAGAATTATCTCTTCTAGAACTCCTAGCTAGTCCCCATCTCCCGACAAGAAAATGTCCGGATCTAGCAAGAAAATGACAGGTCGGTCGGCTCAGAGCCTTCCAGTAAAAAACGGAAGGATAATAATAATAATAATAATATCAATAACATTTACTCAATTAGCTTTTACAGACTGGGTACCACATAATATGTTACAAATGTGACGGGTACCAACCGGGCTTAATCCCAACGAAAGATAGTCCATTAAAGCCGTAAGACATATTCCCTTTGGGTCCCTGGGAAATTAACAAACCAGACATAAAAGCTACCCACCTTCGAAGTCCCAACTTCCCTGACTCGCAATCAGGATTTCAAATCCTGCACCCTACACACATATCCCCAGGCCGGGGACAATTATCTGACATGGCCGGTCACCCTGCTAATCCTGTTTTCTTCGAATAAACAAAGAATTACCTGCCTCCTCTACCGCCTTGGCTGAGCCAAGTGATGAACATGTATTTACCTAATTGTATTTACCTAATTGTCATCCCCTCCCCCTCATCCCCTCCCCCTCCTACCCGAGTATGGCTAGGTGATACTACTGTATTGAACAACAGGTTGATTCAACCCCGTTGTTTTCTCTCCACCCACGTTGATTCTCCCTAAAAAAATGATTCAGATGAATTCTGAAGCTGAAATACATAAACCCAGGAGGATAGTTGGGCTAATTTCAAGAATTTTTTAATTAAACCCGTGTAGGAATGTGACAAGCAAACCCAACGGAAATTTGTTACGCCTTTAGATAAGACTATCCAAGATCTCAAAGTAGTTCTCTTGCTCCTTCCAGATCACAACAGGACATACCAAACACAGTTCCACTGGCTCAGGTACCTGTCCATCCTAAACAACCTGCTCGTAAAATAACAGCTCCCGATACGGGAAACAACCACCAGAGTAACACCTACTAATGCTGACACAGGTCTTCCTAATTTGGTATCAATACTAAAGTAGTGTTTTTTTTAAATGGACGAGCTGAAGAATATACGTGCAAAGAAGCACAAGGCCATTTGCCGGGCATATTAAAAAAAAAAAAAAAAAAAAATCCCAATTCGATTGGGTGCTAAGTACTTTTCTTACACACAGACACCCACGGTTCCTTCAGGAAACGCTGCAAACCATAGTCTGGCGTGAATAAGACGGATGGACATATTACCATTAAATCTCTCTGATCTCTATAAATCCGTAGGTTGCTCCACAAAAAATGTCAAGGAACAAAAACCCTACAATGGAGGTATACTCTTTAAGAGATGACCCAGGGGCCAAGTGGTTGACTGAGTCAAAGGGATTTACCCTGTAGTGGGGGGATCCCCCCCCCCACAAAAACTCCCATTGGAGGATCTCCAATTTACCACTAGGCATACATAATAAACTCCCACTCTATTCCCCAGAAGTTCTGGAAATATCTCAGATCCCCTATTAATAAGTTGTAACCACCTAATTGACCCCATGATAAATACACCTACCCTGCACGGATTGACAAAGACGTTAGACTGCGTCGAAGAACCCATGGTTACTGTCAAAATTTTATCACACAATAACACCCCGCACAGGCCATGAGGCAAGTAGCAGTCTATCCCTCAATAACACCCCAAGTCCGCACTTCATTTTTTAGAGGAGCTCCACGGGGTAATTCTCAGACGACCACCGGGAATGTCAAGATTGGCTCTTGTTTGCGCTTGTAGTGATGTAGGTGAAATCACAAAGGTCGATCTGGGGATCCACCGTTATTGCAAATTTGTAAGCAACTAGAACTAGACAGTTTCTACTCACCCAATGGTCCAAGAATACCCAAAAGATATGGCCACTCTAGCACTCTCTTCACCTCGATTCGCATGTGGTTTGATTCCCCAAACAACCTGAACGAAGTTCAGGCTCGGGTACTAAGCCCTCAGTTGGATAGGTTGGAGCAGTTTAATAAACAAACTGGCCCCTCCTCAGAGTTCGGGCCAACAATGGACAACTGCCTCTAGAATCAGAATATTAATGATCCGAGTTGACAAGCAATGTTGTGTCTTGGGTGCCAGAGGGCATGCCAGCTTTCTATCACACATATTTCTCTCCCCAAAAGAAACAGTCTACAACTAAAACCTACGATGGCTACTCCTCAACAAATAATTCACAATAGAAAGTTCAGGATATTAACTAGTTACCAAGTAGAACTACAGTAATTCTACAGTCATAGGTCTGGATAATTGCTCCAGATATAGAAGAGTCCTCTGGCACATCCCAATACAAGAAGTACCAAAAAAAAAAAAAAAAAAAAAAAAAGGTCCTAGCTATCCCATTCAGTATAAGAGCGAGAATGTTCACCAGTATTCCTTCCAGCGCGGACATAGCTCCCAGTTTTTCACCAAGGGAGTGAAACAAACTCTTCCCCCTCTACTCAAAAGTCAGCGTAAAAATACTGTTTAACCTTCAAGATTGTAGATTACTGTGGTCCTCTCCACTCCATACCCAAAAAATCAAACCCTGATAGTCACATAACAGGTGACAAAAGGAGATTCAGAATAAATTTAGAGAAATCAGAATTCTCACTCCTACACAATCGGCAGAAGGAGTAGGAGTAATAGGGGATACACAACTCCAGACTATAAAACAAAATCCATCCCAAAGAGAATTCGACATCCCCTGGCGTTGCAGGGGAAAATCTCAAGTAAAGGTAATAAGTGACACATTGGCCAAACCCACCTCCCACTGTTGGGATTGGACACAGACACTTCGACTCTGATAGGTCGGCACTATCAGTCGTTCTGAAGTTCATCAGTCAAAGAAAATGGACAACCTTTAGTCAGTGTCACATCATACCCAAGAACTAACAGCCCCACGATTTTCCCAAAGTTCATGCATTATCATTGACCTCCAGGTCAATGTCACACCAGTTGGACACCATGACGACTGTAGTTGGCTTCGAGAAACAGGTCCCTACCCGGACCAGTTCTCTCTAGATTTGCTCGGGTAAAATATATGCTTTCTAGCCCAAAACATCCCCCATTAATCCAGGCAACATCTCTACCAGGGTTCCCCAACCCGTAGACAGATACAACACTTGCAATATGGACATCCTCTAATCCAAATGGCTACCATCCTACGACAAGGAAGTCACAGATACACCCACTAGCCAACACACAGCGTCAACTCCAAGACAGGATAGTTCACGCTTAATACAATTTACACCTTGGAATGCAAATTCAAAACCAGCAGTCTCCATCGGTGGCTGGGTCCCTGAAGCACCAAAGTTTCTAAGTTGACGTTAAAAGAGCTAACAATTAACACACTTATAAACCACGTATCGTCATAAAGAAACCCTTCTTGACGTGTACTAGTTTAAGACCAACAGGGTTTGTTAGGCGGGCTGGTGGTAAGCTCAAAGCCCCTAATCGCCATTCACTTCCTCAATGGTTAATCGAGAAGGACCTAACGTTGTCACAGTCCAGGCCTTCTCCGGTTAGACCACATAGGACAAGAAACTTAATAAGTGCGTATTGTCAAAGGACTGAGACCATTGGCCAATGGGTCTCAGAACGGACATCCATGACAAAGTCTACATATTTTTGCTACTAAGAGTTCTGTACCTTTTGTTACTACACCAGTGTAAGAACAAAAGGAACACCAGGAACATCTCCCCACACCTTTATCTGGTTAATCGAGAAGGACCTAACGTTGTCACAGTCCAGGCCTTCTCCGGTTAGACCACATAGGACAAGAAACTTAATAAGTGCGTATTGTCAAAGGACTGAGACCATTGGACAATGGGTCTCAGAACGGACATCCATGACAAAGTCTACATAATTTTGCTACTAAGAGTTCTGTACCTTTTGTTACTACACCAGTGTAAGAACAAAAGGAACACCAGGAACATCTCCCCACACCTTTATCTATTCCTGCCTCGACAAGAGCAAAAATACTCCATGCTCTATTCCCTGTTAATGCACTATATACCTACTCTAAGTCTATTATTCCTAGGAATAAGACACAATTGTGCTTCCCCCATGAGGGTCAAATAAGGTGGGGAAAGAAAGTGTTCACATCCCTTTTGCAAAGATAATGAAGGTAGCTGAACCTCAGGTAATCGCAAAATCCCATGATAGGCACATATGGTCCGCTACCATTAGTTTTACTAAATGGTTGTTCTCAGGGGAAGATATATCTCAGACGGTCCTGTTGGCCCTCTAGCAATGCGTCCCTAGCCATATACTTGTCGGTACTTCCGGAGAAGTCCCAAATTACCAAACATAGCTGTAGAGCAGGATGATGCCCCCCAAAGCCATTAAGAAGAAGGGTATGTTTATTCAATGCCTTGTTACCAGGGTGTAAGGTAATAGAAAGTGCGTCCTACCTGTCACCTTAAATGAAAAAGGGGGGGGCACGGGGGCACGTTAATTCCAGGACAAGTTGGCAGGACACACAATCCGGAATGGATAACAAGAGTGCTATTACTGCACTAGATCTGTTACATAACAAGATCGATACGTTATTGCAACTATAAATGCATAACGTTATTTTAATTTTATTTTTGTGATATACAATTATCAGTATTCACACCTCAGTAGTTCTGTCTTTCCGAGATAAGGCTTCTTTAATGGTACCCGCCTTATACATCTTTTTCTTACGACTATACTCTTATATTTAGACACATGTCACAGTTTTCGTTTTGGTCTTCCTATTAGTTTCTCGCGGTTTAGCGTGATGAGCTTATGTAGGTCCCTCCACCGGTCGTGATATTCTAGGCTCTTACGTCATTGACGTAAGGAGCCACCAATAAATTACGGTTTTGACAACCCGTAAGGGAAGGAAGGAAAAACTAATATTTATTGGTGGCTCCTGGAGTCAATGACGAAAAGTGCCCTCCCACCATCCCCTTCCCATACACATGCTCAACTTGATATTACATTAGAGAAGGTTCCTGGGAGGAACAGCCAACTGCAGGTGTGTGGGAAGCTGAGGAAGACCGGAGCGCGCGTGGGCGCCGTGTTCAAACTGTGCTAATTCTTTTCTTTTTATTTCCTACTTTCAGTGGCTCCAACCCAATGACGTACCGTAGGAATGATTAAGGGGTACCCCCTATGATGATCTTGGTTCTCGACCACCGTGATCCAGGTTAACCCGGGCTCAGAGGAGCCCGGAACGAGGCCATATTAACATAGGCTCTTACGTCATTGACTCCAGGAGCCACCAATAAATATTAGTTTTTCCTTCCTTCCCTTACGGGTTGTCAAAACCGTAATATAGCCCATGCCATAAGGAAACCAAATAAACAGTATGAAATATGTCAAAATGTTTAGCCTGGTTTTTCTCTGGTTAACATATATGCAAGTGGTTTGGATAGTGAAAAGAAACCTTTGTTTAGGTATATGGTGTCATTCATAATGATATATTTATTAGTGGCCCCTTCATCATTGACGATATGCCTATTACATAATGGCAGTCTTTCAAACCCTTGCGGTCGCATGTTTGAAACACCCGCCACAGGAAGAACCAGAGGCCACGCATCATAAGAGCACACTTGTATAGTCGTAGATGTTTTAGAATAGGTATAGACTAGATAGGTCGAACGTCCCCATTGGTACGTTCACAGGAGTGTGTTAATATAGGCAGAGCTGGGCACCACAAACAAAAAATCTAGTCCACAAACTCAAATTTGCAAACCTAAGGCCCGCAGTACCAAACATTCCCTTCCCTCGAAGGTATCCTTCCTTTCAAAATTCGTAGTATAAAAACATTTTTGGGGATTTGTTTGGCTGAGCGAATGCTTTCGTAAACGGTCGCCGCGACCGTTTACGTCCAATATTATTGGAATCTGAAGAGGACCTTCGACCCTTCTCTTCGATGGTCGTCTGATCCCTTCGTTTGCTAATTGAATTTTATTATTTGTATTATTGTTTCAATTCGTAAATTAAAGGTTACAGAAGACATTCTTTAATGCAAATCAATTGCATAATGTACGAAACTATTAATATATATTAATATGGGTTACAATTAGCACATTTCCAAAGACTTTCGATATATCTTCAATGACGATGTTGAACTTGACAGGAGCCGTTGTACAGGCACCTTCACCTGAGGCCTATGTCGGCCAGCCTTGACAACTTGTAGATCGCTTCATCAGATTTTATTTGCCCAATTACTACCCAGGTAAGGAAATTCATGACATTCCATTATACTTACTTGTATTTTTGGCTTGGAATCCTCATTTGGTGACTATTATTATCTATCTATTTGAGGCATATTTCCTGAAATAAGTCTTGCAATTGACGAGGATGGGTGTGAATGGGATCTGCCGTGTGTGGGCCTGTCAGCTCTGCAGACTAGTTATATATGTTCATTTATGGAAGTATTTAAAGTAGGCCTAGGCCTAGCCCAATCAGGGAGAACATGTTAGTCCCTATTTATAGCCTACTTTAGTAGGGTAGGCTAGGCCTATATTTTTTAATCCAATAGGCCTAGCCTATGTTAAAATAGCCAACAATAGGGTACCTAGGTTAACAAGTCCCAGATATTGAAAGAAAAAGTGGTAAAAATTGAAGAGACCTCGGACAGCCTTTTTACCTAACCTAACAAAAAATAATTATAGGCCTAGGCCTAGTTAAAAGGCTGTCCGAGGTCTCTTCAATGTTTACCACTTTTTCTTTCAATATCTGGGACTTGTTAACCTAGGTACCCTATTGTTGGCTATTTTAACATAGGCTAGGCCTCTTGGATTAAAAAATATAGGCCTAACCAGCCTACCCTACTAAAGTAGGCTATAAATAGGGACTAACATGTTCTCCCTGATTGGGCTAGGCCTAGGCTTACTTGAAATACTTCCATAAATGAACATAAGATAACGAGTCTGCAGAGTTGACTGGTCCACACACGGCATATCCCATTCACACCCATCCTTGTCAATTGCAAGACTTATTTCAGGAAATAGGCCTATGCCTCAAATAGATAGATAATAATGGTCACCAAATGAGGATTCCAAGCCAAAAATACAAGCAAGTATAATGTAATGTCGTGAATTTTCTTACCTGGGTAGTAGGCTAATTGGGCGAATAAAATCTGATGAAGCGGTCTTAAGGACCTATCCATATGGAAGCATACAACAGGAGTTGTGATTAGATGATACAATATTATATAACGGGTAGGGTAGAGGCACCAAAGGAGACTCAAAAAGTGTGAAAGTTTTCAAGAAAAAAATCAGTGTGTCAAGCTCATTCATTCTTTTAACTTGAAACTCACTTGATATATTACCAAATGGTTATTCTTTTAATGGATGTGTCAATGTTTGATATATTTCAAGTATTTTCCGAGATAAGAGGTCCAATATCAAGTGCGTCTCCTTATGACCACCAAACCCTAAGTAGACGCACCCCAGTCCAGTGCAGACGAACGTCTGTTTTTTTTTATTAATATGCGAGTAATTTGATTATTTAGTAGATAATATTTATACCACTTATACTTCTAGCTTAAACTAAAGTACAGTAGTTGCATGCTGATAGTGGGCCTACATTGTACATCTATAGAGAAAATAAATTGTGAAAGACTTTGCCCGAATCCTAAGCCATTTTTGGCAACATTTCCAAATAGCTACGAAAACTACATCAACGTGTAGTGAATACCAACCAACATCCGACTCTATATATATTTTCTTTAAAATATCGCGCCGCAGTGAAGTTACAATGGTCAAGAATTGCACATTTGTTGGTAAAAAGCAACCCCGCCACCCTTTCCCTGCCTAGCTAGTTTGCGAGGGAGGGGGGAGGAAAGGAGGGGGAAAATACGCAATAGCGCTTATATCTCTCATATATATCAATATTATATCACCACAAAGCACATGAATGCATATAAGATGCATAGTAACAAAGAAATATGCGAAATAACCCACAAATTACCGATTCGCGAAGTGGGGGAGGAGAGAGAAATAAAGGAGTGTCGATTTCCCTCTCTCCTTCACCCCCCACTGGCACAACCCTCTACTAAAGGGTTGTGCCACTGGCCCCACCGCACGGCAGCACGAGTCACTCCAGTGAGGGAGTCAGAGGGACGTCCAAACAAGTAGACCTATGTCTCGTTGATGTTCAGTCACGGTCAATGAAAAAGTGCAATTTGGCCACATTTAGACCCCTGAGTGTGTGAGTGTGTGGGTGTGTGTGTGTTGTGAAGCTGGGTATCGAAAGCTCACACTTAGACCTACGTGACAAAAACAAATTGTACGATTATTTCTGTCATTATTTAGTCTTTATTCGATAGTTCATACACTATTTATTTCTATTTTCCATTTCTGTTAGTTTGTAGTTGTAGTTCATGCACTATTAATTCAATATTCTTGCAACTGAAATAAGATATAATATTATAAATAGGGCAGATAACTTTGATAAATAACACTAAACCAATGGAGACGCACACCACCACCCCATCCAGACGCGTCTCGATATGGCCCGCACGTGTGCGTCTCCATTGGGCCTCGAAGTCAAATGAAGGTAGCTCCACCACCATCAAAGGAAACTCGACCATGAATACAGGAGGAGGTGGGGCGAGATTGGGGTTTACCATGCATGCGGTTTATGCCCTTCTAAACCCAGTTTGAAAAAATGCGTCTCCATTGGTTTTGGACCATATCATAAACTAATGGGGACGCACCCACTTTCACGAGCACTCGTTCATGTAAGTCATAAAACCATGCAGGAGTATAGTTCAAGACATGCTCTTTCCATTTGAAACAAAAGAAAAACGATCCGAGTTAGAGAAGTAGGAAAAAAATGAGCTGTGAAAAAATTGCTTTCTTAGGTTTGGGCTAAGAGATACCCCGAAAATCTCATTTTTATTTTTGTTTATTTTTTCTCAAGATAAATGTGTGTCCTATTAGGCTGGTAGTCTTTGAGAACATCACTAATAGCATAAAGTATTTTTTGATGTATTTGTTTTCTTTTCAGGTACAGTACTTTAGTTTTTTGCATGGCAGTTTTTTTGCATGAAGTGCGTCTCTACTGGACAATTCGTCTCCTTTGGTATCTCTACCCTACCTATGTATGTAAGAATTGCAAAAAATTATGTGAAATACAGTATATTGTTCATTCTTTATGCGGTACCTATAATTGTCCAAGCATCATATATTTAGTCATTTATAAAAGTAAACCTTCCTACTAGACTTTCTGTTTTTGGTACCGTATAGTACTGTAGACAGGGCAGGTGTCAATTTGATGCAGAATAAGTATTGAAAATAAATGGTTTTCTATATTAGCCTAGTCAAAGGGGGTGATCACATTACTATTAACTTGAAACCCGAAACTTTATGATATTGCTGCACTGCCACTGAATGATACTGGATTAAAACCTGGCACTTTTCATGTAGCAGAACTGTACAGTATAAAACTTGGGGCAAATCGGTGCAGCTGTGGTAAATAACCCCATAAAGTATACAGTACTCGGTACCTACTAAGTGATCTGTATAGGATTCACTATTCTGAACTTATACATACAGGTATTTGTTTTTGAGGGAATACATAAGAGTTGAGACAGGCGAAGACAGGGTCAAATTGGTGACCAGGCTACGGTAAGATTAGGAGTAGTGGGCGTACCACTACCGACATACAGCATAAATCATCTATAAAACATTAACCTAACCTAACCTAGTACTGTACTACATGAATACTAGGTTAGGTTAGGTTAGGTTGTTTGGTTAGGTTAATGTTTTATAGAGGAGTTATGCTGTATGTTGGTAGTGGTACGCCCACTACTCCTAATCTTACCCAGGCTACTGAACTGGAGCCACAGGCCTAGGCCTCTTCCAGAAAAAACATCTGTGAGTATTAGGCTATGGTAATATTCAGTTGAGAAACTCTGCCTCATAAAGCTAAACTAACTCAACCCAATCCCACAATCGGATTGCTACAATACTATACTGTGCCTAACTTACCTAATGTAACTAACCTTACAGACCCCATGCTGGCAATATATAAGATGACAATTAATTCATGGGGTGGCTTAGGGGGGAAAAGCCCCCCTTCAACCTATTATTGTATCCCACGGCAGTCAAAATATAAAGGAGTGTGCGAGTAGTGTAAACAAGGAAGGCGATACGTTTGAATACTACCGTACATCCTTCCCCCAACTTTTAGAAGCCGATTTGCTTCGGCTGGCTTCTGAAATTTACGGGATAGTCCTATACAGTACTCAAAAGTAAGGAGTATCGTTAGACTACACTACTTCAAGAAACCTATCATAGGCCTATTCTAAATTTGTAGGTTAGGTTAACTCAGAAATCGCTTTCCCCATTAGCTAACCTAACCTTGACTATATTAGTTTGCCAACAATTTTGCATTGTTTAAAGAGTAGGCTACATATTGATTAAATATGCAAGTCCAATGGAGATAAAAAAATAATATTTAGGCTAGCCATGAAATCTTTTTCTATAATTAGGCTAGGATAGATGACTATCCCTAGATGTCTAAAGCCGATGAGAACAATTATGTGATCCAAACACTTTCCCTGCTAAATTTTTGGAAAAACTCGGAGAGTCAAAGGTTACCTCGCTTGGATAGCTAGAATAGATTAGTTTTATTAGGTTACCATGGTTATTATAAACTAAATAATCCACTAGCCTCTCATGCCTAACCCATCGTCCAAAATCCAACCCTGGTAACCTCTTGAGGTTAGGCTAGGCCTACCCTGTTTTCAGTAGTTTTAATATATCAAGATAATTACTTAACAATATAGGTCTAGGCTAAATTCTCATCAAAATTGCTCATATGTCCAATTTAAGCATCTCTTACTATGAAATGGAGGACTCAAAGCTTTACCTTTCCCATTTGGGAAGGGTCAGCCAGGGGATAGATAGCCTATGGCAATTTACAGCCCACTATCCTAGCTCTGGCCCTTTTTGAGTTAGAGATAGGCTAGGTTAGATTTCACGATTTATGGCCATAGATCTAAGTGGAACAGGTGAACAGGGCTAGGCTTGAATAGAACAGAAAAGCTTGCCTGATATTATAACCAAGCCACTTTTCCAGAGAGCCAAGCACAACCCAATTATTCAGCGAAAATCCATACCACAACCACATGGCTATTCCTAAACTCAAAAATTTATTGGTGGTTGAAGGGAAATTAGGCTAGAGAAATTCAATGGTCCTCTGGGGAATCACTAGGGCCTAGGCTACCTTATTTTCGTCAATTGAGAATGTCCTAAATACAGAATAATAAGATTAATGCAATAAACTGGGTAAATAATACACCAGGGACCATCACTTTATTATGATTCGATTCCGTCTGTACTCCCGTGAGGCTGCCCGAGGCAGTAATTTGTAAACAAAACGTTCCTCAGGTATACCAACCGTAAGAAATGCACCGCGGCAAGTTTGACAGGCTTACCAACCATACGTCCGACGGTATCGCACAAGAGATTCGCACAAGGAAGCAACTGGCGGTATCACCTTCACGTGTGAATCCGACGTGAGAGTCCTTCGTCGAAAGGATCTCACGATTATCTGGTACTGCGGGCCTAAAACATAACTTCCACAAACACAAATCAGCAAACCTCGTGAAATTTCCGGTTCCCAAATACAAATCAGCAAACGCAAACCTGTTTTTATTTTTTTGTATTTAAACTACAGAATTAAAGGTAAATCAATGGGTTGAGTTATTACATCCCACGGCCAGGTGTTCGGTAAATTGTTTTGTTACCGGCCGACAGCCGTGGGATACAAATTCTACAATAATTCTTACAGTTTCTTACAGTAGATCCTCTGGAAAAAGGCAAACTATGCCTGTGTATCCAAGGCTTTGGTCATACCAGTGACAGGTGTTATCGGAAAAATGAGGATCCAAAATGCAACTTCTGTGCTGGTACTCATAACTCAAAAGACTGCACCAACAAGACTTCCCCCAAATGTATAAATTGTATGAGCTCCACATCAGTTACGGAGCCGCCAAATCATTTCGCCTCAAGTAGAAATTGTCCTTTAATGACAGCTCAGAGAAATAAAGTTATTGAGAACACCGATTTTGTAGGTTCAAAAAACTGAAAAATGCACATGGGAGCCGGTTGAAACTGGGTCTGTTGAATGTTCGTTCCTTGCGTAACAAAATGGATCATATTTGCGAGATCTTGGATGAACGTAACCTTGATGTATTATGTCTCACTGAGACCTGGTTGTTCGAGTCAGATCTGAATATTATCCAGGCGGCATTGCCTAAAACCCATTCCATAATAAACGTTCCTAGGCCTAGGGGAGATCATCCGGGTGGTGGAGTGGCAGTTGTCTACTCCACATCTCTGGTGAATATCTTGCAAATAAGCCATAACCCAGCCCCTCTTTATTATGAACTGTTGGAAGTGGAAATAAAACTCCATCAACAAATTCTAAGAATGGCAGTTGTCTATAGGCCTGGCCATCGTGGCACAGATAGGGGTTTTATGGAAGAGTTTGGGCAGTTTCTCGAGGAATTTTCTGCTAAAACTGGAAGACTTTTGATGTGTGGAGATTTTAATTACTGGGTTGACAGCCCTCATCTGAAGCCATTCTCTCCTGAGTTCCTTGAGTTGACTGATCAGAACAATTTTGTAAACCATGTGTCCCACCCAACTCATATCTTAGGACACACCCTTGACTTGGTTTTCTCTCCTGTGGGTTGTGGTGGTGTTCTGGATGTTGATGTTGAGAATGCTGACCCTAATACCTCTGATCATGCTTTGATTACTTTCAGCTTTGATTTCCCTAAGCCACTCACACATGAAAAAGTAATCAGATTTAGAAATTATAAAAATGCAGACCTAAATTTGGCTAGCAGTGAAGTAAAACAGTACTTGGGAAGTATTGATACTTCCAACCTTACTTCAGATGAGCTGGTGGAGGTACATGGAAATGCACTTAAATTAGTGTTCGATCATCACTGTCCAGAAGTAGAGAAGAAAATCATAGTACGAGATGATTCGCCCTGGTATAGCACTCGAGTTAAATTTCTTAGAAGAGCGCGTAGAAGAGCTGAATGTGAATGGCGGAAAAATAAAACAGACTCTACATGGTTGCAATACCTGTCAGCCAGAAGAGCTGTGGTCTACAAAATCAAAGATGAAAAGAAAGTGTATTATAAGGGAAAAGTTGACTCGTGTGGTAACGACCAGAGGAGGTTGGCTTCAATTGTAAACAGTTTACTTGGAAAAACAAGAATCAGCTTAAGACCTTCTGTACCTGATGCCGAGTTGGCTGCCAACTTTGTGGCATTTTTTGCTGGCAAGATAACTCGCATAAGACAGGAATTGGATGATGCTTCTGTTGGTGAAGAACTTTCAGTTGTACTCCAACCCCGACACATTCCTAATAATGTCCTCTCATCCTTTCACTCAGTAGAGGTGGACATGATCTCGTCCTACATAAGAAACCTCAATAAAACATTTTGCCCGTTGGATCCCATAAATGTTTCCAAGCTACCAAGAGTCTATGATCACACAGTTGAGTTTATTTCCAAAATAATTAATAAGTGCTTCTCTGAAGGTAGCTTCCCACATTCTGAAAAGCATGCACTACTCCGACCTACTCTAAAGAAACCTGGACTTGATGTTGAGAACATGTTGAACTATCGTCCTGTCTCCAACCTGTCCTTCATATCAAAGATATTAGAGCGTGCAATACTTGACCAATTACAACCACTACTTCAGCAGAATGAAACTATCCCAATTTTTCAGTCTGCTTACCGACAGCATCATTCAACTGAAACAGCATTGATTAGAGTACATAATGATCTAGTTGAGAACATTTGCAATGGTGTGGCCTCACTATTGGTCTTGCTTGATCTCTCTGCGGCTTTTGACACAGTGGATCACGAGTTGTTATTGAGTGATCTTTATGATTGTGGTGTGCGTGACTCCGCTCTCTTGCTTCTTGGGTCGTACTTGTCAGGTAGATCCCAGAGTGTGATGGTAAATCAAGTGGTCTCGGACTCGACACCCCTGCAGTATGGTGTTCCGCAGGGATCAGTTTTGGGTCCTATCCTATTTATAATTTATATTAGCAGTTTGTCTCTTCTGCTTCGTGCACATAATGTCACCTTTCACTTTTATGCAGATGACACTCAGATTTATGTGAGAATCACAAATATAGTTGATATACGGAGTAAGATGGAATTGTTGATGTCTGATATCAAGAAGTGGATGAGAGCGAGAAAACTTAAACTAAATGATGGTAAAACTGATATTCTCATCATCCGAGGAAATAGAAGAGCTGATGATATGGTAGGTGCCCTCTCCATCAATGTGGGTGGATCTCAGCTGCGACCGGCCAACTCTGTTCGAAATCTGGGTGTATATGTGAACTCCCGATTAGATTTCAAAGAGCATGTAAACCAGATAGTTAAAAGTTGTTACTTGCACATCAGAAATCTCTATTTGGTGAAGCCGTTTATAACCAGACGTTGCCTCCTGACGTTGGTTCACTCATTGGTCTTCTCTCGTGTTGATTATTGCAATGCCCTGTTGGTGGGTCTTCCAAATTATATTTTGAAGAAAGTTCAGTCTGTTCTTAACAGGGCCGCAAGACTAATTTTTGGTGTTCCACCTAGAACTCCTACTACATCTCTTCACATAGAACTGCACTGGCTGCCAGTAAGAGCAAGAATAGAATTTAAGTTGTGTTTGGTGACTTTTAGGGTTCTCAAATTTGGTGAGCCTGGGTACCTTGCGGAGCTGCTCAGGCGCCCACCGGCACACCATGGTGTAGTTGTGCGTCATGACAATGACCCTTTTCGTCTTGATGAACCAATGGCTTTCCAGCAGTCTTCTTTCTTTGAGAGGTCATTCTCCTACATGGCTCCGAGGTTGTATAACAGGTTGCCGCTGTCCATGAGACAACTGAGTTCTGTTGAATGCTTCAAGAGACAACTTAAGACTTTTCTCTTTGAGAGAAGCTATGATCTTGAGAGAGGTGTCATGACAGATGGCTATAGAGTTTAGGCTATTTTGCCACTGCTAGTGATTGTTAAATGTGTGTTGTATATGAGCCTTCTTTTGATGCATTGATTTTTGTTCTTTTTTCTTTCTCTTTTCGAGCGCTAGTGAATTCTTCGGAAAAATTGGCGCTTATGAGAAATAAGTAACATGCTTATTATTATTATTATTATTATTATCCAGCTCAGTACCAGTACTTGCACTGCTGCGGTCGTTCACGGTGTTGGCGGCGGCGGTAGCAGACGCAACATTTTTACTATTCTGTATTTTTGTTTTATAATCAAACTTCAAATCTTGTCTTCCCCATGCTTTATCAAGATTACTTTCAAACTCCCTTATTGATTCGGAATCGACTACATACTGGGGCAGTGCGTTCCACTCATTTACCACTCTATCACAAAATGAGTTCTTCGCCTTCTCAAGCCTATTTCTTTCTTTGTAAATTTTCTTAGAGTGTCCTCTCGTTCTTGTTCCCTCCCGCATCAAGAAGATACCTTCACACACATCCTCATCGTACTTTCCTGACACTATCTTAAAAGTCTCTATCATATCCCCTCTCTTTCTCCTATATGCCAGTGTCGGAAGTCCCAGTGTCCTCAACCTCTGCTCATAGCCCGCGTTCTTCAACGTTGGTACCAGCTTGCTAGCTCTCCTCTGCACTTTCTCCACTGCTTCTATATCCTTTACCATATATGGAGCCCACACCTGGTTTGCATATTCCAGGTGCGGCCTAACCAGCGCTGTATATAGATTCCTGAAGATTTCTTCGTCAAGTGACACAATGGGTTAGAACATAAGAACATAAGAAAATGGGAGTCTGCAGAAGGCCGATTGACCCAAACAAGGGGGGCTTTGCCCCCTCATCCCCCATGACTTATTGTCATCATCATATATATTATCAGCAGGGGCAAATAACAGCAATACAAAAGCAGCCAAATTAGAAACGTATGTAACTGCGAGCGTGCGACTATGTAAACAAAGCTGATGGTATACCCGCTAACACAGCTCTTGCCTAAAGTTTAATAGGCCTACAGTTTATTTTAGCCTAAGTTACTGGAGAGCCCCCAAAACTTTTGTCCCACATTTTGTATGAGGAACTTGCCCCGTTTTGGTTAGGTTTAGAGAAATTTTGAGATGTGAAGGTAAATATACGCACAATACATGCTCAAAATTTATTAAAAGGAATGAATAATATTGTAAGTAAAAGGGATGTTATGTATGTTTACTGGTGTTTAATCAGGATACTAGGGGAGCTGGCTGCCTGTACTTCAGTCTCAAAGGGATTCACTTCAGGTCCACTAATATAGGCATTGAAAACAGGTTTTTAAATTATTCTTAGCAGTCCCTGTTTTAGTTTTGTAACTTTTGTCCAATAAAGATTTCATGTATATTTGTTGTTGCATTCCAAGAACTATTACATACTTAATTTATATCCTTTCATATGATACATGAGTTACTATAGAGTACTGGTTAAAATACATACCGGTACCAAGTTTCAAGAATAAACTTTGATTAGAACATTTGTTTGTCTATTATTTTCCCTGGGCCGAGTAAAAAATACCTGGGTAGGCTATTCCCATCTCGGGTTAAGTACAATCAGTAGGAACGTAGAAACTTATTTTAATTTTCACAACTTTAAAAGATTCAAGATTCTGCTAGGCTAATTCCGAAAATATTCAATCAAGTCTCCGTTACCCCCATGAAGTCAGGTTATAATAATGACAAGACATAATAATAGTTCTTAAAGCTAGCGCATGCTAAGCTAGCTAAGGATAGCTCAATAAGGCCGATTAGGCGTATTTCCATTGGGGTCCTGTACTACTACCCCATCCCTTTGCTCATGAGGGATGGTAACGACTCAGTGCTTGTGAAAAATCTTTAATGCGCCGAGCGTGGGCGCGAACCCGGGCCTTCTGGGTGGAAGTCCGAGACGCTAGTCACTACACCAAGCGAGCCGCTTTGCATTCATTCAACTGTATTTCCTTGCATGCAACGGCCATTAAGCTACCAGAGTAATAAGTTGGACCAATCATCAAGTAAGGAAGAAACACAATAATGGAATGAACAGAGAAATAATAAATAAGGCGGGGGTAACAGCAAAGTCCCAGGAACATTAGAAAAGAAAGCAAAGACTACGAAAACCCCCCCTTACAATAATATATGTTAGTTAGCGGGTGTGTGGACTGTGGGGATAGTGGCAGCCCCCACTTTGGACACTAAGACTAAGTAAAGTTAGGTTAGGGTAAGGTAATGCAAATTATCTACTCATAACATGATAAACAATTGAACAATAAACTACTGTACTATAGGCCTAATCCTTGAAGAAATAAAAACAAACAATTGTACATAAGGCTGCGGAAAGATTCTTTAGTGATACCCAAGTCATGGCCGGGATTCCGGGAAATCTATAAATGCACTGTAGGCGGTAGGCCTAGCTGCTGGCTGTACACTTATTAAATTGTACCGGTAATCTGGCTAAAAAGTTACCGGTATACAAAATGAGAACATAGAGGCAGGGTGCAGATCCCATCATCCCACTTTAGACACTAAGTTTGGACTTTGGTTAGGGTAAGTTATTGCAAATCTTCCACTCATAATATAAACTACAATAAAATAAGATACCAGTAGATAAGATACTACTGTAGCCTATTCTGCCTATAGCCTATACCTTGAAAACAAAAACTAACGGTAAGACTGCGAAACTATTCTTCAGTGACAGGTCTACCCAAATCTTGGCCGAAAACTCTATAAATGCACTGTAGGGTGTCAGGCTTAACCTAGGCTAGGCCTATACAGTACAGTACTGTACTGGTACAGTGTACACTCTTTATTAAATTGTGCCGGTACTTTGGCAGAAAATGTTATAAGAACATAGGCTAGCAGCAGACCTCACTTTGGACACTAAGTTAGGTTAGGTTAGGACTGTCTGTTACGTACCGTTCATAAGATCCTGTGTAGCGGCCTGCGGGAACTGTTTTTCAGATGCCTATTTACTAAGAAACATTGAACAATATCTTTAACCTAGCCTATCCTAACCAAAACCTAACCTAACCTTAAATAACTAGTATAGCCTATTAGTGGAATATTTATGAATGTAAAATGTAAAAAAAAAAATTGTAACATTACCAAATTATTGAGATATAGGCTAGCCTATGTACAGGTTCACCCCTCCCCCCCCTACACAGGATTATATCCGTACCGTTTCATAGGCTTCAGCTTATATACCGGTACCGTACCGGGTACCTAAAAAATAATGGTAAGGATGTAGTATTCGGACATAGGCTACCGCCTGCCAGGCCGTGCCTTGGTGTTACTTGCATGTTCGCATCTATTTTGACTGTCGTGGGATACAATAATAGGTTGACCGTTGAGGAACTAGGCAGTAGGCTAGATGAGAATTTCAACAAGCCCTGGGGAGGGGCAAGGCAGTGGTGAGGGCTCCTCAATAAATCCTATAGGCGGCCCCTATTATCCCCTATAATCCCACGGCATGACGGCAAACTGTTATTGTCATAGGCTATAGCCTAGCCAGGGTGTCGAATGACGCTGTTTTTCTGAGTGATAACACAAATGAACTTTCTGTATAGGCCTATAAAAAAAAAATAATCCTAGGCCTAGCCTACGTATTTTTATATTAGGCCCTATTATTTTAAAAGTTAGACATCTAAAATAGACCTAGGCTTAGGCCTACTGTGTTCCAAAACTTAAGAGTAGCCTAGGCTAGGTTAGCCTAGCCTAGCCTTACAAAAAAAAAAAAAAAAAAAAAAAAAAAAAAATAGGAATGTTGGTCTAGGCTAAGTTTAATATACACTTCCCAGGTCATTTTAACAGTTCTATTGTTTCTATATATCATATAATACACCATAGAGTAAGTTTTTAATAACTAGAAAAAAAGGTCATCTTCTAAATAATTACCATAATTGAGGACCTTCGCCGTTCCCGGGTTAAGAGTGGGCTCTGAGTCTTAGCCTACCAGAACCAGATTCCCAGCTGCCTAGCTAACCTTATTTTTTACTGTCTTTAACCTCAAATCTTCCTTGATCTTCATTAGCCTATCAATACATTATACATAGCCCCACTAGTGGGGGCAGTCCTAAGATTGTTGGATAATGGGATATCCCCTTATCCTAAGCCTAATACCGTACTACGCCTAGCCTCAGCCTAGGCTACTCATTTCTGCTTCAAATCATCATTATCATCATAGGCCTAGGCTAATACAAGTAGGCCTAGGCTTATCTGAAAAAATAATATGCTTGGCTACTTACAAAATCGTTGTTTGGTGCTTGCTAGAAGTCAGGTTTATCCAAAGTATCACCTTGAAAGGCTTGAACTTATACCTTATATATAATGAGATCCCCAAGATTAATATGCACAATTTTAGAATGTGTAGGGCACTCGCACTTCACATGAAGTCAATGTTATATTCCAGCCCCTTAATTCACTCTATTTTCCACAAATATATCGGTAAAAAACAGCTAAACATATTTCCAAGTGTTCCACAGTTGATTGGCGGCAAGCTAATTTGACGTCATCATTGGATTATTCTCGGAAACACCACAATGGAAATCATAGCTGATATTGGTTCGTTGTTTTCCATTGATCCAACCACATATATACCCCTGAAAAACCAATAATTCATCATAAAATCTTACTAATTTATAGCTTACCTTATGCCTCAAGGTCTTGCGCTCTTTGTCAAACACATAAAATTTATATTCATTCACTATTTTTAAGAAATTAGAGACCCCATAAAATTAACACATACGAACAAATATCGTGTATTTTGCGGGAGTTTAACTGGGATCAGATCAGATCAGAAAACTAACATTCAAACTTAAATTAATATTTTACATTATTCATTTCAGTGAAATTCAGTCAATATATTAAACACATGGAGTAGTTTAGTTAATATATACATAGTTTTAGATAAATACCTATTATTATCCTTTAATCTACATATTATTGAGCATTCGACTGCCAATAAAATTACGGTAGTTGTGTTCGTCTTGACTCAGCCTTCGGCGCAATATAACATCGGAGTGTAGGGGTACATTGGTTGTTTGTTTGTTTGTTTGTTTTAGCGGACTCTTCCATCCAGGAGTTCGTTCTATGAACGATGGCTGTTTCCTTATTGTAATATATATTTGTTATATTGGTGCTAAAGTCAGTCACCTCATCCGAACCAAACAAGTTGTGTTTTCACAGTGTAAACAAATCGCTCTCATGACTCGAGCTCTGGATTTATCCGTCTATATTTACATTAGTAGCTGCATTTGGACTTCAATACAGGTGATATATAATAGTTTTAAGATCATAGCCAATGTAGAGTACAGTGTAGAGCAAAGCAACTATCGTTTGATGAGTTTAATGTAGACATAGAATGGCAGGTTTAGCGGGGCTCCCGGCCGCCCCGGGACAGTCACAGGCTCTCAGCCAATTTCAGTATCAATATTTTTTCAGATGTTAGGTTCGGGATCACGAAGAAAATGGGCGAATTTTGGCACACTGTCTGCTACCCTTTTTAAGTAATTTTGTTCAAATATTTCCTTCAAATTGCCCCTGCCTCTCAGATCGTTGTATAGGTCTTCGTATGATTCGCAGTTGAACAGGTGCATTTGATTTTAATTTTCCTTTTGACAAATATCACACAATAAGTTAGGTTCATATTTGTTTTTTAAGTTTTCTTTTACTTCTACCATTCTTTTCCCTTTGGAGATGGCAATAGATAGCCTAGGTCTACTTTAGATAGATTAAGTAATCTAATAGAAAGTAGCCTAGGCCTATATTCATTATGATGTTCAGAATATAGCCTAGCTTCAGATCATAATTAAATAACATATTATTGTAAATGTATATGATACTTTCAAAATTAACACTCTATTTGGGGGAAGTTCAGAGAACTGCTGCCAATCCTGACCATGAAAAGAATGCCTCTCCCCCTGAAGAGAAAGGTGTATGCCTCATGTGTTGGAAGTGCAATGACGTATGCCTCAGAAACATGGGCCGTTAAAGTAGACGATGTCAACAGAATGGAAAGTAATGCGATGAGAATGGTGAGATGGATGTGTGGGGCCAGGCTACAGGATAGAATAACAAATGTTGAGCTGAGGAGACTTTTAGGTATACGTATAGAGTAATAGCGAGGTGATGCATACAAGTAGATTGGATGGTATGGACATGTGGAGAGAATGAATGAACAAAATTGGGTGAAAAAATGCAGGTCTGTGATTGTGGAGGGAGCTGCACCAAGGGGTGGACCGAGGAAGACCTGGGATCGGACTATACGTGCCGATCTCAAATTCAAGAACTTGACAAGTGAAGCAGCCCTTAACAGGGTTGCCTGGAACACCGCCATTAGGACAAGAGACTGAAATTACACGTATATGTGGAACACTCAGTCTTAAAATGTTATGTATGTGCTAATAAAATGAGTCGGTGATTAGGCCTAGCCTATATAGCCTAGGCCTATATGCAATATTTAGCCTACATGCTTTGAGGCATTTTGATGGGATTAGGGTAGCCTAATAAAATTAGATTAGGTTAAGAAAACATTAACAATATAAATTAAATTAACTAACTAGGACTATTCAAAACAAAACCCTAAAAATCATTACAGGCTGCACAGCTACTACACCCACAGATCACCTACATCAAGAAACAAAAATCCTCAAAGTCAAAGACCATCTGGACATGAGAGGCACCCAATTTCTGGCAGCAGCCTCTACGAACCAAACCGACCCACTACACTACATGGCAACACACCCACACACACGAGACAACAGCTGACTCGAGAGGAAGCGGTCCACAGGCTCCAGCTGATTTCTACTTACATGGTTGCAGGCGGGAGTGAGCTATATTCTATATCTTATTCATGTGTAAAGGGGACTCCAGGGATTAGGATGATGATAAAAAAACAAGTAAACTTCGGCTGGCAAGTGAGAAATTAGTGACTAATACTATAGGGTGTGAGTGAACAATCCGAAGAGACCGCACAATATTGTTGTTTTCGGCGCGGGAAGATCTCGGCTCAGTATGGTGGGTAAAAATATATGGCCTATGTAAGTATTACCCAGCACAAGAGGCAAGATATTTGGTTCCAACTTCAAGAGGAAATAGGTGGGGAAGATGGTGAATGAAGGTGACGAGGGGGCTGAGGGGGGGAGGGGTGATAAAGGCGGGAGTGACGAATCGGAGGGAGAGCCGGATTTTCCCGGTTTCATGACAACATGGACGACTGAGGACACTGGAAAATTTTGCTTCATGCTGTTGAACAAAATCAAGAACTTGGAGGACCGAGTGACCGGCTTGGAGATAGTTAAGAAGGAAATTGTTACAGAGAATGGTGAGTTGAAGAACAGGTTGGAGTTAGTGGAGAGAGAAAAGGCAGTGATAATGACTAGGCTAGACACCAGTATCTCTGAAGGTAAAAATGCTTGGGGCATGACTAGAGACCAGGTGGTAAAAGATTTAGACAGTGTAAGGAAGGCACACAGTGACGAATTCAGGAAGATATTGGATGAACAGAAACAGCAAGATGTTAGGATAAAGGACCAGGTAAAAAGTATGGTTAAGCAAGGCATCCACGAAAACTCTCAGGCCATCCAGGAAGAAAGTCGTAGGGCTAACTGCCTCATAATATCAGGGGTGGAAGAAAAGGAGGAACTAGACTGGACAAAACGAAAAGAACAGGATGAAGGTCGCATCAACAAGATTCTGGAATCTATTAAAGATGAGGAGGACACCTGGAAGGAGGAAATATCAGACATGTTTAGGCTGGGAAAATATACAAAAGAATACAATAGACTGGTAAAAATCGAATTTAAGTCAAGAAGGACATGTGATGAAATCATGGCAGTAGCGGCTAGGCTAAAAGGGTTAGAGGGTAAGGACAAAATCTACATCAGGCGAGACTTACCAGAAGAAGAGAGAAAGAAGGAGGCTGAACTAAGGAAAACCGCCAAGGAGGAAAATAGCAAGAGGACAGAACAGGAAAAGAATACGTTTTTTTACGGAGTAAGAAAGGGGAAGATTATGAAACTTTCGGTAAAAAGAAACTAAAAGTAAAAGAGGGTAGGGAACAGACCACCGCAGATAAGGGGCTTGGAGCAGGTAATGGGGGACTAGAAAGTATAAGGATTCTATATAGCAATGTCGATGGGCTAATCTCTAAGAAACTAGAACTAACAGACTTACTCAATACTAAGAAACCAGAAATAGTACAGTATGTCTCACTGAGACAAAACTAAGAGAAGACCTCGATATAAATTTGCTAGGATGGTCTGAATACAGGATTTGGAGGAGGGACAGAAAATTTCGACATGGAGGTGGAGTGTGCATCCTTACTAGGAAAGATTTGATTGTGTCTGAGATAAAACTAGTAACTTCAACAGCAGAAGTTTTAGCAATAGAGATTGGTGGAAACGAAAAAATAGTGGTGATAGTAGCGTATGTACCTCCCAAGACGAAGACATGGGGTAAGGAGGAGCATAGCCTAATGCGTAAGGAAACAATTAGTGTGCTAGGAAATATCTTGGCTTCAAAGGATGAAATAGTCATGTGTGGGGACTTTAACTGCAAGGAAGTGAATTGGGAAGATCTTGAAGCCGGAGCAGGGGAGGAAAGTTGGAGCTATGAATTTTTAAGTATGGCCATGGAAAATTCTATATACCAACATGTAAAAGAGTCAACAAGAGTAAGGGGAAGTGCTCAACCAGCTAGATTGGACCTTCTATTCACAAGAAGGGAGGAGGTTCAAAGTATTCAGTACTTATGCTCACTAGGAAAAAGCGACCATGCAGTTTTAGACATAGACTTACTATTGAAGTATAATCTACCCAAGGGAAGGGAAAAGTACAAGGAAAATCACTGGATGTATTCCAGAACCGATTTCGAAGGACTACGGGATTTTTTCAAGTCACAAAATTGGGATCAGGTGTTATCTGAAAGTGAGGTAGACAAAAAACTCAAGGCATTCATGGAGATCTATGATACTGGTATAAAAACTTTTGTCCCTAAGTACATTAATAAAAGGAAAAAAAATAATCGCAAAGTATGGTTTAACCGCGAATGTAGGCAAGCACAGGAAGCAAAAAACAAAGCCTGGAAAAAGATGAGAAACTGGGATTCGGAAGGTAACAGGCAAAAGTATAAAGAGGAGAGAAACAAATACACAGAAATGAGGAGGAGGTCAGAGGCAAACCATGAGAAAGGGATAGTGGAGAACTATGAAAAGAATCCAAAAATGTTTTTCAAGTTTGTAAACGGCAAAAGGAAGATAAAAGCCACGATTGTAAAGATTAAAAGTGGAAACAGAATCATAGAAGAGGATACAGAGATTGCGGAAGAACTAAATAGAAATTTTGCATCAGTATTTACAAAAGAAGGAGAATTCATTGCACCAGAAACCAATGAGATAGGTAAAGAGGAAATGCCGGAAGTCACATTTAACAGACCAGAGCTCATAGACAAAATGAGTAAGGTGGATCCAAACAAAGCCGCTGGACCGGACGGAGTATCAGGCTGGATTATTAAAGAAAATGCTAAGGAACTGAGTATACCGTTATAGGACATAATGACCAAATCATTGGACACAGGGATAGTACCTACAGAATGGAAAAGAGCAAACATTATTCCTATATTTAAGGGAGGAAGCAGAGATAAACCACTGAACTATAGACCTGTATCACTATTGAGCATCCTCATGAAGATTCTGGAAGGATTAATAAGGGACAAATGGGTGAACTACCTGGAATCCAAAAGATTAATTACTGACCGACAATTTGGATTCAGAGGTGGCAGATCATGTGTAAGCAACTTGTTGAGTTTTTACTCTAGAGTAATAGACACAGTGGACAAGAGGGAAGGATGGGTAGACTGTGCCTACCTAGACTTTAAAAAGGCATTTGACAAAGTTCCACACAAGAGATTGCTGTGGAAATTAAAACATGAGGGAAAAGTGGGAGACAAACTGCTGAAATGGATGGAGAGCTACCTTAGCGGAAGACAGATGAGAACAACAGTAAGGGGGAAATCGTCAAACTGGACTCAAATTACGAGTGGGGTACCACAAGGATCTGTCCTAGCCCCAATCATGTTTCTAATATTTGTAAATGACTTACCTGAGGGACTAACAAGCTACATGAGCATGTTTGCGGACGATGCTAAGCTGCTTAAAACGATCAGAACCCAGGAGGATTGCCTTGAGCTCCAAGCAGATTTGCAAAAGATCCATGAATGGAGCATCAAATGGAATATGGAGTTCAATGCAGGGAAATGTAAGACTCTAGAAATGGGTAAAAGCAAGTACAGACCTAGAAAAGATTATAAACTAGGAAACGAAGTGATTCCCAAAGCAGAAAAAAGACTTGGGGATAGAATTTAAGGATAACATGTCTCCAGAAAGCCACGTAAATAAGATAGTGAGAGAATCACTAGCACTATTGGCAAATATCAGGATGTCTTTCAATTATCTTAATGAAAACACCATGAAACAAATAATAACGGCAATAATAAGACCCAGGATGGAATATGCATCTGTAGTGTGGTCCCCTCACATGAAGAAACATATCCACAAAATTGAGAGGGTACAGAGAGCAGCTACGAGGATGATCCCAGGTTTGGAAAATTTGGAGTACCAAGAGAGGCTCAAGAGATTGAATCTACCTACACTGGAACAGAGAAGGAAACGAGGACAGCAAATTCAGATATATAAATGTGTTAGAGGTATTGACAAAATCGACCAAGAAAACTTCATAGAGAGGGATGGAGGTGAGAGAACAAGAGGTCACAGCTACAAACTAAAAGTGCTTAACCCGTCCAGCCCCAGCGACGCGTCTGACGCGTCGGCGATGTATGTAACGCACAGCCCCAGAGACGCGCCTGACGCGTCACCCTAATTGCGGCGACCGTAACCTCAGGTGTAGCCACTCAAGAGGGCTCAGATTTGTATGGGAACTGTATACGTATCCCACGCAACCGTGCCGATGGTTGAAAACTCTCAAAGTCCACGTGCGTGCGCGCGAGCGCACAATAACCTGTTTTTTTGGGATAATTGCCTTCAATTTTTTACTCTTGTAAAATCCGTTTTCGGGGGCTCTGTAGGACCATTTTTTAAGCTTTTTGAGCGGTTTTTCGTGGTTTTTCCTTCATTCTTAACCCATTCGCTATTGTTTCTGGAATAAAACCATTTTTTGAAAACCGGCCGGGTTCTGGTGCGCAAACATTACAAAACTAGCCGGGGCTCCACGGGTTAATAGTAAATCTGATCTGAAAAGTAAAAGATTTCCTACCAACTCGATTAGTGGGTGGAACAAATTGCCAGCCGAAGTAGTGTCTGCACCATCAGTGCATAGTTTCAAAGCACGGTATGACAAACATATCTTAGGAGGCGGGAATTAACGAGCATGCTCACTCCCGCAAATACAACTAGTGTAAGTGTAGTGTAAGTACAGACACCAAGAAATATCAAAACAACACCCAGCACACTGTATCACACACAAATACTGTCCTCTCTCCCTCCCTGCCCACCCCAAACCAACTTCCAGAAGCACATCCATACTCATATCTCTCGCCGATCCATCCACTCACTCATAGACAACACGCAGCTGCAAGCACGACCTCCCGAAATCCATCCTTCCGAATCCTCCCTTCCTCGCGAGGACAGAGTCCACCTGGCCAGGCTGAGATGCGGACACCATCCAGCTCTTCTGAGCTATCAGAAGACACTGGATGACTCCGTCGTCGACACCTGCCCGGGATGTAACACAGCACCCCATACCATCAAACATATCATAGAAGACTGCATTTCACACAACCATTTATGCCAACAACACAATCTACACTCAATGAGAGCTCTGTGGTTAAGCCCGATCGCGACCATGGCCTTCCTCAGGGACTCAGGGCTGTTTGGCCAGGCAGGTTAGGGAACAACAACAACAAGTAACTGAAGTGAAGCGACGATATAGGCCTAGCCTATTTCGCGAGAGTGAGACCATGAAATCACTCACTAATAAGAATCGCAGTAAATAGAAGTATTAATTCAAATGGAAATAAATAAATCGAGACCGTAGGATATAATTACTCACCCATACGAATGATACGATTGAAATCGAGACCGTAGGCCTATAGGCTAGGCTATGGAAACTTGGCCTGTTTGGCCACGAATATTAGGCCTATATAGCCTAACCGCTTCATTTTATATATATTAGTTTATAAAAAGTAAGGCTAATGTACTATTCACTTCAAATACAACATGAGACTTTCCAAATATCCTATCTAATCATAAATAAAGACGGACGCCTATCATGTGGTCACGAACACGTGACATGTGATAAACAATAACAATACAATATACAGTATACTGTAGTCTATCCTAAATCCAGGGTTTTCGCATATTTCATCTAATATTAGTCTTTATCGTAACTCAGCTCTCTAAATCTCAGTATGCATGATATTTTGACAATATCCATATCCAAAAATAAATAATCTAGACTATTGATAATTTAAATGTATTAGCACAAGAGTGGATTCGATTATGATTTGTGAGAGTTGCGCAGTCGATCAATCGAATCTCTCCAGGTCTTCAAATATTTATTAGGTAATCTTTATTATCATGTCTTCCTTAGCATTTTCACATATCAAATCACATACAAAAAATCACGAAATATAGAGAGTGTACTAGATTCCAGCAAAACAATAAGTAATTGGCTTGGTTTTTGGTGGGGGCCGCGGGGCCGTGTTTACCACAGGTGGTGGAAAACGAATTTTGCGCACTGTAGGTTAGCAACATGGAGGTAACTTTCAGACCTACAAACGCGCAGATAGGCGGCCATTTTGCCGCCAACGCAAGTGTGTCACCAAAATGACACTTTCGCCATGGCGAAATTGCCGTTTTGCGCAAGTGTATGCGGAAGTGCCCAGCTCTGAATATAGGGTACAGCGTTAAAGCGGCTCCGCGGCTCTGTGCGACGCGTCCGCCATGTGTTTTGTTTTTGTTCTTAGCTTTGCCATACTAGCTATTTAGGAGGCGTGATATGCAGGGCCCTGCTACGTGCTATCTCTCAGAAGGATGCAGCAGGTTATTATTTTGCGTAGCAGACATTTTAGTCCAAGAGTTGCTTCACGTGGTGAGGAGCTTTCTAAGGTGCATCTGCGTAATTTTTCCCCTCGAGCTCGGGGCTACGTGTGTAGGTTGGCTGCTGTTCGTCGCTGGAAGGCTTGGTCGCGTGTCGTCGTGCTACTTGCCCTAGGCCTCGTGGCTAGCCTCAAGTTAGGGGTACATTTTATCGCTAGGATGCATTATTATTATCATTATCTATTATAATATTGTAGCTGTAAGATGTGACCTTCCCTCTCTTATGGTGATATTATGCATGATGGAAGGTGTCAGGAGACGTCCTGGCGATTATACAGTACTATGTATGTTTTGTGTTCTCTTTCTCGAGCAGTCGAGAGAGATATCGCAAAGGGTTTGGTTCTACTCTTCTGGCGGGAAGATACGGTGTGTTTTCTACCGGAGGATCGTTACGGCAGCTACGGAGACGATCCAATAAACCCGTTCGTGGTTGCCGGAGACAATCCATAGCGGGCTGGTGTATTGGGAGGTTTGACACTCTCCCAATACCAAAGAAGGAAAACCTTCTATTTGGTACGTAGCCTCGGAGTATCCAACGTAGAGCTATATACATCTCGTATAATTCTGTTCCGTTGTGGAGCGGGTAATTATCGTAATCCATAGTGTGATTAATCGATAACATCTAGAGTAGCACCTACTCTCTCTACTAGGTACGTTGTACACACTTTTGAGGCTACTATTAAAAAGAAAAACTGAAAATAGTGATGAGAAAGAAAAGAGAAAATTTTAGAATATTGTCCATCCTATCTGGCTCCCTAAGCCGTGTCACGGGCCCACCGCACCATACGACCGGGTTTATTAGATCATCTATGTATCAAGTTAAAAGACAAGATTGGATGGGCAGGGGTACGGCGGGAGGGCGGGATACTATGACGTTGGATACTCCGAGGCTACGTACCAAATAGAAGGTTTTCCTTCTTTGGTATTGGGAGTGTCAAACCTCCCAATTTAGTAGTAGCCTCTACGTCTCCAACGTAGAGCTAGAGTACCAAATCGGAAGCGGACATCCAAGCTGAAAACACAAACTTTAGCAAATAGTAACCATCAGGATCAATGAAAGACAAACTTATAAACAAGAGAGTTTAAGAAAGATTGCACTGACAGGTGCATATCAAGAGAATCAGGTACAGTCATGTCGTAATCAATGGGATAACTTAACTGATGATAAAGAATGATGTATTTCATAATGTGTATGAATATAAGATCCCCCCCCCCCTCGGTTCATAAAGAAGACAAGAGGAGTACCGTTAAGGTACGCAGAAAAACATCAAGAAGCACAGAACAGTGGAACGTGTGCTGGATGTGAACATGAAAACCATGGAGAGAAGCGACGAGCACTTAACCCAGGTGTATAGTGTAAAGACAGCAATGAAAACTCCCCAACAGAGAGTGAACAGAGATACGTGGAGAAGAGGGGAACTGTACAAAATGCGATGAGGTGAATACAAGTCGGCGAACCGGCTAACACAGAATTCTAATGGTAAGAATGAGGTAAGAGGTTCATACATACCCCGAGCCAAGAATACCTTAAGACTAGAAAATGGAAAGACTTAACCTAGGAAATGGTCCTTAAACCTAGGTGCAGGTACATGTATCGTGCGATTCACCCCTCGATACCCCGTCCCTCCCCCCTCCCCCAAAATATACATGGTAGGACAGGTGAAGGACAGAAGAGAGGACATAACAGGTCATACCCTTAATTAACCCGTTGGCCCAACACAACACAACGACGCCCCGGCCTGTCCGTGGACATGGACAGATAGGAGGAGACAAACGTGCGGTGGGAAGACCATAGCCCTGTGTCAGCAATATCCGTAAGGGACCGGTTATGCAAAAAGCGCAGAGTAGCCGCGTATGAGCGAACGTCGTGCACAGAGCCCTGAATATGAAGATTACTATCCCTAATGACACGACACAGGCGAATCCCCACAGCACGTTTGGTCAACCGCCTACCGGTCCAAGGCGCCACCCACAAAGCCAACCCAGACCCCGGCCTCGTGGAGTCAACATATGTATGGAGAGATTTAACCGGGCACAAAGAATTATGTACCCGACCCCGCTTCAAGGCAGGGACAGTAAAAGGTTGAAAAATATGGGACTCACGCTCATTCTTGGCAACAAAATGAACAGAAGGGGCCCAAGTGACGGAGCCGAGAATGGGCGAAAACCTCAAGCAATTCTGGGCCCGAGACATGGCAGCCATCTCCGAGACCCTCTCACCCGTAGCTAAAGCTAGAAGAAACAGTGTCTTGTCAAGTAATCTGTCAGGTGTAGGAGAGATAGAGTAAGGGGCCGACGAGAGGAGTGTGAGAGCCTTCGCCAGCGACCACTGAGGGGAAGCTGACGCGGGGGTGGTCTAAGCCTAAAGCAGGCGCGCATAAAGAAATCAAATTCTTGCTGAGGAACGACCAACCCCGTTAACTTCTCAAACGGCTCCCGAATGGCAGACAGGTGGTTCCTAATGGTGTTGTACATGTTGTGGCGCGACTCAAATAAATAATTGAGGTAGTGGAACACTAACGCCACAGATGGAGTTGTTTGTGATGTGTCGTGTATCCAAGAAGTAAAACTGTACCAGTGAGATTCGTAAGTCTTCCATGTTGAAGGTGTCCAATGTAGAGTCAATTTGTTAGTCAATGATCTTCCAAACATGGGCAGCCTCACAAACATCCACGATGTGAATGCCAACGAGGTCCCTAGGTCTCCAATCGACCCCAAGTGGAAGTCTGAGACCGATAGGTGAACGGGACTCGGGCATCATCGCTTCAGCTGAGCGTACCAGGCTTGGGCCGGCCATAGGGGCGCGATCAACCAAACTCTGCCCTGGTACTCTCTCAGCCTGTGGAGGACTTTGCACATCAAAAGTGCGTCGGGTGGCGGAAACACGTATATTGACTGCCACCTGCTCCAGTCCTCGCTGAAAGCGTCCGGTCCCCCCGCTGGAGTTCGAATCCAGGGAGTCAGGAACACAGGCAACTTGTTCGTCTGGTTGGAGGCGAACAAGTCGACCTGCGGAACACCCCAGAAGGCCGCTAGGTCGTCGAATACGGTTTGTTTGAAAGACCATTCTACCTGGGTGCTCTGTCCCCTCGACAGAGCATCCGCCCAAAGATTGGCAGTCCCGGGCAGGTAGGTTGCATGCAGTGCGATGTTGTACCGGTCTGCTTGGTAAAACAATTTCTCCGCCAGGTCCTGAAGAACGGCGGACCTGGAGGAGCCTTGTTTCTGGATGCAATGAACTGCGGTCATGTTGTCCATCCTGAAGGCCAGAGACCTGCCGGAAAGGGCCTGCCCATGATCCCTCAGGAAGAACAACGGGACCAACAGTTCTAAGACGTTTATGTGTAAATGAGTGAGACCTGACCACCTGCCATGATTTTGATGTCCCGTGTTGGACTGGTAACCCCACCCGACCTCGGTGGACGCATCCGTGTCCACCCAAATGGTCGGAGGGGGAGACGTCCAGGGCACCGCCCTCGCGAGCGTGCCCCGTGCGACCCAGTGTGTCAAGAGTACATGGATCGAGCGCGGAATCGGCCAAAGCCAATGTGGAGGCAGAAGCGGGAACGCTCTGTTGCCTAGCTGAATAAGGCGTTTGATCCTGAGCCTCCCTAAGGGAATGGTCAGAGACGCCCAATTGAGTGACCCTACCAGCGAGTCCCAGAGTTTCCTGGAAATCGACATCGAGTGCAACACAACGAAAAGTTTCCTTCGAATTTTCGAAGCGTTCACTCAACTCTGGCAGACAGTCGCGCTCGCCATGTCCCAGTCGAGGCCCACCCACGTCACGACCTGCGACGGAGTGAGGCATGACTTGGGAACGTTTATTTTGAAACCTAATTGTGTGACGTGTTGTATGACAAGAAGAGTGTCCTGTACGCAAAGGGTGGGAGAGTCTGCGGCGATGAGCCAGTCGTCCAAGTAAAACAGGATCTGAATCCCCTGACGGAGCAGGGGAGTCAGAGCCTGTTTGACGAGTTTCGTAAAGACGCGCGGCGCGATATTGAGGCCGAAGGGCAACCTGTCGAACGTGAACACCCTTTCGTGCAGCTGGAGCGCCAGATAACACTGGAACCGAGGAGCGATCGGCACATGCCAGTACGCATCCTTGAGATCCAGGGATACCACCCAGCAGCCGGGACGGAGCGCCAACCGCACCTGATTGATGGTGGGCATGCGAAAGTGGTCGTTCACGATATGCAGATTGAGGCACGACAGATCGACCACCGGTCTCATCGCGTCGCAGTCCTTCTTGGGGACCAGAAATACTCGAGAGAGGAAAACCCGCTGGTGAGGCGAGATCTCCGTGATGATACCACCCTCGAGCATTGACAGAATCACTTTGGCCACCTCCGGGGAAACAGGCCGAAGTCTGGGAGGCCGTGACCGCCACCTCTAGGACAGACCCCGCTTCACTACCCGACGCGCCTACGATCGGCGAGGCCAGTGCCGAAAGTGGGGGCGAAAGAAGCCGGTAAGGTCCCCCTTCGTGAGAGTCAACACCATCTCGGGGAGACAGTCGGGAGAGGGCAGGGGTGAAGGTCCTGGAGGCACTACGCGTTTTTTGCCGCAGAGTGCTCCCCGGACCTGCCGTGGGAGGACTGACCCCCACGGTTACCGCCTCCCCTGTAGCGACCGCCCCGACGAAATTGGTGGTGACGCTCCTGCGCGGGCCTATTATCACCCTGCCTCTGGTCGACTCGTCGAGAGGAAGCCTCAATAGCGAGTTGCTGAGAAGGGCGAGGCGGGGAGCAAGATACATAAGGGCGCACTGCCCGACCCCTCACCGCCTGGCACTTCCCAGCCGTGGCGTCTCGCCAAAACTGGCGTCCTCGCTGCGGGCCGACCTTACGCCCTCTCTGGTGGGAGGAAGCGGCTGAGGGATTCCGCGACACCTCAGAATGACGAGGTGCGAAGCGCCCCGCAGCCGCAAAGAGGTAAGCCTCCTGCCAAGCGCTATCTGAGAAGAGACACTCCGTAGCTAGCTCAGAAAGCAACAGCTTAGTCCTGACCTCAGCGGGCGCCTTCTTACAAAAAGCCACCCGCAGAGACTGACGACAACGTGCAGCCTCGTGGATGGCCACCCGAGTTCAGAGCAAGCTGCAACTGAACGCGCCGCAAGTGTTCCTCGCCCCTCCTGATGTCCCCATCCGGCTGGGCTTCAATGAGCCTGAGGTGAACACGAGCCATTTGGAGTTGGAGCAAGAGGGTGGAGAGTAAACGAGCAGTGCGCTGTCGGAGCCTATGATCCCGCTCAAGGGAGCTCTTCTCAGGTGGAGCGAAGTAGGAGGTGGGCATCTTATCTAAAACCATGCGTGGGGCGTTCAACCAAGATCAATACTTGGGTGCGACCCCGGACGAGGACAGGACCAAACTCGACACGAACGTCTCGTCAATGGAAGGGAGCTGAGCCGTCCCTTCCGAAGACCGAACCCCAAAGTCAATACCCTCCTCCAAATAGGGGAGTTCGAGCATAGCCGCGGTTGTGGACGGCCATTGTTCACTTCCTCACCCTATAAACTCCGGTGTTCCTCAGGGCTCTGTCCTATCTCCTATTCTCTTTCTAATTTTTATAAACGATCTCCTTAACTGTACCTTAATTCCCATCCATTCATACGCAGACGACTCAACCTTACACTACTCCATTAGTTTTTCAGAACGCCCCAGCCAGCAATCCCTCAACGACAAACGTAATGAAGCCATAGAACTCTTAAATTCTGATCTAAATACTATTTCCAATTGGGGCAGAGAAAACCTTGTTAACTTTAATGCTTCCTAAACCCAATTTCTCCATCTATCTACCCGTCAGGATCTCCCAGCGGACTATCCCTTATTCTTCAACAATACAAAAACAACCCTTCATCTTCTCTCAATATTCTTGGTGTCTCTTTTTCTTCTGCTCTCATTTGGAAGGACCATATTACCAGTCTTGCTAAGGCAGCCTCCCAGAAGCTGGGTGTGCTCAACCGCCTTAGGGGGTTCTTTTCCCCTGCACAGCTTCTTGCTCTGTACAGGGGCATAGTGCCCTTGTATTGAGTATTGTTCACATGTGTGGGGAGGTTCCTCTCACACCGCTCTCCTAGACAAAGTTGAAAGGAAGGCCTTTCGTATCATTAACTCCCGTCCACTCACCAACTCTCTGCAATCTCTCTCTCTCCGCCGCAATGTTGCATCTCCCTCGCTATTCTATCGCTACTATAATAATCAGTGTTCCTCAGAGCTATCCCAGTGCATACCACCTCCTTTACGTAGGGCACGTGGTACCCGTCTTGCAACTCAATCCCACCCCTACTCTGTGCAACTCTCCAACCCAAGAGTGAAACGTTACTCTCAAACTTTCTTCTACTCAACAGCTGAGCTCTGGAACTCTCTCCCAGAATCAGTCTTTCCCTCTTCCTATGACTTAAATTGCTTCAAACTCTGTGTGTCCAGGCATTTTGGCTCGAACGTCCCTTGATTTTGGCCCTTTCACTCTTTCAACTATGGGGGAGGCACTCGCTATAGGCAGTTATGCCTTTTGCCTCCCTCAATCACATAGAGAACAAAAAAAAAAAAAAAAAAAAAAAAATAGGTTACCCTCAATGTCCCGGGCATTCCTCACCAGAGGAAGGCCCGCAATGGCCGACACGGTGGTAGCATCTACATTAATGTCGTGTCGAGTGAAGTCCGCCCAGAGTTTAGTAGACCCAGAGGGGGACACCTTAGGCCGGTACGTAAAAAACTGAATGTCCGACCTACTAGGGTGAACCCTGATGTCCACCTCTGGGACCAGTCCGTCCAGAGTCAAAGCCCGAAACAGGCCTTTGGCATTGACCTGAATCGTCCAGCTATCTGCTACAGGGCGCTCGCCAGGCGCATGGGTGACGACACGCTCCGGGTGCGAAGCCTGGACGTTCCTCCAGGAAGCAGGTTCCCCATACAGAGACGGGAACCTACGCTTCGGAATCTTGAACTTGGAGAGCGAAGGAACGTGCACAGGTTGAGTCACCAGCCCCAGACCACTCCCAGGCAGTACGACGAACGAAGCCGCAGGAGCCTGAGAGGGGGCAGGGGGCGGGACGGCAGTAGCAGCATCCGCCTGGTGAGCCGGCTTAGTCGGCAGGTGCTCCTCCAAAGGTGGAAGAGGAGTTACCAACGGAACGACCTGAGGGACAGAGGTAGGGTTCAAAACCGCCTCAGTGCCGACTGTATGGAAGCGAACTTTTCAGTGTTCGCTTCTTGGGCCCGACGATGAGCAGCTTGAAGAGAAGCGACAGTCAGGGGAAGGCCGGGGTCCTCGTTCGAAGCAACAGTAGACGACGAGGGAGAAACGATGCGGAGACGGCGGACACGCTTCCGGCCAGGCGGCGTGTTGTGGATGGACTCACTAGGGGAGTCGTCAAGCCCCTCCCCGTCGACGTCCAACCAGTCCCCGTCGTCGTCTCCGTCCTTATCCGCAGGACCCACGTCCAGATCAGTCCAATCCCCTTCTTCTGGGGCATCTTGCACGGCCAGGGGAGGAGACCGATCAGGGCGCGCAGAAGGAGACTGGGCACAGTGGTGGGTCGGATCGACATTGCCAGATGACGAAGGTGGAGCCGGAGGTGACAGAGGGATCTCGACGGCCTGGTCAAACAGAGCAGCTGGACGGAGTGGAGTCGGCAGGTCAAGTGGTGGAGCAGAAGGTTGGTGACCAACGGCCTGCGCAGCCTCAATCTCACGGATGAGGTCGTGAGTCGAGCGTCGAGGAGTGGAGAAGACCGCTGGGACGATGTCAGTTAAAGGCGGAGAGGTGGCAGGCTGCTGCTTAGGTCGAAAAACAGTAACCCCGGCATTAGGCGCTGAAGGTGCAGGGTGGCGTGTGGGTGGTGACCGGCCCCGCCTCGTAGAAGGAGAGCGGCGCTTCCTCTTCCTGCCAGTATCCACAGAGGCAGTCGAGAGGTCTGATGCGGGCACCTGGATAAAGGCGGCCCGGCGTCCACGAGGTGAAGAAAGTGGCAGGCGGAGTAAGGACCACACATCGTCGTCCGTGAAGCCAGGCACCCGATGTAGTTGATCCCGAACATAGCGAGCCACCGCAGACCACGTCGAGAGGAGGCGCGACCGAGCCCCGTCAGCGGAAGCGGATGTAGGGTGGGACTCAAGCGTCACTAGGTCCACCATGCACGGGCCACACCTCCGAGGGTCAAAACCAACCTTAGTGTAGCAGCCTGCGTGGGATGGGCACTCACGATGGTTGAAGCTCACCACCCGGGACTGACACCCGACGCGAGAGCAGAGTGCAGGAGACATACCACTCTGTAATCAGAAGAAAAAAAACCCTGTTAAAAACCCCGATGAGGCCCTGGTAAGGTATGCCCGTATGTCAAGGACAGGAACCAAAAGAAAGCCAGTCCATATATCATGAAAAAAAACTTGAAAGGTGTATGAACAGTGCCAATTAAGTATGAACCCCCCCCCCCCCCCCCCCCCTGAAGGTGAAGGCCGAAGAGTGCCCCTGAAGAGGGCGGTCAGACAGGAGTAACAGGTAAGAGGTCATGCACACATAAAAGATCACAGACCCTCGAAACAGCCACAGACACCAGGTCAGGGAGGAGCCCAAAAGCTCTCCCTAGACCCGGAGACTGGAGCCCCTACCAAGGTAGGATAGTGCCCCCCCCCCCCCCCCCAAAGACCAGTGAAGACTACTACCTTCAACCCGTGAGCAGTGATGAAGCCCAGCAGGGTAGAGAGCACAGCCTGGGGAAAAAAGGGAAAAGAGCATTAAAAGACGTCTTAAGAGAAGTGCAGGACTACTAATCTAAGCCTAAACCGAGTCAAGATGAGGGCGTTCGTAAACGGGGATGGCCGACCTAGAGCGGAAAAAACCCGACATCGAGCGGGAATGCCTGCGTTCTCAGGCGGGGAGCAACAACCCGCCCCAGAGCGGAGAAGTCTGAAACGGACTCCCCCGCCCTGGAGCGGGACGCGGCAAGAGAAGGCAGGGAAGCGACATACCCGTTCCAGAGCGGAGGAGCCGGAGAGAGACACCCTCGCCCAGGAGTGGGACGCGTCAATAGACGAGAGCAGCGCCGAAGGTGGAAGGCAAGAATGCACAAAAGAAGGCCCGTCCTAGAGCGGAGAGGCCCCGAGGGGCCCCGCCGTAAGCCGAGGACCCCTAAGGGAGCCAGGCCAGTCACAACAGACGCGGGAGAGTCCGTGGGTATCAAGCAGCAACAAAAACAAAACTCCGATATAGCACGGGCAAGTCCCGTACCAGAGCGGAGGCGCCAGGAGGCGACCATGTGACCGTAAAGGAAGGCCCCGACCTAGAGCGGGAAGTACCCGACCCAGGGCGGTAACCCAACAGAAACGACTCAGCAAGGTCTGTGGCACAAATGACAGTGAAAGCCATCCCTTCCAAAAAAGGGGGGAGGGGGTCCAAAGTGAACCCCACCAAATCACAACAGGCACGGGAGAGCCAGTGGGTAAGCAGACACTACCGAAGGGGACAGAGACAGAAGAAAAACTGTCAGCAAAACACATCAGAACGGGTTACGTTCGCGGTTACGGGGAGAACCAGGAAAACAGAGCACCGGGACCGTCAACAACAGGAGCACGAATGCCAGAAGGAGGTTACCAGTGTTGAAACCAAAGCGCCCCCCCCACTTAGGCTAGGCCAAAAAACGGCAAGCAGCCTAAACGGTACGAGTGTCAGTCATATGTGAAATTACAGGGTGCACGAGTTACCGGCCCCTTGAGGAGGGGAAGCAACCAGCAGCAGGTAACAAAGCACAGGGGGCGACACGAAAAAGGGACGGAAACTAAAGTCGCCCCACCCACTAGGCTAGGCTAAAAACAAAAGTTAGCCTAATCGGTACTTGAGGCAGTAATATATGAAATTACCTGGCGCACTAGGTCCTGCACCCTTGAGGAGAGGCAGCCACCAGCAAAAAAGACCCCAAAAAGCGAGACACCAAAAAGGAGGGTCAGCGCCCCCTTCCCAACCAATGAGAAGGGCACAAGTACGCCTAGGCCTAAGTTCGCGAAAAATATTAGCAAAACTAAGGCAGTGACCAAAATGAATTGAAAAGAACCTGCTAAGACAAAAACTAAAGCCACCGCAAATGAAAAAAAAACAAAAGATGGCAAAGGCCATAGTGAACGAGAGACGCCCAAGCGGCGGCGCATGCGCAGAAGGCAAAAAAGAAGAGTAACCCCCAGTTTCAACGCCACACTCCAAAAAACACGTTAGAGCCTCGGCGTGCCTACATCACAGATCATCTGTCTAAAACCACAGGAACCTTAAAGAAGGCCCACAACTCACCCAAAGGGTAGGGGACAGGCGTGGAAGACACAAAAACAGAGGCCCAAAAAACGTGTGTTGTGAAGGAGAGTAGCGTGAAACAGATGATCTAATAAACCCGGTCGTATGGTGCGGTGGGCCCGTGATAGCGGCTTAGGGAGCCAGATAGGATGGACAATATTACGGTTTTGACAACCCGTAAGGGAAGGAAGGAAAAACTACTATTTATTGGTGGCTCCTGAAGTCAATGACGTAAGAGCCTATGGTAATATGGCCTCGTTCCGGGCTCCTCTGAGCCCGGGTTAATCCTGATCACTACGGTCGAGAACCAATATCTTCTTAGGGGGTACCCCTTAATCATTCCTAAGGTACGTCATTGAGACGGAGCCACTGAAAAGTGAAAAATAAAAGGAAAAGGAATAGTACAGTTCGAACACCGCGCCACTTGCGCATTCGGGTCTTCCTCTGTTCCCATGAGCATGCCCTGATATCCCAGTTGACCTTGAACTGGCCTCTAAAGCATATACCAAATTGAGCATGTGAATGGGAAGGGGATGGAGGGAGGGCAATTTCGTCATTGACTTCAGGAGCCACCAATAAATAGTAGTTTTTCCTTCCTTCCCTTACGGGTTGTCAAAACCGTAATTTATTGGTGGCTCCTTACGTCAATGACGTAAGAGCCTAGCATATCACGACCGGTGGAGGGACCTTCAGATGCTCTTTAGCTATAAACAAAATAAAAGGAAGACTGAGAACTAATATATGAACTGTGACATGTATTTACTTATAAAAGGTATAACAGTAAGAAAAAATATACAGTATAAGGCGGGTACCATTAAAAGAAGCCTTATTTCATAGAAACAGAACTATTGAGATGTGAATACATACTGGTAATCTATCTCATCAATTTAGCGTAAAATCTAAAATAATGTTCAACATTTGTAGTTGCAATATACATAGGTATTGCTATGTAATAGATATCATGTGGTCATAACATTCTTGTTACTGTATATGTTTCAGGTTGTGTGACCTGCCTTTTCGTCATGGGACTTCAACACGCCCCCTCTTTTCTTTCCATTTAAAGTGACTGGCAGGGCACACTCTCTCTTATGCTGTTGGACTGGTAATAAAAGTGCTGAATCAGATACAACAGACTACTTAATGCCCTTAAGGGGTATGTTCTTGCCTTAAAGCTATGCATGGTAAATTGGGTCTCTCCAGGTGTACTGACAGATATCTGGATAGGAAAGTATTGCTCGAGGACCAGAGACCCGTTTGAGAGATATCTTCTACTGAAAAGTTGTTGAGGAACCTGATGGTAGTGGCCCACTTGCAGACGTCGTGAGATTTGGCAATCACCTGGGGGTCTGCCTCCTTAATTACATCTACTATCGTGGATGCTAAAACTTTTTTCCCCAACCTTGTTGTGCCATCTGGAGAAACCCATAAATGTTCCTTATTTCTAGGGATAACAGACTTAAAGTAGGTATATAATGCTTTCACAGGACATAGTGCATGGTGTATCCTTCCTTTTTTCAAGGCAGGAATGGAGAAAGGTGTAAAGATATGTTCCTGGTGCTCGTTTTTTGCAATAAAATCTGGTGCAGGTGCAATATGTACAGAGTCGTTATTAGGGGCAAACCGTAGACAGTTTGGGGACCTTGCCATGGCCGCCACTTCGGAGACCCTATGGCCAGTCGCTAGGGCCATCAGAAATACACACTTCTTGAGTTTCTTCTCTATGTTTGGTTTCACCGAGTAGGGCCTAGACTGTAATAATGTTAGGACCCTCGAGATTGACCATTGAGGAAGTAGTTGACGATTTGGGGCTCTGAGTTTGAAGCAAGCTCTCATAAACCCTTGTTCGTCTTTCTGGGGTAAGGATAGACCGGTAAGTGTGAGGAAGGGTTCCTTCACTGCCGACAGGTGGTTTCTAAGTGTGTTAACTGCTAGATTCTTAGTTTCAAACAAGTAATTTAGGTATTTCAATAACAAGGAAGCTGATGGGTTCTTCTGGTTAGTATCTACAATCCACGTTGTAAATTGTTTCCAGTGAGAGCTGTATTGCCTCAGAGTGGAAGCTGTGTACTGATTTGTGAGCTTGTCCGTGACTTCCTCGTCGTAGGACGGGAGCCACTTGGATTTGAGAATGTCCACATAGCAAAATTGAGCGACGTCTGCAGGTTCCCAATTTTTTCCAAGTGGAAATCTGTTAGGGGGAGTTGCAGGGGGTTGTTGCACCATTGAGTAAGTTGAGTGTACCACGCTTGAGTAGGCCACATTGGAGCGACCAGGGTTACTTGTCCCTGGAACGATCTGAGGTGGTGAATGACTTTGCACATTAGTGAGGTGTCTGGGGGTGGGAAGAGGTAAATCGATGTCCATCTGTTCCAGTCTACTGTGAAGGCATCCGGGCCTCCCTCCCGTGTCTTGAGGTCCCGAGAAATGTGAGCCTGGAGCTTCGTTGATTGAAGAGATGCGAACAGATCGATTTGTGGTGAAAATGGTGGCACTAATTGGTTGAACGTTTCTTGTTTGAGGGCCCATTCCACTGAAGTGCTCTTTCCCCTGGATAGAGCGTCGGCCCATAGATTGGAGACCCCTGGTAGGTATGTTGCGTGGATTACTATGGAGTATTTCTGGGCTAGAAAGAATATCTTTTCTGAGAGGTCTTGAAGGATCCTGGACCGGGTGGAGCCTTGTTTCTTTAAGCAAGTTACGGAAGCCATGTTGTCCATGCGGAACGCTATTGATCTGGAGGTCAATGACGTCGCATGGTCCCTGAGAAAGAATAGAGGAACTGCTAGCTCTTTGGCATTGATGTGATACTGACTTAGTGTGGTCCATTTCCCGTGATTCTGATGGCCTTCCGTTGACTGGTAGCACCATCCTATCAGGCTCGAGGCATCTGTGTCTATCCATAAGGTGGGAGGTGGATCTGACCAGTGTGTCACCGATTCCCGTACTTGAGAACTTGTCCAAAAAGCCAGGAGATGTAGGATCCTCTTTGGGATGGCGAGCGGGTAATTGTGAGGTGTTAGGGGGAAGGCTTTGTTGCCTAGCCAGATTAGTCTCTTCAGTCTGAGGCGGCCTAGGGGTACTGTCATTTGTACCCAATTTAGTGAGCCCATCAAAGATTCCCAAAGTTTCCTGGTGATATTCTTCGCATGTAATACTCTGAACAGTTTTAATTGTAGACGTTTGGCATTGGCTGGGCTCTGCTTTATCGTTTGGAGTTGTGTGTCCCAGATTAAGCCTACCCATTCCGCTGATTGTGAGGGGGTGAGCATTGACTTCTCCAGGTTCACTCTGAAGCCCAGCTTTGTAACATGTTGTACTACTTTCACGGTTTGTTCTTGGCATTGGAGAGGTGTGGACCCGAGAATCAACCAGTCGTCTAGGTAGAACAGGATTTTTACTCCATTTTCGAGTAGTGGGAGGAGAGCTTGTTTGATTATCTTGGTGAAAATTCTGGGGGCTATGTTCAGACCGAAGGGCATTCTGGTGAACATTACTGCTTTGTTTCTGAATGGGATAGCTAGGAACTTTTGGTATCTCTTTGCTATTGGGATGTGCCAGTAGGCGTCTTTTAGGTCCAGGGTAATTATCCAGGCCTTTGGTTGTAGTACTAGCCTTACTTGGGAGATAGTTAGCATTCTGAATTTTGTATTGTGAATTGACTTGTTGAGAAGGGACATGTCTATCACGGGTCTTAGTTGACGGCTGTCTCTTTTTGGGACGAGGAACATGCGTGACAGAAACACTGGTGTGCCCTCTGGAGGGTGAGTGAGAACTTTGTCTGTTAACATTTGGTTTATCACTGTTACCAATTCTGGAGATAGCTGTATCTTGTTGGGCTGAGCTCTGAGGCGGGGTCTTGCCAGCCATTTCCATGTGAGGCCCTTCTTTACCACTCTCTTTGCCCAGGATCTTTGAGGCCAATGCTGGAAATGTTCCCTGAATTGGCCTGTTGAATGCCGGGCCATATCTTGGTTGATGGCCTCTTGGAAAGTCAGTTTTTTGGATCCTGAGTCGTTTGGTGAGAGTTGGTGGATTGGTGGTGACCTTGTGGTTTCTGGTGGTTGGGAGTATGGCGTCCTGCTTGATGAGTTTGACGTCCTGTATGTTGAGGTCTTTGTTGTGACCCGTGGTTTTGTTGTTTTGGTGGAGGTCGGTGTAGGGTGATGGTTGGGTCCTTGGTGAGCCTCGACCTCTGGCCTGGTAGTGTCCTCTGTGCCCTCTGTTGCTTGATGAGTTACCCCTGTGCATCTGAAATGTACGAGGGGTATATTGGCGAGGGGAGAACTGGCTCTTCCCCCTTCCCCGGTGATGGTGAGAGTGGGGGTGGAACCTACTAGGGTGGCCTTGCCTATATGCTTGAGGCTGTCTTGACGTTGCTATCTCAGGTCGTAGTAGTAGGGAGTGGACTTCGTTCCATGTTGTTTGGGGCATTAATCTGCTGGTGAATAGGGGTGAGAGGAGGACTCGAGCGGCGATATCTTTTGGCATTTTCTTGGACAAGTGGATGCGTATATCTTGTCTTGCTCTGGCTGCTTCATAAATAGCAGTCTTGACATCACCCGTGGTCATTAGAGAGTTGACAAGAGATGCTCTCCTGATGAGATGGAGAGCTGTTCTGGATTTTTGTTCAGCGATGGAATCTGCCACCTGTCTCATGGAATTAGAGAGCTTCTGCCATGTGATGAAGCTTGATAGCAGTCTGTGGGCTTTTTGGCGTAGTCTAAAGTCCTTGTCGATTAGTGTTGGAGTAGGTGTCGAGATCATGGGGTCATTGGATGGCTTGCATACTATCTTTGGGGCTCTGAGATAATCCCAGAACCCCTGGGGAATGGAGTCGGAGTTGTGCACATACATTGTGGCAAACTGGTGATCATCTTGTGGGATTCTTTGGGGTGTAGTATCCATACTGGAAAGGGCAAATTTTTCTGCCCCAGATACCCATTCAGACCATGGGCCATAGCCTAAGGATGAAACCTCCAGCATGGGAATTTTACTTTCGGACATTTTTGTGGAGCATTGTATGTCTGTTGCGAGAGTGGATAGAGATTTAATGGCATTATGCCCATCGGCTTTATTCAAATCCGACCATGGTTTGAAGCGTTTTCCCGAGGGGACTGCGGATGTCTGTGTGAACGTAAAGTAGCTAGCGTCTGACATGGACGGGAAAGGTTTTATGATTACGTCCAGTACTTGGTTATGTGCGTCTTTTGCTCGGAGGTGTCGCAGTTCGTCTATTTCGATCACCCAGTCATTTGGGACTGGTATCAGTTCTGGATGGCCTGTGTCCGCATCTTCAGGTGTTTCCACAGGTATTTGTTTCCAGTGACGGGAGTCCCCAAACAGAAGAGGGAAGGGTTTCTTGGAGATTTCCGGTTCCTGTTCAATAGGGGGGGGACGAATATGGGACAGGAATAGGTTACTGGGAAGGCCAGTGGCTTGAAGACTGGGCTGAGTGGAGGATGACGGAGTGGGTGTTAATTCCTGATCATGCTGTTTTGGCTGGGCAGGTATCTGAGCTAGAGGAACTGGGTCGAGTGTGGCTGGTTGTAGCATGGATGGAGACAGGGTCCTACATTGAAGGTCCTGGATAGCCTTATCCATAGAAGCCAATTTCTGATGTAAGTTGTCTGTTAACTCGTTGGTCAATGATCTTAAGGTATCTTTCATCTCTCTCCATAAGTCATTACGAGGGCTCAGTCTTGAGTCTATGTCAGACTGGTAAGGGTCTTGTCCTGACTGGTCTCCCTGATAAGTGTGGGAGTCCTTGTCATTCCAGCTTTCGTCAGTGTGGCTGCTGGAAATGATGTCGTAGCACTCTATTCTGTCGTCGGCCATATCATAGAGATCTTGGGTATCTTCAGGGGGTATTGTACGTTGATCTTCTTCAAATGTACTGTACCCTACTTGGTCTGGGTCTGCCAGAGTGGAATGGTAAGATAAGTTTCCTGGGGTATGTATTTCCGCTCTTGTACATATAGTAGGGTCCCGCATAAAACGTGTTCGCATAAAACGAGTCTCGATTAAAACGACCGACCTAAAATTCGCTTTGTACGAAATATCGTCGCTTTGTATGAAATGTCGTTCGCTTTGTACGAAATATAGTTCGCTTTGTACGAAATATCGTTCGCTTTGTACGAAAATTTTCGCTTACAGTGAAAATTGACGATATTGCGCCACCAAAATGCTGTGTTCACATAAAACGAAATCGCATAAAACGCCCTCGTTTATCGACCATAAACTAGTTTTATGTGAGACCCTACTGTATCTTGATTGTATGAGGGGGAGCTGGTTCGGTAGGGGTAGGTAAGGGGGTTAGTTCAAATTGTTGATCCATAGAGTCCGCCCACTTGTCTAGGGATAGTGGGGAGGGGTTGACCTCCTCAGAGCCTGGTTTAATCTGGATGCATGGTGGTTGTTTGGCATGGGGTTTCCTTGTATGTTTGTGTCTTTTACTGGGCGACTGGGGGCTGGTTGACCTTTCTCTCTTCTTGCTAGAATGTGACTTTTTCCTGTCGTGTGATGAGGAAGAGCTACGGGATCTAGCTACGGATATCTCTAAGAATTTTACATACTCTGGGTTTGCAATTTCTGGGTGTTTCTTCAATGTACCTGAAATATATGATTTTACCGCATGCCACACAGCTTTCAGAATATTCTTACATGTGTCTGGGGCTAGTGTAGAAAGTGGGTTATGGAACTTAGCTATGTAATAATTACACCTGTCACAAACTTTAGGGTTCCACCTAGCTTTTGTCCTATCAATACACATAGCGTGATAGGGGCAGAGATTATGAGCTGTAAGGGATAATGTGGTGCAATCCCTGCTTGAGCATAGGGTCGAGTCCTCGGGAGGGTCCATTTCATGTACAGTACTGTGATACTGTCCATGTGGGCTGGTGAGGGTTCCGGGGAGGAGAACCCTCTGAAGGAGAAATCGTCTTCCAGGATGAGGACTTCTGTTTGTTGCACCTTAGCTTTCTTCTATGGTTGCATGTAGGCCCTGACGAGAGGGGAGAAAAGAAAACAAAAGGATTCTTTTTAGAGAGGGAAGACAATTTGTGTTTGTTTCCTGAAAACCTAAAACTTTGTACATAGGCCTATCCCTGTAAATTAATTAAATTATGTAATTAGTGGGAATAATCTTAGCCGGTGGACCAGAACAACCGTCTAAAGATTTGACTCGTAGACTCACCTGATATTGCAGGTTTGTTAGGTGTGGGCCGGGGGCCACAGGTGGCTTGGCTCGGGTTGTCGAGGGCTTGGAGTCCGTTATAATGTACTCACCTAATTGTACTCACCTAATTGTAGTATACAGGATTTGAGCCTAAGCTCGTGTTGTCCTGTCTCTCTCTCTACATTTATCCAATTTTGCTTTAAAAGTTTGGATATTTCTTGCTCCCACCACCTCCCCATCCAACTTATTCCAACACTCAATGCTTCTATACGGGAAGCTGAACTTTCTTACATCAGACTTACATATAACTTTCCTCAACTTACAATCATGACCCCTGGTTCTTCCCTCGTCCCTCACCACAAAATCTCCCTTGTCGATCTTCTCAAAACCTTTCACACACTTAAACATCATGATCATGTCACCTCTCTCTCTCCTCTCCCTCAGCATTGGCAGCTTTAGCCTCTCCAATCTCTCCTCATAAGGTAGGTCTCTAAGGCTAGCTATCATTTTAGTGGCAACTCTCTGAGGACAGAGAGTTGGACAGTACAGGACCTGATGTGGTATCTCTTGGTATGGAGGGGGTAGGTCTAATTGATGAACAGAGCTCCTCCTCTGTAATGTCGTGTCTTGCCTGAGCCTGTTGAAATATCAAGGAGTCAATGTTGCATAATGAGAACAGCATCATTCTTAATATGTTTAATTTGTTTGGGCTAGGATTAGGGTCTAGCCTTGCATGATTTGTTTTAATTTAATTGGTTATCCAGATTTGTTTATCATAAGTTCTCGTATTTTGACTTAATTCTGAACATTTCGTTAAATATTGTTTAACATGTTTAAGGTTAATTAGCCTACTATAGTATGGTTTAACCAAGAGTGCTCAGTAATAATTTCTGTTTGAATCCTGTATTTGGGGCCCTTCTCTTAGGGTACCTGGTGTTGATGGGATAGGCTTAGGCCTAGCCTATTGTTAGAGTACCCGGTTCATAGCTTGATGGTATCCGGCCGGGTGTTGTGGGTTATAAAGACCTATTCTAGTCTGGGGATATCTGGGTACCAGGGACTGTTGTCATACTCGGTAGTTCTGGTACTGGGTTTTGGTGCTCTGGCTTTATAAATATAAGTCCTAGGGAAAAACCCGGGAGTCTTGGGTTATAATTATATGGTAGTAATGTCTTTCCTGACCATCCGGGTACCCGGGACTTTAGCCATACTCGGTAGTCCCGGTTGCCGGGTCTTGGTGTTAGAGTTTCATCGAAATGAGGACTAGGATAACCGGGGAAATTATGAGTGTATGGTAACATAGTGTTGTCCGCCTGTTTGGGTGGATCTTCCTGCCCGGCAGTCTTGAAAACCCGGGTCTTGGGGACCTGGGTTTGTTGAGATAATGACTCGGGAACCGGGAATTTGGTATTGAATGGTATTCTGGTGTCTCCCGCCTGATCGGGCACTCGGGACTGCCACCCTGCTGGCGGTCCCGGTGTCCGGGCCTTGGTACCCGACCCTTTTGTGATGGGTCTAGGTTACCTGGGTAATTGGAACAATATCAAACCGGGGATTTGGTCTTGAATGGTATTCTGGTGTCTCCAGCTTGATCGGGCACTCGGGACTGCCACCCTGCTGGCGGTCCCGGTAGCCGGGTCTTGGAATCGGAACCTTTGTGATGGGTTTAGGTTACCTGGGTAATTGGAATCTTATCAGCATGTCTTACATCATTTTTTTCATTTGTAGTGGGACAAGGTCAACTATGATATTATTATGGGTGCTCATTGGGAAAGTAAAGGTATATATGCGAATGTTTAGATGAGCAGAACCCGCGGGTTAATACAATTCCGATCCCTAGTTGATGTACAGTAATGCTGGTTTATAGGAAACATTGTCATGTGACAAAAACTTGAAGGTAATAAATATGAAGAGTGAATCGTGACCGACTAGAGTGGAAACTAAGCGAATTAAATTAAAAGAGACTTGAATGTAAATAATTAAAGCACTTTTGTCCCCAATAAACAAATTCGGTGGCGTGACGAGTAAACCCTGGCCAGGCACAACCAGCGGTTACTGTCTAAACGAATTAAATTGAAAGAGGCTTGAATGTAAATAATGAAAGCACTTTTGTCCCCAATAAACAATTTCGGTGGCGTGACGAGTAAACCCTGGCCAGGGCACAACCAGAGGTTACTGTCAGCCGATATAGTTAAAAGGGCTAGGGCACTTTATATAACACTGATACTTAAGGGAAAACTGACGAATTATACTTCAAAAACAAATTTACAGAACACTAAGACACTGCAGCTATAGAGCCGAAGTTCGTGTGATATGAACAAACGAGATAAAACATAATAGTTAGCGGCTCTGTGGAAAGTGGCTTCTTGAATAGCACGTTCGTAGGCCAGCCAGACGAAAGATCTTACTTCACAGGCTTACAAGTGAAAATTAGTCCATATACATACTTTCTTAGACGCATATACTATTACAACTGCACAAAAACTTACTATGGACAAAGATTTCGCGTCGAAGAGGGGCTATATAAACACTGTGGTGGAGATAAGAAAACTTTGTCTGCCTCCTATGGCCTACGGACGAGAGAGGCCAGTTCAAGGTCAACTGGGATATCAGGGCATGCTCATGGGAACAGAGGAAGACCCGAATGCGCAAGTGGCGCGGTGTTCGAACTGTACTATTCCTTTTCCTTTTATTTTTCACTTTTCAGTGGCTCCGTCTCAATGACGTACCTTAGGAATGATTAAGGGGTACCCCCTAAGAAGATATTGGTTCTCGACCGTAGTGATCAGGATTAATCCGGGCTCAGAGGAGCCCGGAACGAGGCCATATTACCATAGGCTCTTACGTCATTGACGTAAGGAGCCACCAATAAATTCTACAATTTTCCCTTTTCTTTCTCATCACTATTTTCAGTTTTTCTTTTTAATAGTAGCCTCAAAAGTGTGTACAACGTACCTAGTAGAGAGAGTAGGTGCTACTCTAGATGTTATCGATTAATCACGCTATGGATTACGATAATTACCCGCTCCACAATGGAACGGAATTATACGAGATGTATATAGCTCTACGTTGGAGATGTAGAGGCTACTACTAAATAGATCCAATAAACTCGATTTGTGGTCAGAAGTGCCACTACAAATACCGGCGGAGGAGAAGACTTCCTAAGGGAACTTTCGGCTCAGCCGGAAAAGACTCACTTATACGGTAAAGATCATTGGATCCGTCATCCGCGGCGGAAAAGCATTGGTTGAGGTTAAAACTATCACTCGTCAAGTGAGGCGTTAGGATAGTTGCCACTTTACATTCTATAGAAATGAATCAGTATAGGTCAGTGATACGGAGTGTCATAGATAAGCAGTCAAGGGGCAAAAATCTGAGTATGATTTTTTCAGGAGGATACGACAGAACCTTAGACTAGCAAGTGGCGCTAGATCTAGTTTTCCGGCGGATTCAAGAGATATGTACAGTATGTGTGGATATTTTGGATTATCCTTATAAGCATTGATTCTTGGACATTTTGCTTTCCAGAACCCACACTTCAATCTCACCACGAGTTCCAGGTAGAGGAGCCAATCCCGGCAGGGGGGGGGGGGGGAGGGGGGAAGGAGGGTCATAGTTACCATGCCTCTTTTCACTTTGTGTACCATGCCAACCTGTATGCTCATACCAATATTTAGTCATAAACTTTGTATCAAGTGCATCATGTGTTTGGACAGGTCTAGAGAAATAGTTTGACTTTCTAAGAAATGCAGTGTTTGCTCAGAGCTTAGGGAGGGTTTGTTGCAAAGACGTGAACCTGCATGTTAAGTGGCATTACTTGGAATTAAATCATCTTTTAATTCCTACACTAAAGACATTGCCCATAAGGCCCTTCAGTGTGATGATTTGAAACTCTGGGAACGTTTAATTGTGAAATCTTCCACACACAAACCTAAGTCGTCACGGTCAGGTTATTAAACCTAGGCCTAAAACTAAAGCACTATCAAAAGAATTAGTGAGTAGCAGTGACGACTCAGGTGATTCTAAGGCAAACCCTCCCGTCCGAGCCAAGAGGATTTGGTCAGACTCGTCTCAAGAGGATCAGGCCCAGTCTAGGTCTCGGTCCCCTATTCGGAAGTCATCCAAGTCTTCGAGTCAGGTGGGACACCACGACAATAAAAGACGATCTACGCCGGAAGCTTCGACATCAGTCGCGGCTTCAAAGAGCAAGAAACATGACAGTAAGACACACAAGTCCCGCAAAGAGTCTTCGAGCTAGGGTCGCCGGCAAACGACGGGATCCCATCCCTCTACCTCCGTTCCTACCTCCACCAAGCCTCACGTCCAATCTGGCAGTTCGGAGGTGGGATCAGAGGTGGCGGAGAAGACTCTCAGGGATAAAAGTGGTGAATTAACCAGTGTGTCTAAGTCTCTGAGGCCAGAATTCGCGATACCTCATGTAAGTGCGGATCTCAGTCATTCTAGGCTGAAAGTTCCGGCAAGGGTATTAGCGGACAATTACAGGGAATACCCGGCGGATGTTGACGTGTTGGAAAGTGTCAGCCATGATATTAGCCAGTCTATGAACCAACAGGCTGGTATATCTAACGAGAGTGTATGGAGACACCCCGAGCCACGGTCAACAGAGGCCTGTAGAGACCCGGCTAGTAGTCATGACAATATCAGTGTTAATCAACGTTCAGAGGCCTCTGAGTTCTCTGAAAACAAAACAATTATCAGGTTCCCTCCTCTATACCAATCTTAAGAGTGGGGAGACTTTGCCCAACAACATTTAATACCTGAGGTACAACAAAACCCAGTAGAGGACATAGAGGGTAGTGAACTTTTGAAGGAATGCAGTGTGACAAAGAACAATTACAAACTGCACAACCTTCACATTCGTCTAGTCGCTCCGAAATCGACTCAGTAGACACAAATAAACACTATCTTACTAGGGAAGATTTAATAGATGTTGTGAAATCTATTATGTTATCTTTACAGGCTGAAGCCAGGATACCGGAAGCTCTCTCGACTACGTCTGTGACACGTCCATTAGAGGCAGCTAAAGTTATTCCTCAGTCAAATTTGCCAGTTAATCTAACTGGTACTGGTAGTAGTCAATCACCAGCCACTTTATCCACCACTAATTTTAGAGTCATTACTGATGTCAATCCTCCACCTTTGGAGAAGATTCCCATAAGGAAAGGTCCAATGCCGTTGCTTTACGGTCCAGACGTCTCTTGGACAAACATTACCGCCCAAAACCCTTCGATTGCACAGCAGACAATTTCGGGAGAGCTTCCGGTATCGCAGGAATGGCAAGTAGAAATGAATGAAAATAGAAAGCTCAGGGCTAAAGATGTGTCAGGTAATATTTTAGATGTATCTATTAAGGCAATACCTAGCGTGTACACCCCTCAGTATTTTGTTTACACTAATTCCCCGGCATTGACACCTCCCTCATCTGCTCGCCTGTTAGCTGATTGGTCTAAATTAGATGGGTTCAACAACATTAAAGCTCTGGCTTTACTAACACCAGAGTTAGATACAGTTCCACTCAGGGATATGTCTGGCAACCCGGTGTTGCAGATTGGGGAGTTAGGCCCGGGTCCATGGTTAGATTGGGAAGTAGAAACACAACAATTTGCTTCAACAATAACTAGCAAGTCTTCCCACCAGACACCTTAGGAAACACATAGTTGGTTTTCTCTCCCAGTAGCCGCGGCAGGGGGTGTCCTGTAGGCCTTACTTGCTTTTCTCAATGCACCTAAATTGTCCTTGTGGGAAGTGCAAGAGCCTTTCTCTACCCCACTGCCGGTACAACTAGACAAGGACTTTAAATTAAGACAGAAAGCCCTCCGATTAGTGTCACAGTTTTTGCTAAGTCGACGAATTGCTCAGTCCCTTAGTCGAACTAATCAAGCGGTGACGGACGCTCATGCCAAGAAGGCGCTTACGTTGCTTACGTTGTCTCGCAGGTTGGTCCTACAAAATTCAGTTCAATCACTAGGTGACGTAAGAGTAGCTTTTCTAGAGGCGGTACGAGCACAGCAGGACATAAGGGTCCACTTAGTCAAAGAGTTGCAGGAAGAGATAGGTCGCCGAGTCATTCTGTCCCCTGTGCTCACTTCCACTGTAGTATGTCCCAACACATGGAATATGGTGTTTAATCTAGTGGAGGCTGCTAGACCGACTGATTTCCCGGCGAGAAAAGAACACCACAAATTCACTAACCTTACACAAAACCAAAGGTCCATCAGAAAGTGCATTTAAGTGAGGGAGCCAAGTCTTTTCAGGCCTTCAAAACTCCACCAACGGCGGGAAGCAGCACGGCTAGAAATTGGAAAGGTAAAGGTTCTGATAATTGGTTTAAGGGACAAAAGAATAAACCAGGTCAAGGGCCAACGACTGCCAAGGCTAGCCAGCCGTCTACCTCTACCACACCAGTCAAAAAACTAATTACACCACAAACTCTCTCACTCCCGGAACCTATCGTGGGCAAGTTGGATCAGAGTGCAGTTCTGCCGGACAAGTCCAGTCAGAGTACTGGGTCATTCCGGATGTGTCACTGGGCTTGGCCCTGGCGGACTTGGGCTCGAACAGTGGTACGCAAGGGCATAACCTGACGGTGGCTCCGATGACCTCACTTACATCAACCACTCGAAATCAATCATGTTTCATTAGAGGTGGAGTCACTAGTTCAGGAAATGATCACCAAGCATATCATTGTTCCGGTCAATCCAACTTGCCCAGTTTACACATCCAAGCTTTTTCTCGTGCCAAAAAGGGACAGTGCTCAGATGAGGCCAGTCCTAGACCTGTCTCGTCTGAATCAACACATTCACAACACATCATTCAGGATGCTCACTGTGAATCAAATCAGGTTAACACTTCCACCGCAAAGTTGGGTGTGTTCAATAGATCTGACAGACGCCTATTGGCATGTCCCAATAAACAAAAGGTTCCAAAAATGCCTCGCTTTGAGGATCGAGCATCGGACTTATGTCTTTCAACGGATGCCCTTCGGTTTGAACCTAGCACCGAGAATATTTACCAAATTAGTCCGTCAATCTTTACAACTACTTTTAAATCAGGGAATCAAGGTGTTATGGTACCTAGACGACTGGCTAGTGGTGGCAGAATCCAAGATCCAATGCCTCAATCATGCTAACCAAATTCGGAATCATGTCAAATCGCTAGGGTTCAAGATCAACTGGGTAAAGTCGAATCTTGTCCCAACAAGGGTAATTCAGTGGATAGGTCTGGTTTGGGACACAACGAGTCTGATTCTCAGCCAGAGTGTGGACAATCGGAACAGATTTCGCAGGATTTTTTTTTTGTTTTCTCCATAGTCTGACTACCACGAGAAGGACGTGGGAGTCCTTAGTCGGCTCTCTCAACTGGATTCAACTTACTGTGAAGTTGGGCCGGTTGAAAGTCAAGAGGTTAATCTTGGAGGGAAACAAACATTTTCCGCTGTTGCCGGCGGGAAAGTTATGGAAAATCCAAACATTAATCCACAACTTACTAGCGGTCGAGGTGAGGCCGGAAATATTGCATTCAATCATGACGTGAACATCTCCTCCACCTACGGTATAGGTAGATACGGATGCCTCAGGGACGATAGGCTGGGGTTATCAGACAAACCTCGGGCATCAGGGTCAGGGGCTCAGGTCACTATCCAAGGAGTTTCACATCAATGCAAAAGAATTATTAGTTCCCTTAATATGCCTTCAGGCTCACGGTTACACTTTGAGGGGAAAATTAATAGCCTTTCGGATGGACAATCTGAATGCAGTAGCTTGCATTCAGAAACAAGGGTCAACGAGGTCTCGAACGTTGCTAGAGTTGTCGGAAAAGATTTTTGTTCAAGCCAAAAAGCAGGACATTCAAATTCACGCGAGGTCTCGAACGTTGCTAGAGTTGTCGGAAAAGATTTTTGTTCTAGCCAAAAAGCAGGACATTCAAATTCACGCATCATATCTGCCGGGCGTAGCCAATGTCTGGGCAGACGCTTTGTCTTGGAGACAGAGCACAATAGTAGAATGGTCGCTCAAGCAAAACATCTTCAACCAGATGATTGCAAAGCCATACCGTCCACAAGCGGACTTATTCGCGTCCGAGGAAAACAACAAACTTCCTCTCTACCTAACCCGCCGGGGAAAGACTCTGGCGGGGGGTCCAGACGCACTGATGGAGGACTGGAACAGGTGGAATTCCGTCTATCTGTTTCCGCCTCCAGACGCTTCACTCATGTGTCAAATAGTTCACAAACTACGAGATTATCGGAGCATAGTCTCGCTATGAGCGAGTTATCTGCTCAACAGGTGGCGTTGTGTGTGTGTAAGTGTGAGAGTCCGAGTGTAGGGGGTGAGACAGTGAAGCACGGGAACGAGGTGGCTTCAGAGATGGGGTCGTTTCGGGCCATGAGTGAGCACCGTGCCTCATGTGAAGGCAAGATGGCAGGTGCTCGTTGTACTCTACGTGCTTCACATGTCTCACTCCCTAGACTGGAACAAGACCTCACGGGCTTCACTGTTCATTGTAAAGCGGTGAATGTTAAGGCTCTCAGCCTATGCCCGAGAGGAAGTAAGTTGGAATATAGAAAAAAAAAAAAAAAAAAAAAAAAAAAAAAAAAAAAAAACGCACCCCTGTGGCCGGCTCAGGTGTGGTATTCCCGATTGAAGACGTGGTGCGAGAACCCGGTGTCGCTCCCGATCTCGTACTTCCACTTGGAGACAATTGGCAACCTAAAGACCTCGCTGACTTTTGCATTATGGATATTCAAAAGGCTAAATGGTTAGCTCCTTATGGTGAAAGTGTAGCAAACAAATTTATGAATCAGTACACTACTTCAACCATACGTCAATACCAATCACATTGGAAAGCATTTACAACTTGGATAGTGGAAACAGCTCAAACTGAAGCATCAGTCGCTTTAATTTACAGATATCTTGATTAACTATTCGAAAATAAAAGATATTCAGTTGGAACACTTAAGAACCATTTGACGGCAATCAGAGTCCCATTTTATGATTTAACTGGGCTCTCAGTACCGCAGGCGGAGGAGAAGGGTTTCATGCGTGCATGTTTTAAGCTTCGCCCACCACCCCGTCAGCTCATGCCTACCTGGTTGATGGACAAAGCTTTATCGTTGCTTCATTCTCAAAAATATAGTCACGACCCAAATTTCGATTCAATCTTAAAGAAGGAAGTGTTCCTTATGGCTTTGGCTACCGGAAACCGGGTATCTGAGCTGACGGCGATGAGCAACGAACCTAACTGACTCAGGTTTGGAAGACGCAATAAAGATGTGCAAATTGCGCCGTCCCCCACTTTCATTGCCAAAAATGAGCATAGTGACCATGTATTTTCAGCATTTACAGTCCTGGCTCTTAAGAAAGGGGATACACATCATAAATTATGTCCTGTGCAATCTCTAATATGTTAATGAGAGTGTCCCGACTTAATCAACCGGGCGCACTATGGGTAGACAGCACAGGTAAGCGTGTTACGAAAAGAAAGTTGGCAGCCTTACTAGTCGAAGTCATTAGGGAAAGCAACCCTGGCATAGTGTGGCGAGCTCATGACATCAGAAAATGGGCAGCATCGTTAAGATTCTTAAAGAACTTCTCAGTAGATGATATTGCTCAAACAAATCTATGGGTGTCTAACCAGTTTCTTGACACGCTACCTGTCTGTTGCCCTAGATCGGCCAAATCTCACCTGTATAGCATTAAGGCAAAGGGTTTGATAGGTCTAGTGCTGTTAGAATTAAGGATAATTTTAAGAGTTAAAAAGGAGAGGGGGTACTGGAGAGCAAAGACCTCCAACCCTTCCGCCGGATAATGTGATGAAGTATATAAACAATGTGATATACTGTACTTAAGGTTAATGAACTGGAGATACAGTTCAAGATGTTTTATTTTTGGATTAGGTATACAAAGCAATTGTGATATACTTAATTTTTATTAATAGACATAGTGTACAGCAGGTACAATAAGTTATAAGGAGAAAATGTTGTATGTGATAGCCACAGCCAAATATTTTGATACCTTACAGTACTCGTAGACTAAGACAAGGTCCGGAGTGTAGCCTAATATTTTTGTAGATGAATAAGTATTCTTTGAACAAAGATATATTAGATGTCACAAATGTTAAATACATCTAATAAACCTATAGCTACTTGTACCAGTAAGGTGATGTACAAAACAGGCCTTCTTAGAAGCACACTGCCTGTTTTTTCTTTTCCATATTTTATTACTATTTATGTAAGAACAAAATAATTTTTTAAGAACGCTAGTGTCTTTTATCAGAAGAGTATCAAGAAAGGGCAATCTATCGTCATTTTTGTACTCCACAGTGAATTGGGTGCTGGGTTCTATACTATTTATTCTATTCCTAAGGTTCTCTAGGTCTAATCTACGGGGAGCTATTATCAGAACATTATCTACGTACATACCTATACCAAATAAAACCACTAGGGACTATCCTAATGAAAATATCTACCTCCAAGTGTTTTAATTTGTAAAGCTTTTACTGACTTGAAATATCATCCATTTTTTTATACTCAGAGCAAAGAAAAAGGCAAATACTATTCATACTAAAAATGAACCAAAAGAGAAATCAAACCAACGAATCACTCTACCCTTTCATTCTAGGGCCTTTCCTAGCTGATGCTGAGAGGATTGGGTTCTAGTCATGTGGTGATGGGCTGGTCTATCAGAGTGAGAACTGAGCGATCTCTGCCATACCCATAGCATACTCTGACTGTTCCTTTTACTTATAGATTTTCTAGATCTCAAGTGACGGCGTTTCTTCCGTGGATTGACCTCCCAATCTACCAAGATTGGCAGCCAAAGCGTCACATTTTTCCTTTGCCCCTCAACTTTCTCTTCATAATTGCTGAGGGGCACAGGGCCCTGGGTGGGGCTTTGGTTTCCCAGGCGTTTCCACACCCTCCTCAGCTCCCCGCCATGGAGTGGCTTCGGTCACCCAGGCTTTATTGTGGTCGGCAGGGAGGGTTCTTAGGGGATGCTCAGTTATGGCCTTGGCCTTGCTCGGGGCCTTGGGGCTGTTCGGCCAGGCAGCTTGGGGAACAACAACAACAACAACCCAGGTCAAACGTAGCAGACAATGTTTCGAACATCATGAAGGCCTGGAAGATAAGGTGACAGTGTCAGCAGTACTAATACGGGTTTGACAACCCGTAGGGAAGGAAGGAAAACCTTCTATTTAGGAGTGGTTCCGTAGTCAATGACGAAGAGCCTATACTATATATAGGCTGAGATTCCGGGACCCGTTCGGGATTCCCCTGAGTTCTTATCACAACCGTTGCGTATATAGCATAATAAACAATCCTTGGTTAATACCCATTAAATCTTACCAAGGGCTCGTCATTGAAAATTAATACCACTAGAAATAAGAATTTAAAGAAGAATCTATCATTTCGAACCTCCCGGTGCCTCTGCCCTCCAGCTATGCTGTCGTCATGCTTCCCTTGCACGTGATGCCAGATTTTCTAGCGTGTTTATCTGCCTCAAATGTTATATCAAGTTGGGCATGTGCATGGGAAGGGGAAGGTGGGAGGGAACCTTTGCGTCATTGACTACGGAACCACTCCTAAATAGAAGGTTTTCCTTCCTTCCCTACGGGTTGTCAAACCCGTAATTTAGTATTGGTTCCTTCGTCAATGACGAAGAGCCTAGAATATCAAGACCGGAGGTGGGACATCAGATGCTCAACGTAATACGAGAGAACCTATGCTGTCGTCATGCTTCCCTTGCACGTGATGCCAGATTTTCTAGCGTGTTTATCTGCCTCAAATGTTATATCAAGTTGGGCATGTGCATGGGAAGGGGAAGGTGGGAGGGAACCTTTGCGTCATTGACTACGGAACCACTCCTAAATAGAAGGTTTTCCTTCCTTCCCTACGGGTTGTCAAACCCGTAATTTAGTATTGGTTCCTTCGTCAATGACGAAGAGCCTAGAATATCAAGACCGGAGGTGGGACATCAGATGCTCAACGTAATACGGGTTTGACAACCCGTAGGGAAGGAAGGAAAACCTTCTATTTAGGAGTGGTTCCGTAGTCAATGACGAAGAGCCTATACTATATATAGGCTGAGATTCCGGGACCCGTTCGGGATTCCCCTGAGTTCTTATCACAACCGTTGCGTATATAGCATAATAAACAATCCTTGGTTAATACCCATTAAATCTTACCAAGGGCTCGTCATTGAAAATTAATACCACTAGAAATAAGAATTTAAAGAAGAATCTATCATTTCGAACCTCCCGGTGCCTCTGCCCTCCAGCTATGCTGTCGTCATGCTTCCCTTGCACGTGATGCCAGATTTTCTAGCGTGTTTATCTGCCTCAAATGTTATATCAAGTTGGGCATGTGCATGGGAAGGGGAAGGTGGGAGGGAACCTTTGCGTCATTGACTACGGAACCACTCCTAAATAGAAGGTTTTCCTTCCTTCCCTACGGGTTGTCAAACCCGTAATTTAGTATTGGTTCCTTCGTCAATGACGAAGAGCCTAGAATATCAAGACCGGAGGTGGGACATCAGATGCTCAACGTATATCGAGAGAACCAATTAACAGATAGGCTGACACCGGGAAAAATTTAAATTTAATTATAAAAGAAGAGGCGGGTACATTGGGAAGCCTCAGAAAGAAGGAAAGATGTAGGAATAGTTATAACTTAGAATGTTGTGGACGAGGAGAATTAGATGTAAAATCTTTTATGAAAGTATGCTTTAATTCCATAAAACTCTCTCAAATTATAAGCTACCTGAGCTGTACAGAATAGTAATAAAATCTCTTGTGTGCATTGGTGTACGATAAACTATTCGTTCCCAATTATACAACATATACAACTCCTCCTGAGTCGTTCTAGAAGAGGATTCTTCGTCCTCTTATTTAATCAAACTTGTTGATGAGAATGAGATGTACCATTATACAAATGACATTATGTTGTCAAGTCACAAAATATTCTTATATCATGATGCTCCTAGAGCTTGGACAAACAATAGTATAACATAAGAAAATTGTTCTCGTATTTGTATAAAACGGAAATCATGTATGTCATACTTATAACGTATGCTTATTCATTATAGAAGAGGACCCTTTGTCTTTCTACTTGATCACTCTATGGTGATGAGAACAAGACATAAAATTATAATAAACAATGCCAAGCTATAATGCTCCTTAAGCCTGTACAAAAGTAGTATGATACAAGGAAATTATGTGCTTGTATGGTAGCCAGTATAACATAAACTATTTGTCTATACTTGTTCCCCACATACAGTGTATATTTATTCATTATGTAAGGAAAAACCATTGTCTTCCTACTTAGTTTTGTTCTACTTTCCCCCCCTATCCCTTTTGGAGACTAGAAGAAGGAAGGCATAACCATGCACCGTAAGAACCATCATCTTATGGGCCTGAATGTAAGAGTGCAATACCCGAACAGGACAAAGGGGTTAGTGCCGATTGCCCTGTTCCAAGGCAGGAATAGTAAAAGGAGTAAAAATGTGTCTCTCGTGTTCGTTGTTTGCTATGAAATCCGGAGCTGGGGCTATAGGTACACTTTGGTTTTGGGCCTGGAATTGCAAACAATTGGGGGATGCCTCCGTATATTGGGCTTTGAGTTTAGGATGTAACATAGGATCGTACTTTTCTCTCAGCCATTTGGCCCGGAAAACGTCCATAATGCAAAATTTAGACAAGTCTCAGGCTTCCAATTTGGTCCAAATGGAATTGAGAGATTGGAATTTCCACTGGAGATAGGCACCACATTTATTTGAACTCCTAGATTTATTACATGTTGACATACTCGGAGCGTTGTTGTTGTTGTTGTTCCTGCTGGGGAAGCTTATTAGACTGACCCCGGTGTTGGTGTTGGTAGTATGGCTGTCGTGTTTGTTGTTGTTGGTAGGGCTGTCGTGTTTGTTGTTGTTGGTAGGGCTGTCGTGTTTGTTGTTGTTGGTAGGGCGGATCCTGGCTAGGCTGGCTTCGGCCTGCCTGGGGTTGGTCAACATACGTGGAGCATGAAGGCGTGAAGCCTCTAAACCGACTTTGTTGCCCATAGTTACCCCTGCCTCTGGCTCGCCCTCTACTTCGAAAGGGCATCTGGCTCGCCCCTCGGGGAGTCTCAACAGAAGCCAAGGGGTTCCATCCACTACTGTGTGGGGGCCAGTCCCGCTTATGTTACCGAGGTTGATATTTACTGAAGTTATCTCTGAAAGCAGCAGAAGAGGGGGACATGAGGAGTGTACCAACTGCCTGCCATGTGTCAATTGACATGAGTCTGTTAGAGAAGATGGGGGAAGAAAGAATGCGTGCTTTAATATCTTTAGGTAGGTTATGAGAGAGTTGTAGCCGAAGGTCTTGTCTCGCTCTGACAGCTTCAAACAGGGATAATCTAATGTCTCCCCCCAGCATAAGAGAGTTTGCTAATTGAGTTTTTCGGACGAGAGTTAAAGCGGCTCTAGAATCACTGTTAGTAATGGAATCCCCCCACTACTCTCATACATTCAGACAGGTGCCTATTTAGTAGAAAATTAGAAATAAGCCTATGGGCCTTTTGACGTGCTTTCAGGTCCTTCTCAAGAAGAAACTGGGAGGGGGTAGACAGCAGAGGATCAGTTAGCGGATGACAAATTATTTTGAGGCCCCGTAGAAACTCCCAGAAGCTAGTTGGTAGGGAATCGTCAGATCTTAAATGACATGAAGCAAATTTATGGTCCTCATTTGGAAGCTTACCAGAGGATCAGTCAGTCAGGGATAAAGCAAATTTTGCAGCCTCTGCTGCCCATTCCACCCACGGACCTTGGTCCACACCTTCTAAGGTAAACATGGGAGACTGAGGGTCCGTAGCAACAGTTTCTATCTTTGTAGAACACACTGAGGAAAGTGACTTTATGGCATTATGAACGTCAAGCTTTGAGAAATCAGACCAAGGCTTCAAGGATTTCATGGCAGAAAATACTGGAGAAGGTTTGTACACAAAAAATTGAATATCAGATATGGAAGGGAAAGGAGACACGACCACATCCAGCACTCGTCCCGCATAGTCTTTTGCCCGCAGTTGTTTTAACTCATTCATTTCAACGACCCATGATGGAGGTACCGGGTAAAGCTCAGCGATCCCCGTTTCCGCACCTTCTGGTGGCAGAGGGCCAGTTACTGGTTGCCAAACTTGGGCAGGGCCATACAGCAGAGGCATTGGTTTTTTGGGCAACTCTGGGTCCACTTCCAGGGCAACTGGAGTGATCGGGGCTAGGAATAGCCCTGACCTGTCAAGGGTGGAAATTATTGGATTCATCGGTTTAGGAGCACTACGGTCAATTGACTCCGAGGGGCGAGGCGGCGTGGTGGTCTTAAATTGTACAGGGACAGGTTGTAAGGGAATAGTTGGTAGCGTAGGGGGCACCAGCCTAGACGACAGCTTAACGTGGGGCGTCAGAGACTCTTGTATCTGACTAAATTTAGAATCAATTGCATTGAGCACTTCTGTTTGGAACAAAGTTTCTAATCTGGAGGTAAGCTTATCCGTCGTGGCTACTGCCGCCCTTTCTACAAGTTCATCAAAAGATAGAATTTCAGTGTCAGAGGGCAGGTTTGGTTGCTCCTTACAGGAAGCTGGGGAAGGATCAGAGCTGTCCTCTGGGTCGGAAAAAATCGGAGCCCCCTTCTCTCTGAGGTACTCTGTCCCATCCGGTCCCTCGCTATCATCTATATAGTTCACATTAAAATCATCGTAAGGCACCTCCACCTCCACACTACCTGACGTTTCTGATTGAAAGGGATCGGGCTGGGGTTGTTGTAGTTCTAGTTGTACGGGAAGGGCCTGTTCAATAAACTCTGAGAATACTTGTTCCACTGGGGATGATTGTGAGCGATGGACCTCGGCAGTGGTAAAAGGTGGTGGGGTAGGACTTGTTGAGAGGTGCACTGTATCAGCAGTGCTACTAAATGACACATCTTTATCTAGGTCAAGCTTAACACATTTGGGGAGAGGACAGAGAGGGGAGGAAGTGTCTTTTGATTTTGTAGGTATAGACCTCTTTTTAGAGGTTTCTGGGGAAGATACAGAGCTTCGAGAGCGTTGGGACGTGCGTTCTGGAATGTTTAAGAAGGAAACATAGTCCCTACTGGCAATGTCTGGGACTCTTTTCAAAGTTGATGATATATAAACTCTTATCTCACCCCAAATGTTCAGCCACCTGAGTCGCACCCACTGCTGTAATGTTGCCACTCGGATTGTGGTAGTGTTTCACGAAGAGTGCACAATTTGTACACTTTTTAGGAGCCCACTTAGCCAATGTACGATCCACACAAGACACATGGCGTACACATCTCGTATGGCCAAGAAGGGGAAATTTGTCACATCTTGTGACCCCGCACCACTGCACCCTGGTCGCGGTTGAAGTCTCCGTTTCAGATCCCGACATCCTCTCAGGTGTAGAAAAACCTGAGAAGCCACTCTCTGATCCCACTGGAGAGGGCCACGCGCCTGTCCGGCGATCCAGGACGTGGGTGACTCCTGGAACTAATCACAGTTGTGACTCAGGTGAGGGGGCATAGATTACTGTGGAGATATATGGCCCACCTGCCAGAGAAAAGGCCAAGAATCAATGTTACATAATATAAGAGCAAAGAACAAAAACATGTACCAGTTCATTATGTATAAGGCCCATGCAATATCTAAGTAGCCTGTTGGCCCAATGAATTTTTTTTTTTTTTTTTTTTAAGTCGGGTAGCATATTTGCTATATCTTATATAAGAATGGATTTAAGTGGGATATTCTATAGGCTAACATAAATGCCACTGGAGTACTCTCCTCCCTTCTTTTTCCATTCATTGTTCTACATTGAGAATTCGGAGGGAAACGTTGGTCTTTAATTTAACCGGAACCTTTTGGTACATCGGATATTGTTTCTGAAGGAAAACATTGTACCCCCCCCCCCCCCCCCCCCGGAGTACTTGGAGGAAACTCGTTCCTTAATTTAACCTGAACCTCATGGTTCCATGGTTTCCAGTATTACCCGGAGTACCCGGAGTTGTTGGAGGAAGCTATCGTTCCTTATTTTAATCTGAACCTCTTGGTTCCTGGGTTGTCAGTGTTTACCCGGAGTACTTGGAGGAAGCTACCGTTCCTTATTTTAATCTGAACCTCTTGGTTCCTGGGTTGTCAGTGTTTACCCTGAGTACCCGGAGTACTTGGAGGAAGCTCTTGTTCCTTAACTTTAACCTGAACCTCTTGGGTCTTTAGTATGTACCCGGAGTACTTGGAGGAAACTCTTGTTCCTTAATTTAACCTGAACCTCTTGGTTCCCTGGTTTTCAGTATTGCTCGGAGTACCCTGAGTACCCCTAGTACCCGGAGTACTTGGAGGAAGCCTTGTTTCTTAATTTAACCTGAACTTCCTGGTTCCCTGGTTTTTGTTAGTACAGTAAACTTCCGTTAATCCGAAGGGCAGCGGACCGGCCCTCGTTCGGATTAGTGGATTTTTCGGATTATCGGACTTTACCCCTATGAACCTGTGTATGACGAAAACATTGAGACATTAGGCCACCCAAATGACACAATGGTGCACACACACATATATGTTCATGAAATCACTTCAAAAGTTTACCATTGTCATTGTAGCCTATTACCTACTTCAAAACATTCAGATTAATGGTCAAAGGAATCTGCTGATATAAACGTCTTCTTCTTCTTCCGTCTACTAGCGAGTTTGTCTTGCTCTTGAAGATCAGATGTGATTCGGGAAGTAATGCCTTAACAACGGCACTTCTCTGAGAGGTTCTTGTAATTTTCCTTTTGTGATTTTCCTTTTGTGACGTGCTCTGTTATATTATATTGTATTGAAAGCACCCTTGTCTTGTTGTCTTGAAAGCACCCTTGGGACGCTCCGATCACTGAACTATAAATAGTAGCGTATCGGAACGTCCAAAGGTGCGTTTTCAAGCTCAAGACTAATACGTCCAAAGGTGCGTTTTCAAGCTCAAGACTGAATGCGCTTGCAGAAAATGCGGTGCAAGCCAGTAGCGCATCGGAGCGTCCCAAGGATGCGTTCAAGAGCAAAACAAACTCTCTAGCAGACGATGTGGAAGAAGAAGAAGAAGAAGGTGTTTATGTTTATATCAGTAGCTTCCTTTGACCATTAATCTGAATGTTTTGAAGTAGGTAATAGGCTACAATGACAATGGTAAACTTTTAAAGTGAATTCATTAACATATGATATGTGTGTGCTCCATTATGTGTCATTTGAGTGGCCTAATGCCTCAAAAAGGGGACTTTGGGACTTCTTGAAATTCGGACCATCGGGTGAATTCGGATTTGGCCTCAAATTGAAAAATTCGGACTATTGGGAGATTCGAATCATCGGTCGTCGGATTAACGGACTTTTACTGTACCCGGAGTACAGTATTCGGAGGAAGCTCTCGTTCCTTAATTTAACCTGAACTTTTGGTTCCTTGGTTCTTTGTATTACTCGGAGTACCCGGAGGAATTTTGTTGGTGTTTTGTGCACCTGGAGGAAAACTTTGTTTCTCCATTTAACCAGAACCTTGGGGCTGTTCGGCCAGGCAGCTTGAGGAACAACAACAACCGGAACTTCTTTGTGCATCGGATTATTTTTTATTTTTTTTTCTCGGTTTCCTTGAAACCATTTAGTACCCGGAGGTCTAAAGACCCGGAGAGAATGGAGGGACACAGGAGCCCCGCCGACTCCGGGACTCGAAGCATGCAATTGTATAGGGTTAGTGGTGCTCTTGCACTAGAGGAAACTTTTGTTGCTCATTTTGTGGTCATGCAAACTCCTTCTATTTTAAGAAATTAACACATAATTGTGTAGGAATCTGAAGCACTTCATAACATGACACTCGTACAGGAAGAGAACAATTGGTCTCTTATGTAAAATTCAGTAGAGGGAAGCCGAGCTGGTTAGGCCTATTGGCCGCCTAGTGGACACTTGCTCAAGGTGGCGAACAAGCATGGCCCTATAAATAAGTAACTAGTACAAGCATGTGACACATAAGGAAATCAATAATTCTTAGCTAAGAATCTATCAGCTCAAAGTAATGCTAGAAGCAAGCAAACTATAAAATGTCAGAAGCAAGTAAACTATAAAAGCGAAGTGATCTTGAAAATTTTATACAAGTAGTATTTCAGGAAATAATGTAGGCTACTTTACGATAAAGAAAACTTTGAATTAATAATATCTTAAGAGTTCAACGTGTAGCCTGAGGGCACACAAATAAGGTGAATAATAGCCTACAATAAGTAAATAATTAAATGCAAGCATTGTATAGGATATAGCCTATTATAACAATAATCACTTACTACCTCTCTCCCTCCCTGCCCACCCCGAACCAACTTCCAGAAGCACATCCATACTCATCTCTCTCACCGATCCATCCACTCACTCACAGACAACACGCAGCTGCATGCACGACCTCCCGAAATCCATCCTTCCGAATCCTCCCTTCCTCGCGAGGACAGAGTCCACCTGGCCAGGCTGAGATGCGGACACCATCCAGCTCTCCTGAGCTATCAGAAGAGACTGGATGACTCCGTTGTCGACGCCTGCCTGGGATGTAACAAAGCACCCCATACCATTAAACACATCATAGAAGACTGCATTTCACACAACCAATTACGCCAACAACACAATCTACACTCAATGAGAGCTCTGTGGGAAAGCCCGATCGTGGCCATGGCCTTCCTCAGGGACTCGGGGCTGTTCGGCCAGGCAGCTTAGGGAACAACAACAACAACAACGACGAATAACACATATTAAGAAATGGCGAAGCGGTACTCATATACTTTCGGTGTGGACAGGCATGGACAGTGGCCCTCTGAAACATACAGGCGATTACTCAATTCATGTTTGAACCTAACTCAAATAATATATAACAAGGACTCGCTAGGAGTACAAAGGAGTACAAAGGAAATCAAGCAACAACAGATCTAGTGACCCTTCTAGGTTGCTTGTCCTCCAAAACACTGAGGATCAAGTGTCCAAACAGTGGTTTAGAGTGGGTAAGGGAACATTGGAAAGGGAATTACTGCCCTGGAACTAATGTCCGTGGCAGGATTAGGAAGTTAGTAGGGGACAGATGGGTTAGTAACTGAGGGGGGGATAAAATAAAGTTATTCATTTACAAACGCAGTCAGTCGTGGGTTTGATGCGAGATATTTGTCTAGGCGGAGTTTAAATGAATCAACGGTGATGCAGTCTATAACGTTTCGGGGAAGCCCATTCCACAAGTTGACAACTCGATTGAAGAAGAAATTCTTAGATTCGTGTGAGTTAAAAGATTTACCAATAATTTTGCAACCGTTTCCCCGCGTGTAATTAGATTGGTCGATAGTGAAGTACTTACTACAGTTCATATTGTCGATGCCTTTGATGATTTTGAACACTTGAATTAAGTCACCTCTTAATCTGCGCTGGGTTAAAGGAAATAGATTTAATTCTCTAAGACGCTCTTCGTATGGTTTGTTCTTTAGGCTAGGTATCATTTTGGTAACTCTACGTTGAACTCGTTCTAGCTTGTTTATATCTTTTTGGTAATAAGGGCACCAGGATTGAACGCAGTATTCCAGAAGAGGGCGGACTAAGGAATTGTAAAGGGTTAGGATAACTTCTTTGGATTTATGCTCAAATGACCTGCCTATAAATCCAATTATTTTGTTTGCCTTCTTAACAACTTCTGAACATTGTTGACTCGGTTTTAGGTTACTCGATATTGTTACTCCCAGATCGGTTTCTCTGTTTACATTCTTAAGCTGAGTGCCATTCATCGAATAGTTTGCTTTCTCATTTAGGTATCCGATATGTAGTACTTTACATTTATCCGCATTGAAACTCATTTGCCAAATTTGGGCCCAACATGACAATTTATCTAGATTGTGTTGCATATCGTCAACTTGTTCTTTTGAGAGTACGCTATTTGCAATTTTTGTATCGTCAGCAAATTTTGAGATTGTACAGGCGAGACCCTCATCTATGTCGTTGATGTAAATTAGAAAGAGAATTGGTCCTAGTACCGATCCCTGGGGTACCCCGCTACTTACATTGGTCCATTTTGATGCCTTACCGTTTATGACTACTCTTTGCTTTCTGTCGCTGAGCCAATTTTCTATCCATTTCAACACACCGTCTTGTATTCCATGCGCTTTTAGTTTTAGCAGTAAACGTTTGTGGGGAACTTTGTCAAAGGCCTTTTGAAAATCAAGGTATATAATATCTACAGCTTTACTCTCATCGTAGAGGTTGAGGATATCGTGGAAGAAGTCTAAGAGGTTTGTTAAACAGGAACGTTTTTTACGAAAGCCGTGTTGAGTATCTTTAAGTATGTTATTTTCCTCTAAGTGATTTACGAGTCTGTCTCGTATGACCGTTTCTAGCATTTTACATACAACTGAGGTTAAGCTAATTGGACGATAGTTACTGGGTAGGGATTTGCTGCCTTTTTTGAATATCGGTGTTACGTTGGCTAGCTTCCACTGATCGGGCATAGTTCCAGACTGCAAGGATTTATTGAATAGTAATGTCAGTGGTTTAGAGAGCTCATCCTTAGCTTCCTTTAGAACTCTAGGCGAGATTGTATCAGGTCCAGGCGTTTTATTTACCTTGAGTTTATCTAAACAATTCAATACTTCTCTCTCTGTAACGGTGATATTGCTTAGAACATCTGAATTATCAATCTGAATCGGCGATGGTGTAGGGATATCACTGAGGTCTTCTGTTGTAAAAACTGATGCAAAGAAGGTATTGAGGGCATTACTCATTTGTTCTTCGTCTTTGGTGTATTCTCCATTTTCATCGACTAACGGTCCAACAGTTGAAGTAACAACTTTTTTCTTTCTGATATAACTATAGAATTCTTTCGGGTTTGTTTTACTTTGATTCGCAATATGTAACTCTAAGGTCTTTTTACTTTGCTTAATTAACTTTTTGGCTTTGCGTCGTAGCTCTACAAATTTCAGCCGTTCTTCGTCATTTTGTGAGGATTTTAATCTATCATTAGCAAATTTTTTAGCAAGCAGGCAGTTTGAAATATCTTTATTCCACCATTTGGGCTTATTATTATGGCCTGGACGCCGAGTTTTCGATGGTATGCAGTCTTGCACTGCTTTTAGGTAAGTGGCTTCGAATAACTTCCAAGATGTATTTATGTCGTTATTGTGAATTAAAAAGCTCCAGTCAGTTTCTTTAAACATAGCTCTAAGTTTATGGAAGTTTGCTTTCTTGAAATTAGGGACTTTTTCGATGCTACTATTTGGTTCGTTACTAGTAAACTTTAAAGTGAAAGTTATCGTACGATGGTCGCTGTTACTGAATTCATCACCAACATTCAAATTCTCTATTAATTCTTCTTTTGTTGCAAGTACAATGTCAAGAACGTTATTACCACGGGTCGGCGTTCCAACAAATTGATAAAGCGAACTCTCTTGCAAGTTCGTATACAAGTCATGTCCGGAGTGTGAAGTAAGAGTATCGCCCCACTTGGTCACAGGTAAATTAAAGTCACCAAAAATTACGGTATCTTGTGAGTTACTTACATCTGCAATTTGTTCGTAAATTTCTCGGTCAGTTTGCACTGATTGAGCTGGAGGTCTGTATATTAATGCAAGTATTATTTTGGTACCTTTATTATTCTTTATTAGCACAAAAGATGCGTCGACGTTCACAATTTGAGGTTTTGACAAGAGGGTAGGGTTAAGACTTTCTTTGATATAAAGTAAAACGCCACCTCCATTTCGATTTATTCGGCTTTTCTCAAACATTACATAACCGGGAAGTGAATACTCTGCTAAAAAGTCTCTATCTTCTGTATTGAGCCAAGATTCTGTTATGCCAATCACATCATAATTTTCTGTAAACACTAGCTCCTCTAAATCTGAAAATTTATTGCGTATGCTACGAGCGTTTGCATAGAAAACCTTTAAATTTGTTATTTTAGAACTCACGGAACGCTCTTTAATAATATTTTTGGTTCTTGTCGGATCTACATTTATGTTCATGGCTGTCCTCGGTCCTCGCTGTCTTCGGTCCTTATCGCTGGTGGTCCTCGGTTGCCTCTGTTTTTTTCTTGGCGTTGGATGATTTATGTCACTGCTGCTTCTTCTCGGATGGCGTTTTTTGATCCATGGCTGCGGACTGCTTCGTGTAGGAGACGACCCATGCGTGCTGAACCCACAGGGTTTAGATGAGTGCCATCCTTGCGGAACAGAGTAGGCTGGTTGTAGAAGTTGTCCCATAGGTTGATGAATTCAACTTCTTCCCTCAGACACAAATGTTTTAGTCGGCTATTTGTGCTGAAAGCCTTGTCGTAGAATTTGTCAGGTGCGTCGATCTTGGGGAGAATGCCTGAGATGATGATATGCCTTGACTTGTTTTTGTAGTGCTGGATCATCTTGCGATATTTCTCCATCAACTCTTCGGATTTGGTGCGCATGACGTCATTTGAACCAGCATGGATGACAAAAAGGGTATTTTCATTTGCATCCTTTGTGGTATCTTCGAAGGCTTCCACAATGTCGTCCAGTCCAGCTCCTGGGATGCAAAATCTTTTTCGTTGATTTGGGACTCTGTCGCAGAACTCTTCGACCTGTCCTCGTAGGATGGAAGGATGGAAGGATGGAAGGATGGAGTGAGGAAGCTAGGCAAACGCCGAGACGCCCAGAGCAAGGGGGCACACGTCCGACTCGCCTGGATCACAACCGTAAAGAGGCAGATAAACACGCTAGAAAATCTGGCATCACGTGCAAGGGAAGCATGACGACAGCATAGCTGGAGGGCAGAGGCACCGGGAGGTTCGAAATGATAGATTCTTCTTTAAATTCTGATTTCTAGTGGTATTAATTTTCAATGATGAGCCCTTGGTAAGATTTAATGGGTATTAACCAAGGATTGTTTATTATGCTATATACGCAACGGTTGTGATAAGAACTCCGGGGAATCCCGAACGGGTCCCGGAATCTCAGCCTATATATAGTATAGGCTCTTCGTCATTGACGAAGGAACCAATACTAAATTATGTGACTTGGGAGAGACATCAAGGTAAAGCGGTTTCTTTAATTTAGGTCTGGGACGAGAGGAGTGTTTACGTTTCTTAGAAGAAAGCTTTCTCGAACTAGGAGGAATAGTAGATCTGCTAGATCTTTGTGAAGGGTTAATTGTTATATCCAGGAATTTGACATAGCCTAATCAGGGTCTGCAAGAGAGGGAACCTTCTTAAGGACTTTTGAAATATAACCACGGACAGCCTCCCAAGCTGTCAGTAACATTTGCTTGGCCATACTAGAATCCACATACTGATCTGGGGAGTGAAACTTCCTTATGTAATACACAGTGTTTACAAACACTATTATTCCAGGCCGCACTAGTTCTGTCCACACAGTACACATTGTATAAACACTGGTTATGTCCTATAAGTCGAAATTCCTGACTGTCTCGTGAAGAGCACCACTGTATGTTCCCGGGCGGAGGTGTTGATTCCTGGGATACCAAGCGCTCCATCCTGGAAGCAGATGGACTCGGAGTTTGGAACCCCACAAACCAAAACTCGTCCTCCAGCTCCACCGGGGATCACAGGGGGAGAGGTGTAGAAACCCAGGCACCACTCCTACCTGTGTTGGGGAATAATTCTTTATAACCCGGAACCTAAAGGTTCATTCTTAAAAATACACAACTAACTTTGCAAATGTGTAATTATTGAAGTTTGTAGAGTGGACAAATGACTGTCTCATGAATACACAACGCATTGTTTATCGTAACTCGATTAAAAAGAATTTTGTTAATTGCATAACACTATAAATATGCTTACCAACCGGAGATAGAAGTCCGAGGACTTGGGCATTGACTGACTATAGCCTTATTAACTCGGTATGGTAATTACCTGCCAAGGAAGGCCGGAGATCATGAACTAAACACCTATTCGGATGTAGCTCTGAGCTATCCCGGAGTGACAAAAATAGTCGGACTTACCCTAGAGGGCCGGATGAAAAAGGGGTACAGAGCAGGAGCGAGCAAGGCTCCGGGTTCCGGCTTCTTCCAAAGGTTGCAGCCGTGCGAGTAGAATGGTGCTAATAGGGAGACGATGGATCCTTCCAACCCGCTCTGGAAAGATGTTTCCAAGAATCAAAGCTACTTAGTAACAAGGAAGACGTCTAGATGATAACATGCACAGACCTAATTAATGCTTGTACTGGCAACCCATAAACAACCCGGAATTAATAACTAGTATATCACCGTGGTTCTCTACCCGTAAACTCCACCAGGAGTTTTCCGTTTATGTCTGAAGGGATGCGGTTGTCTTAAACAACCGGAAAATGAAAAGGCATCTCAAAATAGGTGAGAAAGCAATTGACATCTGTTACGTTAAAAATATTTTAATCCAAAAGCATGGAATCCGACTGACTACCCGGAGATGGAAAGACACAGCAAGGAATCTCCGTAGAGCTGACCACTAATCTCTACTCGGAGTTTAACCGAATTAAAGATATATGTAACAACAAGTGTACTTACTAAAGTATCCAGAGTTAAAACAGTAAAATCCTGTTAGCTGGTAATTATTCAAAGAGGGATGATCATGGTGCACCTGACAGCACCGGAGTTCCAGGCGAACTCTGAGGGTTACCCGTAGGTTCACTTGGAAGAGAAGGGGGATAGTCGAAAGACTGTAGGGCAGAGAGAGAGAAAGAGGAACAGAAGACCATAAGGGTCTACCCGGAGATCAATTAGTCCGAAACTAAAGGAAATCTCTTACAAAAAGCCAGAGTTATGCCCAAGCCTCGAGAAGTTTACGCGGACTCCCCCTAGTCCAGAAAAAACTCCACCTGTCAACCTGAAGTTGACTAGCCTTGCAAGGAGGACCCGGAGTCAACGATGACAATGTCAACCGGTCTCCCAAGGGAGACCCAGAGTCTAGGACCCGCATATCACAACAATATCATGGCAATAAATGGCATAATGATAATAATAATCAAGAAAAAAACACTGAAGATATAATAATAAGCAAACAGGGCTTTTATTATAACTAAGACTCAGAAAGAGTAGAGAAAGACAATGATATACTAGAATTAATAAGGTTGTCTAAAATATCACTGATGTTACTCGAAATATGAAATTTATAAACTGAGCTACTGATTTTTTTTTTTTTTTTTTTAAATTCAGCAAAAAAGTTGAGTTATAATTCGAAAACTACCTCCTCCCCCCAAATTTCGACAAAAACAAGAATTTTGAAAAGGGGAATAACTCAGGAGGGAGCTCAGCAACAGCCGCCATCTTGCCCTCGCAACCCCCCCAAGCGCCCAAGGTGGCGTCACGTAGAAATGGCGGCGAGCAAAATTTTGGCTATGAATGATATCTTAAATAAACTGGACACGAACAGTGAATAATTATGAATAAGTTAATCAATAAGTTAGTAAAATACTGATTTTATCATAAAACTTGACTAGAATAGTAAACAACTGGCAAGATATCGACGTATGCTAAGATGGGAAAACCCCCCCCCGGACGTTAAGATGGAATTCTGAGTACATGATAGTACAGTATAAGCAGAACCCCTGAATGCAATGAAAAAAGGGTGAATAATGAAATATAGTCAAAATGGCACTACCCACGAGAAGTACAAGGGAAGAGTCAAGCAAAAGGTCTAACTAGTCTAGTCACTGAAATATTACAGCTGTACACATGAGGCAGACTAACAAAAATACAGCTAGCAAAGCCTAATAAATAAGTACACAGAGAAAAAATAGAGAAAGTAAAGAAAACATGGTAGATATCCTTATCATCAGACTGTTGTACTCGGGCGGACGTGGCTACCTGTAAGTCTTTCAATATATATAAAAAACATATCTAGATGCCTCCTAAAACATATCTAGATGCTTCCTATGTTAAGAAATAGCATCAACTCACTGAAGAAGTAGTAGGCAACACCAGATGGAAAGACACGACACTAGGGAAAAAACCTGACGCGTCCACTCGCCACGAGTGCAACCCGAAGAAGGATGAAGAATTCTTAATACTCTAAATTTTCTTTTATTTGTTATTTTCTAGTTGGTATCCTAATTGATGACATTCCCTAGGAACTAAGTATGGGTATCCCCCTAGGATGTTCTTTTTATGTATTCAGGTTGCACTAAGCATTCTCCGGGCGCCCTCTAGGGACCCGGGGAGCCCTTATATATATAAGACTCTCACGTCATTGACGGAGAGAACCACTACTAAATAGAACTTTAGCAAAGCACTACAAATAATGTGGATGTCAGACTTGCACAACAGTCTCTGTCAGGCACAGAATATCGAGCTTGAATTCACCTGTTTATATTTATATGTAGTTGCTTTATTAAGTCAATAAATGGTATCTCTTGATTAATATTAAGAGTTGTGATATGCACTAAGGCACCCAGTGTTCTTTAGCATGCATAACTTTATGAAGTTCACAGAAAACTGGTAACAATCTAAAAAAAAGATCGAACACTGTGTTGGTTCAGTTTACCGTTTTCATTTTTTCCCTGACGCTCTGTACAGAAAGAATTGTACTGAACGATATCGTGTGTATTGGGAGGTTTGACGACCTCCCAAATAACCAAATAAGGAAAACCTCCTATTTGGTAGCAGTCTCGGAGTATCCAACGTAGGGCTTATAAGTTCAGCCGCTGGGACAGCGGGCCAATTTATCGTTACTACATGTGCAGTCCAATATCTTCTAGAGCAGCACCTTAAATTTCTACTAGGTACGTTGTACACACTTCGAGACTACTTATTGAGAATAGAAAAGGAAAAAATGTAGGGTAGAAAAAATCAAAATAGTTGCCCACACAATCTGGCTTCCCTCTGGACGCATGCGCGAACTCCACATACCCACGCCCGGCCCTGTTACACTATCAAGGTATCAAGTAATCAGACTAGATTGGATGGGCAGGGGTTAGGCATGAGGGCGGGATACTCTGTCGTTGGATACTCCGAGACTGCTACCAAATTATAGGTTTGATTACCGGAGGGAAGTAATGAAAACCTAATATTTAGTAGGGCCCCGTAATCATTGACGATATTGCCTATTAATATAATAGTCTCCATTCAACACCCGCGTCAGCCTTTTGAATCAACCGCCGCGGGAGGAAAAGGGAGTACTCCTCATAAGTGTAACGCGTATTCTCTTATGGAATCGTCCTTATGACTGGGTACCACTACCGAAAAAAACTTCGTAAAAAAATAAAAAATAAAATTTAACTTAATATTTGTTATATTATGGCTTTCCATGCGTGGATTTCTTGTGCGCAGCACCCAGGTGCAGGCTCCCTTGCGGCCATATCTTCCTTCAATGCTATATCAAGACTTAAAAGATATCAACAAATGGGAAGGGGATGGATGGGAGGGCCATGCATCGTCAATGATTACGGGGCCCTACTAAATATTAGGTTTTCATTACTTCCCTCCGGGAATCAAACCTATAATTTAATAGTGGCCCCTCCATCATTGACGATATTGCCTGAGTACCAAGACTGGAGGGGGACATTTGTGACAATATCGCACCACCAACTCAAATACCATAGGTACCAGAAAAGAATCTGTATAACAAATTTAAGTACCTATTGTGTACATACAATAGTTTAAAATAGAAAAAGATGGAAAGCAGTGCGTTACTTCAAAGGAGATCTGCTCTTACATGACTGGATCTACGCTTGAGATCCTTCACATGTTTTAATGGGAACACTCCTGTATTCCCATACTCAGACCCAATATTACCTGGAATATGTTTCGGCCTTTAAACTTATTAGTACAATCTTATATGGTTGTACCTGCTGATAATACTATTATTTATTAGTGGCCCCTCCATCATTGACGATTATGCCTATTACATAAGGCCTCCTCTTCAAACGCTCATTTACCGTAGTTTGAATCTACCGCGCAGAGCATAAAAAATTGAGGAGCCTTCATCATGAGCGCACGCAACCTCACTCATGGTTCTGTCATTATGAAATTGGGTTCTCACTACGAAAAAACTTCGTAACAAATAAAAATTAAAAATTAAATAAGAATAACTATTCATAAGCTTTCCATATACTCGTGGATGTACTTGTGTGGATATTTGACCAGACGCTGACTTCAGGCGTCATACTTCCTTCTCTGCTCTGCGCTCAACCTGCCCTGACGTGTCTCCCCACGCTCCGCTGGTTCCGCATTTGCTGCGTCCCTAGTGAGTTTTGTCTCATTTGTTTACTCTGGGATGTATCGAGTAAGGTTAGGATATGCGTAGCAGGAGTGTCAGGGACGGGTTTCCCGCAGTTCAGTGTATTTGGGTCGTGTGTTTGGGACACCTATTTTGGGTGTACCCTCGTGGTCCCGTGGTGGACGCGTGTTACATTTTTCGCGGCTAGCTAGCCTAGTTATTTAGTTGGCTTTAACTACGCGTTATCAGGCTTCTTCTTATCTTTCTGATGAAGTTGCCTTATTGTTTGTTTACAGACGTTCCTAGCGTATTTTTCTTCACTTAGTGAAGTTTTTTCTAGGTCCCGAGTCAGTGCTTCCCTCTCCCGGGATTTTTTTCTACGATGTGGTGATGGCGGTTGTTCCTGTTGTGATATGTTACAGTGCTTTTTGTTTATATTACGACGTGATTAAGTGTTATTTCCGTCTGCTTAGGCCTAGCCAGCCGCTCGTAGCTTTTTACATGTACAAGTGTTATTGATTTATGATTTAAATATGTAATACCGTGTCATGTGTGTACTGGATTAGTTGTGTTTTGGCTTAATCCAGGGCCTAATTGTGTTTCTCAGATTGCATCTGGCTAGTGTGGGTTGCCTTTTCCGGCGTGTTTTCTCGATTGCTCCGAGAAAATCCGGCTAGTTGCCTTTTCCGGCGGGTTTTTTCGATTGCACCGAGAAAATCCGGCTGGTTGCCGAGTTTTATATCACGCGTGGTTAAAATAGGCTAGTTTCCCCCGGCGAGTGGTGGCCTGAGGGCTCTCCAGGACTGCGTCTCTGAGGTGGAGCCTGTGTTCAGGCTTACTGTGTGTTTCCCAGCGGGATGGCTATACCCGTTTCACTAGGTGTTCATGCGGACACCGGTGGAGTATAGTTTTCTCGGTTTTTGCAAAGCCATTGAAAAACTAGGCTGTTTTGTTTGTTTGGTCTTTCCACCCCGGCGATCTTTTGCAAAGAAGTGGGGATAGGAACAATTGGGGTTAACATTTAAATTTCTTTCACACCCGGCGGTTGAACCTTGGGGAGGTGGGATTAACGGATTTGCAATTCGGTGGAGTTAGCCAGACAATTAAGGGATACAATTGGGTATCGAGGCCTTCAAAATACGGCGATCTATGAAGGCTTCGAGAGAAGTCAGATCTAAAAATGTTTAAGATAGGCTTACCCACTTTTTAACTGCGATATAATAAGGAGGCCGGCGTCTTAATATGGGTTTCCGGTGGCCAAAAATCCCTGGGAAGACTGCGTCATTTATAACGACATGCTCGTCTCTATATTATGTCAGAGGATGTGCTTAAATCTTTTGGACAAGTAAAGATATTCTAAAATCTTTACATACGAACCTACAGGGTAACAAGAGGTAATAGTGGTGTATTACGTCTTGGTGCCCGGCAGTTCATTAACACTTGTGTTAGAACATTTTGGGGTAACCTTATGAGCATTAATTCCTGGAAATTTTCTTTTTTTCCAGGGCGGAGTTCCGGCGGGTCAACAGAGTACCAGGAGGAGCCCGGGGGTGGGTTAGCTCTTCCCAGTCTCTGTCATGGCGCCACTAGACCCTGTTTTTGCTCTGTGCTTAACACCCTCCTGTTCAGGGATCCCTATTTTTGCACATACTCTATGCATCAGATGCGTCAAATGCTTGGACCGGTCACGGGGTCTGTGGGTGACGAAGAATTGTACTTTTTGTAGTCAATTGAGTACTAAAGTCTTACGACAAGATAATTTGGCCGCGGCGGTTGCATTGTGCGAGGTCAAACAGCTTTTATCTACTTATGCTACTTCAGTGGCTCATAAAGCTCTTCAGTGTGATAACGTAGTTCTGTGGGACGGATTGATTGCTCAGTATCCCCCACTTAAACATCCCCCTTCTAGAAGTAAAGTAAATGTGCGTAAGTCGACTGAGACTGGGCAGGGTACAGTGCTTACTCTCTCCTCCGGCACATCTAAGAGACCTCGAGAGCCGACACCCCCGGCGACAACTTCCAAGTAAAAATCGAGGTCCAGGTCACGGTCTCCCCTCCGACAGCAGCCACATAGTCACTCTACTTCCCCTTCGAGAAAGAAGAGCAAGGAGGAGAAGACCAAGGATAGTCCTAGTCGAAAATAAAAGTCAAGGCGAAGTCACAAGTCTTCTAAAAAGGATACTCGTGTACGAAAGACCTCCAGGCGTTCGCCGGAGCCTCGTACCTCGCTTTCTGCCTCTACTCCCGACATGTCTCATGTCCAATCTGACAGGTCGGGAGTGGAGTCAAGAGACTGTGGTGAGGGATATACCGGCGGACAAGGTGTCACCTAATATTATTACCAGTTCACATGTACCAGCTTTAGAGAGTTCTACCAGCAGTTATAACCCTCTGGAGAGCTCGAGTGAGGGCTCAGTAGTTGGTGTGGTACCTAGCTCACAAGTGAGTTCTGGCCAAGACCGGGGAGTTTGGAGGTACTCCCAGCCATGGCGTGACGGCTCACATCATTCTTATGCACCAACGGTAGTGGCAGAAGTCCACCGGGACGCTGAGATCCCATCGTCCATCCCGGACTTAACATGGCAGAATGAGGGGGTCCCGGCTTCGGCGGAATCCACTCCTGAAAGGCCGGGGGAAAGGGATGAGGGTTCTATAATTTCTGAGATGGAGATTCAAGAGTTAGGTTCAGTGATGGACGGCTCTCAGAGTAGGAATGATTCGCCACATAGTTCATCCTCTGGTAAATTTGTCACAGCTGATGAAATTAATGGGTTACTAGCGAATGCACTAACTAAGATTTTTGGTCAACAGCAGGAGACTCCTACAGTTGGTTTGGGAGCTTCCACGACAGCATCGAATGTCCGACCTCTGGCTACTTCTATTGCTTTGACACAAATTCCGCACCCTCCCCCTGTATCACCTACTATGGTTACTAGGCCAGCTTCGGCGGCACTGACTACTTCCAATGTGAGAGTAGTAGCAGATGTAAATCCTCCCCCTTTAGACAAAGCGCCGGTCCGAAAGGGAGCTATGCCCCTTCTATACGGGCCAGATGAGTCATGGGTAACAATGTTCCCAGCAAAGCCGGAGGTAGCACAGTCCACTATGTCGGGGGAGCTTCCGGTACCACGTGAGTGGGTAATCCAAGGGAATAAATCTAGAAAGTTACGTGCTTTAGATATTCTAGGGAATGTATTTGATGTTAATATTAAGGCCATTCCTAACTATTATCACCATGATTATTTTGTGTATACAGTCTGGCCTGCCAATACGCGAGAATATGGGCGACACGCGAGGGCGCGGAATGAAAATTCGCGTATTAGCAATAGAGTATTATATGGGAATAAATGGATATGGGCGGCACTGACTCCAAGTTGTCTACTTTAGGCCTATTTATCTCCGTCAATTGCCACAAAAGGTACATATATGTATACATAAACATCCAAATCATAAGAAAATATAACAATAATAATAAACTCACCTTAAAATTAACAGTAACTGTAGATATGAAGGGTGGGGGCTCCGAGGCAGGCCCCCTCCGAGGCAGGGCGAGTTCAGCTAATGTGCCCCGGCCCCGGCCCCAGCCCCGGCCCCGGCCCCGGCCCCGGCATCATCATCGTCCGACGAACTATCCCTGGCATCTAGCACTCTGTTGAGGGCCAGGCGCCTTTGTTCCACCTGAACCTCCCTCATGAAGCCACCAAAATCATCGTCGGGCATGTCAACCTGAGCAGCCGAGCCTGCCGAGGTCGAAGGTTGGGGTTCGTCATCATCTTCTTGTCGAGGTTCTTGGCGGGCAAGGAATCTTGTCATTAAAGTTTGTCTCCTCTTGTTGACTTCCTGATGATGTTTGTCAGAATAAAAGCGGAAAGCACTGTCAACGGCCAGCAGGACTTCATGTGTTCTCACAGGGCACTGCTCCACCGAGCGAAATCCTTCCTTGAGTTGGTCAACTAAAGCCAAGATTTCGCTCAGTTTACCTACAGACAGATCCATGTTAGCAGGTGCAGGGGCTGGTTCAACGTCGTTGTTCGGTTGTCGTGCTTGATGTGCTTGATCTTCGGCATCAATCTGCTCAATTGTGTCACCTTGAGTCTGTTGTTCACCTGCCTCAATAACCTCACGAATCTCCTCGGCTGTCACTGCCCCGAAACCAGCCACTGCGCGGGCCGCTTGAACTGCCTCTGCCTCTGCCTCGGTGACTGACTGGACTTTGTTGGCCTTGGGAGCACATAAATGAGGAGTAAGTGCTCGCCAGGCATGATTAATTGTGGCATCATTTATATCAGCCCATGCTAGAAGAAGGAAGTCGATTGCGTATTTGATGGTAAAAACACGCCAGAAGTGTGTCACGGTCATCTCTGCCTCTGCCTGTGGTGCCTGGGGTGCCGCTGCCTGGGGTGCCTCTGCTGCCGCTGCCTGGGGTGCCTCTGCTGCCGCTGCCTGGGGTGCCTCTGCTGCCGCTGCCTGGGGTGCCGCTGCCTGGGGTGCCGCTGCCTGGGGTGCCTGTTCCTCATCAGACGATGATGCGAACTCCTGCTGCATAGCCAAAATCTCTTCATTGCTCTCTGTCTTCTGGCGTAGATAATTGTAGAGTCGTGTCTGGTAAAAGAGCTTCACATTCGATATGACTTCTTGGTCCAGTGGCTGTATGAGAGATGTTGTTTTTGGTGGCATGAAAACAATCTGTACGTCGGGATGTAGAGTCTCTAAATAGTGTGGGTGGCAAGGGGCGTTGTCCATCAATAACAGGGCCTTGAAAGGTAGGCCTAGTTGTTGGCATTTGAGGCGGGCGTCAGGAACAAATTGCTTGACAAGCCAGTCAGACATAATGGCACTAGTCATCCACCCATTAGCGCTCTTGTACCAATAAGTTCCAGTGTCATTCATGTCGCGCAGGTTCTTGTAACATCGAGGGTGGGCAGCTGTGTGCACCACTACAGGCCGCATCTTGTGGCTGCCGGAAAGGTTCACAGTAAACATGACAGTGAACCTTGACTTGTCTATCTTGCGGCCCCTTGCCTGTTTCACAGATTTGGCAAGATATGTAGATTTTGGCATACACTTGTATTGCAAGCCACTTTCATCCACATTATAAATCTGATCCTTTGTGTAGCCACCATCCTCGATTATGGTCTTCAACACCCCAGGAAATGTGTCGGCTGCCACCACATCTGCAGACCCACGTTCTCCGGACACCTTGATGTTCCTTAGGTCCTTCCGTTTCATGAAGCCATGGAGCCAACCGTTGGATGCCTTAAAATTAAAATTCTGGCCAGACTTTGTCCTAGCACTTGCGGTGGTGTAGAAGAGTTTAGCCTGCTGTTTGATATAGGCCTTATCCACCGGGACTTGCTCACGGTGTTTGCGGGCTAGGAATGCTGCCAGGTATCGCTCCATGACCACCATAGCTGGATTGTTGCTCCTGCAACGTTGGTCCATCATGGCAGCACCATAGGACTTCACGATGATGTTGATCTTTTCTCGGTTAGCCCAGATTGTTCTAACTGTCGATTCCGCTAAACCCATTGCTCGACCGATGGCTGAGTTTCCTTCTCCTTTTCCTTTTCTTTTGATGACCTCCAGCTTCATCTGGTGGGTGATAAGTTTGTTCTTGCGAGGGGGCATGATGATGGGGGCAAAAAACTATATCACTGCACACGAGTCGGACTGCTGTTGCGCGAGCGAGGACTGAGGGTAGACTGGCGTATCCCACAATGCCCTGCCCTGGCGTCCCTGCGCAGATGGATGCGCGGAATGGTGTGGGGCCTCACGTATTAGCTGAACTCCCCGGAATTGCCCTTATATCGGCCCCGGATTCGCGTTTTAAAGGTACATCACGCGTTTTGAAAGTTTTGGGTATGATTCGACCCCCTCCTCGTGTATAAGGTGAATCGCGTATTAAAAGCTCGCGTATTGGCAGGCCAGACTGTACTTCTACACCTGCCCTACCCCCTGCGTCAGCTTCAAAACTGTTTTCGGACTGGACCAAGCATGACGGTTTCAATGATATAAAAGCACTGTCAGCTCTAACACCAGAGTTAGGTTTAAAGACGTTCACAGACACAGCCGCAAATCCAGTTTTGAAGGTGGAGCAGTTGGGTCCGGGTCCTTGGGTGGAATGGGAAGTGGAGGCTCAAAACTTTGCAACAACTTTTACCTCTAAATCTTCACTCCAAATTCCACAAGAAAGCCATTCTTGGTTCTCTATGCCGGTATTCTCTGCCGGCGGAGTTCCCTCTGCTTTATTTGCTTTTTTAGCTGCCCCTAAAATTAATCTATGCGAGCTTAAAGATCCCTTTTCCACACCATCCACTGCTCACCTAGACCGGGAGTTTAGGCTACGTGGGAAAGCATATAGACTGTTTTCCCAGTACAGTAAACTTCCGTTAATCCGAATGGCAGCGGACCGGCCCTCATTCGGATTAGTGGATTTTTCGGATTATCGGACTTTACCCCTATGAACCTGTGTATTAATGGCCTGACGAAAACATTGAGGCATTAGGCCACCCAAATGACACAATGGTGCACACATATCGGCTCATATGTTCATGAAATCACTTCAAAATTTTACCATTGTCATTGTAGCCTATTACCTACTTCAAAACATTCAGATTAATGGTCAAAGGAATCTGCTGATATAAACGTAAACACCTTCTTCTTCTTATTGTCACATGTCCGCATCGTCTACTAGCGAGTTTGTCTTGCTCTTGAAAGCACCCTTGGGACGCTCCGATCACTGAACTATAAATAGTAGCGTATCGGAACGTCCAAAGGTGCGTTTTCAAGCGCAAGACTGAATGCGCTTGCAGACGATGCGGTGCAAGCCAGTAGCGCATCGGAGCGTCCCAAGAATGCGTTCAAGAGCAAAACAAACTCTCTAGCAGACGATGTGGTGTTTACGTTTATATCAGTAGCTTCCTTTGACCATTAATCTGAATATTTTGAAGTTGGTAATAGGCTACAATGACAATGGTAAACTTTTAAAGTGAATTCATGAACATATGGTGTGTGTGTGCTCCATTATGTGTCATTTGAGTGGACTAATGCCTCAAAAAGGGGACTTTGGGACTTCTTGAAATTCGGACCATCGGGTGAATTCGGATTTGGCCTCAAATTGAAAAATTCGGACTATTGGGAGATTCGAATCATCGGTCGTCGGATTAAAGGACTTTTACTGTATATTGTCACCCAACAGGTAGTGAAGTCAATGCTCAGATCTGCTCAGGCAATCGCGGACGCGGAAGTCCGAAAGGCTATCGAACTATCTAGACGCTTGCTACTCCAGACTTCTATACAGTCACTGGGGGGATATCCGTACAGCCTTGCTAGAGGCAGTGCGGGCACGACAAGATCTAAGGATGTCTCTCGTGAGGAAGCTCCCGGATAGGATTGCAAATCAAGTGGTTATGTCCCCTGTTCTAACTGCCTCTTTAATGTCCCCGGAGGTGTGGAAAACAGTGTTCAACATGGCTCAGGCCTTTAAGCACAGTCCCGCCCCATCTAAGAAACCTGCTTTCAATTTTACCAAGCCCAAACCAGTCGCAAAAGCTCAGCCTGGTGGGGCAAAGCCCTTTCATCTGCCTAAGTCCTCTTCCACCCAAAGTCAGGCTCAGTACAGATACAAGCAAGGAAAGTTTTCAGGTAATCATGAAGGACAGAAGTATCAACGACCAGGCCAGGGCCCGTCTCCGGCCAAACCCGGCCAGTCATCAAAGCATACACCACCACCACCACCAAAAAACTAGGATCTTTCTCACTCCCAGGGCCAGTCTTACGGCGGGTGGATCAGAGGGTAGTCCAGCCGGCGAACCCTTGTCTGCTAACTGGGTCGTTCCGGGCGTGTCATCGCGCATGGCCATTAAACACATGGGCGAGGATGGTGGCACGCAAAGGCATCCCCTGGCAGTGGCTCCGGCGACCTCGCTTACGTCAGCCGACAAAGGCAAATTTTGTTTCATTAGAGGTGGAGTCACTGATCCAAGAGATGATCGCCAAGAATGTCATCATCCCGGTCCCTCAAAATTACCCAGTATTTATGTCCAAACTCTTTCTAGTGCCCAAAAGGGACAGTGTTCAGATGAGGCCGGTCGTAGACCTGTCTTATCTGAACCTCCATATTCACAACGTTTCCTTCAGGATGCTGACAGTGGATCAAATCAGGCTAACACTTCCGCCGGAAGGGTGGATGTGTTCTTTAGACCTGACAGACGCGTATTGGCACGTCCCGGTAAACAAAAGGTTTCAACGATTTTTGGCCTTACGAATAAAGACTTATGTCTTTCATAGGATGCCGTTCGGATTGAACCTAACACCACGCTTATTCACGAAATTGGTCCGGCAAGCCCTGATGCCCATGTTAGAACAAGGGATCAGGATTTTGTGGTATCTAGACGACTGGCTGGTGGTGGCAGAGACGGAACAGTTATGCATCAATCATGTCAACATAACATTAAATCATGTAAAATCTCTAGGGTTCAAGGTAAACCCGGTAAAGTCAAACTTTGTTCCCTCACGAGTGGTCCAGTGGATAGGGCTGGTCTGGGACACAGCTGCTCTCACTCTGAGTCAGAGTGTGGACAATCGGAACAGGTTCCGCAAGAAACTGTTTATGTTTCTTCACAGTCTGACTACGACACGGAGGGTCTGGGAATCTCTGCTCGGCTCTCTCAACTGGATTCAACTAACTGTAAAGTTGGGCCGGCTGAAAGTCAAACGTTTAATATTGGAGGGCAACACATTTTTTCCACTATTGCCGGCGGAAACATTATGGCCCATCCCAAAATTAATACACAGCTTACTAGCGGTCTGGGCGAAGAGGGAAACATTGCACTCGGTCATGTCATGGACCTCTCCTCCGCCGACGGTATGGGTAGACACGGATGCGTCAGGAACGATAGGTTGGGGCTTTCAGTCAAACCACGGCCATCAGGGTCTCATTCAGAAACCTCCCACATCAATGTCAAAGAGTTACTAGTCCCCCTGTATTTCCTTCAGGCTCACGGCTATACTTTACGGGACAAATCGGTGGCCTTCAGGATGGACAATCTGAATGCGGTTCACTGCATTCAGAAACAAGGGTCAACGAGATCTCGGAAGTTGCTAAACGTGCCAGAAAAGATTTTTGTTCTAGCCGACAAGCTGAACATTCATCTTCACGCATCTTATCTCCAAGGCGTAGCAACGTCTGGGCAGACGCTCTGTCTCGGAGACAGAGCACAACGGTAGAATGGGCGCTCAAGCAAAACATTTTCGACCAAATGATTGCGGAGCCTTACCGTCCACAAGTGGATCTGTTTGCGTCCGAGGAGACTCACAAACTCCCGCTGTACCTCACCCGCCGGACAATAACGCCGGCGGGAGGACCCGACGCACTGGTGATGGCCTGGAACATGTGGAGTTCCGTTTATCTGTTTCCGCCACCAGACGCTTCTCTAATGTGCCACGTAGTAAACAAACTATGGGATTATCGGGGCGTAGTCTCGTTAATCGCGCCCCTGTGGCCGGCGCAGTTGTGGTACCAGCAATTGAAAACGTGGTGCCCGAACCCGGTGTCGCTCCCGGTCGGGTATTTCCACTTAGACACGATTGGCAACCTAGAGACCTCGCTGACTTTTGCATTATGGACATTCAGGAGGCCAAGTGGCTAATACCGTATGGTAGAAACGTGACCGATAAATTCATGAATCAATATACCCAATCTACAAAGAGACAGTATCAATCGCACTGGCAGTCCTTTACTTCTTGGATAATTAGAACGGAACAAACCGTACCTTCGGTGGCTTTGGTTTTTCATTATTTAAACTATCTGTTCGAGCAGAAACGTCTATCTGTAGTAACGTTAAAAAATCACTTAACCCTCCAGCCCCGGCTACGCATTACATAAATATTGCACGAAACCCGGGTGTTTTGGCCAAAAAACGTCTAGGCTAGGCTACCGTATCATTGTTATGCTGACTGCTTCCCGCATTCCTGCGCATCCCCAAGCGTAGCTGTGTTATTTACCTGTAGAATGGCGTTAAGTAGAGCTCTCTAAGTCAACTCGTTGAGTTGTGATGATGATTTCAGTGGAGATAACTTACGGCAACAACAGCCACTTTACAATATTTTTCGATACTTAACAACATACAGGCACACACGCACAAGCGACGCTCTCCTTCTTGTGGCCGGAGATGCGGGGCGTCGGTCCAGCCGGCTGTTGTTTACATGCGTCGGACCGACGCCTCGCACACCAAGCTCACAGGCTTTCAACCACTGGTACAATGTTGTACCACCCGGGTTCCTGGGGGCAAAACATAATGGTACACACGTGTACCATCCGAGTTTGAAGGGTTAACAGCAATTAGGATGCCATTCTTTGACCTTACAGGTCTAACCATACCACTAGCGGAGGAAAAAGGTTTCATGAGAGCATGTTTTAAACTCCGCCCCCCTCCCCGTCAGCTCATGCCTACCTGGTCTCTGGACAAGGCGTTGTCTTTACTTCATTCCCGTCTGTATCAAAATACTGCAGATTTTGACTTACTTTTAAAAAGGGCAGTATTCCTTATGGCTTTGGTTACCGGGCACAGGGTATCTGAGCTGGCGGCGATGAGCAACACACCTAATTGCATAAGGTTTGGTAGGCTCAATGAGTGTATTCATTTTGCACCTTCCCCGGCGTTCATCGCCAAAAATGAACACAGTGAACACGTTTTTTCAGAGTTCACGGTGCCGGCGTTAAAAAGGGGAAAAGTGCACCATAATTTATGTCCAGTGCAAGCTCTAACCAAATATTTGAGAGTAGCACCTCTGAATCAACAGGGTGCTTTATGGGTAGCAAGTACGGGCCAACGCTTAATGAAACGAAAACTAGCTTCTCTCCTAGTCGAAGTCATTAAAGAGAGTAATCCCGGCGTCGTGGAAAGAGCCCACGATTTACGCAAATGGGCGGCCTCTTTGCGTTTCCTTTAAGAATTTTTCTGTTGAGGACATAGCGTCCACACACCTATGGTCCTCTAATCATACGTTTTTGACTCGATACCTTTCAGTAGCTCTAGACAGACCTTCCATGCCATGTATAGCTTTAAGGCAGAGGGTCTAGGGGGCCTCTAAGTCACTTATTGTTTAGGTTAAGAAAAGAGGGGGGGGGGGGGTGCAGTCAGTGTAACATAGGACACCCTAGACCCTGCCGGAGTATGTGTACAGAGCATACGAGCTGTGATACTGTATATAGGTGTTGTGATATAAAATTTCTCTGTAGTATGCATTACAGGAAATTGTGCTAAAGTACAATAGTAGTAAAACAACAATTCTTGTTGTAAGTAGTTTTGGCTGTGAAGCAATATAATTTTAAGAAAATCTCAGTAGTTGCGACTGCAAATTTTATTTTTGATGTAAGTACTTCTGCATAAGTACAAGAGTTCAGTACTTCTGCGAAAGTACAAGAGTTCATTTTATGTTTGGGTATATTTTTAGGAATATATCCACTAGTTTAATGGGGTTTATATGTGCACATGTAGACTTATAAGTTTTTATTTTTCACCACTTACTTTAAGTGGGGTGCCTTCTTAACTAGCAGATCTGTGTACAGAATCTCAGAGTTAACCCTTTTTTATTCAAGCAGGCTTCTTCGAAGCACGCTCCTGCTTGTACCCCTTTTTGAATATATATGCTGTAGAAAGTTTATGCGCAAAATATATATTTTTTACAAAGTAAGAATACTATGTGGTTGTTTGATTATCTTCTTTTTCTAGTTATGATATGATTACGAATGTCCCCCTCCAGTCTTAGATATCAGGCATAATCGTCAATGATGGAGGGGCCACTAATAAATTATAGGTTTGACTTCTGCAAGGAGATAAAGAAAACCTAATATTTAGTAGTGGCCCCGTAATCATTGACGACTGGGGCCCTCCCGACCATCCCCTTCCCATTCGTTGATGTATTAAGGATTTTGGTTTACTTGATATGTCAGTGAAGGAAGTATGACGCCTGAAGTCAGCGTCTGGTCAAATATCCACACAAGTACATCCACGAGTATATGGAAAGCTTATGAATAGTTATTCTTATTTTCTTTTTATTTTTTATTTGTTACGAAGTTTTTTTGTAGTGAGAACCCAATTTCATAATGACAGAACCATGAGTGAGGTTGCGTGCGCTCATGATGAAGGCTCCTCAATTTTTTATGCTCTGCGCGGTAGATTCAAACTACGGTAAATGAGCGTTTGAAGAGGAGGCCTTATGTAATAGGCATAATCGTCAATGATTACGGGGCCACTACTAAATATTAGGTTTTCTTTATCTCCTTGCAGGAGTCAAACCTATAATAGTTGCGACTATGATGGATTTCTTAAGATAAAAGTTGAAAGCGAACTTTGAATGAACTGTATAACTAGTATGAGTCATATCACCGCTCGTGATTCGTGATCTTATCACTGTGTCCGGCGGAAAAAAGGGGTTGTGTACCCCTTGATATATGTGACCGACTAGGTACAACTGGTCATATCTCACATTGAGATCCTTTCTTAAAAAGAAAAAATTATTGGAGAGCTGTAAGCTCAGCTAGACTAATTACTATCACAGCTCGTGACTTCATTACATTATCCGGCGGAGGGGCTCTAGGGGTCTATGGGCTTACCAACAACCCCCGCCCCCCCCCCCCCCCCTTTTCCTTAACCCACTGAGCCCCAGCGACGCAGCGTTTGCGTTAGCAATGTATGTAACGCTAAACCCCAGCGACGCAACAGTTGCGTCAGTGTTACTCCGGTCCCAATTACTTCGGTCCTATGGCACCTAGAGGGCTCAGATTTGTATGGGAGCTGTGTAAGTATCCCACGCAACCATAAATATGGTTGAAAACTCTCAAAGTCGAACTGCGTGCGCGTGAGCGCACAAAAACCGGTATTTTGGGTATATTGCCTTCAAATTTTTACTCTTGTAAAATCCGTTTTCGGGGCTCCGTAGGACCAATTTTTGACCTTTTTGATTGTTTTTTTGTGGTTTTTCCTTCATTCCTAACCCATTCGCTATTGTTTCTGAGAAGAAAAAAAAAATCAAAACCGGCTGGTCCCTGGTGGTGCATTTATTAATAACTAGCTGGGGCTCAGTGGGTTAAATGATAAGCACATGGACTAACTAGCCCCGCTGATGCCACACAGGGCAGTTTTGGCTTCAATCAGAGCCAGAGACAGGCATTGTGTCAAGAACAAAAACGGTTGGGAGCCCCCAACTTAGTGCTAGCTATGCCCCCCAATGGAAGAGTTTGCAGACTCTGAGGGGTTAAAAACTCTAAACTCGTGACTTTTGGATAGTTCTTGGGCCGAGGAAAGTAGATGCATATCCCTTCCTTCGCGGTACGAGTCAAAAGTATGGGAATAATCCGGATACCGGGTTCCTTGCCTTTGCCAAGTAAGTACAGAACCTATCTGATCGTCTGGAGTAAAGAACTTCGTTCCTAACCTAACGAGGACACATCCTCCACCTGGATTGTCCACTTAGACCTGGAAAAAACAGAACATTTTTCGTAGTTGCAAATATTTCTCATTCTGTGAATGTCTGTTGCTTGCCTACGTCCCACCTGTTCGGCGGGATCGAAGGACTTGGTCCTCCAGTACCCCCCCCCCCCCTCTTTTCAAAGTAACTTACCACTAAAGGACCATACCTTCAGACCCGTTGCAATACTGGGCCACTAGATTGATTTGGTCAAGCGAGAGAGAGGAAAGAAAAACCCGTGAGAGGACCCGGCTGGCACAGCCGGGAAAATCTCATTAACTTGCCATAAGAACCGGCACCGGGTATACCCCGCCGGTGGCTAGTTTGATGTTTGTCAACGCCGGGAGCCTGTCAAAACTTTGTCAAACGCACGGCTCATTCAGGCCGTGAAGGTAGAGGAGAACGCCTTGGAGGCCAATGGTAACGTGTCGGTTGAACCTGGGATACCCCAGGTGCGATACCTGCCGATAAGATACCCGTTTTGACTGGTTAACCTTCAGCTGAGTGGAGGGGAGAAGTCTGAACACTGGTCGCAAGAGACACGTTACTTCATCACGAGGAAACCTAAACAGGGGGAGGGGACCCCCAATTGCAGCTGAGTGAGTCTGTAAATTCATGAACGAATTAGTGTGAAAGGTAATAGTAATACCGAAAAACCGGGAATGTGAGCGAGCCTGAAGTTTCAGTTCGATCGAGTTCCTTTATTTCTTATCAACACCACAGATTAGTCTGACTGCGAAAGGGAATGCGATCTTAACCCGGTTCTTTATCTTGGAATTGGTAATGTCTGGCTTAGTTAGCCACCGCGGAGCCAGCTACCATTTCGCATCCCAAAAATAGAGTCTCGTCCAAGGCTCGATTAGCACCGGAAACTAGTGACCAGCGCATTATTGCTGGTGTCGGGGGCCAATTGGGGTGAAAAAACCTGAGATACGTTTATCTCATCGTCGCAGGCGAATGCCTGGATGTGAAAAAAACAACCAAGAGGTTCAGCACCCACCGGACGTAGTGACGTAGGGTGTGACACTGTGGGCGTCAGGTAAGACTGGATGGAGAAGATACTTTTAATTCCATGTTTAGGCCACGCCGGGAAAAAATGTGGAGCGTGAGGTTCAACTGCCAGAAGGCTGTTCCTATTGTCATAGCGATGGGCGCCGGGACATAGTGAAACCCGGCGGACTCCCACCGTGGACTTCTACAAATGAGAACAACCTATCCTTGTGGGGAAGGCGAGCCAGCCCCGAGGGGTAGATCACAGCAGGTATTAACTAACAACATGGAATCCCTTTTTGATTCCTTGACGACTTGCATCACTGAGCCATCCCAACCGAATGATCGGAATTGCTCTACTGGTGCTTGATAGACCAGATAGTCTGACGGCGCTGTGAAAACCCTGTACTGACCCTCCCCCCTAAACCTCCGTAAAGTGAATCTCCGTGGAGTAGAGCAAAACTCCGACCCTGGGGCTGAATAGCCCCCAAAAAACGCCCGTCCCTGAATATTTCAGAACTACCTTAACGTAGGTAGAGAAAAATAACCCGACAGACAAAAACCGTGGAGCCGGCTTAACCGTAGAGCTTTCTAAAAGTGGCAAGGCCCTGTCCTGCCTGTTCTGCTAAAATTAGCGGTACTCGCTCCTTTACCTCCGGGACGCCAATCTTTCTGGTCAACATTGGCTGTGAATCTCGATTAACAGCTACCTTGAGGTATCGAAACTCGTAGATGTGTCTTGTTCAAGCGCCCACGGCGAGGGATTCTACCACTGTACAGTCCATCCTCCTATAACGCGAGTTTAGGGGCGGCACTGCCCCTCGTGTTGTAGGAATAACACTTTAAATGGAGATAATTCTATATGGGACTGGGCCCCCCAATTTTGCCACTTTTCCGTATTTTTTTAGCTTAATAAATATATAGGCTAGGCTATACAACTTCCATTTCATCGGAATAACATTCACCGCCAAGCATCTTCTTCTTTTTCTTCTTGTGGAGTTGCTGTCCCTTTTTCTGAGCATAGTCACAGGTCTTGGTCTTGTCCACAGCTGGGGTTTGTTGTCGTTTCGTTGACAAAATCTAACCAAACGTACTGTCCGACATTAATTTATTATCAACAATTGGATATTCTTTACTGTGGGCTCTTATTACTCTACTTCCTAATAATAGGCAAGTAAATTATAAGATCATGTTTGGATAAACAAATATACCAAATTAAATTAGAATGAAGAAACAGTACGTTGAGTGAGATGTTTCAGCTTGCCGTCAACCCAGCTGGGCCAGCTCCGAAGCTCTCTTGCCGTCGCGCTGTAGGTGAGGGGGGGGGTCGTGCAGTAAGAGGAGGCGCCGTATTTGAAGCACTCGGCAAGGCCATTTCGCGTTATATGTTTTCGGCTCGGGTTATAAGAGGTTTAGGTAATTCGGGACCCCCCCCTCGTGTTGAAGGAGGATCGCGTTGTAGGAGCTCGTGTTATAGGAGGATGGACTGTACCTTTTTTTATCTTAATCCAAGGAGAAACCGAATCCCCCAAGTACCTACAGTAAGTGTTAGGGATTATGAGACACGTAAGACCAACACTTTTGTCCGTACAGAAACGATTCCCACTACGTGGTGGATACGTAAGCGTGGCGTGAGCCTTATAACGTCTTTACCTCTTGTATCGTGGTGGTGCGAGTCAACTTGGAGGGACGTCATTACTCTACGGTAATCGTGCTAAGTCAGGGAACCCGGCCCAGGGAGTATCGTCATACAACCGGGCGCGTCCGACAGGATGACTTTAAAAAACCTTGGCCTCTTACCAGGGACATAGACCTAAAGCATGTTTTGGACGACGGGATTGGTCACAAAAAAAAACGGACCACAACATCTCAACTGAGGTGACTCTTACGGCCAAATCCGAAGATTTAGAGATGGGGGCTTATTAATTTTGTATGACTTATCCTATACCAGGGAGGCCGTTATTGCTAAACCCTACTCAAGGACCAACCTATTAACCGGAATCCGAACTAAACGATTCGATAGTAAGTTTGGAGCAACAGACCCGTGACTGTCATTGTGTTGGGCTTACACTTAGTCCATCCCATGGTATAACACCCTGTCCTCTGGTCAGCTAGAAAAAACACGTAGACTACACCTGCTAATCATCTAATGCAGGGGGACAAGCCCTAGGCAGTATTAATGTTTTAGTAGAGGCTTAAGTCGTCCTGACGAGCACTTGTACTATATGAGTGGTAAGGTGGAAAACATACCGGAGGCACCTAACCTGACCGCTCTTCCGACGGTAAGCAAGGGTTTCCACCGTCCTGCCTTAACTCTATGGACCCGAAAACTAGCCTCAAAGCGAAAATTGCTCTGACTATGTTTCCCGGCACGTTGACATTGAGCCCGTGACACGCTGCATATGTAGGTCAAAGAATGGGGAGACACATTGGTATAGGAAATAACTGGGTAATGCCCCAGATGATCGACTGTAGTCATTACCTAAGAGTCGACCTTCAAAACCCCGGAACCGATGCGACTTAGCTCGCCTATCGTTGTGTGGTTTGCCGACTGGAAGGTAGTGAACTCCGGCGGGCCATGTCCCTAGAGTTTATCGTGGGTAATCTTCCCATCACCCTACTGAGTGTAAATTTCCCAAAAACCGTGTCTATGTAACCTTCCTCGATTCCTACCCCTCCACTGGGGAGTTGGAGGAACTGAAGCTAAAGGTCACTGAGGTACTAACCTGTGTCCCTGACCTGAAACCAAAGTCAGCCTTACAGAGTTCGTGACGTACTGTTTTTACTCCGCCAAAACAGGAGCGAACGCGCCGGACGGAACGTTACACCTAAAAATTGAGACTCCAGTGGAGTCTGGTGGCCGGAGAAGAGTGATAGGTCCGTCGGGTATACCGTGTTCACATATGGTGACTAAACCCCAGAGAGGGTAGACAAAGATTTAACCCTATACCCCGCCGTCATAAGTTGACGAAGGGTAGGAAAAAAAGACACCATAACTGTGCTCGTCACATTTCCCATTACCGGCGACGAATAGCGTCTATTTGAAACCAAAGAATTTGAATTCTGATTGCCGCCCCGGGCCTTCAGTGCCCGGTTGTCCGCCGAGAAGGATCTCAAAGGGATTATCCAATCCGAGTTGTAACCGTAAACGTAGTGTTGGGGATGTGCGAGGTAGTGAACCTGAACCTTTCCAGTTGGTAGAACTAGGCATGGAAACTTCCAGGTACCTGTATCAAGAAAACAACCTGTAGATACAATAAAATTGGTGTCTACGAGTATCCTTGTTATTTGTTCTATACAATGAAAGTACAAATCGAACTTTACTTGTAAGACTTATGTCCCTAATTTACAGCTGAACACATCCTAATTCATATCCGTTACCCGTAATATCCATATTTGAAACCATGACAGATATCTAAAATAAGATAAAAACGTTGAGCCGGCTCACCGACTTTACTTAGGATAAGATCCAAAAACGAGCCGTCTACCCGGCTTAAGGTCAGCTGAAGGATTGTGAGCCGTCTCGCCGGCTTATCTGTATGATACAATTACTAGCCGTATCACTGGCGAAATTAATCGTTCTTCCTTGAGGCAAGGCAAAAAACAACTGTTAGGGATCATTGAATGAGATACTAAGTGAACCAACCTTATCTTAAGACTTAACTAGGAAAAACTGACGTACCTTTTCGTGTGACAGGGGCTCTATGCTGTCACTCGGGAGAGCGAAGGCCCTAGCCGAAAGGTGTTCGAGCTGGCGCCGGAGGGTCAATCTAGATTCTAGATGGTGTCTGGCTACACCGGGTGGGCTCTTGTATCGGGGGCGGGGAGGGGGGGAGATCCGCATTTACCTCAACGGGTTCCTAGTCACTGCTAATGGCTAATTGCGCAACTAAGTGTCGAGTATTGGTTGCATAGACAAAACTATGACTGTGACCCTGGGGAAAATTTATTGAAAGAATGGAGCAGAAAAGAGCCGCAACAGGTCTGCGACTAGATAATTAATTTAGTAATATATCGATCAAGGCTGCTAGGCCCGGATGATCTAGAAAAAACACATAATGCCGCATAAAGATCTACACCCACCGGGCATTGCTGGGAAGCCCAGAGAAACTTAGATCCACCTTGCCCAAATCATATTGTGCAATTGTCGGAATTTAGAGAAAAAACAGGTAGATGTGGCGTCCGAAGTGAAAAACTTGCCAGATTGACCGAACTCCCCCCCCCCCCCCACGCCGGGAACGGGTTTATCCTTTGACGAGTCACTCACGAAGTGAAGAAATTTGGAAATAAAATTTCCAGGAATCAATGCTCATAAGGATACCCTGAGAGGTGTTATACTGTGGGGTGGGTTGAGGGAGTATTATTAAAGTGGATGGAAAACTATTTAATTGGGAGGGAAATGCGAACAGTAATAAAAGGAAAGTTCTCCTCGTGGAAAAGGGTAAAAAGCGGAGTGCCTCAAGGATCGGTGTAGGCCCCAATCATGTTTTTGGTTTTCATCAACGACCTTCAAATGGGAATAGGCTCATATATATCTATGTTTGCTGATGATGCAAAATTAATGAAGCATATTACAAGTAGGAGTAGTTGTGAAGAATTACAGAGAGACCTAGATAAGTTATATGAGTGGAGTCAAACTTGGAAAATGGAATTCAACACGAGTAAGTGTCAGGTTCTTGAGATGGGAAAAAGTAAATATAGACCTTCTTGGGGATATAAAATAGGAGATGAAATAATTAGTAAAGCTGTGAAAGCAAAAGACCTAGGGGTAGTTGTGGCAGACAGCTTGTCACCTGAACAGCATATAAATAAAATAACTGGTGAAACCTATGCAGTGTTGACTAACATGAGAATAGCTCTGAATTATTTAGATGAAGAGATGTTAGCAAAAATAATAGGGACAATAATACGACCAAGACTGGAGTATGCAGCAGTGGTGTGGTCTCCACACCTTAAACTGGAAAGAGTTCAGAGAGTTGCCACTAAGATGATAGCTAGCCTTAGAGACCTGCCTTATGAGGAGAGATTGGAGAGGCTAAAGCTGCCAACGCTGAGGGACAGGAGAGAGAGAGGTGACATGATCATGATGTTTAAGTGTGTGAAAGGTTTTGAGAAGATCGACAAGGGAGATTTTGTGGTGAGGGACGAGGGAAGAACCAGGGGTCATGATTGTAAGTTGAGGAAAGTTATATGTAAGTCTGATGTAAGAAAGTTCAGCTTCCCGTATAGAAGCATTGAGTGTTGGAATAAGTTGGATGGGGAGGTGGTGGGAGCAAGAAATATCCAAACTTTTAAAGCAAAATTGGATAAATGTAGAGAGAGAGACAGGACAACATGAGCTTAGGCTCAAATCCTGTATACTACAATTAGGTGAGTACATCCTACCTTAGGTCCGCCGAAAAATTAGATATAGCCACTACTATTCTAACTTTCAACCGGACCTGACCCAGTAAACTGGGATTACTTGGTGTGGAACTGCTTACCTGTGACAAGTGTCACTGGCCCAAATAACTTTTGAAGTGTGTTACCCATCTATCACTGCTTGAAATAGTGAGATAGTCTAACTGCGCTTCTTTACTATGGCATATAGTCTGACCCCCTTGACTGTATCGCCGGGCGATTACATAGGCGGGCCGGGTTAGATACCGTAGAACTTCCCCCGTCGACTGTATCGCCGGGCAATAATGTCTTGTCGCGTGAGGCTAACGTTCAGGGTGAGTTCTCTCGGCGGGCCATGTAAAGACTCCCTTAGGAATTAGCATTTCCGCCGGGAGGTACGTGGTCCACCAAACCACGCCGGGACATTTGGAAAGTAACTTCACGTCTGCAAGAGTAGAAACACCGGCGGCCCTGCTGAGAAAGCCGCCGGAGAAACAAACCAAACGTTTCCAGAAGTGTTGACTTAGCCGGGAAGTCACACACCCCCAAAAAACCCGCACACATCAGGACGTCTCCCAAAGGACCCCTAGTAACATGTAAAGCATACATGCGTAACAATGGGGATAACATAGGCTATAACAATACATAGAGTAAATTTATAAACAATAAATACACTCCTAGCCTACACTGGAGACCCCTACTGAGGCTGGCCACGAGGCTCGACGAAAACATAAATATGGCAGAAACCAAACGCTCCGACGATCCAGCAGAAGGAGCAGCACCCAGACGCTCCAAAGAACCAGCAGCAGCAGCAGCCACCCACGTACCGAAGCACCCACAGCAGCAGCACGGGGAAGAGGGACCCACGGGACGGGGCCCAAGCGCAGAAAGGACTCCAGAAGGCACCGCACCACATGCAGCCACCCTTGAACCAGAGCATCTGCTAAAAAACATAAATGCAACCGCCGCATAGTGCCAGCCTGAAGCATAATCTTGCAGTAATTTAGCCTCCTAACTAAGCTATAAGAGAGCTAAGGCGCAAAAAAGAAAACAAAACAAACCACATGGCGCGTCGAACTTGGTAGCCTACACGACGGCGCCTGTTACAAAAAGTACCCTATACTGAATTACACACACTCCCTGCGGGCGAACCAATGGGGCAGCCTTGTGCTAGCTAATCTAAACCCTGTCCAATACACTTCAGATGTACAGTATACAAATGAGCAAAGACTCACGAGAAGCAAGCGACGACGAATGAAGCTGGAGCACAAGGACCCCCATCCTCACGGTACGGCTGCGGGAGGGAGAAGGAAGATATGGCCGCAAGGGAGCCTGCGCCTGGGTGCTGCGCACAAGAAATCCACGCATGGAAAGCCATAATATAACATATTAAATTAATTTTTATTTTTTATTTTTTACGAAGGCTTTTTCGGTAGTGGTACCCAGTCATAAGGACGATTCCATAAGAGAATACGCGTTACACTTATGAGGAGTACTCCCTTTTCCTCCCGCGGTGGTTGATTCAAAAGGCTGACACGGGTGTTGAATGGAGACTATTATATTAACTCCTTGCGACATATATGACGCGATCGCGTCATATGAATAAGTCCACCAAAAACTCATATGACGCGATCGCGTCATATGGACTTATCTCTATACCTCTCCAATAAGTTTATGACGCAATTTTGCGTCATATGAGCTCAGTAAGTCCGATAAGTTACCATACGATAAAACCGTTGGTGGCAACCTCAGCCTCCTGCGATAATTCTAACGGCCGCAGTGTTGTTGTGAGTGTAGTGCGAGGCAGTGGCAATGATCCTGGGGCTCCCGCCTCCTCGGACTTACTGGAACATAATATGTCTGGGGGAGTTAATAGGCAATATTGTCAATGATGGAGGGGCCACTATTAAATAGGAGGTTTTCCTTATTTCATTATTTGGGAGGTCGTCAAACCTCCCAATTTAGTAGCAGTCTCTACGTTATTCAACGTAGGGCTTGAATCCCAAGTCGGAGGTGGACATCCAAGCAGCAAAAACCAAACCTAAGTACAGTATAATCAGCTGATAAAGAAGACACAATAAACTTGTTGTTTATCAACTCTGCGTAAGCAGAACGTCGTCGTTCGTCTGTCCCGAAACTCCTCCTAGACCGTTGGACGGATTTTCACAAAATTTCACACGAACAATTGTTGGGTGAATGCGAACGTCACTCAAAAAAGATTTTTTGAATTTGTGCAATACTTATGATTTTAGATCCAAAATATGGTTTTACCCCCTCCCACCCACCCCCTGGGGCCCCCCACAGAACCCCCTCCCCCACTCAGGAACAGCTTAGTATCGAAAAACCAATATCTGGGCCCCCTCCTTTGATAGCACCAGCTGTAGTGAGCGACGCAATCAATAAAATGAAGGACGGTAAAGCTCCAGGTTGCTCCGACATTGTCGCTGAGATGCTAAAAGCCTCAGGGGAGATTGGTGTAAACTTAGTCACTGAGTTGATAAACACCATTATTAAAGATGAGAAAATCCCAGAGGATTGGCTCAAAAGTGTAATAGTAAATATATACAAAGGAAAAGGGGATGCGCTAGATAGAGGAAATTATAGGGGCCTGAAAATGCTTCACCAAATCATGAAGGTCTGTGAGAGAGTCCTTGAGGGTTTGGTCAGGCAAAGCATCTCTATTGATGATATGCAGTTTGGTTTTATGCCAGGACGTGGTACAACCGATGCTATCTTCATAGTCAGGCAGATACAGGAAAGATACTTACTAAAAGGCAGGGATCTTTACTTTGTGTTTGTGGACCTGGAGAAGGCCTTTGATAGGGTACCTAGAGATGTTGTGCAGTGGGCTATGAGGAAACTTGGTGTGGAAGAGTGGCTGGTGCGTGTGATAATGAAGATGTATGAGGATTCGCGAAGTTCGGTGAGGGTGAAGGGTGTACTGAGTGATGAGTTCGCAGTCCGTGTTGGAGTTCATCAGGGTTCAGTGTTAAGCCCCCTCCTCTTTATTATGGTCTTGGAGGCGCTGTCTAGAGTTTTTAGAGGCGGACTCCCGTTGGAACTGTTTTATGCAGACGATTTAGTCCTAATAGCTGACAGTATGCAGGATGCTGAGGCCAAATTCAGAGAGTGGAGAGAGGGCATGGCGAGCAAGGGTTTAAGAGTCAATATTAACAAAACCAAGGTTATGCATTGTAGATTGAGACGAGGCAATGTGGAAAAGAGCGGTGCATACCCATGTGCAGTGTGTGGAAAGGGAGTGGGCGTTAACTCAATTCAATGTAGCATCTGTCGATGTTGGGTACACCATGGGAGTAAGCGCTGTAGTAGAATAAAGGGGCCCCTGCCGAAGGATAAGTCAGAAATAGAGAAATTTGAGTGCGTAGTGTGCAAAGGCGAGCTTGTGTTAAGTGATGATCCTGTGGCTGTGAATTTTGGAAATGAGTCTTTGGAGCTGGTGAACAAGTTTTGTTACCTAGGAGATACCATATCTGCCGGTGGTGGGGCCGAGGCTGCCACTGTTGCTAGAATTAGGTGTGGCTGGGGGAAGTTCAGAGAATTGATGCCAATCCTGACCATGAAAAGAATGCCTCTCCCCCTGAAGGGAAAGGTGTATGCCTCATGTGTTAGAAGTGCAATGACGTATGCCTCAGAAACATGGGCCGTTAAAGTAGAGGATGTCAACAGAATGGAGCGTAATGAGATGAGAATGGTGAGATGGATGTGTGGGGCCAGGCTACAGGATAGAATAACAAATGTTGAGCTGAGGAGACGTTTAGGTATAAAGAGTATTAGCGAGGTGATGCGTACAAGTAGACTGGGATGGTATGGACATGTGGAGAGAATGGATGAACAAAATTGGGTGAAAAAATGCAGGTCTGTGATTGTGGAGGGAGCTGCACCAAGGGGTGGACCGAGGAAGACCTGGGATCGGACTATACGCGCCGATCTCAAATCCAAGAACTTGACAAGTGAAGCAGCCCTTAACACCTTACGAGCGGCCTATGCGGTTTATTTATGTGTACCGCACAGCGGGGTGTTTTTAGCCAAAATAGGGCTGTTTACGTGATCATTTTCATGCCTAAATAAGACCCAGAACGTAAAACAAGTACCTATCCCTGAAAGGGCATAAACAGAGCTTTCGAATGACACCATAACGATCCTTGTATGATGGATAGTTTTCTTGCAATAACCGTGCAACGCGAGTGCAAAAAGCAGGTAATTCGGTACTTTCAGTACATAATTGAGTATGTAGCGAGTGAGAGAGGGAGGAGGGAGCTGAGATTTGTGTCAGTAGGTTCGCCGCGGTGGTCTGGAGCAGTCATACGCTCGCTAGTCTCCTGCCACCACTTGTCTCTCTCTCTCAGCCACATTACGTGCTGAAATTGCCACTCGAGTTATGTCGAGCGCCGCCACATAGTCCAGCTTTATTTAACTCGACTTAAGTTGCTCGCCGCTAATTAAGGGTTAACAGGGTTGCCTGGAATGCCGCCATTAGGACAAGAGACTGAAACTGCACTGATGTGTGGAACACTCAGTCTTAAAATTTTATGTATGTATGTATGTATGTAATGATGGCGTTCTGTGTGTGTGTGGGCCCCGTAGGGGCTCACACACAGAACGCCTTCGTTCTGGGGGCGAAAACATCTCGCCCCGCATTTGTTAGGTTAAGTTAGTTTAGTTGACATTAGAAGTGATGGTAGTAATAGTGGGGATGATGGTAATTGTAGTGATAATGGTGATAATAGTAGTGATGATGGTAATTGTAGTGATAATGGTGATAATAGTAGTGATGGTTGTAGTTGTAGTGATGATGACAGCAGTGATGATAATGGTAGTGATGATGATGACAGTAGTAGATTTGATGGTGACAGTACTAGTAGTAGTGATGATGGTGACAAGCAATGATGATAGTTGTAGTGATAATGATGACAGTAGTGATGATGGTGACAGTATTAGTGATGATGGTGAAAGTTGTAGTTATGATGACAGTAGTAGTGATGATGAGAGTAGTAGTGATGATGGTAAGAGTAGTAGTGATGACTATAATAGTAGTAGTGTTGATGATAGTAATGGTGATAGTGACTAGTAGTGATGATGGTTGTATTTGTATTGATAATGATGCCAGTAGTGATGATGATGACAGGAGTAGATATGATGGTGACAATACTAGTTGTAGTGATAATGGTGACAGTAGTAGTGATGATGGTGAGTAGTAGTGATGATGGTGAAAGTTGTAGTGATGATGACAGTAGTAGTGATGAGAGTAGTAGTGATGATGGTAAGAGTAGTAGTGATGAATATAATAGTAGTAGTGTTGATGATAGTAATGGTGATAGTGACTAGTAGTGATGATGGTGACCCATCGCAGAGTTGAGTATGCCGTTTTGATTTTGGGCAAAACGGCACGTCTACTCACCATCATCAGTAGTAGTGATGATGGTGAAAGTTGTAGTGATGATGACAATAGTTGTGATGATGAAGATCATAGTAATGGTGATGATGGCAGTAGTGATGATGGTGATAGTAGGATACATGATGGTAATACTTGTGACAGTAGTAATGATGATGGTTATAGTAGTAGTGATGATGTTAACTGTAGTAATGATTGTAAGATGGTGGTGATGATAGTAGTAATGATGGTTGATAGGTGTAGTATCAATGATGATAGTGACAATGGTGACAGTAGTAGTGATGATGGTGAGAGTAGTAGTGAGGATTGTATTTGTAGTAGTGATGATGATCATAGTAACGGTGATGATGACAGTAGTCGTGATGATTGTGGCAGTTGTAGTGATGATGGCAGTAGTAGTCATGATGGTGATTGTGATTGATGATGGTATTAGTAGTGATGATGGTAACCCATCGCAGAGTTGGGTATGCCGTTTTGATTTTGGCAAAACGGCACGTACTCCCTTTTCCTCCCGCGGCGGTTGATTCAAAAGGCTGAAGCGGGTGTTGAATGGAGACTATTATATTAATAGGCAATATCGTCAATGATGGAGGGGCCACTATTAAATAGGAGGTTTTCCTTATTTGGTTATTTGGGAGGTCGTCAAACCTCCCAATTTAGTAGCAGTCTACATTATCCAACGTAGGGCTTGAATCCCAAGTCGGAGGCGGACATCCAAGCAGCAAAAACCAAACCTAAGTATAATCAGCTGATCAAGAAGACACAATAAACCTTGTTGTTTATTAGAAAAAAGTGTGTAACTACATGGTGCATATTAAGATAATGTGTATCAATTCAAAAAGCATCAATATATACAGGTAGGCATTGAGTAGTCATATGACCAAGGATGTACACGTCGGTATGGTGATGTACAGCCATACACGGCAGGGGAAGAAAAAATTAAAAAGTAGAAATCATTCTTAGATGTACAGAAGTTCTGGCAGAGCAGATGGAAGACAATCCACATACTTTGGGTACATGGGTATGAGGCATAGGCACACCAATACCCAGACCAAAGAAAGTTTAGTCAGAAAGCATATACAGAAGAAGTACAAAAAATACTTAAAAGTAGACAAACAGATATATAGGTAGTATATATACTGTACAATAGTCCCTTACATTCTACGTGGTGACCTAGACACCCCTCCCCCCCTTTTGTGAGGGATGGCAAAACATTGAGGCAGAGGCACACCAATACCCATATCGAAGACAGTTGAGTCTTAAAGGATATACAGCAGAAATACAAAAATACTGAAAAGTAGACAGATATATAGGTAGTATATATACAATAGTCCCTTGTATTCTACATGGTGACCTAGGTCCCCCCCCCCCCCCGTTCTTTGAGGGATGGCAAAAACATTACAGTACATAATGAGGAGAGGAATCAGTTGACTCATTGGCCTAGTGCCACACAAGGACGGCCCAGCCTGTCCATGGACATGGAGAGGTAAGAGGGGACAAAAGAGTTGTGGAGGACCAGAATCCAGTGACGGCGAAGTCAGGAAGAGAGTGAATGTCCAGGCACCGTATGGGCGCCGCATAGGAGAGGATGTCGAGCGCAGTACCCTTCGTGAGAGGGTTACTGGCCCCGATCACCTGACACAGTGGAATTCCCACAGCACACACTCCCAACCTCTTCCCAGTCTTGGGGATCACCCAAAGCGCCTTACCCGACGTAGGCACAGCGGCGTGCACACTAGTATGCAGGGCAAGAACTGGGCAGAGCACATGATGCATGCACCCACGTTAGAAAGCCGGCACAGTGAACGACCTAAAAAACGTGCGCCTCACGTACATTCTTGGCCACAAAAATGAACGGAAAGGGCCAAAGTGACAGATCCGAGGGTGAAAGACCAGTGTAATGCAGGTCCCTAGACACGGCAGCCAACTCCGAGACTCCCGTACCTGGAGCTAATGCAAGAAGAAACAATGTTGTCCCTAGCAAGCGCACAGGTGTTGTGTCACTAGGGTAAGCAGGGGAAAGAAGTAGCCCCAGAGCCGACGCCAGAGACCAATGATCATTGTAGCAGTATCTGGCGAGGGGGCAATCGGAGCCTAAAACAGGCATTCATGAAGTAAACCAGCTCCTTTGAAGGGAGCACCAGCCCTGTAACGGCCTCAAAAAGGCACAATAACCCATTGGCAGCGGGAGACATTCCAGAATGCATAGGCAAGTTTTGAAGCTATTTTCGTCCAGTTTCCGGCAGAATACATTTCATGTCAAGCAGATACTTGAGTATTCATTCAAGAGTCCCTGAATATGCCCTAAATAGCGCAAATATGCCCGCATCGTAAGTGGTAAGGGCATACAGGTGGTTCCGAACGGTGTTGAACAGTGAGCGCGTGACCCAAACAAGCGATTAACCTAAGAAGTGCGCATGGGGGTAATTAGAAACGTCCCCCTGTGCTGACGTATTTGAGGTGTTTCCATCACTAAAATATTCATTTTACCATAAATAGCATTAATACTTATCCATACGCGCCTATTATGGGTTGATTATAAAGGTATTAACCTGAAACAACAATAAAACGAGTGAAAACAGCGTTTGGATGGTCAAAATCGGAGATATAGGCCCCCAAGGCAAACATACCGGAGGCACCTAACCTGACCGCTCTTCCGACGGTAAGCAAGGGTTTCCACCGTCCTGCCTTAACTCTATGGACCCGAAAACTAGCCTCAAAGCGAAAATTGCTCTGACTATGTTTCCCGGCACGTTGACATTGAGCCCGTGACACGCTGCATATGTAGGTCAAAGAATGGGGAGACACATTGGTATAGGAAATAACTGGGTAATGCCCCAGATGATCGACTGTAGTCATTACCTAAAAGTCGACCTTCAAAACCCCGGAACCGATGCGACTTAGCTCGCCTATCGTTGTGTGGTTTGCCGACTGGAAGGTAGTGAACTCCGGCGGGCCATGTCCCTAGAGTTTATCGGGGGTAATCTTCCCATCACCCTACTGAGTGTAAATTTCCCAAAAACCGTGTCTATGTAACCTTCCTCGATTCCTACCCCTCCACTGGGGAGTTGGAGGAACTGAAGCTAAAGGTCACTGAGGTACTAACCTGTGTCCCTGACCTGAAACCAAAGTCAGCCTTACAGAGTTCGTGACGTACTGTTTTTACTCCGCCAAAACAGGAGCGAACGCGCCGGACGGAACGTTACACCTAAAAATTGAGACTCCAGTGGAGTCTGGTGGCCGGAGAAGAGTGATAGGTCCGTCGGGTATACCGTGTTCACATATGGTGACTAAACCCCAGAGAGGGTAGACAAAGATTTAACCCTATACCCCGCCGTCATAAGTTGACGAAGGGTAGGAAAAAAAGACACCATAACTATGCTCGTCACATTTCCCATTACCGGCGACGAATAGCGTCTATTTGAAACCAAAGAATTTGAATTCTAATTGCCGCCCCGGGCCTTCAGTGCCCGGTTGTCCGCCGAGAAGGATCTCAAAGGGATTATCCAATCCGAGTTGTAACCGTAAACGTAGTGTTGGGGATGTGCGAGGTAGTGAACCTGAACCTTTCCAGTTGGTAGAACTAGGCATGGAAACTTCCAGGTACCTGTATCAAGAAAACAACCTGTAGATACAATAAAATTGGTGTCTACGAGTATCCTTGTTATTTGTTCTATACAATGAAAGTACAAATCGAACTTTACTTGTAAGACTTATGTCCCTAATTTACAGCTGAACACATCCTAATTCATATCCGTTACCCGTAATATCCATATTTGAAACCATGACAGATATCTAAAATAAGATAAAAACGTTGAGCCGGCTCACCGACTTTACTTAGGATAAGATCCAAAAACGAGCCGTCTACCCGGCTTAAGGTCAGCTGAAGGATTGTGAGCCGTCTCGCCGGCTTATCTGTATGATACAATTACTAGCCGTATCACTGGCGAAATTAATCGTTCTTCCTTGAGGCAAGGCAAAAAACAACTGTTAGGGATCATTGAATGAGATACTAAGTGAACCAACCTTATCTTAAGACTTAACTAGGAAAAACTGACGTACCTTTTCGTGTGACAGGGGCTCTATGCTGTCACTCGGGAGAGCGAAGGCCCTAGCCGAAAGGTGTTCGAGCTGGCGCCGGAGGGTCATTCTAGATGGTGTCTGGCTACACCGGGTGGGCTCTTGTATCGGGGGCGGGGAGGGGGGGAGATCCGCATTTACCTCAACGGGTTCCTAGTCACTGCTAATGGCTAATTGCGCAACTAAGTGTCGAGTATTGGTTGCATAGACAAAACTATGACTGTAACCCTGGGGAAAATTTATTGAAAGAATGGAGCAGAAAAGAGCCGCAACAGGTCTGCGACTAGATAATTAATTTAGTAATATATCGATCAAGGCTGCTAGGCCCGGATGATCTAGAAAAAACACATAATGCCGCATAAAGATCTACACCCACCGGGCATTGCTGGGAAGCCCAGAGAAACTTAGATCCACCTTGCCCAAATCATATTGTGCAATTGTCGGAATTTAGAGAAAAAACAGGTAGATGTGGCGTCCGAAGTGAAAAACTTGCCAGATTGACCGAACTCCCCCCCCCCCCCCCCCCACGCCGGGAACGGGTTTATCCTTTGCCGAGTCACTCACGAAGTGAAGAAATTTGGAAATAAAATTTCCAGGAATCAATGCTCATAAGGATACCCTGAGAGGTGTTATACTGTGGGGCGGGTTGAGGGAGTATTATTAAAGTGGATGGAAAACTATTTAATTGGGAGGGAAATGCGAACAGTAATAAAAGGAAAGTTCTCCTCGTGGAAAAGGGTAAAAAGCGGAGTGCCTCAAGGATCGGTGTTGGCCCCAATCATGTTTTTGGTTTTCATCAACGACCTTCAAATGGGAATAGGCTCATATATATCTATGTTTGCTGATGATGCAAAATTAATGAAGCATATTACAAGTAGGAGTAGTTGTGAAGAATTACAGAGAGACCTAGATAAGTTATATGAGTGGAGTCAAACTTGGAAAATGGAATTCAACACGAGTAAGTGTCAGGTTCTTGAGATGGGAAAAAGTAAATATAGACCTTCTTGGGGATATAAAATAGGAGATGAAATAATTAGTAAAGCTGTGAAAGCAAAAGACCTAGGGGTAGTTGTGGCAGACAGCTTGTCACCTGAACAGCATATAAATAAAATAACTGGTGAAACCTATGCAGTGTTGACTAACATGAGAATAGCTCTGAATTATTTAGATGAAGAGATGTTAGCAAAAATAATAGGGACAATAATACGACCAAGACTGGAGTATGCAGCAGTGGTGTGGTCTCCACACCTTATAAAACATAATAAAAAACTGGAAAGAGTTCAGAGAGTTGCCACTAAGATGATAGCTAGCCTTAGAGACCTGCCTTATGAGGAGAGATTGGAGAGGCTAAAGCTGCCAACGCTGAGGGACAGGAGAGAGAGAGGTGACATGATCATGATGTTTAAGTGTGTGAAAGGTTTTGAGAAGATCGACAAGGGAGATTTTGTGGTGAGGGACGAGGGAAGAACCAGGGGTCATGATTGTAAGTTGAGGAAAGTTATATGTAAGTCTGATGTAAGAAAGTTCAGCTTCCCGTATAGAAGCATTGAGTGTTGGAATAAGTTGGATGGGGAGGTGGTGGGAGCAAGAAATATCCAAACTTTTAAAGCAAAATTGGATAAATGTAGAGAGAGAGACAGGACAACACGAGCTTAGGCTCAAATCCTGTATACTACAATTAGGTGAGTACAGTGCTAGGCTCTAAGGTACACAGACAAGAAAATGACCTAGGCCTCCGCAGGTATCCGGTACAGTTGCATAGGCTCAACGAAGTCTATGCTCATAGGAAACTGCAACCTGATAGCCTCTCCCCAGTCTAGCATCGACTAACCTGGCAGACACCCAAGAAAATAAGGTTGGGGCAACACGATGAGTATGTCAAACCTCCCCAAGCCAAAATGGATAACCCTCTGATCCAAAATGCCTAACTACGTACATATAATATCTCTGAGAGCTCGCTGTATAATACAGTGACGGATATATGAAATCAACGTCAAGGGTAAGGGCAGTTAATTAATAGTAGGATATACAGAGAGAAGAAGGTAAGCAGTGGTAGAGAAAGTTCGCAATAGGGGGGTGAGGTGGGCTGATAGATTGCAAAAGGATGTTAGCGTTACAGCACCAAGAGGAGCTCTGAGGAAGAAACTCCTCGGGACCCCTCCAGGATCACACACAAAGGCATGGTGGTCAGCCAATCACAGGCTGCTACGTCACCAGGCAGCAGGGCTGCAGAAGGCGCCAGGAACCACCAGCCAATCAAGGGGCGTGAGACGGCACGCGCGCGAGCCTACAAAGCGAGGGGGGAGGCAGCACATGTATACGCACGCACACTCTACCACCACGCTTGCGCTATTCTCTCTCTCCCTCCACAATGCATCTTACATTCTACTAACGATATAAAATACTTCCCGTTGTCACAGCCGAAAGTAAAGGCCACCACGGGACTGTCTGTAACAACACGAACACTATGAAAGAAAGAACAACATTCTCTGATAACTGTAGCCCATTTCACTGCCTGGGGAGAGGGGAGAAGAGGATAGGGAGCCAACCGCTGCCCCTTTGTGGGCGCTGGGGAGCTGACGTGCGTCACACCCCCCCCCCCCCCCCCCCCCCCAAGATATTAGACACTTAACATTAGGCAAGTTCTGATATCTGAAATCGGCACACGTCACCTAACCTCCCCACCCCAGCACAATAATACAGCATATAGGTTTCACAAAAAACACTTACTTAAAAAATGAAACTACCTTACATATTTACCCCCTCAACACAATAGCAAAACTTAAAATTGTTACGCTCCGAAAGCGAGTTCTACGAAACTCAGCCCACTAATAGCTAGTGCTTCAGCTGTAACAAAACATACTTAAATTTACTATAACAGAAAGAGTTTTTATGTTGATTTTTAAATTTTATTGTTGTTTTTGTTCGGCTTTAAATATATGTAGCCTATTTTCCTCCACTCTCAACACACACTGACTGAACGGCGAGGATTCTCCTGCAAACAAACCCTCCCGTGACAAACAATCAGCCAAAACATTATCAGTGACCTTAGCATGCCACACATCCAACTTGTGTCCCGGCAGAAAAACAACACCTGGCACTGATAAACTGCCCAGTTCATCACAAGACTGGCATTTCTCTTCGCTCTTTCCGGCAACGGGGCCTGCCAATAACCTTTCACTAGTTCTACCTTCGTGATAGGCGATGCAGCCCCGAAGCGGTCTATGGTGTCGTCAACTCTCGATAAGGTATAGGCGTCTGTCTGGGATAATGCACACACACTCTCGCAATCAACACACTCACTGATCTTGCCACTTAACACAGGTTGCAAAGTTACAGGCAACGACCACTCACAACATTCCTTATCCCTCAGACCCTTGGGCAATGGATAGGTGTCTGTCAGGGATAATGCACACACACTGATCTTGCCACTCAACTCAGGTTGCAAACTCACTGGCAACGACCACTCACAATATCCTTTATCCCTCAGACCCTTTTTCCACATGTCATCTAGCTCTGTTTTCACGACAGGCTTTTTAGCAGGATTTATACGGTAGGGAATTAAACTGAGCCTCACACTGTCTCCAGCCTCCATGTCGGATTCTACCCCGTACATCAGGCCTGGAGAAGCAACAAACATGCGGATGCACTGCCACAGCCTAGTAAACAACTTATCTCGCAGAACAACATGCCTAGTGCCCTCCCACAACCCAGCCGAGACCGCAGCTTCTAACCTGTAGTCTCCCTCCTTCTCCACCTTCGTCCCTAGAACAGCCAGGTCATGAGAGGGACAATCAGTACCACCTGTGCAGTCACCCCCATAGTTCATTATTGCTAAGGCTTCCCCGCCGATACCGTACATGCGCACCCCCGCATTCCTTATGACTACATCTGCCTGCGCAGCATCACCGCTTTTAGCGACATGGCCAGATACAGTCGGTCTATGGTAGGGCTGTTGCATTCGACTAGAGCAGCATTGGGAGGCTATGCGACGACCAGGCACTTCTATGCCACAGCCAACCTCGCCAATCTGCTCAAAGTCCTCCTTTTTACCACCACCCTTGGCAGCCATGGGTCGACCTTGACCTGACAACCATGTCCAAGCCTCGTCGCCCACCTTGAACCACCAAAACGAGGCTAACGGTCTTTCAACATTCACGTGACCTGCCCGCGGAACATCTTGCACCGCCCGAGTTGTGAGGCTCAGGGGCTCGGCACGACCAGTAGGGTATGAACCGAGCTGGTGCTGGAGCGCTGCACACTGCTGCTCAGGCAGGTGCTCTAGCGCTTCCACAGCCACCAGACTCGTGTCCCCCGCCCACTGCTCCGCCGAGACATGACAATCCCTACTCTCCTCCACCTGTGCCCTACTGCCCCCCTCTCCTTCTCCACCTTGGCCGCTGCAGACCAACGCAGGGACAGTAGGCTGCTCAGGTGGTTGCCTCACAAACTCCTCCAACAGGTTCACATGACATGTTTCCCCGTCCTCGTGTTTGATAGCCCCGTTCCCACAACTCTCCTCCAACTGGGAACTACTAAGTCGCGGAGTGCCATCACGCCCAACCATGTCACTAGGGGTGACAGGTTCTAGGGCCACTCCGGAGCTCACCTCTGGGTCAAGTACTAAGCCGCTAAGGAGAGCCGCTGGAGCAAAACTCACAAAACTCCCAGCTTCAGCTTGCTCCTTCCGACCGTTCCTCCGCTGGTCTGAAGACTGAGACAATGGTTGTGACTGAACTGACGCGCGAGAATGGGTGACTGCACAGGCCATCTGTTTAAGCTGACACCTCTCGACCCACTCCTGATTCTCCCTATTAACGTCGGCCGCCCTCTCGGCAACCACTAAGGGTGGAACCTCTGAAGTGAGCACCGCAAAGTCGTTGCCCAGAAGGAGGTCGACGCCCTCAACTGGCAAGCTCTCTACGATCCCAACATCAAGTTCACGACACACACCATCCACCTCCAGCTCCAACCTGATCAATGGGTATGACCTGGTAGCATTGATCCCCTGTACCACAACAACCCGAGCCGCGTTTATAGGTTTGCCTGTGAAATGTTTAAGAAGTGTCTGTGATGCCCCAGTGTCACGCAACAATATGACCTGATGCTTAGTATTCCCCCAGCTCACAAGCCCGCGCCCTCGATGGCTGCAAAAAGTGTCTTGGACAGGTGTCGAGCCCTCCAAACCCTTCCTCACAGGCTGTGTCCCCGCAACTGACGACCTACCCCGGACAGACGCAGAAGAGCTCAGAGACATCCCCATGTTGCGAACCAAAGACACAGGCTTAGCAGGAATATTACTCGGACATGTACGTGCAAAGTGACCCACCTCCTGATATTTAAAACATTTCACTTCACCACTAGACTTCCCCCCTTGAGGTGGTGGGGAAGGGCCCTGCCCTTTTGAAAACAGGACGGTTTTGTTTTTGTAGTTATAATGGGTATCATTGCTCTTACGTTTTACAGTGTTATTTTGTGCTTCATTGACTTTGGGGGGTGGAGTGTTACGCCCCTTGTTACCTGTCTCACTACGATGAGCAGACCCGCACCCACGAATCAAAGAAAGCCGGAGGTCAGCAAGCTTAGCTGCCTCCTCTACGGTCTTAGGGCATTTTTCCTTCAGGTTTAATGTCAGGTCGCTGCCCGTGCACCGGAAGAACTGCTCCAACAAAAATAACTGCTTAACCTGATCAACTGTTGTCGCATTCTCAGACCGGAGCCAGTTCCCCATAGTGTCAGTCAGTTCTCGGGCATGTTCAAGGAAAGAGCTCTCCTTGCTCTTTTCGACGCCCCGAAATTTCAACCTGTAGGTTTCTGATTGCAACTCATAGGCCCGGAGCACAGCCTCCTTCAACACCACATAGTTAGTACAGTCCTCCAATGACAGCGAGTCATATGCCTTGAGACCTTTCCCAACAAGCTTTGATGATACAAGGGCTGCCTACTTAATCTCCGGCCACTCATGCTCCCGACACTTCTTCTCAAACCGTGAAAAAACTCAGTCACACCAGACTCATCGAACACAGGGACTAATTTAAGCAAGTGCGATAAAGACTCAGACCCACGATTCCCAGAACCGAGATGCCGCCCTGTTGTCTCCACCCTAGATTTCTCAACATCCATCTCAGCACAGTACCTAGTTGCTTCAACCTGCAACTCCGCCTCACGGCATGCTGTCCTCTCCCCAGCCTGAATCTTAGACATCTCCGCCCTCTCCTCAGCCTGAATCTTCGCCATCTCAACTTCACACTGGATCTTACCCATCTCAACTTCACGCTGGATCTTAGCCAACTCCAGTTGTAACAACATATCAGCAGTCAAACCCTGAGGGGGTGGAGCAATTATAGGAGACCCACCCAGTGGCAAACCACGCTGCCAGCGACTATCAGATTGCGGAAGCGTGCCAAGGTCTGGTAACCTAGGGGGCGCGATAGGAGTAGAGTGGAAGGGAGGCTTGGATAAAGGCTCCCAAGCCCCCGCTCCACCCTGCAACCCACTGCCACCACCCAACACACAAGCCACCAGGTCACTCTTAGACATGCTGCCAAAGCCGACACGCCCCAGGACCGTGGCCAAACAACGTAGACCATAGCAATCAATCCCCTCCAACCGACTCGCTGTTACTGGTATCTCCACAAACTTCCTCGCATCAGCCTCACAATTAATAACTCTGATACCATCATTAAATTCCTGCTGCTGCTCAACACCCGTAGGCTGTACTGTCTGATTATCCCCGTTAACTGAGCTGTTGCTAGACATGGTGTATACTGAGAAGTGTGCAAGTTTATAAAAACAAAAAAAGTATCTATAATCTCTTATGCAAGCACCTATTCACTTAAAGTTATCTGAAGCCTCTTTATGTGTTATACTGCTTGCCAAAAAAAATCTGTGTCCACTGTATTCCTCAATAAAAAAAATTACCACTATACTCCCACAGTATTTCTTAAGTTCACAAAATCCTAAGCAAGGTCGCCATTTGTTACGATCCAGGTTCTGCAAGACACGGGGCTCTTCATCATTGGACTAGATAAGGCTAAATGCAACAACAGTAACAATAGTTCCAACCCCTGCCTTAACCACTGGATAACAAAACACCTATACCGCCCTGAGTCGTGCCTGGACAACGAGGTATCCTATGACTCGGTAAAAGGTGCACACTATAGGCTGATGATCACTGAAGCAGCCTATACTCATACAACATACGATTACTTTATTAAAGTATACAAGGAAAAAGATAGATAGTGTAATTAAATCGCAGCAACGATTTAATAGCAAACTAGAAGAAGGATAATTAACGTTACGTTAAATAATCAGTAAACTGTCACTCCTGTCTGAAAGAAAGTGAAACATGAAAGTCCTAAAGCATCATGCCGGAATCTTCTGCAAAAGTCAGATGCAACTAAGAAGTACGTATCGGATTCTGAACTGTGTATTATTGGTGGGAACATATATAGTGTAAGGACATACGGTGTTATCTGGCACAGGTGTAATTATAAAACAGTCGGCAGTCTAAACTCTAACCACAAAAAGATGTGCTTTCTCCCACCAAGCACAAGCCTGCTCTGGTTGGGTCTCTCAGCAACAATCACAACTTACTATAAACATAAGGAACAATAATGCTGCACACATATACACAATGAGATTATAAACCCTAATCGGGGGTCTGCCAGGTGGACGAAGTCTAGCAGGGGAGTCGTAGGTTAGGCTACCTGGGCCGAGCCACCTGCTCGGTAGCCTAGTGTCGTTCTCAAGTCTGTGCGCCTAGTTACATTAAATGACGGGGTGCTCTCTTGAGAGATCCAGGTCTCGTGTACCTGGTTCTCTCCTGGCGACCCTCCTAAGTCAAAAGCTAACGAGCTAGCACAGTGCTGGGTGGACAAGGCAAACGCCCTCACGCCAACACAGTGCTAGGCTCTAAGGTACACAGACAAGAAAATGACCTAGGCCTCCGCAGGTATCCGGTACAGTTGCATAGGCTCAACGAAGTCTATGCTCATAGGAAACTGCAACCTGATAGCCTCTCCCCAGTCTAGCATCGACTAACCTGGCAGACACCCAAGAAAATAAAGTTGGGGCAACACGATGAGTATGTCAAACCTCCCCAAGCCAAAATGGATAACCCTCTGATCCAAAAATGCCTAACTACGTACATATAATATCTCTGAGAGCTCGCTGTATAATACAGTGACGGATATATGAAATCAACGTCAAGGGGAAGGGCAGTTAATTAATAGTAGGATATACAGAGAGAAGAAGGTAAGCAGTGGTAGAGAAAGTTCGCAATAGGGGGGTGAGGTGGGCTGATAGATTGCAAAAGGATGTTAGCGTTACAGCACTAAGAGGAGCTCTGAGGAAGGAGCTCTGAGGAAGGAACTCCTCGGGACCCCTCCAGGATCACACACAAAGGCATGGTGGTCAGCCAATCACAGGCTGCTACGTCACCAGGCAGCAGAGCTGCAGAAGGCGCCAGGAACCACCAGCCAATCAAAGGGCGTGAGACGGCACGCGCGCGAGCCTACAAAGCGAGGGGGGAGGCAGCACATGTATACGCACGCACACACTACCACCACGCTCGCGCTATTCTCTCTCTCCCTCCACAATGCATCTTACATTCTACTAATGATATAAAATACTTCCCGTTGTCACAGACGAAAGTAAAGGCCACCACGGGACTGTCTGTAACAACACAAACACTATGAAAGAAAGAACAACATTCTCTGATAACTGTAGCCCATTTCACTGCCTGGGGAGAGGGGAGAAGAGGATAGGGAGCCAACCGCTGCCCCCTTGTGGGCGCTGGGGAGCTGACGTGCGTCACAAAGTCCCGAGAAGGAAGGCATGAAAAGCCTTATAAAGGAAGAGGATAATAATAATACCCAAAGGTTGAAGGTACTGAAGAGAAGAAGACGCCCAAGGGTACCATCAGAGTAGAGTGGGAGCACAATCAGATGAAAAGGAGAAGTCCGTGAACTACTGCAACCGAGTCCCTATACAGAGGCAAAGCAAAGCACCCTAGCACCGCCACTGGCCTGGTAATCCAAAGGTCCCGGGTTCAAATCCCGATGTATCAATGGGAAGATATTATTGGGATGGAATTTGTGCTGTACCTAGTATCAGTGCATTACCACAAGCCCACCGAAACGTCAATAAAATACCATCATTGTTCCCTGATTAAATAGCACTGTATGAATATTCCCATATTCAAAATGTGCTATAGGGGTGCAATGCCTGGTGAGTTATCTGCTCAACAGGTGGCGTTGTGTGTGTGTAAGTGTGAGAGTCCGAGTGTAGGGGGTGAGACTGTGAAGCATGGGAACGAGGTGGCTTCAGAGATGGGGTCGTTTCGGGCCAGGAGTGAGCACCGTGCCTCATGTGAAGGCAAGATGGCAGGTGCTCATTGTACTCTGCGTGCTTCACATGTCTCACTCCTTAGACTGGAACAAGACCTCACGGGCTTCATTGTAAAGCGGTGAATGTTAAGGCTCTCAGCCTATGCCCGAGAGGAAGTAAGTTGGAATATAGAAAAAAAAAAAAAAAAAAATAGCACCGACCCAGAGAGGAGTGGACCAGAACGGGCCGCTCCGCTCGGGGGCGGAAATCCGCTCTGGAGCGGAATGTAGGATGTAGGACGAATGTAGGATGGGTGGAACCCACCACCCGGTGAGGAACCTGTGGCGAGAGCAGAGCGAAGTAGACATACTACACTGGAACCAGAAGAATAAACCCCTGTGAAGACCCTGTGTAGGCCATGGGAAGGCATGCATGTATGTCATCGACAGGAACAAGAATAAAGCCTGTTTGTAAGCACCATGAAAATAAAGGCCATGGCAATGCACGCATGTACAGTATGTCATTGGCAGAGACAAGACGAAAGCCTGGTCGGAAGCACCACGAAAAAACCACTGAAAGTCGATGAATCCTTAAGAAGAAGGCCAAAGAGTGCCCCCGAAATGGGAGGCCAGGCAGGAGTACCAGTCATGAGGTCATGCACAAAATAAAGATCAGAGATCCCAGAATAGGTTACAGGCACCAGGTCAGGGAGTAGCCTAAAAGCTCTCACTAGGCCTGGAGACTGGAGTCCCGTCCAATGAAGGAGAGTGCTTCCCCCCCCCCCCCCCCCCCCCATGTCCCCCTGGAAGTTAAAGCTGAAGAGAACCCTCCAAAAGGAGGATCAGGAAGGCCATAGGGGAACCAGCAACAGGCCAAAGAGCCCCAAACCCCAGGTCAGAAAAAAACAAGGGGTAGGCTCAACCCTCTGAAGAACTGAAGGAAACCCCACCCCAAAATATAATGGAGACCAATACCTTAACCCTCCAGCCCCGGGGGCTATAGCTTGCGACTGTGCTCCGGTACCGGGTGTTTTGACGATCTTTGGCCTATGTTAACTACTCTGTAAGTCAATGAATATGTCATGTAATGTTGTAAATAAAAAAGAATAATGTTCCACAAACCTTCCTCTGTCGAATGGCGTTGAGTAGAGGTCTCTAGCCCCTCTGGTTGCATAATGGTGAGCGCGGGAAGACGAGTGCTTTTCGGCGGCAAATTCTTCCCGCGTTCGGACGCGTCGCCTCGGCCATGGCTACGACGCACCTAGCCGCTCGCCGCGCCAAAGTATTTATCTCCTTAGACGATTTTAGTGTTTGATATTGAGAATGTGATGTTTTATTTGATATTTTCTAGTTATTTTGAGGCCAATTATATAAATATGTTATTAGGGTATCACTGTCACTGATATTGCTAATTTTCACTCGATACCGTACATTTATTAGTAATTGAGGTAGTTATTTGTTGTATTAGGCACTGATTATTCGTTATCACAGGTGTTTATTATACTTTGGCCATCAAATATTAGGTCTTGTGTCACTTTCACTTTGACAAATATGCTTTAGAGTGTCACTGTCACTGATAATGCTCATTTTCACTCGATACCGTACATTTTATTAGTAATTGAGGTAGGTTATTGTTGTATTAGGCACTGATTATTCGTTATCACAGGTGTTTATTATACTTTGGCCATCAAATATTAGGTCTTGTGTCACTTTCACTTTGACAAATATGCTTTAGAGAGTGTCACTGTCACTGATAATGCTCATTTTCACTCGATACCGTACATTTTATTAGTAATTGAGGTAGGTTATTGTTGTATTAGGCACTGATTATTCGTTATCACAGGTGTTTATTATAGTTTGGCCATCAAATATTAGGTCTTGTGTCACTTTCACTTTGACAAATATGCTTTAGAGAGTGTCACTGTCACTGATAATGCTCATTTTCACTCGATACCGTACATTTTATTAGTAATTGAGGTAGGTTATTGTTGTATTAGGCACTGATTATTCGTTATCACAGGTGTTTATTATAGTTTGGCCATCAAATATTAGGTCTTGTGTCACTTTCACTTTGACAAATATGCTTTAGAGAGTGTCACTGTCACTGATAATGCTCATTTTCACTCGATACCGTACATTTTATTAGTAATTGAGGTAGGTTATTGTTGTATTAGGCACTGATTATTCGTTATCACAGGTGTTTATTATACTTTGGCCATCAAATATTAGGTCTTGTGTCACTTTCACTTAGTTATATGATTTGTAAACGATTTATATACAATTTATTGTGTCTTTTTTCACTGATTTCTATATTTCTATAGGTTCTAATCATATGAATGTCACTTGGTATATACATATGTGTCACTTTCACATATTATTATGGTGTAATTGTATTTGTATCAATGTTCTCATAATACATGACTTTTGTATTACAATACATTGGTTTTCTTCCACTTTTTGCCTATATATAATTATAGTGTACATATTGTCATTTTATTTGGCAATTTCAGTATGATTATTAGAACTCCAGCTTGGAGTGGTAATCAAAGAAGCAATCTACAGCACAGAGTGCCACCTTGCACTCCACACACTCCAGGGTTGACTTTTTACCTGACCTCGGCTTCACCCTGCTGTTGTAGCAGACATGGCACCGCTTCTGCTGTGTTCTTCCGGATTCATTCTGAGGCAGGGAACCAAGCCTGTGCCTAGTCAAGTATTGAGCAGACTGCAAGCGGTCAATAACGGCGGGCCCAGGATGTGCCACTGCCCTCTGTGGCATAGCATACTTCTCCAGGAGCTCCGTCAACACCTGCTTTTGGAACCTCCGCAGGCTATTGAACTTCATGGGTGTGTTCACATTCCGAAGCTTGTATATGTTGTAGGCATTCAGAACTGACATGTCCACCATATGCAGAAAGAACTTTTTGTACCATCTGCACGAGGTACGCAGGCAGTCAATGAAGCCTATCTGCATGTCGGACTTGTCCACCAGCCTCATGTTGATGTTGTAGTCCAGGACAGCATCGGGCTTGGTCACCCTGGCCTGGGTGCGGCGATCCACCTTGCCAGTCTCCACCATTTCCCCCTTGTGGATGGTGGTCAGGAGGTTGACCTTCCGCTGGTCGTGCCAGTGGATAGCCAGAATGGGCCCCGACTTCTTCTTGAACACATCACCTTTTTTGGTCTTTGGAGGGAAAGGTGGCATGCCCTTCCTTTTCCCTCGTACTGTGCCTACAGTCCCCGTCTTGCGCTCATGCAGGTACTGTGAGAGAGTGGGGGACGTGTAATAATTGTCCGTGTAGAGGACGTGATTCTTATGAAAGTAGCGGTCCATCATGGCTTGCACCACTGCTCCGCCAAAGCCAATGAGGGGGTCCACAAGCAAGTCCCCTTCCTTCCCGCTGTAGACCAGGAAGTCCAGGACATAGCCAGTTTGGCAGTCGCACAGCACAAAGAATTTTATGCCAAAGCGATGTCTTTTTGAGGGGATGTACTGCCGGAAGCTGAGTTTTCCCCGGAACAGCACAAGAGACTCGTCAATGACGACCTTGCGGAAGGGCTTGAAGTAGGAGGTGAAGCGTTCTCGCATCATCTCATACAACGTCCTAATCTTCCACAGCTTGTCTGGGAGGTGGACGTCAAGGTTGGTGACAAGATGGAGCGCTGCGAGGATATCAAGGTACCGGTCGCGAGACATATATTTCCCGAAGGCAGGGGTGGATATCAGATCATTGGTGATCCAATAGTCAGGCAACCTATGCTTCTTGACATGAGGCATTAGCATGGTGAGTGCCAGGAACACCATGAACTCTTTATGAGTCACTGGGGTCCACTGCCTCATGTGGCCCTTGGTCACCTTTCCCAAAAAGTGGACCTGGAATTGGTGCTGCTTATTTGTCTCTTTGACAACATAGCCTACCACCTCCTCATCAAAGAAGGCCTCAAACAGTTCGTGTGGTGGAGCATTGGGGCCTGCAGGAAAATTGGGGGTAACGCCTGAACACTCCAGTACCTCATCAAAAGCTGGCACATCAGGGTTGTATGCATCCTCATCAACTACGTCTTGCCACTGAAAAACGTAGAATGGGTCTTGTCTACGCTGACGAGGAGCTCCAGCTGGTGGCCCAGCACGCCCACGGCCAACTCGGGAGGCGCGCGCCCTAGGGCGGCGAGGGCGGCGGCCAGGGCGGTGGGCAGCACGACGGGCAGCACGACGCCGGGCCAAGCGGATGGGTCGAGGGTCGTCGATGTCCATATAGTCATCGTCAGAGTGGTCATCTTGCCCTGACGGTGGACCTATGTAATCATGGCCAGAGTCTTCAGAGAGGTGCCCTTCATCATCAGTGGCCCCCACATAATCTGGCGGGGAACCAGTGATGCGTGGGCGGCGTGCGGGTGGGCGAGGTGGGGAAGGAGTGGCAGGTGAGGCTGTGTCCCCCCGAGGTCCCGGGCTCCTTGGCCTGCGACGAGTGACAGAAAGCAATGTTTCACTGTCACTAGGGCCAGGTATTGGTGATGCGAGCTCAAAGACTTCTTCAGGAAGACATGTTGAAGGCGGGAGAGGTGGGGAGGACCGTGGGGAAAGTGCCGGGGACGTATGGCTGGGGCCGGCCGGGGTGGACGCCGCGGGAGCCTCGAACAAAACTCTCTTACTTTTCTTAATTTTCTTGGTATATTTCCTACCTTTCCCCTTTTCGGCAGCAGTATGTCTCCTGTCGGGGGACCTAGGAGGCAAATAGGCCGAAAGTGTGGGGTCCTCAACCCTTGGCAATGGTGGGGGTGGTGGGGAAGAATGCGGGGCATCCGGGTCATCTTGGGTGGCGTGGGTAGATAAGGGAGACAATGGCGGACGAGAAGGGTCACCACGCTGACCCTCACTCACAGCCTCATCCTCACCAAGTAGTTTTGCTTGTTCCCTAGCTGCCGCGGCCGCCTTCTCAAGTATTTTCTGCTTATACAAATGTAGCTTGAAAGGCGATTTACCAGGGGAAGGGCTTGGCGTCGTGTCACTTAAGCGAAATTTGGTGAGTGACCTTGAACTCTCCCACTCGCTCACTCTCTCAAGTTCACTGTCTTTAGGTAAACCAGCTTCCTCAACAACTGGTACATCACCTTCATCACTCTCATCACTGTCATGTTCTCTCGCAAATCCCAGGAATTGCTCTTCTTTATCACTCTCATGGCCATAATCACTCGACTTATAATTACTGGAGTCGTCACTGACTTCATCATCAACATTATGCTTGGCATCAGCTCGCTCATAAAGTCTCAATGTCGTCTCAATACCTCCGGGAGATAACACATTTAGGCGATGGCGTCGGGGTAAGGCGCGACGAACAAGCAAGGGCGTCGTAGGAAGCACGGTATCGGACACAGCGGAATCACTATTTGGCGTACTGTCCATGATGGCGTCGGGGTAGATACTGTTGCTGTGGCGGAGTTTACGCCTGGTGGCGCCACCTACCGTCCCACGATACCGAAAATGTACGCGCGGCATTCGAAAGCACGCATGCAAGCAATGGGCGTTCAAGAGCCCTTCCGGGTTGCGCGGGCCGAGGTTGTTATGGGCGTTCAAGAGCCCATCCGGGTTGGAGGGGTTAAGGCCGGTATCAGTGAAGAGGCCCTGGACGTCAGAAAGCACAGCCTGGTAAAAAGGATCATTAAAATATGTCTTAATGGAAGTGCAGGATGACCAGTCTAGGCCTAAACCGAGGCAAAAGTAGCGCGACCGTAAACGGTAACGTTCGTTCGAGAGCGGAAAAGTACCGACATCGAGCGGGAACGTCCACGTTCCAAGGCGGGCGGAATCGCCCGTATACGGACTCGTACGTTCAGACGCGGGAAGTGGTATGAGACGGCAGTAGTGCGTGAGGGAAAAGGCCCGTCCGAGAGCGGAGAGGCCCAGATGGGCCCCGCCGTAAGCCGAGGACCCAGGAAAGGTAGCCTGGCAAGTCACAGCAGACGTGGGAGCGTCTGTGGGTAACAGACAGCGTGAAAACAGACCTCTGACATAGAACGGAAAGTCCCGTCCTAGAGCGTCTGTGGGTATCAGTCAGTGTGAAAACAGACCTCCGACATAGAACGGAAAGTCCCGTTCGAGATCGGAGGGACCCAGGGAGACCATGGGACCGTAAATGAAAGGTCCGACCTAGAGCGGGGAGTACCCGACCCAGGGCGGCAACCCATCGGTACGTCTGAGAGGTCTGTGGCACCCAGGAAGGTGGAAGGCCAGTAAAATAAAAGTCCCTTCCAAAAGCGGAGGGGCCCAAAGGTAACCCTCCTAAAGTCACATCAGGCACGGGAGAGCCTGTGGGTAAGCAAGTGCACGACCGTAGTGGGGGGCAGTAGACAGAATAAAAACTTGTCAGAGGAAAACACATCAGAACGGGCTACGTTCGCGGTTTTGTGGGACTGAGACCAGGTAGACAGAGCACTGGAGCCATCAATCAAAAAGTGAGCATTGTATGCCAGATTGAGGTTGCCACAGTGTTGAAAGCCAAACCCCCCCCAGGCTAGGCCAAAACTCGGAAGTTAGCCTATTCGGCACTTGAGTCAGTAATATATGAAATTACAGGGAGCCACTAGGTACCGTATCCTCGATGAGGGTAAGCAACAAGGGATCGTAGCGACAGGAATACAGAGCACTGGGGCCGCCGATCAATACAGGGGCATTTATGCCAGATTGAGGAGGCCACAGAGTTGTACACCAAACGCCCCCCTTCTAGGCTAGGCTAAAAAAGTTAGCCTATTCGGTACCTGAGTCAGATTAAATTTGAATTGGAATAGGCTAGGCGAAAAAATGGAAGTTAGCCTATTTGGTACCAGAGCCAGTAATATATGAAATTACAGGGAGTCACCAGGTACTGTACCCTTGATGAGGGTAAGCAACAAGCGACCGAAGCGTCAGGTAGACAGAGCACTGGGGCCGTAATATCAATACAGGGGCAGAGTATGCCAGATTGAGGAGGCCGCAGAGTCGCAGTCTAAACCAAAACGCCCCCCATCAAGGCTAGGCTAAAACGGAAGTTAGCCTAATCGGTTCTGGAGCCAGTAATACATGAAATTACAAGGCGCCACCAGTTACTGTACCCTTGATGAGGGATATAATCAAGACCGTAGGAGGGGCAAAAACTGTCAGACAAAAACTCATCAGAAAGGGCTACGTTCGCGGTTTTGTGGGACCGTATCCAGGGAGACAAAGCACTGGGTCCGTCAATCAAAAAGTGAGCATTGTATGCCAGATTGAGGTTGCCACGGTGTTGAAATCCAAACGCCACCCCCTAGGCTAGGCCAAAATTCGGAAGTTAGCCTATTCGGTACTTGAGGCAGTAATATATGAAATTACCTGGCGCACTAGTTCCTGCACTCTTGAAGAGAGGCAGCAACAAGTAAAAAGACCACCAAAAGGGATTGACCCTACAAGGGTCATCACCCCCCTTCCAACCAACTAGAAGGGCACAAGTAAGCCTAGGCCTAATTTCACGAAAAGAATAAAGGCAGTGACAAAAAACTATAAAGACAAGAAGCTTACAAACTGAAAAAAGCTGACAAAACTAAAGCCACCGCAAGTGAAATGAATACAAAAGGCAAAGCCTAAATGAACGAGGGTCGCCCAAGCGGCGACGCATGCGCAGATGGCAAAAAATTAAGTAACCTCTAGTTTCGACGCTACACTCCAAGAAAAACACATTTGAGCCCATTTTTCAGTGTGCCTACAGCACGTATCATCTGTCTAGAATCACAGGTACCTTAAATAAGGCCCACAACTCCCCCAAAGGGGAGGTGACAGGAGTTGTAGGCACAAAAACAGTGCACCAGAAAAAGTGTGTGCGTCATAGAGTGTAGCGCGAAAAGGAATGATCTAATGAACCCGGTCGGGTTGTGCGGTAGACCCGTGACAACGGCTTAAGGAGCCAGATAGGATGGACAATGTTCTGCAATTTTATCTTTTCTTTCTCATCAATATTTTCATTTCCTTTAAAATAGTAGCCTCAAGAGTGTGTACAACGCAGTAGGGTCCCGCATAAAACGAGTCTCGATTAAAACGACCGACCTAAAATATTAATATTTAATTTTCGATCAGAACGAATGTGATCACATAAAACGAGTCCGCCGCCAAAGTGGGGCAAATCCGAGGAGTTTTCATATAGAGCGCTGAAATATCGTACAAAACGTACGAAATATCGTACAAAACGTACGAAATATCGTACGCTTTCATATAAAACGCCGAAATATCGTACAAAACGTACGAAATATCGTACGCTCCTGACGGAAATTTACGCTTCCAGTGAACATTGACGATATTGGGCCACCAAAATGCTGTGTTCACATAAAACGAAATCGCATAAAACGCCCTCGTTTATCGACCATAAACTCGTTTTATGTGAGACCCTACTGTACCTAGTAGAGAGAGTAAGGTGCTACTCTAGATGTTATCGATTTAATCGCGCTAGTGATTACGATAATTGCCTCTCCAGAGCGGAACGGAATTATACAATAAGTATATAGCTCTACGTTGGAGACGTAGAGGCTACTACTAAATAAATAAATAAATATCTCGTCTCTTAGAAAATACTGGGCAGTTAGTAGGTGCGTGTGTGCACCGCTCAGTGAAGTTGACTCACCATTCCCGTTCGCCTCTCTGACGGACTCCTGGTCGTTTCGGCTCAGGCTTGTTCCTCTCTGTTCGGAGCCTTCGCTTCCCGGAAGGTGAAGTAGTGTAAAGTCAGTGAAAATAGGTTAGCCTAAACAGACCTCGGATGCGGAAATACCTTGAGACGACCAGGCCAAGTGGGATATCTCTATTGGTCTAACTGGTATAGTGTCTGCCTCACAATCCAAGGGTCGGGAGTTCAAGCCCCCACCAGGGCTTGATATTTTCGGGAGGCTATTCCCGCATCTAACGAAGTTTAGGTGTGCTGGTAAAATTGTTCAGATGGTTGAGAGTAAGATCGGAGCTCCATAAATCCTCTTTCGGGTGTGGTGTAAAAACCAATTCCTACAGTGGCATATATAAATATATTGCCTACAGGTACTCTATTACAAATTGATTTATAAAATGCCTTTATAAATAACCTTAAGATTATTGAGTATAAATTAATACTCTATTGCCATACATAAAGTATAAAAATAAAAAGTTTCCTGACTAGACTTACTTGGTCTAAGGAATGGGTTATCACATGACCCTAATTCTCATCATCATGTTGTATCACATAGGAGGCAGGTTAGAGGCCCTAGCTAGGACACTTACCCCCACCACTTTCTTTATACAAAAATAGCTTAAAACTAGACTCTCTGCCTTAATGCTACACATGTGCGAGGTTTCATGAGATTAACGGACAGGTAACGTGTTAGGAATGTATGATTGGATGACCATAACTTGGTCTGCTGAATATCATCAAGGGAATAATGATGTAAGAATCTGAGTGAGGCTGCCCACTTCCGTATGTCGTATGATCTAGCAAGAACGCCCGGATTACTCTTCCTGATAATTCCCACCAATAAAGCAGCCAGCTGCCGCTTTTGAAGAGGTTTACCTGTCCATGAAACCCAGAGGGACCCTGCCTGAGATGGCCGAGACTCCCGCATATACAAAATAAGCGATTGCACCGGGCAAAGCAAGTGGTGTTTATCACCCTGTTTCAGAGCTGGCACTTCAAACTCTGTAAATAAATGGTTACTATGTTCATTTTTAGCGATAAAATTAGGAGCAGGTGCAATATGGACACTCATGTTGCGCCTCGAGAACCTTAAGCAAGATGGCTCCGAACTCATCGCCAAAAACTCCGACACCCTGTCACCCATGGCCAGTGCCATCAGAAAAATGTCTTTCTTTTAAGTCTTAACTCATAAGGAGGATTATGAAAATATTTACAGGAATGAAGCATTTCAAGGGTTAAATCAAGAGACCAGGTGGGTGTGAGTTGATGTGGAGGAGGACGAAGCCGGAAGCAAGACCGCATGAACCCCTTCTCCTCCGCCTCTGGCACGGACAGACCAGTTAAATCGAAAAAAGGTGTCCGAATTGCAGTGAGGTGATTCCTTAATGTGGCAACTGACAACTTTTTCATTTCAAAAAGGTAATTTAGGTATTTAAATACCAGTGCCACCGAGGACTGCTGTTGGTCAGTTTCTACGATCCAGGTAGTGAATGCCTTCCAATGAGATTGATATTGTCTTTGTGTTGATAATGTACAGTATACTGATTGATCAACTTTTGAGTCATGCTTTCCCCAAACGGGCCTAGCCACTTGGCCTTCTGAATATCCACAAGGCGAATGTCAGCGAGGTCTTGAGGTTTCCAATTGTGTCTAAGTGGAAGTACGAGATCGGGAGCGACACCGGGTTCTCGCACCACGTCTTCAATTGATTGTACCAAACTTGGGCCGGCCACAATGGCGCGATCATCGAGACCATGCCTCGATAACCCCGTAGTTTGTGAACTACTTTGCACATTAAGGATGTGTCTGGAGGTAGAAATAGATAAATGGAGATCCATTTGTTCCAGTCTACCAGAAATGCGTCCAGACCCCCCGCCGGAGTCTGACTCCGGCGTGTGAGGTACTGAGGCAACTTGAGGCTACTATCAACCAGTTGTCGAGATACCATAACACCATGATTCCCTGATTTAGCAATGGTAGCAAAGCCTGTCGGACCAATTTTGTGAAAATTCAGGGTGCTAGATTTAGACCACAGGGCATTCTTTGAAAGACAAACGTTTAATCCCCGTTGCGCAAAGCTAGATATTTTTGAAAATGCTTGTTTATAGGGACATGCCAATAGGCATCTGTGAGATCGATGGAACACATCCACCCCTGCGGCGGAAGTGTCAATCTGATCTGATTCACAGTCAGCATCCTGAACGACTGATTGTGAATGTGTGTTCAGATAGGACAGGTCGATCACTGGCCTCATCTGAACACTGTCCCTCTTTGGCATCAGGAATATCTGGGATGTGAACACAGGTTGTGATAAAGGACTGGGGATAATGATCTGTTTGAGGGCTGTTGACGACGGATCCCACCTCTAATGAAACACGATTGAATTCTGTAGGGATACGTAAATGAGGTCGCCGGGCCCACCGCCATGAGAGGCCCTTCCGGACCACTGTCCTTGCCGATGTTCGCCGGGGCGATGCCCGGTGACAATCCCGGAAACTGCCAGTCGCATGACTGGTATTGTCCGGCAGAACTACCCTCGGATCCGGCTCGCCTTGCCTTGGCACTGGGAGTGAGAGAGTTGCGTGGTGTCTCAGTTTTTTGGATTGGAGGGTTGTGACTCTGACTTAGGATTGGGGGGATGAGAGGCCTTGCTATCATTGCTACCGGGTTTACCCCTAGACTGCCCCCTGAACCATCTCCCTCTACCCCTGGACTGACCGCGTCCTCGAGACGTACGGCTGCTTCCAGGGGTTGTGTAAGTCTTTGGTGACTGAAATGACTGTGACTGACCACAAAATGAACTCTTAGGATCAAATTTAGTCTTAAACGATGGCTCACCCTTCGGCTTGGAAGCAGTGGCAGGTTCAGAGTCTAACAGGAAGTTAACTGTGCGCCAGGCACAGGGATGGCGTAGGGATGCAGCGACCCCACCGCAGTTAGCCTCTGTAGCAGTTACGGTGATTTCTTGTTACTGCCTTATTGTAGCACGGTTAAGGCTGGTGTGGTGCGATTTTTGCCAGGTGCAGGTGCTTCAGGGGGACTTTGTTGAGTTTTGCTGAGACACTGTTAGCGCTATACCAACATCAGCCACTGTGATAACATGATGGGGCGTTGTTGTGGTAAGACTTTGTTGTACTGTGCTGCAGTAAAGACTGTAACCACCATGCTATGATTGCTTTGCACTGTGTGCAGTACTGTGATTGTACCATGGAAGCCACATTCACTGTGGACGGTTGCGGTCTTTAACCCTTTACGGCGGGGATATTTGTAACTTCTACTACCTGCCAGGCGGGCATATTTACCCTAAACGAGCATCATTCCATGCTCTTTTTCATGCATAAACAAGAGACAGAGCGTAATACAATTATGTATCCTTGAAAGGGCGATAATAGAGCTTTCCAATGACACCTGAATCAATCTTGTACGACCACAGGTTCGCTTGCAACGATGTTGCAACACGAGTGCTAAAACCCTAAAATACGGTAAATTCCTGAGATATTACCTTGCCTCGCGAGGCCAGGCATGTGTAGGGGTGTGGAAATGACACCAGTTACCTCGCTAGGTCCAGGCCAAGCGGTCAGAGCCCGCCTGCGGTCCTCCCACCGCGTGGACTCTCTCTCAGAGCCGATAATGTGCTCAACATCTCTTGCGACTTAAGTCGGGACCCGCGGGTTAGGCCATGGTTCTCTAACCCGACTTAAGTCGAGAGCCGCGGCTTGAGTGTTAAACCCATATTTATGTATGTATAGGCATCCTCAGAGGCAAGAGTTTTAGTAAAGACATTAGATAAAATCAATCTCCTACCGATTTCTACAGAGAGTCTCCGGACCAGGTAAACCCTCAGATCTTGACGAACTCGCACCGCCTCAAAGAGTGCAGTGCGAATATCACCAAGGGACTGAATGGAATTCTGGAGTAAGAGGCGCCTAGTAAGAGAAAGAGCCTTCTGGGTGCCAGCGTCCGTGACCGACTCAGTCGTCCTGGCCAGAGAGGCCGCAAGCTGGCGGCTGAGCAGGTATTGGGACGCTAACCTCCAGGCCTTCTGCCTCATTTTAAATTTGTTATCTATCTGCACCTGTGTGGGGGAACAAAAGGGTTCAGACAACTGACAAAGAGATAACTTAGGGGCCCATAAAAAATATGTTGTGGGATCCCTTCCGCCTTGCCTACCGGCATAGAGAACCAATGATGGTCCTCTTGCGGGAGCTGATGACTGCTCTTGTTTGTAATGGTGCTACGGACGTACCAGCGTCGTCCCTGATAGGTATTGACTTCAACTCTGGGGTCATTCCCTGTAACTGTTTAATATCATTTAACCCATCTGATTTAGCCCAATCTGAAAATAGTTTCCCAGATGAAGCGGGAGGTAAGGCAGGGGATGGCATGTAGACAAAATAATCAGGATGATAAATGGTGGGAATAGCTTTCACAATAACGTCTAATACCTCACCCAATTGGTTCTTGGCCCTTAATTTCTTTGCTTCACTCACCTCGATAACCCAATGTTCCAGCACAGGTGTCTCACCTGTAACCGTGGGCTGCGCGACCTTGGGGCGATTAGGCTTAAGAACAGACCAGGACGTATCAGGTCCGTATAACAGGGGCATAGGGCCCTTCTTAAAAGGAATTGATCAGTCAAGGGGAGTGGAATGAAATCTGAGAACAACTTCAGATTGGAAGGTAAAATTGCGGCGGCTCTCGAAGTGGTAGCCGCTGGAGTGACAGTGGGGGAGGAATATTAACATCAACTTGAGTCTGAACAGGCACCTGCCCTAGAGGTCGCACCGCCGGGGCTACAGGTGCTGAAACTTTTACCTGTCGCTCTCTCTTCACTTGTCTCATAAAGTCAAACCACTCCTGCAACTTCTCATTCGAAATAAACACTCCGCTTTCCTGGTCTGACAGGGATGTGGACTGGGACATCTCTGAGCCCTGCGTTCCAGAATGCCGAGAAGATGGTCGCTGGCCAGACGGCCCCTCCTCAGTGTGTACTCCTTGTTGGGGTATGGTGGATCCCGGTGGCCGGGCTGGGGGGGCTGGTAAAGCCTCCAACTGAGACTCGCCAGCCCGGGCAGCGGTATCGTGTGTTTCTGTCTGTGTTAAAGGAACGCCGAGCTGAGAAAGGTCCCTCAGGTTTAGGTCCGGTATCTCATAGTCCATGGGTTCCTGAAACAAGTCGAGTTGGACAGAGGAGCACTCATCCTCCTGACGGCGAGACACAACACTACTGCCCCTCTCCGATCCCCATACCGGAAGAGCCTTAGGTTCAGGCTGCACTCGGTGCGGGATGGTAAACCAGTGGGAATGGCCGGAGACATTGCTAGCTGTATTTACCTAATTGCCTAATTGTATTTACCTAATTGTAGTTTACAGGAGTTGAGCTAAGCTCGTGTTGTCCCGTCTCTCAGTCTACTTTTTATCCAATTTTTTCTTGAAAATATGGATATTCCTTGCCCCTACCACCTCCTCCTCCAGCCCATTCCATTTGTCAATACATCTATAGGGGAAGCTAAACTTCCTGATATCGTTCTTGCAGGTAGGTCTTTTTACTTTGTAGCTGTGGCCTCTAGTTATTCCTGTATCCATAATTAATATATCCTCCCTATCCAGCCTCTCCAGCCCCCGGGTGCATTTGTACATCATTATCATGTGTCTCTGCATGACTCCTGGTGCGACGAAGAAGTACTTTCCGGCTTGGGTGGCGGTAACTGTGCCGCCTTCTTCGACGAAGAGGATCTTTTAGTAGCTTTCTTCTGTCTCTATCATCGCCAGAGGAGAGTGCGGTGGAAAAGTCAGAGCGGTGCCTCTTGGGCTCCTGTTGAACAAGGGGCGAAGAGGACCTAGGAGCAATTACGGGAGAGCGGGACCGATCTCGCCTGGAAGACGATGAAGGCACTTCCGGCGGATGCTTGGTGGTCCTTGGTCGTTTGGATTGGCGGGAGGGAGCGTCATGAGTATCTGCCGCAGGGGGCGAAGTAACTGATTGCTGTGCCTGATAACTACCGGAAACATAGGCGGAAGGCTCTGGTTTAAGAAAATCATCTAATAATTGGTCATCCAACTGTAAAGATTTATGGGCAACTGTCTTACAGTACATTACAAATACTGACTTAATGTGGAGCAAAATTATCTTACACTGTCCATCAGAATGGGTTAAGCAGGCATTACGTAAAACAGAACACTTGGGGCATGATTTGGTTAACCAACGGCCACAAGACCTGTCCAAACACGGCACACATTTAACGCAAAGGAGATGACCAATGACTGCAAAATGTTTGCACCCCAAGGCAGAGCAAAACGCAAAAGCACTCTTATCCATGACTTCCTCCCGCCAGGGAGATGTAGATCCTCCTAGGTGTCCGGACTGCGAACCTGAGGGGAAAAGCTAAAATATTAAAATATCTCCAACAATAAAGAGAAAAAAAAGACTTGAATAACACTATACAATCTTGGTTCCCCTTAAGTTATATACATTCCCAAGAAATGAAACTGAGTAATTAGCATACCATGTGCTACGTGTGTATATAACTTCTTACCTAAGTGACCAACACTGACCGAATCCCATCTTAATAAAGAACTTGACCCGGCGACCAACGCTACTGTGGATCTATTGTCTTTTACCCCGCGGCGGACCAACGCCGATAGGAATAGGAATGGGTGAGTTTGTTTCTCGGCTCAGCTGTTAGATTCCCGGCGGCAGTGGCTCCCCACTTTTTAACCACCAGGAGAACGTTCTGACAGTACCAAGCAACGAACGCTTTCTCTGTTAAGTTTATGAGGCGGAAAAATTGCTTTAGTGGAGGCGGGTAGCCGGACTCTCTCAAGAAAACAAGTATAGTAAAATGCCGGTCAAGCCGAAATTAGACTAGACGCCGTAAACAAAACAGACAAAATCCAACCTATCCAGTGCCAAACAAGGATAATCTGAATTTAACATAGCTCTAGATGTTTCCGGAAGTTTCTCGGCGGGGAAACTGCTTGAAGCAACTAGAGGCACGTTGACTAAGTCTCACTTAACAAATCCCGCCGGAAGGGTCATACCTCCCAGAATAGATGACCCAACGTGCGCATATATGGCATAGTTATACATGAATAATACACAATCAATAATAACACTTCCTAGCCATAAGTACACAACCTACATGAGGCCAACTAGATGGGGGCAGGTGTCATTGATATCAATAATAATAGCACAAACCTGCAATCCAGCATAGACCAAACTTAACACATAGCGATCAAGAAGCGTAGGTTGAAGAGCAGCATGGCTCCGTGCAACGTGAGCTACGTGAGAAAATCTAAAATGTACTAGCCCACGTGAAGAGCATACTGTTGCACACCCAAAATGGACCGAACAACATGCCCCGGTTCACGAAAAGAAACCTCATGACTAACAAGCGAACTAACAATGAGCTAGGGTAATGAAACAAACACGTGGGAGCCTCGCCTTACCACAACGAGGACTCTGCCTAACACACTCGCCTTTACTAAGTACCCGGAAAACAGTCTCCAGGGCCAGAGAAAGGACGTACACAGCCTACTCCTAGTCTATAAGCTACCTATCCTCAGCACTTAGCATGTACCCTCACCATGTCCGAGGGTAAGTGAAGAATAAAGGAGAGATGGAACGCCCTCGAGACACGTCCGACTCGTACGGGCCCAGGAGAAGTAAGAACGGGAGATCGCTTCGATAGGCGGGGCGAAGCGTACGAAGATAGCAGACGAATGGGAAGCACAAGGCTAGATCAAGTTTAATTTTTATTTTTACATTATTTTTTGCTAGTTTTTTCTACCCACATCATATGGGACGAGTCCGTGAGTGTTTTTTTTAGAGCGTTTCGCTCACGATGTGTGGCAATCGTATTTTGTTCTCTCCTGGGCGGGAAGTTTGAAAGGCAAGCTTGAGTTCAAAGATTGGCCATAAACAATGTTAAGGCGCATCGTCAATGATGAAGGGGCCACTAATAAATAGATGTACTGTACTGTATATAGCTGCAGGCAGAGATGCCAACCCTACCGAGCTGTATACACCAGATTAACAGGGTAGCGGTGCAGATACGTTTTTGACTGAGTGCACATATGATAAAGAATATCACATTGAGATTCAATAAAAATATTTTCCAAGAATGTCTTTATTCTTGTCCAACATTTAAAGGCACAAATAAATAATTTGATTATATTTGCTGTCCTTAAAATAAATTTGTACATACGACTCATCAAGTATCACAGCTCATGAACTTATCACATAGTCCGGCGGAGTGTCTAGGGGTCTTGGCTCTCCAGCAAACCCCCCCCCCCCCCCCCTATCCCCTCCTTTTCACCATTAACCCTCTCCGACATATGACGCGATTTTGAGCCTATTAGGGATACTTTAAAGCCTTTGTTACCATCAGGGGTATTTAGAAACCTTTAGTTTAGTTACTTCAACCTCTGCAGTTGTCTTTGAGTTAGCTGTGGGCAGAAAACTAATTTTGGAGAGGTAATCATAAGATTGAGAGAACTTTATTTCTTATTGCTAAACTGGCAACCTCTGCATCATATGCATCATATGTGCGTGAAAGGGTTAAGATTATTCTTAAATTTAGTAGCACACAGACCAACTAGACCCGCTGGCACAAGGCCACACTGGTAAATTTTGGTTTATCCAAAGTCACAGATAGGTATTGCGTCATGAAAGTATGATTGGAAGCCCACAACTTGGTGTTGGCTATGTCATCAATTGAATAATTATGCAAGTAACGTAACAAAACTGCCCATTTCCTGATGTCGTGGGCCCTTCCCACTATCTATCTATCTATTGCCTGACGCCGTGATCCCCGAAGGGGTGGCCACGAACGAACCGCCCCCATGCACCTCTGTCCCCAGTCAGTCGACGCCCCTCCCCCCAACCAGCACCACCTTCGTTCATGTACTTCCTCACTCCATCCTTCCACCTCATATTCGGTCTACCTCTCCCCCTCTGTCCCTCCACCTCGCTCTCATACACCCTCTTAGTCATTCTCTCGCTTTCCATACGTTCCATATGGCCGAACCATCTCAAGTTGTTCCTTTTCACACTTTCCAGCACATCTACCTCCACACCACACCTCCTTCTTACTTCCTCATTAGTCTGTCTATCCCTCCATGTAACTCCGCACGCACTCCTTAAGTAATTCATTTCCACTGCTCTCACTCTTGGTCTGAGTCTCTCAACCAACGTCCATGCTTCGCTTCCGTAAGTCAGTGTCGGGATTACCACACTGTCATGCAAGGACTTCTTCACTTCCATACTGACCACCCTATTTTTTGTTACTGCTTTTAGCGTTCCTACAACCCTCTTCCCCTGTTGTACCCTCTCCCGCACCTCTTCATCCATAGTCCCATCTTTACTCAACACACTGCCCAGATACTTAAAAGAGTTGACGATCTCCATAGCCTGACCGTTCAGCTTCACCTCACACTCTGTGACTTCACCCCTTTCGAAGACCATAACCTTGCTCTTCCCCGTATTTACCTTCAAATTCCGTTTTTCGCACACTGTTCCAAACTCATTTACCAGACCCTGCAACTCCCATTCATTATCACTCATCAGAACTGTATCATCCGCAAACAGCAGTATAGGTAGCTTCCACTCAATTCCCTCCCTTTTCAGCGATACACCAACATCCACTGCTCTTGATAGTATTTCTTTCATAACTCCATCCATATATACAGTAAACAACCACGGGGACATCACACACCCCTGTTTCAAACCAACATTCAGGTCAAAGAACTCGCTCTGCTCACTCTCCACACATACTGCCGCCTTTGCACCCTCATACATGCTCTTCACTGCTTTCAGCAACTTGCCCTCTACTCCGTATATTCTAAGTACTTTCCACAAACCTTCTCTATCCACTCTGTCATAGGCCTTCTCCAAGTCCATAAAGGCAACATACACCTTTTGTTTCTTCTCCAGATACTTCTCCACAACACAATTCAGGGTAAAAATCTGATCTACACATCCTCTTCCCTTCCTAAAACCTCCCTGCTCGTCGCCTATCCATTTCTCCGTTCTCACTCTCACTCTCTCAATCACTACCCTACTGTATACCTTCCCTACTACGCTTAGAAGACATAAACCTCGGTGGTTACCACACACTCCTCTTTCCCCTTTGCCCTTATATAGGGGGACTATTATGCCAGTCTTCCAGTCATCGGGTGCACTCCCCTTCTCCCATGCTAGTTTGCACATTTTCCATACCCATTCTATCACTATCTCACCACCATACCTCAACATTTCCCCACACACTCCATCTGTTCCTGGTGCTTTCCCCAACTTCACTCTTTTCATGGCTTCCCACACTTCTGACCTCCTGATCCCCACCTCCTCCTCCACTACTTCTCTTCTTCTCCCTCCCATACCATATCCAGCTATGTTTGCTGGCTCTTCATTCCTTTCATTTAGCAACTCACTGAAGTACTCCCTCCATCTTTCGACTCTCTCTTGCTTCTCGGCTAGCATTCTCCCATTCTTATCTTTCACACCCTTACTGTTTCCTTTGCTACCTTCCCTAACTTTCTTGACTTCTTTCCAGAACAGTTTCTTACTCTCCCTCCATTTTACACTCAGATTCCTTCCAAATTCCTCATCTACTCTTCTCTTACTTTCCTTCACTACTCTCTTCACCACCCTCTTACTCTCCACGTACCTCGCTCGTTTCTGTCTCTCGGAATCTTCATTCCCTCTGCTACCCAACCACTCTCTATATGCTTTCTTCTTTTCTTCCACAGCTATTCGTACCTCTTCTGTCCACCATGCTGTACCTTTCACTCCCCTCCCTCTTCTCCTCACTCCACACACCTCCTCACATGCTGCACAGATCTCATCCTTAAACACCTTGCTCATCTCCTCCACTTCCTCCATAACTTCCAGGTCGAACCCACCTAGTCGTCTTTCCACTGCTCTCCTGTACTCCTCCCTGATTTCCTCCTCCTGCAACCTCTCCACCCTCCTCACCATTCCACCCTCCTCTCGCCTCCCTCCCGCTCTCCTCACCCACTTCTTTTGTATCCTAACCTTAGCTACCACTACATAATGATCAGACAGACCCCCTCCAATACCCCTATACACCCTAGCATCCATCACAGATTTCTTCATTCGTTCATCCACACATACATAATCAAACAATGACTTTCGTTCCACCACTGTCTTATCCTTCATCGTCAACATCCGTTTCCACGTGTACCTGTGGATCATTCTGTGTCGGAAGAAGGTGTTGGCTATCCACAGCCTCCTCCCCACACATACGTCCACAAGTGCACTACCATTCCCATTCACCTCTGATGGTACCCCCCACCCTCCCACCACTCCCTCAACTTTCCTATCACCCACCTTACCATTCATATCCCCAATCAGAAATATTCTTTCGTTCTTGTCAAACTTCTCCAGGCACGCCTCCACATTCATCCAGAACTCCTCTTTCTTTCTTTCAAGTATATCCTCTGTCGGGGCATACACGCATACAATCACCCACGTTTGTATTCCTACTTTCATTCTCACCCACACAATCCTTGAATCCACAGACCCATACTCTCTTACACATTCCTTCCATTTGCTACTTACAAACACTACACCGGGATTAATTTCACGAATTACATCTACGAGTAAAGAAGCCAATTTTCTTGTTGTGATGCGATTACCTGCACCATTGACCCATTAGGCTGTTGGGGCCGTGACACTCTCAGAAATTTTATTAAAGCCTGAACCGGGCATAATACAGGGTGTGTGTCCCCGCGTTTGAGCACCGGGACTGTAAACTCAGAAAAAACATGCTCACTATGTTCATCCTTTGCAACAAAAGTAGGAGATGGAGCAATTTGTACATTAACATTGAGTCTCCCAACCCTGAGGCAATTAGGTTCGTTGCTCATCGCCGCCAGCTCAGACACCCTGTTACCTGTGGCCAAAGCCATAAGGAACACAGCCTTCTTTAACAGTGAGTCAAAATCCGGCGCATGATCATACTTGCGCGAATGAAGCAAAGACAAAGCTTTGTCAAGTGACCAGGTAGGCATGAGCTGACGGGGTGGTGGTCGAAGCTTGAAACAGTCCCTCATGAACCCTTTCTCCTCCGCCTGCGGTATACATAGACCTGTATTTATTAGTGGCCCCTCCATCATTGACGAACATGCCTATTACATAAGGCATCCTCTTCAAACACTAATCCGCCGTAGTTTTGAATCTACCGCGCAGAGCATTTAAAAACTGAGGAGCCTTCATCATGAGCGCACGCGACCTCACTCATGGCTTCAGTCATTATGAATTGGGTTCTCACTACGAAAAAACTTTGTAAAAAATAAAAATAAAAAGAAAATAAGAATAACTATCCAATAAGCTTTCCATCATATCGTGGATGTACTTGTGTGGATTTCTGACCAGACGCTGATTCAGGCGTCATTCTTCCTTCTCTGCTCTGCGTTCAGCCCGCCCGGACGTGCCTCCCCACGCTCCGCTGGTTCCGCATTCGCTGCGTCCCTAGTGAGTTTTTTCTCATTTGTTTACTCCAGGATGTATCGAGTAAGGTTAGGATAGGCGTAGCAGGAGTGTCCTGGGCTGGTTGCCCGCAGTGCAGTGTATTTTGGGTCGAGTGTATGGGGCATCTATTTCGGATGTACCCTCGTGGTCACGTTGTGGACATGTGAACTTTTTCACAGTCGAGTTAGTTTGTGATGCAGGCGGCTTTCACTACGCGTTAATTATTGCTGCCTTTTATCTTTCTGATGAGGTAAGCTTTGTTTTCTGACGTTCCCAGCGTATTTTTCTTCACTTAGTGAAGTTTTTTCTGGGTCCCGAGTCAGTCTTCCCTGGGTTGGAAGTTATTGCTACGGTGGTGTGTTGGCGGTGGTTCCTGTTGTGATATTTCCATGTGTGTGTTTATTTCAACTGTTATTATGCCGTCTGCCTAGGCCTAGCCAGCCGCTCGTAGCTTTGCCACATGTACTAGTGTTATTATTTATTATTTATAAATATGCCCTACTGTGTCATGTGTATCCGGGTTTTAGTTGTGTATTGGCTAATTCCTCGGACTATAATTGTTTCCTGGTTTAGTTGTGTATTGGCTAATTCCACGGATTATGGTGTGACCTTGGGTTAGTCGTGCGTGGCTATCCTCGTGTCGTGTGTTGTTCAGATGGTGTCTGTTCAGGGTGGGTTTCCTTCCGGCGGGTTTTTTCTCGGTTTCACCGTGAAAAAATCCTGGCCGAGAGCAGTGTTGGGCCACACGTGGTTGTTAACACTGGCTTATATCCCCGGCGGGGGGGGGGGTGTCTGTGGCTCTCCAGGACTGCGTCTGTGGGTGCCTGGTTTCAGGCCTCCTTTGATTCCCGGCGGGATGGCTGTACCCATCCATTTAAAACGGCGTTCTTGTGGACATACGTTTTAGGAATTTTTCTACCTGGTTTTACGACAACCACATGAAAAACCTAGCTGTTGTTTAGGCTTTCCTCCCCGGCGATCTTTTACAAAGAAGTGGGGACAGGAACTTATGGGGTTAACTTTTAAACTTCTCACCCGGCGGGTGCACCTGGGTAGGGTGAGATGAACGACTTAGGTCTTTGAGTTTAGTTAACCGATCCATTATAGTGATACTCTGTGTATCGCTACCTTTACTATTACGGCGATTGAAGGTTCAATTAGGTTAAATATCGTTTATCACACCAGGCGGGTGCTCCTAGGTGGAGGAACTAAGGAATTTACAAAATTCAATTTAACCTATTAATTTAGTGATACAATTAGGTATCGCCGCCTTCTAACTTACGGCGATCTTTTGTGACAATTCGTTAAACATCAGATCTCGTATCATCCTGCCCTGGGCTATTCTACTAAAATAATTCAAGGGCCGGCGTCTTTTTGGGGGGTTGCTTTGTTACAAAATTGAATCTTGAGACAGTCACCTCCTCCGAGAGACTATAAGTGCCATGCTGGACCATTATATCAGAGGGTATTCTTCACTTTCTTTAGCAAAAGATTTGTTTAGACTTTACACCCCGCCGCGAGGCGAGATGTGTTAGTTGTGTCTTTGCATCTCGTTACCCGGCGGGTTATTAACAGTGGTGTGCGACCATGTTGGATTAACCTTATGAGCATTAATTCCTGGAAATTTTCTTGTTTTTTCCAGAGCTGAGCTCCGGCGGACCAATACAGACCCGGCGGTAGTTTTCACCCACCAGTCTCTGTCATGGCTACCGTGGCCCCAGTTTTTGCCCTGTGCATTACCCCTACTTGTGCTGGTATCCCTATTTTTGCACACACCCTTTGCATAAGGTGTGTTAAATGTCTAGACCGTTCAAGGGGTCTCTGGGTTATGCATAATTGTTCCTTTTGCTCTCAATTAGCTGTTGTTGTTGTTGTTGTTCCCTAAGCTGCCTGGCCGAACAGCCCCGAGTCCCTGAGAAAGGCCATGGCCGCGATCGGGCTTTCCCACAGAGCTCTCATTGAGTGTAGATTGTGTTGTTGGCGTAAGTGGTTGTGTGAAATGCAGTCTTCTATGATGTGTTTAATGGTATGGGGTGCTGTGTTACATCCCGGGCAGGCGTCGACAACGGAGTCATCCAGTCTCTTCTGATAGCTCAGGAGAGCTGGATGGTGTCCGCATCTCAGCCTGGCCAGGTGGACTCTGTCCTCGCGAGGAAGGGAGGATTCGGAAGGATGGATTTCGGGAGGTCGTGCATGCAGCTGTGTGTTGTCTGTGAGTGAGTGGATGGATCGGTGAGAGATATGAGTATGGATGTGCTTCTGGAAGTTGGTTCGGGGTGGGCAGGGAGGGAGAGAGGACAATAATTGTGTGTGATATCAATTAGCTGTTAAAGTCCTTTGTGATAATGATAAGACCGCGGCGGTAGCGTTGAGAGAGGTTCGACAACAAATGTCGGCCTACACTACCATTGTCGCGCATAAGTCACTTCAATGTGACAACGTCCCACTTTGGGATAGATTGCTGTCAGAACACCCTCCCCCTAAACGTTCCTCTAGAGTCACGAGTGTTAAGCCGACGGAGACTAGTCAGGGTTCTGTATCGTCTGCGACTACAACTAAACGCCCGAGAGAGCCTACACCCCCGGCATCCGCCTCCTCGTCGCGGGCGAGATCTAGGTCAAGGTCACCTCTCAGACAACAGTCTTCTAGTCGTGCCTCTTCGCCGGAGAGTAAGAAGAGTAAGACGGAAGGTTCCACCAGTGGTCACGGCGGAGATTCTTCCAGATCTAAGACTAGTTCGCGGTCACACCGCAGCCATAAATCCTCAAAAAAAGGATTCACATCGGAAGTCCTCTCGACATTCCCCAAAGTCTAGTGCATCTTATCGTACCTCTACACCTGACAGAGTTTGTGTTAGGGCCTCTGAGTCCAGTGCAGCGCCTGTCCCTAAAGAGGATTTGCCAATTAATATTTTAACCCTGGAAATGGAAAGTTCAGGAGGGTCAATAATTGAGAATGTTTCAGACTCTCAAGAGAGCGTAGGCCAGGGCCTCGGTGTTTGGCGGTTTGCCCAACCAGGGTCTGACCACCCACGTCCGACTCATACGAGTCACACAGTAGCCGACGTCCACAGGGATGCGGCGATCCCATCCTCTATCCCAGACTTATCTTGGAAACAAGGTACCCCTGCCTCGGCGGGGTCTTCTCAGGAGGATAGGGAGGAAAAAGACGAAGTTTCAATAATTTCGGAAGGACAGGGGTCAGGCTCAGGCTTGGACGCCGCTCGAGATAATAATGATTCTCCTGTAAGTTCTTAATCAAATCAGTTTGTTACAGCACAAGAAATTGATGGGTTGCTTACTCATGCTTTATCTAAATTTTTTGGTCAACAACAAGAAAACCCCACAATGGACTTGGGGGCTCCCTCGACAAGCTCTATGGTACGGCCTCTGATGACGTCAATTGATTTATCTAAGATTCCTAACCCTCCTACTATGTCACCTGCAAGGAGCACTAAGCCTGCCACGGCGGCATTGACAACTTCAAATGTCAGGGTCATAACGGATGTTAATCCACCCCCTCTAGACAAAGCGCCTCTTAGAAAGGTAGCTATGCCCCTGCTTTATGGGCCAGACGAGTCATGGGTTCTTTTGAACCCCTCTAAACCAGAGCTTGCCGAACCTACCTTGTCAGGGGAACTCCCGGTACCGCGTGAGTGGTTTATCCAGGGCAACAAGTCAAAGAAATTAAGGGCCATGGATGCCTTGGGTAATATTCTGGACGTAAACATTAAGGCTATACCTAGTTATTATCACCAGGATTATTTTGTGTATGCTTCTAAGCCTGCTTTACCCCCTGCCTCAGCTTTAAAAACTATTTTCAGACTGGTCTAAGCTGGATGGGTTTAATGATATTAAGACTCTGTCAGCTCTTACTCCTGAACTAGATTTACAGACCGTCACAGACGACGCAGCTAATCCAGTTTTGAAGGTGGGACAGTTGGGTCCAGGACCTTGGGTGGATTGGGAGGTAGAGGCTCAAAACTTTGCAACCACTTTCACTTCTAAATCTTCCCACCAGATCCCTCAGGACACACATTCATGGTTTTCCATGCCGGTGGGTTCTGCCGGCGGAGTCCCGGCGGCTTTGTTTGCATTCCTAGCTGCCCCTAAGATTAATCTTTGTGAACTGAAGGACCCGTTCACTACTCCTACCCCTACTCACCTAGACAGAGAATTTAGGCTACGAGGAAAAGCTTTTCGCCTGTTTTCACAGTACATAGTATCTCGAAGTATGCTTGAAGATCGGTTGAGTTATCCCGGCGACTGATTCTTCAGTCGTCAATCCAATCCTTAGGTGACATACGCACCGCCTTGCTTGAGGCGGTGCGAGCACGACAAGATCTTAGGATGTCGTTAGTTCGCAAGCTACCTGATCGCATTGCTAACCAGGTGGTGATGTCACCAGTACTTACTCCATCTTTAATGTCCCCTGACGTATGGCGAACGGTGTTCAATATGGCACAGGCCATTAAGCACAGTCCCGCCCCTTCTAAGAAACCTGCATTTAACTTCCCCAAACCCAGGCCTACTACTAAAGCCCAGCCAGGGGGATCTAAACCTTTTCTTCCGCCTAAGTCCTCCCACTCCCCCCAGGGTCAGTACAGACATAGACAGAATAGGTTTTCAGGTCAGAGAGGACGCGGCCAAAACAAACCAGGTCAGGGCCAGTCTTCGGCCAACACCAGCCAGCCGGCGAAGCGACCAGCACCAACCCCACCATCAAAAAACTAAAGTCTCTCTCACTCCCGGCGCCTACCTTAAGGCCGGAGGAACCGAGGGTAGTACAGCCGGCGAACCCTTGTCTGCTAACTGGGTCGTTCCGAACGTGTCACCAAGCATGGCCGTTAAACACTTGGGCACGGATGGTGGCACGCAAAGGCATCACTTGGCAGTGGTTCCGGCGACCTCGATTACGTCAGCCGACAACGGCGAATTTTGTTTCTTTAGAGGTGGAGTCACTAGCCCAGGAAATGATTGCCAAGAATGTCATAATCCCGGTCCCACCAAATTACCCTGTATTCACGTCCAAACTATTTTTGGTTCCCAAAAGGGACAGTGTTCAGATGAGGCCGGTCGTAGACCTGTCTTATCTGAATCTTCACATTCACAACGAATCTTTCAGAATGTTAACAGTACACCAAATCAGGCTAACACTTCCGCCGGGGGGTTGGATGTGTTCACTAGACCTGACAGACGCCTATTGGCACGTATCGGTCAACAAAAGATTTCAAAGGTTTTTGGCCTTACGAATCAGGCACCAAAATTTTGTTTTTCAGAGGATGCCGTTCGGTTTTGAACCTGGCACCTCGATTATTCACAAAACTAGTCCGGCAAGCCCTGATGCCATTGTTAAAACAAGGGATCAGAGTGTTGTGGTATCTGGACGACTGGCTGGTGGTGGCAGAGACACAACAATTATGCATAAAACATGTCAATATCATTTTAAATCATGTCAAAACTCTAGGCTTCAAGGTAAATCTGGTAAAGTCAAACCTTGTTCCCTCACGAGTAATTCAGTGGATAGGGCTGGTCTGGGACACCGCCGCTCTCACTCTGAGTCAGAGTGTGGACAATCGCAACAGGTTTCGCAGGAAACTGTTCAGGTTTCTTCACAGTCTGACTACGACTCGAAGGGTCTGGGAGTCTCTGGTCGGCTCTCTCAACTGGATTCAACTAACTGTCAAGTTGGGCCGGTTGAAAGTAAAACGATTAATATTGGAAGGCAACAAATATTTCCCGCTCTTACCGGCGGGAAAATTATGGCCCATCCCGAAATTAATCCACACCTTACTAGCGGTCTGGGCGAAGAGGGAAACATTGCACTCAATAATGTCATGGACCTCTCCTCCACCAACGGTATGGGTAGACACGGATGCGTCAGGCACAATAGGTTGGGGATTTCAGTCAAATCAGGGGCACCAGGGTCAGGGGCTTTGGTCCCACTTAGAAATCTCGCACATCAATGTCAAAGAATTACTAGTCCCCTTATGTTTCCTTCAGGCTCACGGCCCGGCGTTACGGGACAAGTCGGTGGCCTTCAGAATGGACAATCTGAATGCAGTCCACTGTATTCAGAAACAAGGGTCAACGAGGTCAAGGAAGTTGCTAAACGTGTCAGAAGAGATTTTTGCTCTAGCCAACAGTCTAGATATTTATCTACACGCTTCTTATCTCCCAGGCGTAGCGAACGTCTGGGCAGACGCTCTATCCCGGCGACAGAGCACGACAGTAGAATGGGAGCTCAAGCAACCCATTTTCAACCTAATGATTGCAGAGCTCTCCCATCCACAAGTGGATCTTTTTGCGTCCGAGGAGACTCACTAACTCCCTCTATACCTCACCCGCCGGGCGAAAACGCCGGCAGGGGGGCCAGACGCCCTAGTGACAGACTGGAACAGATGGAGCTCCATCTATCTGTTTCCGCCGCCAGATGCGTCACTAATGTGCCACGTAGTGAACAAACTACGAGATTATCGAGGCTTAGTCTCGCTAATCGCGCCGCTGTGGCCGGCGCAGTTGTGGTACCAGCAATTGAAAATGTGGTGCCCGGACCCGGTATCGCTCCCGGTCGGGTATTTCCACTTAGACGCGATTGGCAACCTCGCGACCTCGCTGACTTTTGCATTATGGACATTCAGGAGGCCAAGTGGCTAGCACCATATGGTAGAGATGTGACAAATAAATTACTTAATCAATATACTCAGTCTACAAAACGACAGTATCAATCACATTGGCAAGCCTTTACTTCTTGGATCGTTAGGACAGAACAAACAGTACCCTCAGTGGCATTAGTTTTTAATTATTTAAATTATCTGTTTGAGCAGAAACGTTTATCTGTGGTAACATTAAAAAATCACTTAACTGCGATTAGAGTGCCCTTTTTAGACCTTACAGGTCTTTCCATACCGGTAGCGGAGGAAACAGGTTTTATGAGAGCATGTTTTAAACTCCGTCCACCTCCCCGTCAGCTCATGCCTATGGTCTCTGGACAAAGCTTTGTCTTTGCTTCACTCTCGTCTGTACCAAAATACTGCAGACTTTGCATTACTCTTAAAAAAGGCGGTTTTCCTTTTGGCTTTAGCCACCGGAAACAGAGTGTCTGAGCTGGCGGCGATGAGCAACACACCTAATTGTCTTAGGTTTGGTAGACTTAATGAATGTATTTCCATTGCACCCTCCCCAGGTTTTGTAGCCAAGAATGAGCATAGTGCACACGTGTTTTCTGAGTTCACGGTGCCGGCGTTAAAAGGGGAAAGGTGCATCATAATTTATGTCCAGTACAAGCTCTAACCAAATATTTGAGAGTAGCTCCTCACAACCCCCAGGTGCTTTATGGGTAGCAAGTACGGGTAAACGCTTACTTAAACGGCGATTAGCCTCTCTTCTGGTAGAAGTCATTAAAGAAAGTAATCCCGGCGTTGTGGGTCGGGCCCACGATTTACGCAAATGGGCAGCCTCTTTACGTTTCCTGAAATTTTTTTCAGTTGAAGACATAGCGTCCACGCAGTTGTGGGCGTCTAATCATACGTTTCTGTCTAGATACTTGTCAGTTGCTCTAGACAAACCTTCCTTACCATGTATAGCTTTAAGGCAGAGGGTCTAGGTGGCCCTGCAGTCACTTTTGTTTACTTTCACGGGAAAGGGGGGGGGGGGGGGTGCAGTCAGTTGACACAGGACACCCTAGACCCCGCCGGAGTATGAGAGCTGTGATACAATTTAAGGTTAAAATGTGTTATGAAAATTTCTCAGTGAGAAATTGTGCTAGTACAATGTTAAGTACAAAACAACGGTGTTGTTAGAGTAGTTTAGCTGCGAAAGCAATTTATTTTTAGAATAATGGAGTTCCTTTGCAATTTATCTCCAAGTTTATGTTGGGGTTTATTATGTGCACATGTAAACTTATAACTTGTTATTTTTTGTCACCACTCGTTGAGTGGGGTGCCTTTGTAACTACAGATCTGTGTTCAGAATCTTCAGAGTTACCCATTTTTTGTCAAGCAGGCTTCTTTGAAGCACGCACCTGCCTGAACCCCCTTTTTCTTGTATTTGTTCGGCTACGCCGTATTTAAATATTTTCAAAGTAAGAATACTATGTGGTTGTTTTTATTATCTGCTTTTCTAGAGTTATGATATGATTACGAATGTCCCCCTCCAGTCTTAGAAATCAGGCATGTTCGTCAATGATGGAGGGGCCACTAATAAATTATAGGTTTGACTCCTGTAAGGAGATAAAGAAAACCTAATATTTAGTAGTGGCCCCGTAATCATTGACGACTGGGGCCCTCCCGACCGTCCCCTTCCCATTCGTTGATGTATTAAGGATTTTGGTTTACTTGATATGTCAGTGAAGGAAGAATGACGCCTGAATCAGCGTCTGGTCAGAAATCCACACAAGTACATCCACGATATGATGGAAAGCTTATTGGATAGTTATTCTTATTTTCTTTTTGTTTTTATTTTTTACGAAGTTTTTTCGTAGTGAGAACCCAATTCATAATGACTGAAGCCATGAGTGAGGTCGCGTGCGCTCATGATGAAGGCTCCTCAGTTTTTAAATGCTCTGCGCGGTAGATTCAAAACTACGGCGGATTAGTGTTTGAAGAGGATGCCTTATGTAATAGGCATGTTCGTCAATGATTACGGGGCCACTACTAAATATTAGGTTTTCTTTATCTCCTTACAGGAGTCAAACCTATAGTTAAGTCATAAAAGGGGGTTCTGATAGCAGACAAATGATTCTTCAGTGTAACTACAGAAAGGCGCTTTTGTTCAAACAAATAGTCCAAATACTTGAAAACCAAAGCTACTGATGCGTCAGTTTGCGCCGTTTCTACTATCCAGGTTGTGAAAGACTTCCAATGAGATTGATATTGTCGCCTGGTAGAAAGAGTATACTAATTTAGAAATTTATTAGTGACGCTCTCTCCATACAGAGTTAACCATTTGGCATTCTGAATGTCCAAAAGGCAAAAGTCAGCGAGGTCTTTAGGTTGCCAATTGTCTCCAAGTGGAAGTACGAGATCGGGAGTGACACCGGGTTCTCGCACCACATTTTCAATTGGTGGTACCACACCTGAGCCAGCCATAGAGGCGCGACCATCGAGACTAAGCCCCGGTAACCCCGTAGTTTGTGAACTACCTGACACATGAGTGAAGCGTCTGGAGGCGGAAATAGATAGATGGAATTCCACCTGTTCCAGTCCTCCAACAATGCGTCTGGACCACCCGCCGAAGTCATTTCCCGGCGGGTTAGGTAGAAAGGAAGCCTGTGGTTTTCCTTGGACGCGAAAAGATCCACTTGTGGACGGTATGGCTCTGCAATCATCTGGTTGAAGATGTTTTGCTTGATTGCCCAATCTACTTTGGTGCTGTCGCCGGGACAGAGCTTCTGCCCAGACGTTCGCTACGCCTGGGAGGTATGAAGCATGGAGATGAATGTTCAGCTCTTCGGCCAGAACAAAAATCTCTTCTGACAACTCTAGCAACTTCCGAGACCTCGTTGACCCTTGCTTTAGAATGCAGGATACCGCATTCAAATTGTCCATTCGAAACGCTATTGATTTCCCCCGCAAGGAGGAGGCGTGGGTTTGAATGAAAAATAAAATGACTAAGAGCTCTTGCTCGTTGATATGAAAACTCTCGGTTTTGGATCAAAGACCCTGACCCTGATGGCCTAGGCTCGACTGATAACCCCAGCCTATTGTCCCTGAAGCATCTGTGTCTACCCATACCGTAGGTGGGGGAGAACCCCACGTCATTATTGAGTGCAACGTTTCTCTCCTCGCCCAGACCGAAAGTAAGTCGTGAATTAATGGAGGAATTTTCCACAACTTTCCCGCCGGCAATAGCGGGAAATTTTTGTTTCCTTCACAGATTAACCTCTTTACTTTCAATCGGCCCAACTTTACAGTTAGTTGAATCCAATTGAGAGAGCCGACCAGGGATTCCCATGTCCTTCTCGTGGTAGTCAGACTGTGGAGAAACAAAAACAATTTCGTTCGAAATCTGCTGCGGTTGTCCACACTCTGACTGAGAGTAAGATTTGCTGTGTCTCAGACCAGCCCTATCCACTGAATTACCCGTGTGGGAACAAGATGTGACTTTGCCAAGTTGACCTTGGACCCTAGGGATTGTACATGGTTTATGATGTGATTGACATGGATGTTGCATAGACTCTCTGACTCCGCCACTACCAGCCAGTCGTCTAGGTACCACAACACCTTCCCTGACTTAACATCGGCATGAGGGCCTGCCGGACTAATTTTGTGAATATTCTCGGTGCAAGGTTCAACGCGAATGGCATTCTCTGAAAGACATAAGTCTCTTGCCTGATCCTCAATGCGAGGAATTTCTGGAACCTTTTGTTTACCGGGACATGCTAATAGGCGTCTGTCAGGACTAACGAGCACATCCACCCTTGCGGCGGAAGTGTTAGCCTGATGTGATTCACAGTGAGCATCCTGAACGATGTGTTGTGAATGTGTCGATTCAAACAAGACAGGTCTACGACTAGTCTCATCTGAATACTGTCCCTCTTTGGTACAAGAAAAAGTCTGGACGTGAAAACAGGGCACCGGGACAATGATACGCTTGGTGATTATTTCCTGGACTAGTGACTCCACCTCTAAAGAAACATGATTAACTTCTAAAGTTTGACGTAAACGAGGTCGCCGGAGCCACCGCCAGGTGATGCCCTTGCGTACCACTGTCCTTGCCCAAGTTCGCCGGGGCCAGGCCCGGTGACATGCCCGAAATGATCCAGTTACTTGACTGGGCCTGTCCGGTGGAACTACCCTCGGATCCAACTCGCCCTCGATAGGCCCCGGAAGTGAGAGCGTTTGTACTGTGACTAGTTTTGTTATGGTGGTGGGGTAGGATTAGATGGCTGACTGGTTTTGGTAGGCGTCGATCCCTGACCTGATCTGTGTTGTGACTTGTTCTTATACCATTTCCCTGACTGTTTTCCCTGTTTAGGCTTGAGCTGAGTACTTCCCTGTGCCGGGGGAGACATAGGGCCCTGAAAGGGCTTAGACCCGCTGGGCTGGGATTTACCACTGCTCTTATAGGCTTGGAGTACGGTTTTGGAAACTTGAAATGCTCCTTCCTAGCCTGGGAAGTACTCGGCTTCATGCTGTCTACCATATTGTATACAGCCTCCCAAGTCTCAGGGCTAAGTAAAGATGACGTTAACACAGGGGAAAGAGTTACCCGGCGGCCAATGTCGTCCAGTAATTTTTTCACCATATAGACTCAGGTCCTGACGTGCACAGACAGCCTCCAACAAGGCTATCCTTACGTCCCCCAAAGATTGGATAGAATTTTGCAAAAGAAGCCGCCGGGATAAGTCCGTGGCCTTCCTATCATGATCAGTAATAGCAGCAATAGTTCTCGTGAGGGACTGGGCTATTTGGCGACTGAGTATAAATTGGAAAAAGATTCTGTATGCTTTGTTTCTCAACTTAAAGTCTCTATCCAGATGTGCTGGAGGAGGGGTGGAGAAGGGCTCCTGCAGGTCCCACAGTGACAAATTAGAGGCGGAAAGGAACTCAAATATTGCAGGTGGAACCCCTCCGGCTTGATTGATTGGCAATGAAAACCAAATATGGTTGTCTTGAGGAATTTGATGGGAGGATTTAGACATTATTGTTGCTGCGAACTTCTGCGCCTCAATCTCCCAGTCCACCCACGGACCAAGACCTACAGTACCTGCCCCACCTGCACGACTGGATTGCCGGACTGATCCAGCACTGGAGTTGTTGTTGTTGTTGTTGTTGTTCCCTAAGCTGCCTGGCCGAACAGCCCCGAGTCCCTGAGAAAGGCCATGGCCACGATCGGGCTTTCCCACAGAGCTCTCATTGAGTGTAGATTGTGTTGTTGGCGTAATTGGTTGTGTGAAATGCAGTCTTCTATGATGTGTTTAATGGTATGGGGTGCTGTGTTACATCCCGGGCAGGCGTCGACAACGGAGTCATCCAGTCTCTTCTGATAGCTCAGGAGAGCTGGATGGTGTCCGCATCTCAGCCTGGCCAGGTGGACTCTGTCCTCGCGAGGAAGGGAGGATTCGGAAGGATGGATTTCGGGAGGTCGTGCATACAGCTGTGTGTTGTCTGTGAGTGAGTGGATGGATCGGTGAGAGATATGAGTATGGATGTGCTTCTGGAAGTTGGTTCGGGGTGGGCAGGGAGGGAGAGAGGACAATAATTGTGTGTGATACCGTGTGCTGGGTGTTGCTTTGATATTTCTTGGTGTCTGTGGGTGTGTTGCCATGTAGTTTAGTGGGTGGTCTTGGTTCGTGGAGGCTGCTGCCAGGAATTGAGTACCTCTCATGTCCAGATGGTCTTTGACTTTGAGGATTTTGGTTTCTTGATGTAGGTGATCTGTGGGTGCAGTAGCTGTGCAGCCTGTAATGATCTTCAGGGCTTTGTTTTGAATAGTCTGTAAGGTCTTATGATGTGTTTCAGCTAGGTTAGAAGCCCAGGCTGGGCTTGCGTATTCCATCACTGATCTTATGTATTGTTTATATACTGTGGTGGTAGTTTCTTTGTTGTGTCCAAATTTTGTGTGAGCAAGTGACCTGAGGGCGTTAAGTCTGGGTGTCAGTTTCTTTTTAATGTTTGTGGTGTGCTGTTTGAATGTCATATGAGTATCATATGTTACTCCTAGGATTTTGGGTGTGTGTGTATGTGTTAGGGGTGTGTTGTTTATGGTGAGTTGAGGGATGTATTCGTGTTCTCCTGTCCAACTTGTGAGCAGGGTTGCGGTGGATTTGGCTGGGGCTAGATTAAGTCTGTTTGTAGTGCACCAGCCATGTAGTGTGTTGAGATAGGGTTGAAGGAGATCTGTTGCTCTTTTGGGTCATGGTGTGTGCATGTGAGTGTTATGTCATCTGCATAGGAGGCTAAGTTTATTTGGGGCGTATTGGGTGTAGTTATATCGTGCATGTACAGATTGAAGAGTGCGGGCGACAGGACGGATCCTTGTGGGACTCCGTTTGGAAAGTTTCTGATTTTAGATGACTGACCGGCAAAAGATACGTGTGCACATCAGCACTGGAGTTGTATCCAACTCCGGCGTTAGCGTTTTAAGGAATTTTATATCATTCACGCCATCAGTCTTAGTTCAATCCGCAAAAAGTCGTGCAGATGAGGAAGGAGGTAATGCCGGGGTAGGGGAATACACGAAAAACTCATAGTAATAAACATTGGGGATGGCCTTGACCGTTACGTCTAAAAGTTGACCTTGCTTATCTTTTGCCCTTAACTTCTTACTCTTATTCATTTCAATTACCCACTCACTAGGGACTGGGACCTATATGGTTGTTTGTGCCATGTCTGGGTTTTGTGCCGTGACCGTAACCCAAGAGCAATCGGGCCCATACAAGAGAGGCATAGGGCCTTTCTTGTGGGGAATTTTGTCTAACGGAGGGGGAGTAATATCCGTGATGACACGTACATTGGTAATAGTTAAAGCGGCGGGCACTGTAGTGCCACTCGCCGAGGCAGTCACATGAGTTACGTTAATTAGGGGAAGTGACACATTGGGTGGAACAAAAACTCTGGCCGGCTCTAACGGCCGCACAACTGAACCAATCGGAGGAGCTACCGGCGTAGCTGTGGGAGTATCCTGTGATTTCTTTGGCACATTATATTGCTTCATTACCCTGTGTTAAATGTAATCTAAATCATCTGTTGTAAAACATTTGCTATGTGAACCTTTTGATGACTCAGACCCTACTTCCGACCCTTCCTCAATGTGTTCCGGCTGAGCTGAAGACAGTTCTAAGTCTTCCGGCTCTTCCGTCACCTCCATCACTTCCGGTTGTTGCAGGCGCTCAGACAGCAACTGATCATTGTCTGGCCACACTAAATCAGGGACAGATGAAGGGAGATTGTCCACATTAGCACTTTCCCTGTTATCCTCCTGATACTGATTAATGGGTTCTACACTCAAGGGTTCAGGGTGCCTCCACACACTACGCCCTTGTTCAACATTAGTTTGGGAATCTGGGATAACCTGACTTAACTGGGAACCTTCATAGTCTTGTGGCTCACTCGCCGTGTACCCACGGTATTGTTCAGCCAACACTCTCTGAGATACTATAGGAGGCCGGCTCAATGGTAAGTTTAAGTTTAATTTTGGGATTGCAAAATTTATGTCCTTTGGTGCAAAGTAACCCTCACGAGACCCATCCCTGGGAGTTGACTCAGCTCCCTCCGTCCCTACCTCGGAACTGCCAGATTGGACGTTAGGCCTTGTAGAGGTAGAGGCGGAGGGCAGTGGCCACGACTCCGGCGGTTGCCGGTGCCGCGACTGCGTCTCCTCCTTACGGGACCGTTTATGACCATTATCAGATTTTCTATGGCTTGACGTCGCCGCGTCATCCTTGTGTCTCTTGCTAGACCTTGAAGTCTCTGTTGAAGATTGAGAAGACTGCTTGAGGGGCAACCTGGACCTGGACCTGGACTGGTCCTGTGGCGAAGTAGAATGCGCCCTCTTATGGCAGCTGGGGGGGTTGCCTTACTAGTCACTGTCACTGCTACTCACTAACTCTTTCGAAAGAATTTTGGGCTTAGCTTTAGTTTTGGAACTTGACTTAGAAGGGGGAAATTTCAGCACTGGTGACTTTATAACAAGATGGTCCCACAGAGCCTCATCATCACAATATAATGCCTTATGGGCAATGTCTTTGCAATAGACATTAAACAAAAATTTAATCTCTTTTAGTGCCACTAGGCATGACTGGTCTTTTTTGTTAAACAATTCATTACGTAGGTCCGAGCAAATAGGACACCTCTTAGATACCCAAAGGCCCCGAGACCTATCATTGCATTTAACACACTTAACGCACAACTTGTATGCAAAGAGAATAAGAGAGCAAGTGGGTGTAAAACAAAGAGTGACTAGAGGCATGGTGGAGCTTTAAACGACCCCCCCCCCCGCCGCCGCCACCGGGATCGGTCCCTTTCACTGTAGTCCTGTGCCGCTACAGATGTGCTGTGATCTGGAAATAAACATTTCCAGGAATCAATGCTCATAAGGATAAACCGAGAAGTTCACACATAATAAACACCCCAAATACGCCGAAAAATTAGCTGTAGACCAACCGCTACTCTAATCTTCTGTTGTACTCGTTTGTGAAAAGGCCTTGATGACCCTTTCGTATTGTGAACTGCTTACCTGTGACTAAATGTCATAACCATATTAATAATTAACTAATCATCTACCAGGACCTGAGTGATAGTTAATTAAGTGATAGTTGTTCCGAGGAACTTGCTTCAATTGTGCCGCCTCTCCACATCCTTCCCCGTAGAACTAGGGCAGCTGAGAGCGCCCATGAATTTACACTTTCTCCTCCACAATGCAGAACTTCTGCTTATCAGAATTCATTTATCCCCAGAGCTACTACTCTTTGGAATTCACTTCCCTCAAATTGCTTTCCACAAACTTACAATCAACAAATGTTTAAATCCAGTTGTTACAAACATTTTATGAATGGAGGATGCCTTTAGGCACATGGACCTTTTTGTTTTATCTGTGTTTTTCCTTCCTCCGTTCATTGTCTCTTTAAAAAAAAAAAAAAAAAAAAAATTACCTCACTGGACTTTTCCGCCGGGCGTTATTAGTCAAATCATGCCGCGTGAGGTTTGGGTGAGTTCGCTCGGCCGGGCCGACATCACTCCCTTAGGAATCTGCACTTGCGCAGGGAGTCTAGTGGTACACCACACCACGCCAGGTTTATTGGAATTTTCCTTTCTCGCCTGCAAGGCGAGGATCTGGCATCAATACTCGGTAAAGATCGCCGTTTTTTTTTTTTTTTTTTTTAAGGTACCGATTTGTCTAAGTCAGCCACCAAAAAAAAAAAAAAAAAAAAAAAAAAAAAAAAAAAAAAAAAAAAATAAATAATAATCAGTCAGAACGTCTCCTGACACCCTGCTTAACATGTATAATATCACCACATGAAAGCGAAGGTCACATCTTAGGGCTAATACACAGTATTAATTAAGCAATAAAAAATACCCCTAGCCTACTAAGAATACCCCTACTGAGGCTGGCCACGAGGCTCATGGTAATTATTACAATGAATATGACACCCTTACCTCCGATGATGACACAGCAGCAGCGAACGCAGAAAACCCCACGCCCGAGGGGAAAAAGAGCAAACTACGATTCTGGAAAGTTCCACACCACGTGGGGCAACTCTTAAACCAGAACGTCTGCTATATAATAAATAAAAAGCAACTACCTCATAGTGATGGCTAGAAGCATAGTTCCGCGGATTTAAATAGCCTCCTAATTAACTAGGATATAGCAAGGCTAAGGCGCAGAAACAAAAACAAATACACATGGCACGCAAGTCCGATGCAGACCGACTGGGCGCCTACACACAAGTACCCTATTTCAACCCTTCCCTGCAGACATACCAATGGGGCCGCCAGTCCTAGCTAGTCTAAACCTATTCTAGAACATCTCGGCTAAATACAAATGAGCAAAAGACTCACTAGAGTTGAACGAATGTCGAATAAAGCGGAGGACGGGTTAGGCACCTCTACACAGGACGGCCGCAGGGAAAGGAAGGAGGAATGGCGTCGCTTGGTTCAGCGTCTCAGGTAGAATCCACAAAAGACATCCACGATTTGGAAAGCCTAATATAACAATTATTAAGTTAATTTTATTTTTTTATTTTTTACAAAGTTTTTTCGTAGTGAGTACCCAATCATAAAGACGATTCCATAAGAGAATTAGCGTTGCACTTATGATGTTAGTACTCTTTCCCCTGCGGCGGGTGTTTCAAACAGGCTGATCGCGGGTGTTTGAAAGAGAGCTATTATTTAACCCACAGAACCCCAGCGACGACACGTTTGCTGTCGGCAATGTATGTAACGCTAAACCCCAGGGACGCATAAGGTGCATCCTGGTTAATTACTCCGGTCCTATGGCACCTAAAGAGCTCAGATTTGTATGAGAACTGTGTAAGTATCCCACGCAACAATGCCAATGGTTGAAAACTCTCAAAGTCCACCCGTGTGCGCGTGAGCGCGCAAAAACCTGTTTTTGCCTGTTTTTGCCTACCCATTTTCCCATGTTAATTCCGACTTTCGGGCGCACCGTAGGACCCCTTAATGACCTAGGGGATCGGTTTTTAGTGGGTTTTTCTTCATTTCTAACCCATTCCTGGTGTTTTCTGGGAAAACAATTTTTTTACAACCCCCTGGTCCTGGGTGGTACAGTCCATCCTCCTATAACGCGAGTTTAGGGGCGGCACTGCGCCTCGTGTTGTAGGTATTTCGCGTTGTAGGAATAACACTTTAAATGGAGATAATTCTATATGGGACTGGGCCCCCCAATTTTGCCACTTTTCCGTATTTTTTTAGCTTAATAAATATATAGGCTAGGCTATACAACTTCCATTTCATCGGAATAACATTCACCGCCAAGCATAGTCACAGCTGGGGTTTCTTGTTGTTTCGTGGACAAAATCTAACCAAACGTACTGCCCACATTAATTTATTATCAACAATTGGATATTCGTTACTGTGGGCTCTTATTACTCTACTTCCTAATAATAGGCAAGTAAATAATAAGATCATGTTTGGATAAACAAATATACCGAATTAAATTAGAATGAAGAAACGGTAAGTTGAGTGAGATATTTCAGCTTGCCGTCAACCCAGCTGGGCCAGCTCTGAAGCTCTCTTGCCGTCGCGCTGTAGGTGGGGGGGGGGGGTCGCGCAGTAAGAGGAGGCGCCGGATTTGAAGCACTCGGCAAGGCCATTTCACGTTATATGTTTTCGGCTCGGGTTATAAGAGGTTTAGGTAATTCGGGACCCCCCCTCGTGTTGAAGGAGGATCGCGTTGTAGGAGCTAGTGTTATAGGAGGATGGCCTGTACATTTATTATTAAATAGCTGGGGTTCAGTGGGTTAATAGGCATATCGTCAATGATGGAGGGGCCACTAATAAATACGAGTGTTAGCTATGTTATCGACTGAAGTTTTTTGTAAGAATCTTAACCCGGTGAGACCCAGCGTCGCACGTGTTGCGTCGGCAGTGTTTGATCACCAACTCCCAGCGACGCATCACGTGCGTCCGACATATAAAAAACACTTACGTGGCTCGTAAGGTAGGAAATGGCGGGAGAATAGGAGGGGGAGGTACCGTAGTGTGTGTGGGAGCCGGGCCAGTAGGTGTGAGCGGGCCGAGACAGCCGCGCGGCTGGTGGTGGTGGGCTTAGTGGGGATAGTTTACACCCCTAGTTCACCGCCATTTTGAACCTTCATTACTCCGGTCGTATAGGAGCTAGAGGCTTGAGATTTATGTGAGACACTCCTTAGGATGTATGCCGTGCAATGCCATACTCAGTTTTTACCCTAGTGCTCCCGGGCGGGTGGTCATGCGGGGGAGACGAACTATTGAAACCCCCCCCCCGCCCCCCAAATGACCGAAATGATTTTTTTTTATTTTTGTCTTCATTTCTCACCATTCTCTTCCATTTTGTCTCAACACATTTTTTTGAGGCTCCCCCCCTCCAACCCCCCCCCCCCCCAAAAAAAAATGTCCGAGGTGATTTTTTTTTGTTTTTTTTCATTTCTCATCCTTGTCTTCCATTTTAGCAAACAAAACAAATAAGTGAAAATGGCTTGGGACTGGGGTGAACAAAATATTATAACTAGCCGGGGCTCAACGGGTTAATGAAACTGCACACTTTCTAATATCGTGGGCCCTACCCACTAGACCGGGGTTACTTTCCCTAATAACCTCTACAAGTAACGATGCTAATTTTCTTTTCGTGATGCGCTTGCCTGTACTATTGACCCATAAAGCTCCCTGTTGTTGAGGGTTTGATACTCTCAAAAAATTAATAGAGATTGTACTAGGCACAAAATATGATGTGTATCCCCTCGCTTTAGTGCCGGGATCGTAAAATCAGAAAAAACATGATCACTATGCTAATTTTTTGCAATAAAAGTGGGGGACGATGCAATTTGGACATTGATATTGCGGCTCCCAAACCTGAGGCAATTAGGTTCGTTGCTCATCGCCGCCAGCTCAGACACCCGGTTACCTGTGGCCAAAGCCATAAAGAACACAGCCTTCTTTAAGATTGAATCAAAATCCGGCGCGTGATTATACTTGCGCGAATGAAGTAAAGACAATGCTTTGTCGAGTGACCAGGTAGGCATGAGCTGACGGGGTGGTGGGCGAAGCTTAAAACACGCCCTCATAAAGCCCGTCTCCTCGGCCTGCGGTATAGATAGGCCTGTTAAATCATAAAAGGGGGTTCTGATAGCTGACAGATGGTTCTTTAGCGTTACTACGGAAAGGCGTTTCTGTTCAAATAAGTAGTCTAAGTATTTGAAAATTAAAGATATTGATGCGTCAGTTTGTGCCGTTTCCACTATCCACGTTGTACAAAATTTCCAATGTGACTGGTATTGACACCTGGTAGATAGAGTGTACTGATTTATAAATTGATTAGTGACGCTTTCACCAAACGGAGTTAACTATTTTGCCTTCTGAATGTCCAAAAGGCAAAAATCAGCGAGGTCTCTAGGTTGCCAATTGTCTCTTAAGTGGAAGTACGAGATCGGGAGTGACACCGGGTTCTCGCACCATGTCTTCAATTGGTGGTACCACACCTGAGCCGGCCACAGGGGTGCGATTATCGAGACTAAGCCCCGGTAATCCCGTAGTTTGCAAACTACTTGACACATGAGAGAAGCGTCTGGAGGCGGAAACAGATAGATGGAATTTCACCTGTTCCAATCCTCCATCAATGCGTCTGGACCCCTCGCCGAAGTTACTTCCCGGCGGGTTAGGTAGAGAGGAAGTTTGTGGTTTTCCTTGGATGCGAATAAATCCACTTGTGGACGGTATGGCTCTGCAATCATCTAATTGAAGATGGTTTGCTTGAGAGACCATTCTACTCTGGTGCTCTGTCTTCGTGACAGAGCGTCTGCCCAGACGTTGGCTACGCCCGGCAGGTAAGATGCATGAAGATGAATGTTCAGCTTGTCCGCCAGAACAAAAATCTTTTCCGATAACTCTAGCAACTTCAGTGACCTCCTTGACCCTTGCTTTTGAATGCAGGATACTGCATTCAAATTGTCCATTCAAAAGGCTACTGATTTCCCCCGCAAGGTGGAGCCGTGAGCCTGTAAGAAAAATAAGGGGACGAACAACTCTTTCGCGTTTATATGAAAATTCTCGGATTGGGACCAAAGCCCTTGACCCTGACGGCTTGACTGATAACCCCAGCCTATTGTCCCTGATGCATCTGTATCTATCCATATCGTGGGTGGAGGAGACGTCCACGTCATTATCGAGTGCAATGTTTCTTTCCTCGCCCAAACCGATAGCAATTTGTGAATTAACGATGGAATTCGCCATAACTTTCCCGCCGGCAATAGTGGGAAATGTTTGTTTCCTTCCAGGATAAATATCTTTACTTTCAACCGGCCCAACTTTACTGTAAGTTGAATCCAGTTGAGAGAGCCGACCAGGGATTCCCACGTCCTTCTCGTGGTAGTCAGACTGTGGAGAAACAAAAACAATTTCTTTCAAAATCTTTCGATTGTCCACATTCTGACAGAGAGTAAGATGTGCTGTGTCCCAGACCAGCCCTATCCACTGAAGTACCCTTGTTGGGACAAGGTTCAACTTCGCTAAGTTGACCTTGAACCCCAGGGATTGAACATGGTTTATAATTTGAGTTACATGATTCTTGCATTGACTCTCTGATTCTGCCACCACTAGCCAGACGTCTAAGTACAGTACCACAACACTTTGATTCCCTGAATTAAAAGTGGTAGTAAAGCCTGTCGGACTAATTTTGTAAATATTCTCGGTGCTAGGTTCAACCCGAATAGCATCCTCTGAAAGACATAAGTCTGATGCTCTATCCTCAAAGAAAGGAATTTTTGGAACCTTTTGTTTACCGGGACATGCCAATATGCTTCTGTCAGGTCTAACGAGCACATCCAAGCTTGCGGCGGAAGTGTTAGCCTGATTTGATTCACAGTAAGCATCCTGAACAATACTTTGTTAATGTATCGATTCAAACTAGACAGGTCTACGACTGGCCTCATCTGAATACTGTCCCTCTTCGGTACGAGAAAAGGTCTAGACGTGTAAACTGGGCAAGTTGGATTGACCGGGACAATGATATGCTTGGTGATTATTTCCTGGACTCCACCTCTAAAGAAACATGATTGATTTTGAGTAGTTGACGTAAACGAGGTCGCTGGAGCCACTGCCAGGTTATGCCCTTGCGTACCACTGTCCTTGCCCAAGTCCACCGGGGCCAAGCCCGATGACACGCCCGAAATGACCCAATTACTTGACTGGGCTTGTCCGGCTTAACTACACTCTGATCCAACTCGCCCACGACATGCCCCGGGAGTGAGAGAGTTTGTGATGTGTTTAGTTTTTTGAAGGTGGTGGGGTAGGGTTAGACAGCGGACTAGTTTTGGCAGAAGTTGACCCTTGACCTGATTTGTGTTTGGGTTGCTGTTTGAACCATTTACCTGAATTCTTTCCCTGTTTATACTTGGCTTGAGTGCTTCCCTGTACTGGAGGAGACTTGGAGCCCTGAAATAATTTGGACCCACTAGGTTGAGCCTTTGGACTGACTTTAGGTTTGGCATATGGCTTAGGAAATTTGAAATGATCCTTCCTAGCCTGGGAAGCATTCAGCTTATTTGACTCTACCAAATTAAACACTGTTTGCCACGTATTAGGGCAAACTAAGGAGGGCGTCAGTACTGGTGATAAAAGTACCTGGCGACCAATGTCGTCCGGTAATTTCTTTACCAGATAGACCCGTAGGTCTTGACGCGCTCGGACTGCCTCCAACAAGGCTATCCTGATGTCGCCCAGTGACTGGATTGAATTTTGTAGCAAGAGGCGCTGGGATAATTCCGTGGCCTTCCTAGCATCTGAATCATTAACAGCCTGTATGGTTCTAGTGAGAGACTGGGCAATTTGGCGACTTAGCAGAAATTGAGAGAAATGTCTTTGTGCTTTATTACGCAATTTAACCCTCCAGCCCCGGCTATGTATTATATATATATTCCCCGAAACCCGGGGGTTTTGGCCGAAAAACGTCTACGCCTAGGCTACCGCATCTTTGTTATTTGGCTTGCTTCCGCATTCCCGCACATCCCCAAGCATAGATGTGTTTCGTACCTGTAGAATGGCATTAAGTAGAGCTCTCTAAGTCAACTGGTTCAGTTGTGATGATGATTTCATTGGAGATAACTTTATGGCAAAAACAGCCACTTTACACTACTTTTCGATACTTAACAATAACATACAGGCACACACTAACAAGCGACGCACTCCTTTTTGTGGCCGGAGATGCGGGGCGTCGGTTCAGCCGGCTGTTGTTTACATGCGTCGGACGTACGCCTCGCACACCAAGCTTACAGGCTTTGAGCTCATGGGTGTTTAAGAGCCCTTCCGGGTAGCTCGGGTGTGTTTTTTATGGGTGTTTAAGAGCCCTTCCGGGTCTGAAGGGTTAAAGTCCCTATCCAGGTGTGCCGGGTGGGGGGAGTCGAAAAGGGCTCCTGCAGTTCCCATAAAGGCAATTTGGGGGCAGCAAGAAAATTAAAGATAGCAGGTGGTACTCCCCCGACTTTGACAATTGGCATTGAGAACCAAGAACGATGATCTTGGGGTATTTGATGGGAGGATTTTGAAGTAATGGTTGAGGCAAACTGCTGTGCTTCAATTTCCCAGTCTACCCACAGACAGGTGCCCACCTGTCCCACCTGCAGGACTGGATTGCCGGATTGATCGCTAACCGGAAGTGTATCCAGTTCCGGCGTTAACACGGTAAGAGACTTAATGTCATTTAACCCGTCAGTCTTAGACCAGTCCGCAAATAGGCGTGCAGAGGAGGCAGGTGGGAGACCTGGTGTGGGGGGATAAACAAAATACTCATATGCATATACATTAGGGATTGCTTTTACAGCCACATCCAAGGTATTACCTGCAGTATCCTTTGCTCTCAGCTTCCTGTTCTTATTCATTTGGATGACCCACTCATTCGGAACCAAAGGCTCACCCGAGATTGTCTGTTGTGCACTAGAGGGATTTAAAGCAGTCATAGTAACCCATTGCGGTAATGGGCTGGTCTATCAGAGTGAGAGCTGAGCAATCTCTGCCATACCCATAGCTTACTCTGACTGTTCCTATTACTTACATATTTTCTAGATCTCAAGTGACGGCGTCTCTTCCGTGGATTGACCTCCCAATCTACCAAGATTGGAAGCCAAAACGTCACATTTTTCCCTTGCCCCTCAACTTTCTCTTCATAATTGCTGAGGGGCACAGGGCCCTGGGTGGGGCTTTGGTTTCCCGGGCGTTTCCGCACCCTCCTCAGATCCCCGCCATGGAGTGGCTTCGGTCACCCAGGCTTTATTGTGGTCGGCAGGGAGGGTTCTGTGGGGGCGCTCGGTTATGGCCTTGGAATTGCTCGGGGCCTTGGGGCTGTTCGGCCAGGCAGCTTGGGGAACAACAACAACAACAACCCATGAACAATCTGGACCGTACAGGAGAGGCATAGGGCCTATCTTTATCGGAGCCTTCTCCAAAGGTGGGGAAATAATGTCAGTAATCACCCTTACATTAGTTGTAGTTAAGGTAGATGCAACTGGGAAACTACTAGCACACGTAGGTGTTGGAGTTACGTTAGAGGTGGGAGGCGGTACGTTAGGAGAAGCAACAACCCTGGCAGTCTCCAGGGGTCGCACAGACACTATCAGAGGAGCTTCCGGCACGGTTGTGGGAGTTTCCGGTGAAATTGTTGGGTTCTGAAACTTTTGTATAATATTATTTAAAATATAGTCTAAGTCACCATGTGTCAGATATTCATTCTGTGAACTCTTAGATCTAGTGGAGCCTACCTCTGACACTTCAGCTACCTGGTTGGGTTGAGCAGAAGATAAATGTTCTATTGACCTGTCACTTCCAATTCCTCCGGCTGTTGCCGGGTGTTAGCAAGTAAATGTTGTTCAAGTCCTACCCATGACAAGTCAGGTACGGACAGGTACAGGTGACTTTAGTTTAGGTTTTGGTAGGTTCTATTCATTTAGGGCTTCTTGTCACTACCTTAGTTCTGACTTACGCGTTTTTTTTTTTTTTTTTTTTTTTTCCAGTGGCTAGGCTAACTTCGGTTTTTCGGGTGATGTTATGGTGGGGGGCGCCGGAATGTCCCATGATTGGTCTTTTAATGTCGCACTCACACCTCTTTCGGTGTGCGGTTGCTAGTGGCGTCCTTCTTTTTCTTTCTTCCTATCACCTAGTGCTGATTAGGCTAACTTTTTGTGGGTAGCCTAGCCTACAGGGGGCATTTTGTCGTTCGATTCTGTTGCAACCCTGGGGATGTCCCTTGACCACCCTTATTATATTTTGTGGGGTTTGCACCAGTTATCTGACTACCTCTGGCTTTCCAGAACCCCAAATTTGTGTTCTGCTATTTACCTTGATTTTGCCACCTTAGGGCCTTGTGATTAGGCTATGTCTTCCTCTGCTCCTCCCTGTTCGTGGATCACATCCCACGCCAGGTCGGTCTTTGGTTGGCGTTCCTTTTCTGAGTCCCTGGGGGGCCTGTGTTTAGCAGCCGAACACATTCTTTATATGTCCTTAAGTGTCGTCGGTGAGTGACGCTTCGGTCCTCTCTCACTTGGACCTGGCTCGCCGCTACGCCCTGGAGCGTCGGTACTCCCGCTCCAGGGCGAGCGTCTGGCGCTTCTCACCTGTCTTCTTTCACTTACCCTGGCCCTCAGACTATTACTAGACGCTCCACCCTGGAGCGTCGGTATTCCCGCTCCCGGGCGTGCGTCTGTCGCTTCGGCGCTGTCTTCTTCTTTGGTGCCGCTCTGGACCGAGCGTGAGGCCGCTAACCATAACGAGGGGCGTCGCGCTCCTTGGTGCCGCTAGAAGAGCGGCGAACACATCAAAAGGTATCAAAAGGTAAGGCTATATCGTCCTCCCGCTCAAGCATGACCACCCCGCCCAGGAGCGCTGGTTTTTCACGCTCCAGGTCGGTTTGTTTGTTTTTTCGGCTCCCTCTCTTCATGGTGTCTTCCCCCGCCCTGGAGTGTGGGTTCTTCCCCCGCTCTGGGTGGGTCCTACTTGTCTCTGAGGGGCTTTGGTAAGTTTCTGGTGGCTGTGGCCTGCTCTGGAGCGTCTTGGGACCGCTCCAGGGCGTGTTTGCCCCGCCCTACGGCGGCGTGTGTTTCACGCTTTTTTGGCTGTCCTGTTGTCCCGCCCCCGACCGGAGGGTACCTTGATGGTCCGCTCCTCTCTGGGTTTGGGTTGGGGAGTGCATTGCTCCTTGTCCATGCCTGTTGATGCATCGGTTCTGGTGGTTAATGCTTTGAGGGCGTGTGACCGCTATATCGTCCTCCCGCTCAAGCGTGACCGCCCCGCCCTGGAGCGCTGGTTTTTCACGCTCCAGGTCGGTTGGTTTGATTTTTCGGCTCCCTCTCTTCTTGGTGTCTTCACCCGCCCTAGGGCGCGGGTTCTTCCCCCACTCTGGGTCGGTCCTCCTTGTCTCTGAGGTGCTTTGGTAAGGTTCTGGTGGCTGTGGCCCGCTCTGGAGCGTCTTGGGACCGCTCCAGGGCATGTTTACACCGCCCTACGGCGGTGTGTGTTTCACGCTTTTTTGGCTGTTCCTGTTGTCCCGCCCCCGACCGGAGGGTACCTTGATGGTCCGCTCCTCTCTGGGTTTGGGTTGCCGAGTGCGTTGCTACTTGTCCATGCCTGTTGCTGCATCGGTTCTGGTGTTTCATACTCTTCTCCCCTGTTTCCCAGGCTGTGATCCGCTCCACTTTGGATGCTCTCCTGTGCCTCCCTCGCCTCCGCCTAAGGCCGACAGGTGCTGTCGCCTTATTTGTTCACCTGCTTGGGGTTTACATTGGGGGGGTACTCGTTTCGCGAAGTGCTGTCACACTATCGGAATTTTCCTAGGCTAGGCTACCTTAACCCATAACTGTCGGGGCGCAACATAAGTCGAGTATAATAAATCTGGACTATCTGGCGGCGCTCGACATAGGTCGTGTGGCAATTTCAGCATGTAATGTTGCTGAGAGAGAGAGACAAGTGGTGGCAGGAGAGTAGCGAGCGTATGACTGTTCCAGACCACCGCGGCGAACCTACTGACACGAATCCCACCTCCTCCGTCCCTCTCTCACTCGCTATATACGGAATTGTATGGGGAAAGTGCCGAATTACATGCTTTTTGCACTCGCGTTGCACGGTTGTTGCAAGAAAATTAGCCATCATAAAAGGATCGTTATGGTGTCATTGGAAAGCTCTGTTTATGCCCTTTCAGGGATAGATACTTGTTTTACGCTCTGGGTCTTATTTAGGCATGAAAATGATCACATAAACAGCCCTATTTTGGGTAAAAACACCCCGCTGGGCAGTATATATAAATAAACTGCCTAGGCCGCTCGTAAGGTGTTAATGTATGAATGGGGGGCACAGTCCTCTTCTTTCACTTTCATTTAGCCTCCTCATAGGGTTCCCTTCCTCGCCCATACAGGCCTAGTGATGAGCCCTGGTTACCTCCGTTAGTGGGTCGCTCTTCCGCCTGTTGGCGGGGGGCATTTGTGGCCTAGCCTTCGTCGATGGAGGGGCTGTTGCTCACTCTTCACACTGTTGCCACTTCGGTCCGGCATGTCATGCACGGCTCCTGCAAAATCTCCGAAATGTGAAACCATCTTCTTGGTATTTTTTGGGTTGGCAACAGTGTCAGCGTTCCTTCTCAGGTTCGTCTGCTGTCTCCCCCTGGATCCCCGCACATGCGGTCTTCGGTGGTCCTCTGATTGTTTGGCCGCTCTCTGCCATCCGCAATACTGGTCGGGCTAACATTCTTCAAAACCGCAGTTTTGCGGTGGGCTCTACGTTCCGCCATAACGTTTTTTGTTTTTTTTCCCTGCCACTCTTTAGGCTAGGCCGACTTTTCGCTTAGCCTAACTTTTTTTTTGGGGGGGGTGTTTTGGATGTCAGGCACTGTTGCCACCTAGGCTTGCTCTTGCTTGCCTGTCTACGTTTTATCTAACCCATCTTGGGGGCACCAGTTTTAGTCTGATTCCGGCTCCTGGACCTCCGTCTTACCCTACATTGGACTCGCCACTACATTGAGTTCCTGAGACGCTGTCTTCACCTATATTGGACTCTTACCCTACATTGTGCTCACCAGTACCTTGAGAGGTTTTTTCCTTCCACCCTCACCGGTGCCGCGGGTCTCTAGGCCGGGCTGCACTCAGCTCGCTCCGCCCTGGTGCGTGGATGACTTCCGCTCCTGGTCGGTCCTCTGCCTAGACACCTTCTCTTACTGGACCGCTCTCTTCCGAGCCTCTGGCATCTGGGTTAGGGCCTCCCGGGGCCCGTTTCCGCCCTAGGGTGGGTTCTATCCTACTCTAGGTCGGGCCTATGCTTTGCCTCTCTTCTCTTTTTCCACGGGCACTCCCACGTCAGCTGTGCTGCTAGACAACTTCAGTTGGGATGCTTGGATGTAGGTAGCTGAAGGTTTTCCTGGCCTTTCCCCTTGCCTACGGTCGACTTCCTCCTGGCCCGACAACCCCTGTTGTGGCGGCCGCGGCTCTGCCTGCGCCAGCCCCCTCTCCGGCTCCTTCGCCGTCTTTCGTCGTGCTGCCTGGGAGCGGGCTGGGGATGGTTAGCTAGCCCGTTAGTGTTCCCCCACTGTCTAAGTTTAAGATTCCCAACCGTGTCCTCCCTTCTTTGTATGGAGAGCCTGCGTCTTGGCTGCCTGTGGTGGCTACTCACCCGGAACGTGCCGCCACTCATGCGGGGGGGGGGTGAACGGCCGGTTGCTGAGAATTGGGATATACGGTTTCGTGCTCCGGGTCTCTTCCGGGCACTGTCTCCGGACGGCCTCATCCCAGAGGTGGATCTCCGGCCTCATCCCAGTAGGTCGGATTTGCAGTTTTTTCCATACCGTCCTAGGGTATCTCCCTCTGGGTCTCCACGTTTCTGGTCGGACTACATTCGCCATCACATCTTCGCTGATACTCCCGCTCTGTCAGCCCTTGCCGGTCTTCCTCTAGTGAAGAGTGCTCGCAATGCTGAAGGCAACGTCATGCTCGAGCTCACCATTCTTGAGGACTGGCCTTGGGATCGGTGGCTGACGGAGGGGGTTGGTTTTGGCGTCAGGTCTGCTGGGGCTTTGTTTCTCTCCCACCGCCTGACTCCACTTTTGTGTCTGGGCTCGTCCTGTCATCGTCCGGGGTCTCTCCCACGTATTGGTCGTGGCTGCATGCCCCTAACATTGTGTTAGATCGGTTGCCCGAGTCTTTCTTCGTGCCATCGGAGAAGGGTGCACTCGATCAGGATCACCGGCTCTGGCAACGCGCCGCTCGCTTGCTCTCCACCCTCCTCCTGCTGTTCCACATGGCGGGGATTTACCTCCGGCTTCTTGACGCCGAGCCTGCTGGTGACCTCCAGAAGGGTTGGGAGACCTTGCGGCGCGTGAAGCTGCTGCTCGCCCTGCCCTCAGTGGGTGACCTTCCGGGTGCCGTCCATAAGGCTGCTCTGTGTCTGCAGTCCCTGAGGGTGGCCTTCTGTAAGCCAGCGCCCACGGAGATCACGACGACGCTGCTCCTCTCTGAGCTCGTAACTGAGGGTCTCTTCTCGGATGGTGCGTGGCACGACACTTACCTCTTTGCGACAGCGGGTCTCTTCGCACCCCGTGTTTCTGGGACGTCGCGGCCTCCCGCAGCCGCTTCCTCCCAGGGTCGTGGGAGGAAGGCCGGTCTGCCGAGGGGATGCCGGTCTTGGCGAGGTGCCATCGATGGGCGACGCCAAGGGGGTAGGGGACGGGTCATGCACCCTTATGTCCGCCGCTCGTCTCTTCGCCCATCTCGTCCGCTCGCCATTGCGGCGTCCTCGCGGCGTACCGACCAGAAGCAGGTGCGTCGCCGCCCTGCGCAGGATCCTCCGCGCAGGTTTTAGGGACGCGGTCGCTACGGGGGAGGGGGTGCCCGTGGTGGTCAGTCTCGCCGCGGCCAGACTGCCGACTATGCTGGCTCAGCACGCCGCTAGTTCCTCCTGGATTTTTCCCCCCTTCTCTCCCGACCGCCTCCCCGCACGAGTGTTGAGGCTCGCACCAGGGGCCCCTCCCAACTTCTTTTACCACCACTATCGGCAATGGCCTCGCCGATCGTGAGTGTGTCGGGTTGTGGTGCGGGTTCTGTCCTGGTGGGGGCGGTCTCGGCCCCCTCTCAGACGTCCTCCCTGACATCGGCACGTCTCTCCAGACGTGGCCACGGTTCTCATGTCTCTGCTCGAGCATGGGATTGTTCGGGTAGTCTCGCCGCTCCTGCAGGTCTTCCTCTCACATGTGTTTCTGGTCCCGCTGAAGGACTGCGATGCGATGAGACCGATGGTCGACCTGTCGTGCATCAATTTGCATATCGTGAACGACCACTTTCGGATGCTCACCATCAGTCCGGTGTGGTTGGCGCTCCGTCCCGGCTGCTGGGTGATGTCCCCGGATCTCACGGACGCATATTGGCATGTGCCGCTTGCACCTCGGTTTCAGTGCTATCTGGCGCTCCGGCTGCACGCAAGGGTGTTCACGTTCGACAGGCTGCCCTTCGGTCTCCATATCGCACCACGAGTCTTTACGTAACTCGTCCAGCAGGCTCTGACTCCCCTGCTCCATCAGGGGATTCAGCTCCTGTTTTACTTGGACGATTAGCTCATCTCCACAGACTCTCCCACTCAAATGTGCACAACACACTCTCCTTGTCATCCACCACATCACACGTTTAGGTTTCCAGATAAACTTTCCCACGTCGTGCCTCACCCCGTCACGAGACGTGACATGGGTAGGCCTGGACTGGGACATGGCGAGCGCGACCGTCTGACAGAGTCGGGTAACCGCCTCGCAGATTCGAAGGAAACTTTTCGCTGCGTTGCACTCGGTCTCCATTGCCGGGTAACTCTGGGACTCGTTGATCGGGTCGCTCCATTGGGCGTGTCTGTCCATTCCCCTAGGGAGGTTCGGGGTCAACACGCCTGATTCACCTGGGCGACAAAGCATTCCCACTGTTGCCTCCATGTCGGCTTTGTCCGCTTCCGCGCTCGTTCCATTTGCTGTTGACACACTGGGTTGTTCGGGGCAAGCTCGCGAGAACTGTGCCTTGGACTTCGCCCCCGCCGACCATCTGGTTTGACACCGATGCGTCGAGCGGGGTGGGATGGGGCTCCCAGTCTAACATGGGTCACCAACACCAAGGCAAGTGGTCAGGTCTCACTCCCTTACACTTACACGTCTTGAAACTGTTGGTCCCGTTTGTTGTTCCTGCGGGGTCATGGGCTTGCCCTTCCCGGCAGGTCGTTGGCCTTCCGGATGGTCTACGTGACTGCAGTTCATTGCATACTGAGACAGGGCTCCTCCAGATCCGCGATGCTTCAGGGTCTGACGGAGGAACTGTTTTTTCAGGCAGATCGTTAAAACGTTACGCTGCATGCCACCTACCTGCCCGGGTCGGCCAACCTGTGGGCGGATGCTCAGTCTCGGGGACGGAGCACCCAGGTAGAATGGTCATTCAAACAAACCGTATTCGACGGCCTGGCAGCCTCCTGGGGTGTTCCGCAGGTCGACTTGTTCGCTTCTCAAGTGATGACCAAGTTGCCTGTGTTCCTGACCCGCTGGATTCGCCCTCCAGCGGGGGGACCGGACGCTTTCAGCGAGGACTGGACCAGGTGGCAGTCACTGTATGTGTTTCCGCTACCCGACGCACTTTTGGTGTGCAAGGTCCTCCACAGGCTGAGAGAGTACCAGGGCAAAGTCTGGTTGATCGCGCCCCTCTGGCCGGCCCAAGCCTGGTACGCTCAACTGAAACGATGGTGCCCGGATCCCGTGCCTCTGTCGGTCTCCAGCTTCCACTTGGGGTCGCTTGGAGACCTAGGGACCTCGTTGGCATTCGCATCGTGGATGTTTGTGAGGCGGGGTGGCTCCCTTTGTTTGGTCGATCATTAACTGCCAAATTCACTCTACATTGGACACCATCTACATGGAAGATATATGAATCTCCCTGGCGCTACTTTACTTGTTGGTTACACAACTCTTAACAGGCAACTCCATCAGTGGCGCTTGTGTTTCACTCCCTCACTTGTTTATTTGAGGAGCGTCACTCCATGTACAACACAATTAGGACCCACCTATCTGCCGTTCGCGTGCCTTTTGAGACCCTCACGGGGTTGGTCGTTCCTCAGAATGAACTGGAGTTCTTCATGCACGCCTGCTTTCGGCTTGGACCACCCCCGTATCAGATTCCCCCTCAGTGGTCTCTGGCGGCGGCTCTCAAATGGCTCTCGTCTGCGGCCTACACTCTTCTCCCTGCACCTGACAGATTCCTTGACAGGCCACTGTTTCTTCTAGCTTTAGCTACGGGTCAGAGGGTATCGGAGTGGGCTGCCATGTCTCGGGGCCCAGAACTGCTTGCGGTTTGCTCCCATCCTCGGGTCGGTAACTTTGGCTAAGTCTGTTCATTTTCTTGCTAAGAACGAACGAGAGGCCTTTCCCGGTCCCCGCTCTTCAGCGTGGCCGTCGTCATCACACATTGTGCCCTGTTCTTTCGCTTCATTCATTTGTTCATTCCACTGTGCCGGCGTCGGGGTTGGCGCCTAAGCCCGGTAGGAGGTTGATCTAACGTGCTGTGGGCCTACGCCTGTGTCGCGTCATTAAGGATCGCAATCCTCTGGTTCGGGGTTCGGCGTATGACATTCGGTCTTATGCGGCCACGCTCCGCTTCCTTCACAATCACTCCCTCAGGGATATTGCTGACACAGGGCTGTGGTCTTCCCCCAACATGTTTGTCTCCTCCTCTCTGTCCATGTCCACAGACAGGCCGGGGCGTCCTTGCGTTGCGTTGGGCCAAATGGTTACTTAGGGGTATTCCTCTATGCTTGTCCTTCCCCCTACTGTCTTTCTCCTATCCTGTCTGCTCCACTTTTGGGGGGAGGGACTTTGGGTTGCACATATATGTATGTAATGTCACCTAGGGTTAAGGACCTTACCTAGGCATAAGGATCTTGTTTTTCATTTCCTTCATTCCTACATTATATGTTTGAAAGGTAGATGTTACTGTATGTTTCATTACTTTCTTCCCGTCGTCACATTCTGTTCGATATGCATCACCCGCTTGTGTCATGCTCATGCATTGTCCTTGGGGTGTTTTTCCTACTGTTTTCTAGTAGAGGGGGTAATTCGGTGTTCAGTCCCTTATCTACTGGGTGTCACTTATCACCTCCGGCACTTTTTTCATTGTGCTCGGTGCTGTTAGCGATGTTTACACTTGGTCTTATCCGGTGTAGTACTTCCTACTTTACTCCATATAACGGGGGGGGGGGGCATCCAGTCTTCCATATCCACCATTATGATATGTAACATTCATACAATTAGGTTAAGATCTAAAAGAACATGACATGACTGAACGTGGCCTCTCTTAACCTCTCCGCGGCGCACAGGGGGTTTTCTACAGGGTAAGACTGTGCGCACCTATGATGATTTTGGGACCTATTGCCAATTTCGATAAAAAGTACATCATCGTGTAGGGAATGTTTGCGTGCATCGGCCCATATATATTTGACCCCCCAAAAAATTTCTGGGGGGGGGTGGGGGAACGGTCCGTATTTGAAAAATGTGGAGCGAATGGCACCGTGCGGCTAGATTGTCATCGAGCGGCGAGATTTCCCTGCCGAATTTTCACGTGCCCAGGGGATAGAAGGAGAGGGAGGAGGGGGTGGGTTACCACGTATTATCACGTATATCTCCTTTTTTGAGCCCTTTTAGGCTATGTAGAGTATGTATACGTGTGTAGGCCATCCATATAACAATGAATATGCCTCATAGTGACCAAAAATTGCAATATATAAGGGAATTATAAGAGAATTTGTAGGCGGGAATGAAGATGTGTTGGAGGTTTGGCGGCAATTTATGAGCCGAGTGTGGTTTATGCCATACATATCACTTATATCTTGTACGTAGAGCACTGTCATGCTATAATACAGACTTGTACGTATGTATACGTGCCATATATCAAAATATATACCGCATATAGACCAATTCATGCGATATTTATGCACATTACTAATGAGTTTCTATGTGTGAACCAAGGTGTGAGTGAGTTGTGCTGGGAATGAAAGGGGGAGAGGGTGTGTTACGCCATAAATATCACGTAAATCTTGTATTTAGAGCACTGTCATGCTATAATAAAGACGTGTACGTATGTAGGCGTCCCATATAACAAGGAATATACCACATATAGACCAATTGATGCGATATTTACGCAAATTGTGAATGGGTTTCTAGCAGACGGAAGCCTGAAAGGGTGGGTTGGGGGTTGGTGGGTTGGAGGGGGGCATGCAGGGGTGCAGTGAGTGAGTGAGAGTCGTGGAGAGATGGAAGGCAGGCAGATCTCTAGATAGATAACCAGCTTTGTGATAATTGTGGAGGCGCCCGAGGCGTATGGATGTCTTGGTATTTTGAACCTTATGTCTACCAGATGTCTGGTGTTCGTTGCCACCAACAGGTCTACAATAACATGAGTCAGGAATGGAGAGAGAGAGAGAAACTGAGACATGCGTATGTCGTACGTATAAATGGACTTCAGAATTTCATTTTTATGCAAGCAGACATTGCATTTTAGACACATGTGAAGTACCACAGAAACATGTAGGCCATTGACTGTAAATAAAGTACTATATTCTAGACCACCAATGTGGGTGGTCAGTAAACACAGGCAGATTGCCTTTTGTGATAGAGGGCTAAATATAGACTGGTGTCTCCTTACACTTGCGAAAGGGTAGATTGCCACCAGAGAAACTTATACTTATTTATTCCCAAGTAATATGCACTATAAATGTATATTCGAGATCTACTGCAATTATTTGTATGACAGTCATGACTATGTATAATCCAATATACGCGCATAGGCGAGACATAAGAAAGCTGGTTGAGCAATTTTCGACACCCACACAGTTATTATTCATTTTTATTTACAATATTATACAATACAAATGTATTTGTGAAGAATATTTTATCCATTATTGTATTTATACCAATTTTGTTCCCAGACAGAGATGCTGTAGCTGGAGCATCAAGGAGCGGCAAGGGTCACCTCGTGACCGCTTGACCGTGTGAAAATGAGTGGAGTCACACTGAGAGGGGCAATTTTGCTGAGTGTTTGGGCAATTTTTGACAGAATAAAGTTATATAATTACTAATTCTTGACAGAGACAAACTTTTATAAACCTTGGCATGATATAATTGATAATCCCATCAATTTACAAACGTAAATTGGTGGGATAATTAATATTTTTTTGTATATTGTCATTTCGATTGTAGACACAAAGTTTTGAGTGTTATTTGGTATGAGCTCCTGTGGCATGGTTGGTAAGGTCGCGGACAGGCAAACTCAAAGTGTCGTAGGGTAGTGGGATCGAATCCAGGAGGGGGTTATGGGGAAGGTTTTATAGTGTCTAGAACATTTTTGATACAAAAAATTGTTTACAAGATCATGCCATTGTATTCAAACAATATGAAATATTCATAGAATATATCATATTGTAAGAATACAATGACATGACCTTGTTTTTTTTTTTTTTTTATTGTTTTTTTTTATTATCTTAGTACTGTAGGTTTGACAGGATTTATTGAAACATATTTATTTTTGTACAATTCATTTGAGGTAAGAAAATAATTATATACACATTACTTAGGCTAATAACAAACATATATATTGATATACTAAAAAAAGAAGGCATATTACATGTAAATCTTTGAAACTTATAAACTAAATAATGAAACATACAATTATATAATGTAAAAGCTATATCACAGGGACATCTTTGGAACTTATACATTATATAATATATATGTTACATTATGAGGTAGCGTGATCAATTAGGTCAGGTCAGGTAAGGTAGGGCGCGAGTCCAGGGCAGAGCAGGGCAGGGGGCGAGTCCAGGGCCGGGCACGGGGCGAGTCAAGGGCAGGGCAGGACAGGGGGCGACACTCAATAATTCTTGAAGGTGTGGTAGTCCCTGAAGCAGTCACCCAGGCAGAGTGGAACTTTGCACTCGGCGCACATTGAGGTGACTCTTTTGGTGACATGGGGTTTCCTGACACTGGTGCTGCAGACGGTGCACTGCGCCTGCCTGCGACGAGTGCCAAGCATCTCGGTGTTGATTGGGTAGTGTCTTTCGACACCCACCTGGATGCGGTCAGGAACGTGATCCCCACGCCATGCCGTACGTCTGTGAGTGGTGGTGCCATACTTCTCCAGGAGTTGGTATGAGACGTTGTACACGAACTCCCGGAATTTCAGCTTCTGGTTTGGGGACATATCCTTCTTCACCAACCACAAGTTGTAGGCGTTGAGCATCGTGATATCAACTAGGTGGAGGAAGAGCTTGTCATACCACTTCACAGTCTTCCTCAGACACTCAATACCTGACAGCTGACAGTCAGACTTGTCCACCAGGCGCATGTTCTTAGTGTAGTCCACTACCATGTCGGGCTTGTAGATGGTCTTCCTGGTTCGGTAGTGGATTTTGCCAGAATCCATCTGGGCACCTGTGTGGACGGTGGAAAGCAGGTGGACGTCTCGCTTATCCTTCCACTTCAGGGCTATCACTTTCCCACACTTCTCGAGCTGCTTGAATTTCTGCCCCTTTCGTCGCCTTCTTCGCACATGCCTCTCGCGGTGTTCCTGGGCCAGGTCGTCTTCTGAAGGTGTGTCACTGGAGGAGGCATCTGTGAGAGGAATGACATTACCTGTGAACTTTGGCATAAACTTTCTTGTCTTTCTGACAGTCCCACATGACCCCGTTTGATTGTCATGAAGAAACTGGCAGAGAGCAGGAGAAGTATACCAGTTGTCAGTGTAGATGATGTGGCCTTTGCCCAGGTAAGGTGCCAACATTTTCCTGACGATGGCACCTGACATGCCCATGGGGTCATTGGCAGCAGCTTTCGGTATGTCAATGTCAGTGCCTGTGTACACGGTCATGTCAAGCACTATTCCAGTTTCGCAGTCACACAAAACGAAGAGCTTGATTCCGAACCTATGCCTTTTCAAGGGGATATACTGCTTGAAAACAAGACGTCCTTTGAAGAGCACGAGCGACTCATCAATCACCAAATTGAGGAAGGGGTAAAAGTATTTCCTATACCTCTCCAACAACATGGTGAACACATCCCGAACTTTCCATATCCTGTCAATCCTGTTAGGATTTTCGTTGTCTGCAAAGTGCATAAATCTTAGCAGCAACAAAAATCTGTCACGAGTCATGAACTTATTGAAAGTTGGGGTGGCGATGAGAGGGTCGTGCTTCCAATAGTGTTGCAACACATGCTTCTTGATCAGAGGCATGAGGAATAACAAGGCAAAGAACGTCATAAATTCTTCCACAGTCGTATCCACCCAGCCTCGTATTCTCGCTTTTGGAGAAAGGACGTCCAATCTGCCAAACACCCACCTGTAGTAGGCATTTGTTTGGGCAACGATGTACGTCATTACCTCCATATAGAAAAAAGCGAGGAAGAAGTCGCTTTCGTTTGCTTGATCGTCACAGGGCCAGTCGTCAGTTGTTCCTGACGTCCCAGGATTGAACTGGGGCACGTCAGGTACAAAATTGACCCCGTCAGACCAATCGAACGAAGGCAGCTCAGGGATCGGAATGTCGTCTGCGTCTGCTTCATCGTCTGAAATATCGCTTCCATGGTCGCGATACAGCACTGCATCATCATCACCCTCCTCTTCACTTGACAGACGATGCCCTTCCTCATTCTCGTCACCGACGTCGGACTCACTCCCACTGTCCACTCCCAAATCCCCCCACCCTTGGTCCCGTGCTAGGGCTTCGTCGTCGAAACCCGGGCTGCCAATGCCCTGCGAATCACCATCAAACAGCAGGGCGGCATACTTTGATGGTGTCAGAGTTTTCCGGGTCACTTTAGCACGTGCGGGAGTCTTATGGACAGGGACAGCAGAGGCAGTGGCAGGGGAGGCGGTAGGGGCAGCAGTGGTGCGTGGTCTTGTGGCCCTGGAGGCAGGCAAGATGATGGTGGTGCCTGTCGCCCTTCTCTCTGTTCCTTGGGCAGGGGCGGCAGGGGCGGCAAGGGCAGCAGGGCCGGCAGGGACACCAGGGCCAGCAGGGCCAGCAGTCGCTTTCCCTCTCCCCTTCCCTTTTCCTTGGGCAGGGGCGGCAGGAGCAGCCGGGCCAGGGGCGGCTGGTGGTGGTGGTGGTAGGAGCACTGTGGCTTTAATTTTTCCTGCCCCCGCAGGTTCTGCAGCCCTAGGGCGGCCTCCTGCATCGCTGGTACCAGTGGCAGGGGTGGCAGTGGTGGCAGTGGTGGTTGTTGTAGTGGCCTGGGTCGTGGTGGCAGTGTCCCGAAACACCAATGACCTCTGTACCTTTGTTGTGCTTGCACGTGTTTTTCGTGCTTTGGGTGCTGGTCTTTCGTCCTCAGAGCTGTAGGGCGTGTCGTACTGGTAGGTAGGGTCTTTAGCAGCCACCCTCTGCCTTCCACGGCGGCTAACACCACCAGAAGGAGGGCTGGTTGTGTCATCAGGGAGCGAGCGTGAGGGACGTGTGGGCTCCATGACTAGTGGTTGGTTACTGGCGCGGTGGTGCTTGCACGAGTGCGGGGCGAGCGTTTGGCGGGGTGGTGTCGAGAGCTGACATGTAGTACTATACCCACACCAATTTTCAGCCGCCTGGCTATAAACGCGCGGTTTTGGTACGCGTTCAAAAGCTCTGCTCTTAAGAGTCTCCCCGCAGTCCGCCGGGGGAACTCTTAAGAGTCTCCCCGCAGCTCCCGGGCTAATATGCACCTGTCCGTACACTCTTTATATAAACTCTCTTCTTTAAGTCTGTCTTTTCGTTATCATGATCCTTAACTAATTGCTGATGTTTGAGTTTTCTCGGCTTGGATGTCCGCCTCCAATTTTGGTACTCTAAGCTCTACGTTGGAACGTAGAGGCTACTACTAAATTGGGAGGTTTAACGACCCTCCCAATACCAAATGAGGTAAACCTCCTATTTGGTTGTAGCCTCGGAGTATCCAACGTCATAGTCTCCCTCCCACAGACCGTACCCCTGCCCATCCAATCTTGCCTCTTTTGTAGCTTGATATCGAGATGCCCTTTAATCCGGAACGGGTTAGAAGGTACGCCCCTGACAGCGGCGTGAAGAGCCAGATGGAATGGCCTAGTCGACAACTTTTTCTTTTCTTTCTCGTTTCTCTTTTCAATTTTCTATTAAAAAGACCTCAAAAGTATGTACAACGTACCTAGTAGAGAGAGTAAGGTGCTACTCTAGATGTTATCGATTTAATTCGCGCTATGTGTATACGATAATTGCCGCTCTAGAGCGAAGCAGATTACATCGTCATAGTATAAGCTCTACGTTGGATACTCCGAGGCTACAACCAAATAGGAGGTTTACCTCATTTGGTATTGGGAGGGTCGTTAAACCTCCCAGTTCACTCGCCGTGTACCCCCTGTACTGGTCAGCCAAGACTTTCGATGACACCCCACGAGAATGACTAAGTGTTTTATCTACCTTAGGTATGGCAAAACTGAAATCTTGAGACCCTGAGTTTCTATCACTTGACCCGCCCCTGGGAGTTGACTCGACGTCCTCCGTCCCCACCTCTGAACTGCCAGATTGAACGTTAGACACGGTAGAGGTAGGGATGGAGGCTGGTGGACGCGACCCCGGCGTTTGCCGGTGCCGCGAGCTCGTCGCCTCCGTACGGGACTGTTTACTACCTTCCCATCTGAACTTCGGCCACTAGACGCCGCCGAGTCAGTTTTCTGTTTCTTATGAGTCTTTGAAGTCTCTGCCGATGACTTCGTAGACCTCTTGAGAGGTGATCTCGACCTGGACCTTGATTGATCTCAAGGGGGGGGGGGGTTTGTCTGAGTTGAAGAGTCACTACTATCACTACTGCTCACTGTTGCTTTCGAAAGAACTTTAGGCTTAGTTTTAGACTTAGAACTGGACCGGGAAGGAGGAGTTTTATGAACTTGAGATTTAATAATCAAAAGGTCCCAAAGCGCTTTATCATCGCAATGGAGTGCTTTATGAGCTATGTCTTTGGTGTAGTTATTAAAAGTAGATTTAATCTCTTGCAAGGCTACTAGGCATGACTGATCTCGTTGATTAAGAAGACCACTCCTGAGGTCTGTGCAAATTCCGCATTTCTTGGATATCCAGACGCCTCTGGAGCGGTCCAGACACTTAACACAGAGTTTATGGTTAAAGACCGGAATTAATAAACACGTAGGAGTAGAGCACAGAGTGACTAAAGGCATGATGGTGACAAAATTACCACCCCCCACCCAGAATCGGCCCCCTTCCTTGTGTCCTGTGCCGAGGTTGCAGTGCTGTGATCTGGAAAGAAAATTTCCAGGAATCAATGCTCATAAGGATAAACTGAGACATTCACATACCACTTTACCCCAAATACGCCGGAAAACTAGATATAGCAACACTTTGCTACTCTAATTTCCCGCCGTACTTTTCTTTGAAAAGACCCCGAAGACCTTTTCTATGAAGGTTAATAACTGCTTATCTATGACCATGTGTCACCGACCCATATTTTGAGATTAATCCTTTCGGATGTTTTATTAACTAACGGATAGTCTACGAAGACCTGAGTGATAGTTAATTACCCCTCTGGACTTTTCCGCCGGGCGGAGTTAGTCGTTCTACGCCGCGTGAGGCTATCTGTATAGGCGAGTTCTTTCCGGCCAGGCCGAAAACAATCCCTTTTGGACCTTCACTTCCGCCGGGAGTCTAGTGGTACTACTGACCACGCCGGGTTTATTGGATCTATTCCCTGCCCGCCTTTGAGGCGAGCCTCCGGCATCAATGCCCGATAAAATATCGCCGGAGGGAAACACCAAACCTTGCGAGTGCTGACTTGTCCGGGCAAGGGCAGCCACTCACAAAACCCACACCAAATAAGTCAGACCATCTCCTGACACCCTTCAATCATGTACAGTACAGTATAATAGCACCACATGATAACGAAGGACATATCTTAAGGCTAATAGGCCTAATTATTACAGTATATAATTAAGCAATTAATAATACACCCTAGCCGTAGATAAATAATCCCTAACTGAGGCTGGCCACGAGGCAGACGGTAAGTATCACGACAAAGACGATAACCTTACCTCCCAAGACGACACAGCAACCAGCAACACTTCTTACAGTTTCTTACAGTAGATCCTCTGGAAAAAGGCAAACTAGGCCTGTGTATCCAGCTCAGTACCAGTACTTGCACTGCTGCGGTCGTTTACGGTGTTGGCGGCGGCGGTAGCAGACGCAACATTTTTACTATTCTGTATTTTTGTTTTTTAATCAAACTTCAAATCTTGTCTTCCCCATGCTTTATCAAGATTACTCTCAAACTCCCTTATTGATTCTGAATCGACTACTTACTGGGGCAGTGCGTTCCACTCATTTACCACTCTATCAAAAAATGAGTTCTTTGCCTTCTCAAGCCTATTTCTTTCTTTGTAAATTTTCTTAGAGTGTCCTCTCGTTCTTGTTCCCTCCCACATCAAGAAGATACCCTCACACATATCCTCATCGTACTTTCCTGACACTATCCTAAAAGTCTCTATCATATCCCCTCTCTTTCTCCGATATGCCAGTGTCAGTCCGATACACGCGTCGCCGGCCGCCAAAGCGGTAAAAAGCAAAATCGGACTCTGGAAAGTTCCCCGCCACGTGGGACAACTCTTAGAACCAGAGCGTCTGCTAAATAATTATAACACACGTTACCCCCATATGATAGATGGCAAGTAATTCAGCTCCGCGTATATATAGCCTCCTAAATAACTAGGTAAGAGCAAAGCTAGAAATTAAAACAAAAAATAAAAACAAAGGCAAGCGTGTCCCAAGCGGACCGCATGGACGCCTAACACTGTACCCTATTTATTAGTGGCCCCTCCATCATTGACGAACATGCCTACTGTATTACATAAGGCATCCTCTTACCCCCCTGGGGGTTAGGGAATAGAATATGCCCCACGTGCCTTCTGCGTGTCGTAAGAGGCGACTAAAGAGGTTGGGTCGGTGGGCTTGCGACCCCCACCCGGAAAAAATATCTAAGCAAAGAAAAACGAACGAACAGCCTCGGATGCGGACGGAACCAACGTTGACGAACCACGACCGACTAAGGACATGCCTTCGGACATTCTGAGAATGGCTACGTGGAATGTTAGTGGCATGAATGATGGCACAAAAGAGAGAGAGGTTCTGGAAGTGTTAGTGAATGCCAGGCTGGATGTATGTGGAATGACAGAGACCAAATGGAAAGGTTCAGATGTGAGAGAGTGGGAGTGTGGAATGGGTGTGTGTGCTGGAGTGAGTGAAGGAACAGCGAGAGAAGGTGCATGTTTGTTTGTAAGTAGCAAATGGAAGGAATGTGTAAGAGAGTATGGGTCTGTGGGTTCAAGGATTGTGTGGGTGAGAATGAAAGTAGGAATACAAACGTGGGTGATTGTATGCGTGTATGCCCCGACAGAGGATATACTTGAAAGAAAGAAAGAGGAGTTCTGGATGAATGTGGAGGCGTGCCTGGAGAAGTTTGACAAGAACGAAAGAATATTTCTGATTGGGGATATGAATGGTAAGGTGGGTGATAGGAAAGTTGAGGGAGTGGTGGGAGGGTGGGGGGTACCATCAGAGGTGAATGGGAATGGTAGTGCACTTGTGGACGTATGTGTGGGGAGGAGGCTGTGGATAGCCAACACCTTCTTCCGACACAGAATGATCCACAGGTACACGTGGAAACGGATGTTGACGATGAAGGATAAGACAGTGGTGGAACGAAAGTCATTGATTGATTATGTATGTGTGGATGAACGAATGAAGAAATCTGTGATGGATGCTAGGGTGTATAGGGGTATTGGAGGGGGTCTGTCTGATCATTATGTACTGGTAGCTAAGGTTAGGATACAAAAGAAGTGGGTGAGGAGAGCGGGAGGGAGGCGAGAGGAGGGTGGAATGGTGAGGAGGGTGGAGAGGTTGCAGGAGGAGGAAGTCAGGGAGGAGTACAGGAGAGCAGTGGAAAGACGACTAGGTGGGTTCGACCTGGAAGTTATGGAGGAAGTGGAGGAGATGAGCAAGGTGTTTAAGGATGAGATCTGTGCAGCATGTGAGGAGGTGTGTGGAGTGAGGAGAAGAGGGAGGGGAGTGAAAGGTACAGCATGGTGGACAGAAGAGGTAAGAATAGCTGTGGAAGAAAAGAAGAAAGCATATAGAGAGTGGTTGGGTAGTAGAGGGAATGAAGATTCCGAGAGACAGAAACGAGCGAGGTACGTGGAGAGTAAGAGGGTGGTGAAGAGAGTAGTGAAGGAAAGTAAGAGAAGAGTAGATGAGGAATTTGGAAGGAATCTGAGTGTAAAATGGAGGGAGAGTAAGAAACTGTTCTGGAAAGAAGTCAAGAAAGTTAGGGAAGGTAGCAAGGGAAACAGTAAGGGTGTGAAAGATAAGAATGGGAGAATGCTAGCCGAGAAGCAAGAGAGAGTCGAAAGATGGAGGGAGTACTTCAGTGAGTTGCTAAATGAAAGGAATGAAGAGCCAGCAAACATAGCTGGATATGGTATGGGAGGGAGAAGAAGAGAAGTAGTGGAGGAGGAGGTGGGGATCAGGAGGTCAGAAGTGTGGGAAGCCATGAAAAGAGTGAAGTTGGGGAAAGCACCAGGAACAGATGGAGTGTGTGGGGAAATGTTGAGGTATGGTGGTGAGATAGTGATAGAATGGGTATGGAAAATGTGCAAACTAGCATGGGAGAAGGGGAGTGCACCCGATGACTGGAAGACTGGCATAATAGTCCCCCTATATAAGGGCAAAGGGGAAAGAGGAGTGTGTGGTAACCACCGAGGAATATGTCTTCTAAGCGTAGTAGGGAAGGTATACAGTAGGGTAGTGATTGAGAGAGTGAGAGTGAGAACGGAGAAATGGATAGGCGACGAGCAGGGAGGTTTTAGGAAGGGAAGAGGATGTGTAGATCAGATTTTTACCCTGAATTGTGTTGTGGAGAAGTATCTGGAGAAGAAACAAAATGTGTATGTTGCATTTATGGACTTGGAGAAGGCCTATGACAGAGTGGATAGAGAAGGTTTGTGGAAAGTACTTAGAATATACGGAGTAGAGGGCAAGTTGCTGAAAGCAGTGAAGAGCATGTATGAGGGTGCAAAGGCGGCAGTACGTGTGGAGAGTGAGCAGAGCGAGTTCTTTGACCTGAATGTTGGTTTGAAACAGGGGTGTGTGATGTCCCCGTGGTTGTTTACTGTATATATGGATGGAGTTATGAAAGAAATACTATCAAGAGCAGTGGATGTTGGTGTATCGCTGAAAAGGGAGGGAATTGAGTGGAACCTATACTGCTGTTTGCGGATGATACAGTTCTGATGAGTGATAATGAATGGGAGTTGCAGGGTCTGGTAAATGAGTTTGGAACAGTGTGCGAAAAACGGAATTTGAAGGTAAATACGGGGAAGAGCAAGGTTATGGTCTTCGAAAGGGGTGAAGTCACAGAGTGTGAGGTGAAGCTGAACGGTCAGGCTATGGAGATCGTCAACTCTTTTAAGTATCTGGGCAGTGTGTTGAGTAAAGATGGGACTATGGATGAAGAGGTGCGGGAGTGGGTACAACAGGGGAAGAGGGTTGTAGGAACGCTAAAAGCAGTAACAAGAAATAGGGTGGTCAGTATGGAAGTGAAGAAGTCCTTGCATGACAGTGTGGTAATCCCGACACTGACTTACGGAAGCGAAGCATGGACGTTGGTTGAGAGACTCAGACCAAGAGTGAGAGCAGTGGAAATGAATTACTTAAGGAGTGCGTGCGGAGTTACATGGAGGGATAGACAGACTAATGAGGAAGTAAGAAGGAGGTGTGGTGTGGAGGTAGATGTGCTGGAAAGTGTGAAAAGGAACAACTTGAGATGGTTCGGCCATATGGAACGTATGGAAAGCGAGAGAATGACTAAGAGGGTGTACGAGAGCGAGGTGGAGGGACAGAGGGGGAGAGGTAGACCGAATATGAGGTGGAAGGATGGAGTGAGGAACTACATGAACGAAGGCGGTGCTGGTTGGGGGGAGGGGCGTCGACTGACTGGGGACAGAGGTGCATGGGGGCGGTTCGTTCGTGGCCACCCCTTCGGGGATCACGGCGTCAGGCAATAGATAGATAGATAGATCCTCTTCAAACACTAATCCGCCGTAGTTTGAATCTACCGCACAGAGCATTTAAAATCTGAGGAGCCTTCATCATGAGCGCACGCGACCTCACTCATGGCTTCAGTCATTATGAATTGGGTTCTCACTACGAAAAAACTTCGTAAAAAATAAAAACAAAAACAAAATAAGAATAACTATCCAATAAGCTTTCCATCATATCGTGGATGTACTTGTGTGGATCTTTGACCAGACGCTGATTCAGGCGTCATTCTTCCTTCTCTGGTCTGCGCTCACCCCGCCCGGACGTGTCTCCCCACGCTCCGCTGGTTCCGCATTTGCTGCGTCCCTAGTGAGTTTTTTCTCATTTGTTTACTCCGGGATGTATCGAGTAAGGTTAGGATATGCGTAGCAGGAGTGTCCTGGGCTGGTTGCCCGCAGTGCAGTGTATTTTGGGTCGTGTGTTTGGAGCATCTATTTCGGATGTACCCTCGTGGTCCTGTTTTGGACGTGTGAACTTTTTCACAGTTAGTTAGCTTGTGTTGCAGGCGGCTTTCATTACGCGCTTTTTGCTGCCTTCTATCTTTCTGATGAGGTAGTGTTTGTTTTGCTGACGTTCCCAGCGTATTTTTCTTCACTTAGTGAAGTTTTTTCTGGGTCCCGAGTCAGTCTTCCCTTTGCCGGAAGTAATTGCTACAGTGGTGTGTTGGCGGTGTTTCCTGTTGATATTTCCAGTGCTTTTGTTTATATTTCAACGTTTTTGTGCCGTCTGCCTAGGCCTAGCCAGCCGCTCGTAGCTTTGCCACATGTACAAGTGTTATTGATTTATTTATAAATATGTACTACTGTGTCATGTGTATCCTGGTTTAGTTGTGTATTGGCTAATTCCACGGACTATTTATGTTTCCTGGATTAGTTGTGTATTGGCTAATTCCACAGATTATGTTTGTGGGCCCTCGGTTAGTTGTGTTTTGGCTATCTCTCGGGTCCTATGTGCGTTCAGATGGTTTCTGGACGGGGTGGGTTACTTTCCGGCGGGTTTTTCTCGGTTACACCATGAAAACCCCGCCCGAGAGCCGAGTTTTGGCCACGCGTGGTTTCAAAAACAGGCTTGTGTCCCTGGCGAGTAGGTGTCTGTGGCTCTCCAGGACTGCGTCTCTGTGATGGTGCCTGTTTCAGGTTCCCTATGATTCCCGGCGGAATGGCTGTACCCATCTAACATTGTTCATGCGGACATATGTTATGAAGTTTTTCTACCAGGTTTTACAAACCAAAGGAAAAACCTAGCTGTTGTTGTGGGGTTTCCTCCCCGGCGATCTTTTACAAAGAAGTGGGGATAGGAACTTATGGGGTTAACGTTTAAACATCAGATCTCACCCGGCGGGTGCACCTTGGTGGGGTGGGATGAACGAATTGGTAATTCAGTTTAGTTAACCGGTCCATTTAGTGATACTATATGTATCGCCGCCTTCACACATACGGCGATCGAAGGCTCAATTAGGGTTAACATCTTTTCATAAGTTTTTCACACCCGGCGGGTGCTCCTGGGAGGAGGAAATAAGGAATTTACAATTCAATTTAGTTAACCAAATAATTGAGAGATACGTTAGTGTATCGCCGCCTTCAACATACGGCGATCTATATGACAATTCGTTAGAAGTCAGATCTCGTATCAGCCTGCCCAGTGTTAATCTGCAAGATAATTCAGGGGCCGGCATCTTTGTGGGGGGTTGTTTTCCAAAAATTGAATCTTGAAACAGTCACCACCAGAAAGACTATGTTTATAAACGCCATACTGGTATTTTATATTATGTCAGAGGGTATTCTTAACTTTCTTAAGACATGTCTAGATATTCGGAAATCTTTATTGAACCCCGCCGCGTAACGAGCTGTGATCGTTGTGACATTACGTCTCGTTACCCGGCGGGTTATTAACACTTGTGTGCGAACATGTTGGGTTAACCTTATGAGCATTAATTCCTGGAAATGTTCTTTTTTTCCAGGGCTGGGCTCCGGCGGACCAATACAGAACCTGCAGTAGTTTCCCCACCAGTCTCTTTGCCCCAGTTTTTGCTTTATGCATTACTCCAACCTGTGCTGGTATCCCTCTTTTTGCGCACACTTTTTATCAAGTGTGTTAAATGTCTAGACCGTTCAAGGGGTCTGTGGGTGATGCGCAACTGTTCCTTTTGCTCCCAACTCAGTGTAAAAGTATTAAAGGACAATGATAAGACCGCAGCGGTCGCCTTACGAGAAGTTAGGCAACAAATGGCAGCTTATACTACTATTGTGGCTCATAAGTCACTTCAATGTGACAACGTCCCACTTTGGGATAGGCTTCTAATTGACCACCCTCCCCCTAAACGTTCCTCTCGAGTAACTATCCGTAAGCCGGCAGAGACTGGACAGGGTTCTGTGTCATCTCCTGCCCCAGCTACTTCGAAACGTCAACGTGAGCCTACACCCCCGGCGGCAGCCTCCTCGTCTCGGGCGAGATCTAGGTCTAGGTTACCACTTAGACACCAGCCTCCCAGTCTTGCATCTTCACCATCGAGTAAGAAGAGTAAGACGGAGAGTTCCACCAGTGGTCACGGCGATAAATCCTCCAAATCAAAGAGTAGTTCACGGTCACACCGCAGCCATAAATCTTCGAGAAAGGATTCCCATGATAGTAAGGCCTCCCGACATTCGCCGGAATCTAGTACTTCTCGTCATACCTCTACCCCAGACAGAGCTAGTGTTCGGTCTCAGGGGTCCAGTGTAGTGCCTGTACCTAAAGATATTTTACCAATTAGCATTTTAACCCTGGATTTGGAGAGTTCAGGGAGCTCAGTGGTTGAGAGTGTTTCGGACTCCCAAGGGAGTGTAGGCCAAGGCCTCGGTGTTTGGCGATATTCTCGACCAGTACCTGACCACCCACTTCTGGCTCAAACTACTCACACAGTGGCTGACGTCCACCGGGACGCGGCGATCCCATCCTCTATTCCTGACTTATCTTGGCGACAAGATGGTACCCCAGCTTCGGCAGTATCCTCTCATGAGGAACAGGATGATAAAGACGAGGTTTCAATTATATCAGATATGGAAGTGCAAGAGTCGGGTTCAGGCTTAGACGCCGCACAAGATCTTATTGATTCACCATTGAGTACATCATCTAATAAATTTGTCACAGCACAGGAAATTGATGGGCTACTAGTTAATGCTTTATCTAAAAATTTTGGCCAACAGCCGGAAACTCCTACAGTGGACCTGGGAGCTCCCACGACAAGCTCTACGGTATGGCCTCTGATGACTTCTATTGCTTTGCCTCAGATCCCTCACCCTCCCTCTATGTCACCATCGGTGGTCACTAGGCCTGCTACGGCGGCATTGACCACTTCGAATGTAAGGGCTATAACGGATGTCAATCCGCCCCCTTTAGACAAAGCTCCTCTCAGAAAGGTAGCTATGCCCTTGCTTTACGGACCAGACGAGTCATGGGTCCTTTTGACCCCCACTAAGCCAGAGCTCGCCCAACCTACCTTGTCAGGGGAACTCCCAGTGCCGCAAGAGTGGGTCATCCAAGGCAATAAATCTAAGAAATTAAGGGCCTTGGATACTTTGGGGAATGTACTAGATGTCAATGTAAAGGTGATACCTAGTTATTATCACCAGGACTATTTTGTTTATGCTGCTAAGCCTGCTTTACCCTCTGCCTCAGCTTCAAAATTGTTTTCTGACTGGTCTAAGCATGATGGGTTTAATGACATTAACCCTCCAACCCCGGCTAGGGTAGATCGTGACTGTACTCTGTGTCCGGGGGTTTTGAGGAATTTTGGTCCATGTTGATTCACCTGTTACTCCTGAAATACATGACACAAAGTTATTAAAAAAAAAAAAAAATGTTGCACAAACCTTCATGTGTAGAATGCCGTTGAGTAGAGGTCTCTAGCCCAAGTGATTGCATAATGGCGAGCGCGGGAAGTGGAGTGATTTTTATGCGGGAAAATCTTCCCGCGTTCGGATGCGTCGCCTTGGCCCAGGCCCCGGCTTGGCTAACCTACTGCGCACTTAGCCACTCGTCGCGCCAGAGTTTTTACCTCCCGGAGGCGATTTTATTTATTGATAGTGATGTTATTATAGTTATTTGGAGTCCAATTATATAAAATATGTGTATTAGGCTATCATTGTCAATAATATTTCACATTTTCACTCGATACCGTAGTTTTTTATGAGTAATTGAGGCTGGTTATTGTTATATTAGGCAGTGATTATTCGTTATCACAGGTGTTTATTATACTTTGGCCATCTAATATTAGTTCGTGTGTCACTTTCACTTTGGTAAATATGCTTGAGAGAGTGTCACTGTCACTGATAATGCTCATTTTCACTTGATACGGTACATTTTATTAGTAATTGAGGTAGGTTATTGTTATATTAGGCAGTGATTATTCGTTATCACAGGTGTTTATTATACTTTGGCCATCTAATATTACTTCGTGTGTCACTTTCACTTTGGTAAATATGCTTGAGAGAGTGTCACTGTCACTGATAATGCTCATTTCACTTGATACGGTACATTTTATTAGTAATTGAGGTAGGTTATTGTTATATTAGGCAGTGATTATTCGTTATCACAGGTGTTTATTATACTTTGGCCATCTAATATTACTTCGTGTGTCACTTTCACTTTGGTAAATATGCTTGAGAGAGTGTCACTGTCACTGATAATGCTCATTTTCACTTGATACGGTACATTTTATTAGTAATTGAGGTAGGTTATTGTTATATTAGGCACTGATTATTCGTTATCACAGGTGTTTATTATACTTTGGCCATCTAATATTATGTCATGTGTCACTTTCACTTAGTTATATGCTTTGTAAACGTTTTATATACAATTTATTGTGTCTTTTTTCACTTATTTATATATGTTTTCATAATACATGACTTTTTTATCACAATACATTGTTTTATTTCCACTTGTTGCCTATATACATACATATTGTCAGTCTTTGGTACTTTCACTATGATTATTAGTTAGTACTCCTGCTTGGTGTGGTATTCAGCAAAGCACGGTATAGCACATAGTGACAGCTGGCACTCCACACACTGCATGGTGGTCTTTTTCTGCTTCCTCGGCCTCACCTGGCTGTTCCAGCAGACATGGCACCGCCTTCTGCTAATGGTGACTCCATCTCGTTCCAGAGGCAGGTAACCGAGCTTGTGCACATTTAGATACTGTGCACACTGCATACGGTCCTGAACGGGGCGCCCAGGTTGTGCCACTGCCCTCTGTGGCGTAGCATACCTGTCCAGGAGCTCCACCAACACCTGTTTTTGGAAACCTCCGCAGGCTACTGAACTTCCTGGGTGTGCGCGGATTCCGAAGCCTGTAGATATTGTAGGCATTCAGCATTGACATGTCCACCATGTGCAGAAAGAACTTTTTGTACCATCTGCACGAGGTACGCAGACAGTCGATGAAGCCTATCTGCATGTCGGACTTGTCCACCAGCCTCATATTTATGTTGTAGTCCATTACAGCATCGGGCTTGGTCACCCTGACTTGGGTGCGGCGATCCACCTTGCCAGTCTCAACCATTTCCCCCTTGTGGACGGTGCTCAGGAGGTTGACCTTCCGCTGGTCGTGCCAGTGAATAGCCAGAATGGGTCCCGACTTCTTTTTGAAGACATCGCCTTTCTTGGTTTTAGGAGGGAAAGTTGGCATGCCCTTCCTTTTCGCTCTAACTGTGCCTACAGTCCCCGTCTTGCGCTGATGGAGGTACTTTGAGAGAGTGGGGGACGTGTAGTAGTTGTCCGTGTAGAGGACGTGATTCTTCTGGAAGTACCGGTTCATCATGGCTTGAACCACTGCTCCGCCAAAGCCAATGAGGGGGTCTATTTCCACGTCCCCTTCCTTCCCGCTGTAGACCAGGAAGTCCAGGACATAACCAGTTTGGCAATCGCACAGCACAAAGAACTTTATACCAAAGCGATGTCTCTTTGAGGGGATGTACTGCCTGAAGCTCAGCTTTCCCCGGAACAGCACAAGAGACTCGTCAATACAGACGTTGCAGAAGGGCGTGAAGTATGACGTGAAACGTTCTCGCATCATCTCGTACAACGTCCTAATCTTCCACAGCTTGTCAGAGAGATGCATGTCGGTGTTGGTGACAAGATGGAGCGCTCCGAGGATGTCGAGGTACCGGTCCCGAGAGATGTATTTCCCGAAGGCAGGGGTGGATATCAGATCTTTGGTGATCCAATAGTCAGCCAACCTGTGCTTCTTTACATGAGGCATTAGCATGGTGATTGCCAGGAACACCATGAACTCGGGATGAGTCACTGGGGTCCACCGCTTCATGTGGCCCTTGGTCACCTTGCCAAAAAAGTTCACCTGGATTTGGTGGTGCTTGTTTGTCTCTTCTATGACAAACTCAGTAACCTCCTTATCAAAAAATGCCTCAAAAAGCTCATGTGGTGGAGCATTGGGGCCTGCGGGAAAACTTGGGGTAACTCCTGAACCCTCCTGTACCTCATCAAAAGGGGTAACATCAGGGTCATTCACTTCATCAGCAGCCACATCCTGCCAGTTGAAAATATAAAATGGGTCCTGCTGGCGACGCTTACGAGGAGCTGCAGCTGGGGCAGCACGCCCACGAACTTTGGCGGCGCGCACCCTAGGGCGGCCAGGAGCGCGACGGCGCCCAGGCCCAGTCCGGCGGCCAGGGCGGCCAGGAGCACGACGGCCCTGGGCAAAGCGTCTGGGTTGAGGGTCGTCGATGTCCATAAAGTCATCGTCGTTGTCGTCAGAGCCGTCATCTTGCCCTGACGGTGGACCCAGGTAATCATGGCCAGAGTCATCTGTGAGGTGCCCTTCATCTTCAGACCCCCCCTCATAATCTCGCGGGGAACGAATGATGCGTGGGCGGCGTGTAGGTCGGCGAGGTGGGGAAGGAGTGGCAGGTGAGGCTCTGTCATCTTCATGCAGAGGTTCGGGGCTCCTTGGCCTACGACGATTCGTAGACAGCACTGGTTCAGTGTCTGTAGGTGCAGGTATGGATGCGAGGTAAAAACATTGTCAGGAACCTCTGTTGTAGGCTGGAGAGGTGGGGTGGACCCTGGGGAAACTTGCGGGGGCGTATGGCTGGGACCGGCAGGGGTGGAAGCCGCGGGAGCCTCGAACAAAGAGCGCCTACTTGTAGCTCCTTTTTTCACATATTTTCTCCCTTTTCCCTTTTCTGTAGTAGTATGTCTCCTCTCGGGGGAAATAGGGGGTAAATAGGCCGAAAGTGGGGGGTCCTCAACCCTAGGCAGTGCTGGTGGTGGTGGGGAAGAATGGCGGGCGCCTGGGGCAACTTGGGTGGCGTGGGTAGATAAGGAAGACAATGGCGGGTCAACCTCACCCTCACGCTCAGCCTCACTGGCACCCTCACGCACTGCTCCCTCACCAAGTTTTAGGGCCTCTTTCCTGGCTGCCGCGGCCGCCTTTTCAAGAACTTGCTTCTTATAAAAGCGTATCTTGAATGGGGATTTAGCTGGCGAAGGGCTAGGTGTCGTGTCACTCAACCTAAACTTGGCAGTCGACCTAGTGCTGTCCCATTCGCTCACTCTCACTACACTCTCATCACCTTGCACAACTATATCACGTTCAGTACTATCATCACTTTCATCGTCATCGTCAAATCCAAACAAATTGCGCGTCTCTTTCATGAATTTCGTCTAGATCGTCTAAATTTTCACTATAGTGAGACTGATAAGACTCGGAGCTATCACTGCCCAAGTCATCAACACTATTTTGTCCTTCACCACGTTCATAACTCCTCAAAGCTATTTCAATACCTCCGGGAGTCAACGCATCTTGTACGTGCCTTTGCGTTAGGGCGCGACGAACATGGGCAGGCGTCAGAGGGAGCAGGGAATCGGACACAGGGGAATCACTTTTTGGGCTAGTATCCATGTTGGCGGCAGGGTAGAGACTGTTTTGGTGGCGTACATGGTGTCTGGTGGCGTCACCTAGCGACCACGGAACAAAATTTTTACGCGCGCCATTCGAAAGCACATACGCAAGCAATGGTACAATGTTGTACCACCCGGGTTCCTCGGGTCAAAACATAATGGTACACACGTGTACCACCCGGGGTTGAAGGGTTAAGACACTGTCAGCTCTCACTCCAGAACTCGATTTGCAAACCGTCACAGACGCAGCCGCTAATCCAGTCTTGAAGGTGGGGCAGTTGGGTCCAGGACCTTGGGTGGAATGGGAGACAGAGGCTCAAAACTTTGCGACCACATTTACTTCCAAAACTTCCCACCAGATCCCTCAAGATACTCATTCTTGGTTCTCCATGCCAGTGTTTTCTGCCGGCGGAGTCCCTTCAGCCTTGTTTGCTTTCTTAGCTGCCCCTAAAATTAATCTTTGTGAACTAAAAGACCCTTTCACTACCCCAACTCACCTAGACCGAGAATTTAGGCTACGGGGGCAAGCTTTTCGCCTGTTCTCCCAATACATAGTGTCACAACAAAAGAATGCAGAATGAAGTGAAGGACGGACTAGGCACGGCTACTCGGCATGACCACAGGGAAGAGAAGGCAGGATGACGCGACTCGGTTCAGCGTCTCAGATAAGGATCCACAGCAAGACATCCACAAATGTTGGGAAGCTTTATTATAGCATTTCTTAAGTAGATTTTTATTTTTTATTTTTTACAAAGTTTTTCGTAGTGAGTACCCAATCATAATGACGATTCCATAAGAGAATGAGCGTACCCTTATGACGTAGGTACTCTTTCTCCCTGTGGCGGGTTGTTTCAAACAGGCTGACGCGGGTGCTTGAAAGAGAGCTATTATGTAATAGACATATCGTCAATGATGGAGGGGACACTAATAAATTTGCTCTTTGTGTAACTGAAGAGACAGAAAAAAAGTAGCAGCAAAGGAGACCAGGTAGTGAAACAGGATGTCAAGCAAATATTTTACTCCACCATGAATACTTTCCTGAACAGCTGGTACCTACAACCTACTCATATAACCAATCATCACCATTTAATTTTGTCTTTAATTTTAAGTCTTTAGATAACCAGAAATGTATTACTGTAGAGTAGCCTACCATCAAAATTGAACAGCAACCTCTTAAGGTCACATTTTGTGGGGTATATTCAGGGAGGAGGGCATCAACTTTTGGCCAAAATTTACTGGTAATTATTTCTAATTGGTTACAGTTCCAAACACTTTTGCCTTAACAAAGGCTGGTCAGTATTGGTGAATTCTGGTAGTTCTGCTTTTGTTGATACTATGTAATTTGTGTAAAAGAGGTCCCCTTTATAAGGTAGGGTAGGACTTACTTTGTGCAACTATGTTATGGTAGGTTGTTCAGGCATGTTTTTGTAACTTTGTTTACTATATTTAGATTAGTAAACACCTAATTATATACAGTACTGTCATTGTGCAAAGTTCCTTAACCTCTGGGCTGCGCATAGGGTGTAGTATACACCATTCGCCTGTGCGGAGGTATTTACACTGTTTCCTCACTAAAATCGTTATTTTACCATAAATATAATTAATACTTATCCATATGCGCCTATTTTACGTTTAACATGAAGATAGTAACATGTTACAACAATAAAACAAGTGGGAAAAGTGTTTGGATGGTCAAAATCGCGAATTGAAAGCGAGAGTTTCATTCATCAAGTGTGAGCCAGCCGCCGTCACACCCTCCTCTCACGAGGCCTGGAGAGACACTTAGCTCACTATCTCTATCTCTCTCTCTTTCCCACGCATAGATACACATATATGACCACGCCCTGCTAGCGACTCGCTAATGTTAGCACAAAAATATACCAAAGAATAAGGGAATAACAGGGAAAATAGGTGGTAATTGAAGGGGGGGGGGGGGGGGAAGGAGGGGATGTGGAGGAGTGATATGGCCGAGGGGCAAAAAAAAAAAAAAAATTCAAGTGCTACTGGGGTGTTTTAACTCTCTAAGAGCGGGGGGTCTGTGGCCGTTTTGGGCTATTTCAGGCCATTCTGACTGCTATATCAACCATCAGCATGAAAGGAACTGTATTGTGCCAAAAACAAGGCGGAAATCGCTACACAATGACACCACATACAGCTACGTAGCACTCGTGGAGCCCTGACAGTGTTACCTCAAAGATGGAAGTTTAGCTGATTTTGCTACATTGTTCACTTTTCGCTAACTATTGGTCACACTGTCATCCACCCGTGCGGTGGGGGAACTGGAGTTAGTGTGGGCCGGGAGGCCACAGATGTCGGACGTATGGTTCATTACTGTTCCACCCATTTTCACTAAATCTTCACCCATTTTTCACCCGTTTTCTCCCAGTTTCTTTCACTCGACTTAAGTCGAGCGCCGCTAGTAAAGGGTTAAATGTTTTTTTTTTAGGCCTAGGAAGAGTCTCCCCGCAGTCGCCCAGTAAAACCTCTTAAGAGTCTCCCCGTAGCTGCCGGGTTAATGGCAGATTTTTTCTCTCTGAATTGTATTGACATAAATGAGTTAAACCAAACTATTACCCCTTCACTACCTGATGATTTTACAGCATATACAATAATATGAATTTGGTGCAGTTTGATTTTATAGCACATGCCTATGAGAAGGAATATAGTAAGATTGGCATGCAAATGTAATGTTTTATCCATTATATAATTTCTAAAGACATCAAGTGCAAAGCATAATATTAACTTTGTATATTTAACCCTTAAAAAGCGGCTCACCACATAAGTCGTGTTGAAAAAACTGGCAAAAAACGGGTGAAAAAAGGGTGGAAATCGAGTGAAAATGGGTGGGATAGTAATGATCCATACGTCCGACATCTGTGGCCTCCCGGCCCACACTAACTCCAGTTCCCCCACCGCGCGTGAGGATGACAGTGTAACCAATAGTTCGCTAAAAGTGAGCAAGGTAGCAAAATCAGCTAAACTTCCATCTTCGAGGTAACACTGTCAGTGCTCCACGAGTGCTACGTAGCTGTATGTGGCGTCATTGTGTAGCGATTTCCACCTAGTTTTCGGCGCAATACAGTTCCTTTCATACTGATGGTTGATATAGCAGTCAGAACGGCCCAGAAAGGCCCAAAACGGCCACAGAGCACCCGCTAGAGGAGGGTTAATAATAATGACTAAAAAGACAGGGACATTTTTAGAACTGGTATAAAAGTATCTTGTTTGCCAACCTGATTTGGTGCCAGTGCCAATCAAGCTATTAGTTAGCATATTAGTCAAGCTAACAAGTGGCATCGTAGTGTATGTTATTGGGTTTCCATGATGACAACATATGCATCATCATAGTAAACAGGTTAATGATACATAGAATAAAGATAATATATATATATACCTCAATGGACATAATTAATAATGCAAGGAGACGAAAGGAGCCACGAGCTAACCTTTACTGTAGTAGTAGATTTGTCATTATCCATATGCTGTTTACCACACTTGGAAATAAGTTTTTCATCTTCAGTTTGCCACAAGTTGAAATTCAGAAGAGTCTCCTGTAAATATACATAATCTATATTTTATTAATTTCACCCCAACACCAAACACCTCCAATGAAATTAATGAAAGCATATATTTATTAGTGGCCCCGGAATCATTGACGATTTACAGTAATGGCACTCTTCAAACTCATGCGTCAGCTGTTTGAAACACCCGCCTCAGAGTGTTAAAGAGACCTACATCGTAAGCGTATGCTCATTCACTTACGGAATCGTCCTTATGATCGGGAGCTCACTACGAAAATACTTCGTAAAAAATAATAAAAGAAAAAGAAATTAGAACCACTAAAAGCTATGCTTCCCATCGTGTGGATGTTGATAGCATGGGTGTGCCCGCAGACGTTGCCTAGCCCAGTGTCGTACTTCCTTCAATGATATATCAAGATAACCTAAAAACATCAAATGCGAATGGGAAGGGGATGGAAGGGAGGGCCGGAATCGTCAATGATTCCGGGGCCACTACTAAATATTAGGTTTTCCTTCTTCCCTCCGGGACTCAAACCTATAATCTATTAGTGGCCCCTTCATCATTGACGATATGCCTGATATCTCAAGTCTGGAGGGGGACATTCGTGACAAATATCAAACCACTAACAAATCAACAATAGGATGAGAAAAAACCCAGATATAGAGTTCTAATACTTTATTTTGTACATTCAAAACATTTTATAAAAATTGTAAAAGGAATACAGGTAGCATACTTCAAAGAAGACCTGTGTGCAAACCCTTCTGGCAATTATGGGATATGATTGTAGAACAGTTGCTTAACATAACCTATTAGGTACACTCGGTCAAAAAAGTATCTGCACCCCTACGCTGATCATCTGGTGTGTACAGGTTGTTGTTGTTGTTGTTGTTCCCCAAGCTGCCTGGCCGAACAGCCCCAAGGCCCCGAGCAATTCCAAGGCCATAACCGAGTGCCCCCACAGAACCCTCCCTGCCGACCACAATAAAGTCTGGGTGACCGAAGCCACTCCATGGCGGGGAGCTGAGGAGGGTGCGGAAACGCCCGGGAAACCAAAGCCCCACCCAGGGCCCTGTGCCCCTCAGCAATTATGAAGAGAAAGTTGAGGGGCAAGGGAAAAATGTGACGCTTTGGCTTCCAATCTTGGTAGATTGGGTGGTCAATCCACGGAAAAGACGCCGTCACTTGAGATCTAGAAAATATATAAGTTAAAGGAACAGTCAGAGTAAGCTATGGGTATGGCAGAGATCGCTCAGTTCTCACTCTGATAGACCAGCCCATCACCACATGACTAGAACCCAATCCTCTCAGCATCAGCTAGGAGAGGCCCTAGAAAGCCGCCTTTGGCGGGGGGATAGCACCCCTATTTCAACCCCTTTCGGGGTCGGGCACCCGCCCCCGGCACCTCTACCTACAACTATATCTATGTGTCAGAGACGATCGTCTCTGACACATGGATATAGTTGCAGGCAGAGGTGCCAGCCCTACCGAGATGTATACACCAGATGATCAGCATAGGGGTGCAGATACTTCTTCGACCGAGTGTAAATGTATAAATAGATCATAAATGTATTCAACATTCTAATCATTAAATAAATCTTTGTTTTAGGAATATCTATTCTTATACAAAAATATACAGTACTAACTCATGACTCTGGTAAGTCCCTGAGTATCGTAAGGTACATGCATATCACAGAATATTTGGTCATGTATATCAATACAAAATATAAAGACTTATTGCAAGTAACTGAGGATCTTATGGTAAATGGAGATTACCTAAGCTATATTTCCATGTACAGTATTCGAAATACAAAAACGAAAAACATATTACTGAACTGTACTTCCAGTTCTTAAGATTATGTATATCACAGTGCCTGTGCACTCACAACCTGCCCGGCGGGGCTGAGGGTCTTAGCTATCAATTGCCCCATCCCCCCCTACTTTACTCTTAAAATTAACCTTAATCCTAAAAGCACCAGACTATCAGACCCGTTGTCTCAATGCGACACAGGTTAGGCTCGGTTTATCTAGGGCAATAGATAAGTAACGCGTTAGGAAGGTGTGATTGGAAGCCCATAATTGCGTATTTCCAATATCCGTGATTGAATAATTCTTCAAGAACCTAAGGCACTGCCTATTTACTTACAGTTTCTTACAGTTTCTTACAGTAGATCCTCTGGAAAAAGGCAAACTAGGCCTGTGTATCCAGCTCAGTACCAGTACTTGCACTGCTGCGGTCGTTCACGGTGTTGGCGGCGGCGGTAGCAGACGCAACATTTTTACTATTCTGTATATTTGCTTTATAATCAAACTTCAAATCTTGTTTTCCCCATGCTTTATCAAGATTACTTTCAAACTCCCTTATTGATTCGGAATCGACTACATACTGGGGCAGTGCGTTCCACTCATTTACCACTCTTATCACAAAATGATTTCTTTGCCTTCTCAAGCCTATTTCTTTCTTTGTAAATTTTCTTAGAGTGTCCTCTCGTTCTTGTTCCCTCCCGCATCAAGAAGATACCTTCACACACATCCTCATCATACTTTCCTGACACTATCTTAAAAGTCTCTATCATATCCCCTCTCTTTCTCCTATATGCCAGTGTCGGAAGCCCCAGTGTCCTCAACCTCTGCTCATTTGCCCGCGTTCTTCAACGTTGGTACTAGCTTGCTAGCTCTCCTCTGCACTTTCTCCACTGCTTCTATATCCTTTACCATATATGGAGCCCACACCTGGTTCGCATATTCCAGGTGCGCCCTAACCAGCGCTGTATAGAGATTCCTGAAGATTTCTTCGTCAAGTGACACAAATGTCCTCCTTATCAGCCCTACAATTCTATTGGCTTTGTTTATCTTTTCCGCTAAATGTTCTGAGAAGTTTAACTTATTGTCTATCACTACTCCTATATCCTTTTCTGCATTCACTTCCTCCATCGCTTCATACATACTGTATCCTACCTTGTCTATCTTGCTTGTCCCAATCCGCATGTACTTGCATTTTTTTGGATGAACAGGCATTAACCAATGCTCAGACCATCCCTTCATACCCTCCACATCTCCTTAAAGCAAACCCACATCTTCCTTACTCCTCACTCTTCTATACAGCTTAGTGTCATCCGCATACAGGTATACCTCACTTCCATTAGTTATAACTTCAGGTAAGTCGTTGATAAATATAACGAACAGTAGTGGTCCCAACACAGATCCCTGAGGTACCTCACTTGTAATTTCCCTCCACCCCGAGCCTATTCCATTCACCAGTACCCTCTGTCTCCGATCTTTCAGGAAGGCTTCTATCCATTTCACACATTTCTCCCCTATATTATAGCTTCTAACTTTCTCTATTAACCTTTTATGTGGGACCTTATCGAAGGCCTTCATAAAATCGCAATATACCACGTCTATTACATCACCATCCTCTAGAATTTGCATCCAATCATCTACCACCTTAATTAGCTGTAGTACCGTCGACCTCCCCGGCAAGAATCCGAACTGTCTCCCACTGAAAAGTTGGTTTGATTTCATATGCTCCATTATTCCTTCTCTAATTACCGTTTCCATTAGTTTACACACAACACTTGTCAAACTGACTGGTCTATAATTTCCTGGGTCATTTCGCTTTCCCTTCTTAAATATAGCTGTTATGTTCGCCTCTCTCCAGTCCATCGGGATTTGTCCTGTATTAAACGATACCTCAAATAACATTTTTAATGGCTCTACCAACATCTCACCTCCTTCCTTTATGATTCTTGGGTGTATCTACTGCCCGTTACAATAAGGTCCAGAATTTTCTTACAGCAATTATGGAAACTGAAACTATATTGGGACGATCCGCTACCTGACGACTGCGCTACCGAATGGTCTACAGTTACCAAGGACCTGCACCTCTGCTGTGACTACTTATCCTCGGAGGACGTTATATGCTGATTCAGTGGAACTTCATGCGTTTAGCGATGCAAGTGGTGTCGCCCATGGCACTGCAATATATTTTGTGAGCCCGAAACATAGCTGTCTGGTCATCGCTAAAGCAAAGGTCGCTCCCATAAGATCCATAACTATACCAAGATTAGAGCTAACTGCTGCTTTGCTAGCTGCCAGATTAATCAAATTTGTGGAGGAAGTCTATCATAATATTGTAAAAGTCGACAAAATTGTTTTATGGTGCTACAGCCAGGTTACATTGCATTGGTTGCGTAGTATGAAGAAGCTTCCAGTGTATGTCGCAAACCGAGTTGACAAAATCAAATCCCTTCTTCCGACTGTAGAATTCCGGTACGTGTCCTCTAAAGAAAACCCTAGTGACTTACTGTCTAGAGGTGTTTCGGCAAAACATTTGCAATCTTCTGCGTTTTGGTGGGAGGGGCCCATGTGGCTCCGAAACAAAAACGAGTGGCCAGAAGACATATTACCAGATGACCCAATGCCAAAAGTAACTAGCCAAGTCATTGGGACCAATGATGAACAGGACACACAGTTATGGAACTGGGAAAAATATGGCAGTTACATACATACATACATACATAACATTTTAAGACTGAGTGTTCCACACATAAGTGCAGTTTCAGTCTCTTGTCCTAATGGCGGCGTTCCAGGCAACCCTGTTAAGGGCTGCTTCACTTGTCAAGTTCTTGGATTTGAGATCGGCGCGTATAGTCCGATCCCAGGTCTTCCTCGGTCCACCCCTTGGTGCAGCTCCCTCCACAATCACAGACCTGCATTTTGTCACCCAATTTTGTTCATCCATTCTCTCCACATGTCCATACCATCCCAGTCTACTTGTACGCATCACCTCGCTAATACTCTTTATACCTAAACGTCTCCTCAGCTCAACATTTGTTATTCTATCCTGTAGCCTGGCCCCACACATCCATCTCACCATTCTCATCTCATTACTAATTATCATTTAGTTATGATAAATTAATTCGGATAGTTGGATGGACTATTCGATACAAGAATAATTTGAAGGCAAAAATTAAAGGGACGTCTCCCACAGACAGAGCCCTCCTCAGCATAAAGGAACTAAAAGTAGCAGAAAAGATTATAGCTCAAAGATGCCAGCGGGAATGCTTCCCAAAGGAGTACGAGATGCTGTCTGGTGATAAGGGTACTCGCAATAATTTGGTAAACCAATTAGGACTTGTCATGAAAGGAGGATTAATTGTATGTGAAGGTAGATTGAAGTTAGCGGCTCTTCCGGATTCAATGAAATATCCGATACTACTGCCTTCCGAACATCCTTTCACTACCATGCTCATCAATATGTGTCATCGTGTCTGTTGTCACTATGGAGTTAATCACGTGGTCGCATATATACGGCAGAGGTGGTGGATTCCTAAGATAAGACGAGCAGTTAAACAAGTGACCAGTAAGTGTATAACCTGTCGTAAAATACAGGGTAATACCTACGCGAAAGCTAGAGTACCTCCTCTACCTGACATCAGGACTACTCCTAGAGATCCCTTCGAGGTCACGGGGGTTGATTATACAGGAGCAATTCCTGTCCGGAGCTCACACAACAACAAGGCTTATATGCTTTTATTTACGTGCGCTACTACAAGAGCTATTCACATTGAAGTAGTTAGCAGTATGACCTGTGACAGCTTTATCCATGCATTCCGGAGATTTTGTAGTAGGCAGGGATTTCCACAGATAATGTTAAGCGACAATGCTGCTACATTTGTGGGAGCTTCCAGACACTTGGAAGACATCCAAAGCGATCCCCGTCTTCAGGCTCATCTTGCCAAAATCCGATGTGAATGGCGTTTTATCCCAGCACGCGCACCTTCGGAGCTATTTGGGAGAGAGCCATAGGTATTGTGAAGGCTGGGCTTAAAAAAGTACTAGGTCGTGCTCTAGTCTCGTTTGAGGAACTAACTACTGTCCTATTGGAGCTGGAGGCTACCGTGAATGATCAACCTTTAACATATGTCTCGGGTGATCTGGAGGACCCTTGCCCTATTACTCCATCCATGCTGGTTAAAGGTCGTAGACTTCGTGACTTCCCAAAGGACCTAATTCAACTAGATGAGCTGCAGGATCCTAGTTACGATAGTAAAGCAGCGATACACAGCAGGTACAATTAAATCAATAAATTGATCCGGAACCTATGGAAGCGTTGGTCTAGTGAATACTTGGCATCACTACGAGAAGCCTATAAGAATAAAAGAGGCTCATCAAGCAGTGTATGGCCAAAGATAAATTACATCGTGCTTATACATAACGAGGGACCTCGTGTCCTTTGGAAACTTGGTAGGGTATTTAGACTCTATCCCGGACGAGATGATCTGGTTAGAGTGGTCCAGATTAGAACAAAAACTGGCCTGACCACTCGACCCATCGTCAAGTTGTATCAATTGGAACAGGAAATCGAAAGCATTTCGATCCCTCAACCGGCGGTCACTGGTGATGGTGTTAGCTCTCACGACTCCACCCCTATGTCACCAGCGGTCGCTGGACCATCTGCCTGTAACGATCCTGTTGGAAGATTACCTCTTCGCCGAGCCGCTGTTAACTCTTCACAGCTTTGGAGATCTAACATCGCTGCGGGATTATTGTAGATAATGTATATATTGGTGGTGGGAATGTGTCGAGACTCGTAAGTAACTCGACAGTTTAGGTTAAGTTAACATATTGGAAGTTCAAATTAGGCGCCAGTATTACGCTAAGTTATATATCTATATAAAAGATATATACTATTTCGTATTAAGTTTATATGGGCTTATTATCCATTATTATATCGGGTTGTCATTATAATAAATCTGGTATATCTTGTAGTTAGTTAAATGACGCATTGGTAGATAAGATAACTGCGCATGCGTCATATTCGGGAACCTGAGGGTCCCTCGCTCCAAGACAAACTAGAATCGCTTTAGCTACGACCTCATCAAGATCTCCTTCTAGCCGCTCCAATACAACCACCTGTTTCCTGCTAAGTCATCCTAATTCTTATATCTTAGTGGCCACTATATCTTCTATCTATTCCTACCACTATCATTGAGCTATCTATCCCTATCAACAAATAAAAGTAAGTTAACTCCTGTGAGTTTATAGGTAAATTCCGCTTTGTTTACTATCGAATTCTCACAATTGTATTTAAACAATAAATTTAGGAGTGCTTTTTTGAGCGTCTTTTCTCAACCTATAGTTGGTTTGTTAGTGGTGTTAGATATTGTCACGAATGTCCCCCTCCAGTCTTGAGATATCAGGCATATCGTCAATGATGGAGGGGCCACTATTAAATTATAGGTTTGAGTCCTGGAGGGAAGAATGAAAACTTAATATTTAGTAGTGGCCCCGAAATCATTGACAATGCGGGCCCTCCCTTCCATCCTCTTCCCATTCGTTGATGTCTTTAAGTTAAGTCTTGATATATCATTGAAGGCGGAATGACGCTGGGCGAACTAGTTCAACGTCTCGGATAAGAATCCACGGGAAGACATCCACAAAGTTGGGAAGCTTAATTATAGCATTTCTTAAGTTAATTTTAATTTTTTAATTTTTACAAAGTTTTTTCGTAGTGAGTACCCAATCATAATGACGATTCCATAAGAGAATTAGCGTACACTTATGACGTGGCTCCTCTGCCTCCCTGTGGCGGCTGTTTCAAACGAGCTGGCGCTAGGGCTTGAAAGAGGGCTATTATGTAATAGGCATACAGTGGAATCTCCAATCTCGATCAATCTCATCTCGATATTTCGCATCTCGATGGCACCTTCCAAATCCAACTTTTCACGAATCTCGATGACAACACGCCGATCTCCTTACCTTTTGATACCTTTTGATGTGTTCGCCGCTCTTCTAGCGGCACCAAGGAGCGCGACGCCCCTCGTTATGGGTGGTGATTTGGTGCACTAGACTGTTTGAAGCGACAGCTCGCTCCCTTGCGAGGATGGGCTCGTCTGGCACTTTTTGCAGTTCGACATCTAGGGCTCTCTTGAAGTTGTCTAACGAGATGTCCCTCATGTCTCTTACTCGCCGTGGGAGTTTGTTGAAGAGACATGGGCCTCTGTGTGATAACCAGCCCTCTCGCAGAGAGCCCATAGCACCCCTGTTATTCATCCGGGGGATTTCGCATTCCCAGCCTCTCCTATCACTGAATTTCATGACTATCGGAGTATGTAGGTTTGGTACTAAACCCTCTGTGATTTTCCACGTGTATATTATTAGGTAACGTTCTCTTCTACGTTCCAGTGAGTACAGATTCAGTGCTCTTAAACGCTCCCAATAGTGTAGATGTTTTATCGAACTTATATGCGAAGTGAAATTTCTTTGTACACTCTCTACGTCATTTATTTCACCTGCTTTGTATGGGGATGTTAATACGCTACAGTATTCAAGCCGCGGTAGCACTAGAGATTTGAAGAGCGTTATCATAGGCAATTCACCGCGTGTTTTAAAAGTACGCAGAATCCAACCCGTTAGACGTTTCGCAGCCGCCACTTTGACCTGGTTATGTACTTTGAAACCCATATTTTCAGACATTAATACCCCAAGGTCTTTCACACTGTCTTTCCGTTCTATTATGTGGTTAGATTCTGTTACGTAATTTGTAATTTCTTTAACACCATTATTATCTCCGTACCGTATTAATTGGAATTTTTCCTCATTGAATTGCATGTTGTTTTCCCTGGTCCACTGGAACACTACATTCATGTCTTCCTGCAGTCGGCCCGTGTCCTCTTGTGTGTTTACTATCTTGCTTAATTTTGTGTCATCAGCAAAAGACGACACCGTACTGTGTCTGGTGTTGGTATCTATGTCGCAAATTAGTATGAGGAACAGAAGGGGCGCTAGCACTGTTCCTTGGGGCACTGAGCTTTTAACATCCGAAGGCTCAGAAGTGACTTGGTTTACTACTACCGATTGTTTTCGGTTTACGAGGAAATTGTATATCCACCGTCCGATTTTCCCAGTTATACCTTTTGCTTTCAGTTTGTGGGCTATTATACCATGGTCACATTTATCAAATGCCTTAGCAAAATCGGTGTAAATGACATCCACGTTTTTCTTTTCTTCTAGCGCTTTAAGAATTTTGTCATAGTGTTCCAAAAGTTGTGAGAGACATGATCTTCCCGCTCTGAACCCATGTTGACCGGTGTTGTGTAGTTCATTTGTCTCCATGAATGTTGAAATTTTGCTTCGCAAGACTTGCTCGAAAACTTTAATGATGTGAGAGGTTAGAGCTACCGGGCGGTAGTTTTTTGGTAGTGCTTTACTCCCTCCTTTATGCAGTGGGGCAATTATTGCGTTTTTCTCGATCACCGAATACCACCGAAAACAGTTGCGCTGGGCGATGCGCCAGTGGAAATTGTCATGGTGAAGGCATTTTGGAAGAGGTTCAACATTCGCCAAGCAGTGGATTTCATTGTCAAAGCATGGAATAAAATAACAGATGCAACCATCAGTCATGCCTGGAAAAATCTGTTAGTACCCAATGACAACCAACCCAACCCGCCAAATCCTGCACAGATTCAACGGCAGGCAGACTTGCTGGCTGACACCCTTGCCTCAATTAACACTGTCCCTGCACCTGGCTTTCGTGATGTGAGAGAGGCTGATGTGATGCAAGAGTTGGTGGGGGAAAAAGTGGATGCAAGTGAGGCAGTGGTCAATGATTTCAGGGCCACTACTAAATACAGTATTAGTTTTCATTCTTCCCTCCGGGATTCAAACCTATAATCATCCACTCAGTTCTACACAGTGTTATTATATTCCGATGCACAACTTGCTATTCAGTTTGAGGCAGAATCCACCTCGTGAGCGAGCTGGTGGGCATGCGCAGGGGAAGCCTGTACAGTGGCGCGCGCTATGAATTCTTAGTATCTTATGCTATCTTTTATGTTTTAATTTCCAGGTGGTATCCTTTTTGATGACGTTCTCTAGGAACTATGTAAGGGGTATCCCCCTAGGATGTTCTTTATTATGTATTCGGGTTGCATTGAGCATTCTCCGGGCGCCCTCTAGGGACCCGGGGAGCCCTTATATATAATAAGGCTATATATACTAACAAGCACAAACAGTTTCCAGTATTGGCATAAGGAGCCCAAAGGTGGAAGAGAGGGACAATATTTTCATGGACAGGTCTTAAATGATTCAAAACCACATTAAGTGCCTTGCTCTGCCTTTGTGCAGTGCTTTAAGCCAGTGGTTTCCTAGATCCTCCCTAGACAAGCTGTCAATATTATACATTCCCTCACTTCGCTGGTGGGCGGAAGGATGACAGTTGGTAGACTGATGAAGACCTGAGATGAGGTCCAGAGGAAAATTTAAGGGAGAATTGACAATAATGCTGCAAGGGACTGTTGAGTGTTTAGTGTAGAGAGCATCTATGAGGGAATTAATGCATACCCTTATAAAACATGGAACTACATTTCAACCGATACCAATAACTATTTGACAATCGTGGTGCTGGAGCCAGGGGGTCCCACATAACAGCAGTAGTGGATCGAACAGTTGTGCCGCCACTCTTAAGCACTCTCTCTTTGTTGCCTTATTGGTCTCTAGGAGACTAGCGTTGAACGTCAACAGATCAGAGTCAGGTAACCATAAGAGTCCTAATGTCTTCACTCGCTCTTGATTCTTGGCAGCAACACCATCCAATTGCAGGAGGTCTCGTAGTTGAGGACTATTGGTAGCCCATTCTCCGAGATATAAATGTGCTTGAGACATTATTCTTTGGGCATCCCAGTAACGCTTAATGACAGTCTCTTCATCACTGCCTGTACCCTGGAGGTTGTCAATGTACAAACCCTCCTTAATAGCCTCCACAACTCCGGGATCCTCTTTAATAATGGAAAGATGTTTTAAGATCGTGGCATTAAGAAGAAACTGTGGGCAAGTCGCCCCGAACAACACTACCTTAAATCGGTAGCAAAGTAAGGGTGAAGATAAATCCAAGGGATCCTTTGGCCACAGAAATCGGGTGTAATCACGATCTTCTTCATGAAGTCTCAACATGAGAAAGGCTTTCTCGATGTCATTTATCCAGGCATATTTGTGTACCCTGAATCGCAGTAATATTTTTGCTAGATCTGGCACCAGTGATGGCCCTGCGTAAAGGCAGTCATTAAGACTTGGCCTGCCTTTGCCAATACTAGCGGAACAGTCGTACACAATACGAACGGGCGTCGTTGTGCTATTCTTGGTGACCCCGTGATGTGCCAAATAATGACTGTTTTCAGTAACACCGAAAGGAACCTCTTCAATAAAATCACGATGAAGTTGATCTTGGATAACGTTGGTGTAATGACTACAATAGACAGGCTCTTGTTTGAAACGCTTCTGCAGACCCCTTAGGCGACCCGCTGCTAAACCATAATTAGAAGGCAGCTTCTCTTTATGTTGGTTCCATGGCAGTTTGACTTCATATTGCTGATTCTGTGCAGAGTATGTTACTGTCTCCTTGTATATGTCTAACACAGTCATGTTTTCCTTTGAATCTTCGTTTGGAGAAATTCCTAGATGATCCAGTTCCCACATACATTTTAATTCATTATGACATGGATTACTTGATTCCGTGGATATATATTGATCCATCGGGGTGACCGCAACTTTCAAAATTGTAACTACCTCTACTTGGGTGCTAGACTTGTCGTTATGGCAGGAGCCGCTTAGTGCATAGCCAAATTTAGTGGGCAAGAGAATTATGTCACCCTCTTTCTTGTACCCTGGCCGCATTAAGTCATAATAATAATCGGCACCAACCAACAAGTCCAGTCGAGATGTCTGTGTCATTAGAGGATCAGCTAATTTGTAACCCTTGTTTCGCAAAACTCTAATGTCTGCTTCAAGGCATTCTGATCCTTTGTGATCCGGAAGAGTTTCTACCACAACTACTTGTAGAGGATAGTTTCTTCCCCGGAACTTGTATTTGAAGGACACTACTGGGTACTTTCTGCTCTCACATGCTCCGGTAAACCCTCGCAACTCTAGCTCTTCATCACCCACTTTTATATAATGGATTGAGTCTAGAGCGGAGTTTAAAATGAAGGTGCGCTGTGAGCACTGATCCAGCAGTGTTCTCATCTTGACTGTTCCTCTTGATTCCTTAACTGTTGGCAGCATAACAGTTGGGAGGATAATACTAGTCTTCTTTGACGACACAGACATCGTGATAGTTTGCGTCTTGGTCTTTGTTACCTGTTGAGGTTTTTGCTCCTTCTTTGCACCGTCCCATTGAGATCTGGACTGACAGAGGATATGGTAGTGTCTGTTTTGACAGAACTTGCAGCTGCGGATGTCAGGGTTCACACAACCATTGCTCCCGTGGGTTGAAGATAAGCACCCGGTACAAAGGTTGAGTTGCTTTGCGCGTTTAACTTTCAGAGCACTGGTTTTGAATTTGAGACACTTAAACCATGCATGTGCCCCTTCGCACAACTTGCAACCCTTCCTTCGCACTGAGGCCTCCTGCACCGCAAAGGATACTGAAGCAACTGGTATGTGTGGTGTAGTCCGTTCTGCTACACTTTCCATGTTAAACACTTCTGTCTGGTAAGCCTGGACAAACCTTTCTAGGTCCAGACCTTCTTCACCTAAAGTTCTCTTTAATGTTTCCTTAAGTGGGGATGGCAATTTATTCATGAGAATTACAACACTAGCTTCATTAAGGGTAATTTGTAGGGTCTCTATTGACCTCAGTGTACTTTCAAAACTAGCATAGAATCCCTTTAGTTCCTCGACATTGTAAGAGGGAGGATTCAAAGTAGTAAGGTTAGTTATATCTATCTATCTATCTATTGCCTGACGCCGTGATCCCCGAAGGGGTGGCCACGAACGAACCGCCCCCATGCACCTCTGTCCCCAGTCAGTCGACGCCCCTCCCCCCAACCAGCACCGCCTTCGTTCATGTACTTCCTCACTCCATCCTTCCACCTCATATTCGGTCTACCTCTCCCCCTCTGTCCCTCCACCTCGCTCTCGTACACCCTCTTAGTCATTCTCTCGCTTTCCATACGTTCCATATGGCCGAACCATCTCAAGTTGTTCCTTTTCACACTTTCCAGCACATCTACCTCCACACCACACCTCCTTCTTACTTCCTCATTAGTCTGTCTATCCCTCCATGTAACTCCGCACGCACTCCTTAAGTAATTCATTTCCACTGCTCTCACTCTTGGTCTGAGTCTCTCAACCAACGTCCATGCTTCGCTTCCGTAAGTCAGTGTCGGGATTACCACACTGTCATGCAAGGACTTCTTCACTTCCATACTGACCACCCTATTTCTTGTTACTGCTTTTAGCGTTCCTACAACCCTCTTCCCCTGTTGTACCCTCTCCCGCACCTCTTCATCCATAGTCCCATCTTTACTCAACACACTGCACAGATACTTAAAAGAGTTGACGATCTCCATAGCCTGACCGTTCAGCTTCACCTCACACTCTGTGACTTCACCCCTTTCGAAGACCATAACCTTGCTCTTCCCCGTATTTACCTTCAAATTCCGTTTTTCGCACACTGTTCCAAACTCATTTACCAGACCCTGCAACTCCCATTCATTATCACTCATCAGAACTGTATCATCCGCAAACAGCAGTATAGGTTCCACTCAATTCCCTCCCTTTTCAGCGATACACCAACATCCACTGCTCTTGATAGTATTTCTTTCATAACTCCATCCATATACAGTAAACAACCACGGGGACATCACACACCCCTGTTTCAAACCAACATTCAGGTCAAAGAACTCGCTCTCCTCACTCTCCACACGTACTGCCGCCTTTGCACCCTCATACATGCTCTTCACTGCTTTCAGCAACTTGCCCTCTACTCCGTATATTCTAAGTACTTTCCACAAACCTTCTCTATCCACTCTGTCATAGGCCTTCTCCAAGTCCATAAAGGCAACATACACCTTTTGTTTCTTCTCCAGATACTTCTCCACAACACAATTCAGGGTAAAAATCTGATCTACACATCCTCTTCCCTTCCTAAAACCTCCCTGCTCGTCGCCTATCCATTTCTCCGTTCTCACTCTCACTCTCTCAATCACTACCCTACTGTATACCTTCCCTACTACGCTTAGAAGACATATTCCTCGGTGGTTACCACACACTCCTCTTTCCCCTTTGCCCTTATATAGGGGGACTATTATGCCAGTCTTCCAGTCATCGGGTGCACTCCCCTTCTCCAATGCTAGTTTGCACATTTTCCATACCCATTCTATCACTATCTCACCACCATACCTCAACATTTCCCCACACACTCCATCTGTTCCTGGTGCTTTCCCCAACTTCACTCTTTTCATGGCTAGTTATATGTGCCGCCTTAATTCTATCCCTGTGCCCATAGGTTTTCTGTAGAAGGGCAACCGCTGTTTGGTAGCTGGCTCCCTCAATTGCGAAACCTTCAATTAGTTGTTTTGCATCGCCACTCAGTTGACCTCTTAACCTAAGAAGTGCGCATGGGAGGTATAAGACACCACACTCCTGTGCTGACGTATTTGAGCTGTTCCCATCACTAACATCGTTATTTTATCATAAATAGCATTAATACTTATCCATATGCGCCTATTATAGGTTGATTATAAAGGTATTAACCTGTTACAACAATAAAACAAGTGGAAACAGTGTTTGGATGGTCAAAATCGGCGATACAGGCCGGGAGTTACATAATGTATGGCTGAGGCAACCTCCCTGCCCTCCTCCCCTCCCCTTGTCTGGAGAGACACTGTTACGCAATAGTCTCTCTCTCGCTCTTTCCCACACTTGGTAACAGTGATGACAACGCCCTGCTACCAACTCGCTAATGTTAGCACTAAAATAAACCACAGAATAAGGGAATAACAGGGAAAATAGGAGATAACTGAAGGAGGGGAGGTGGAGGAGTGATATTTGGCATGGCCCAGGGGCAAAAAAAACAAAAAATAAATAAAAAAAAAATGTATTTTTTTTTATTTTTAGGTGTTTTAAATGGATTTTTTTTTCCCCTTACTCTTAAGTCTTCCCGCAGTCCACCGGGGGAACTCTTAAGAGTCTCCCGGCAGTTCCCGGGTTAAGTAGGTGAATTTTTGGATGTCACTGAGCTCCGCATTGCTGTGGACACTACAGCGGAACATATCCCAGAATCCCAACCATAGAGTGGGATCACTGTCAAACACAGGAAGGGTTATTTTCGGGAATCTTATACCGGCATTTTTGTTAACTGCAGCACGATTTGGCTCCTTGTGTTTTAGCTTACCTTTGAGGAGGATGATAACTTTATCAAGACACTATATAATCCACGTCTGATTCTATGTCCGCGAAATACTTGGCGTCATCTTCATAGAGCATTTCCATTTCGCGGCGACATAAATTTAAATCTTCGAGCTGTCTTAATACCGAAGCCAATTTAGCCTCAATCGCATCATTATCTATATATCTATCTATTGCCTGACGCCGTGATCCCCGAAGGGGTGGCCACTAACGAACCACCCCCATGCACCTCTGTCCCCAGTCAGTCGACGCCCCTCCCCCCCAACCAGCACCGCCTTCGTTCATATACTTCCTCACTCCATCCTTCCACCTCTCATTCGGTCTACCTCTCCCTCTCTGTCCCTCCACCTCGCTCTCATACACCCTCTTAGTCATTCTCTCGCTTTCCATACGTTCCATATGGCCGAACCATCTCAAGTTGTTCCTTTTCACACTTTCCAGCACCTCTACCTCCACACCACACCTCCTTCTTACTTCCTCATTAGTCTGTCTATCCCTCCATGTAACTCCGCATGCACTCCTTAAGTAATTCATTTCCACTGCTCTCACTCTTGGTCCGAGTCTCTCAACCAACGTCCATGCTTCGCTTCCGTAAGTCAGTGTCGGGATTACCACACTGTCATGCAAGGACTTCTTCACTTCCATACTGACCACCTATTTCTTGTTACTGCTTTTAGCATTCCTACAACCCTCTTCCCCTGTTGTACCCTCTCCCGCACTTCTTCATCCATAGTCCCATCTTTACTCAACACACTGCCCAGATACTTAAAAGAGTTGACGATCTCCATAGCCTGACCGTTCAGCTTCACCTCACACTCTGTGACTTCACCCCTTTCGAAGACCATAACCTTGCTCTTCCCTGCATTTACCTTCAAATTCCGTTTTTCGCACACTGTTCCAAACTCATTTACCAGACCCTGAAACTCCCATTCATTATCACTCATCAGAACTGTATCATCCGATGCAGCATCATTATCTGCATCAACTAAAAATGTAGCAATATCTTTGTTGATCCTAGTCAAACCACTCTTGATACCCCTCTTGCGTCGCTTGTACTGGGACAGTGTCAACGACATGATGGCAATACACAGGAAATAGAATAGAACAATACTATATTTATTAGTGGCCCCTCCATCATTGACGATTATGCCTATTACATAAGGCCTCCTCTTCAAATGCTCATTTACCGTAGTTTGAATCTACCGCGCAGAGCATAACAAATTTGAGGAGCCTTCATCATGAGCGCACGCAATCTCACTCATGGTTCTGTCATTATGAAATTGGGTTCTCACTACGAAAAAACTTCGTAACAAATAATAAATAAAAAGAAAATAAGAATAACTATTCATAAGCTTTCCATATACTCGTGGATGTACTTGTGTGGATATTTGACCAGACGCTGACTTCAGGCGTCATACTTCCTTCTTCTCTGCTCTGCGCTCAACCTGCCCTGACGTGTCTCCCCACGCTCCGCTGATTCCGCATTTGCTGCGTCCCTCGTGAGTTTTTTCTCATTTGTTTACTCTGGGATGTATCGAGTAAGGTTAGGATATGCGTAGCAGGAGTGTCATGGGCGGGTTTCCCGCAGTTCAGTGTATTTGGGTCGTGTTTGGGACGCCTATTTCGGGTGTACCCTCGTGGTCCCGTGGTGGACGCGTGAAACATTTTTCGCGGCTAGCTAGCCTAGTTATTTAGTTGGCTTTAACTACGCATTATCAGGCTTCTTCTTATCTTTCTGATGAAGTTGCCTTATTTGTTTGTATACTGACGTTCCTAGCGTATTTTTCTTCACTTAGTGAAGTTTTTTCTAGGTCCCGAGTCAGTGCATCCCTCTCCTGGGATTTTTTCTACGATGTTGTGATGGCGGCTGTTCCTGTTGTGATATGATACAGTGCTTTTTGTTTTTATTACGACGTGATTAAGTGATATTTCCGTCTGCTTAGGCCTAGCCAGCCACTCGTAGCTTTTTACATGTACTGTACAAGTGTTATTGATTTATTGTATAAATATGTACTACTGTGTCATGTGTGTCCTGGATTAGTTGTGTTTTGGCTTAATCCAGGGACTATTTGTGTATATCAGATTGCGTCTGGTTAGTGTGGGTTGCCTTTTCCGGCGGGCTTTCTCGATTGCGCCGAGAAAATCCGGCTGGTTGCCGAGTTTTAATCACGCGTGGTTAAAATAGGCTAGTTTCCCCCGGCGAGTGGTGGCTTGAGGGCTCTCCAGGAACTGCATCTCTGTAGTGGAGCCTGTGTTCAGGCTTACTGTGTGTTTCCCGGCGGAATGGCTATACCCATTTAACTAGGTGTTGATGCGGACACCTGTTGAGTTTAGTTTTTCCCGGTTTTTGCAAAGCCATTAAAAAACTAGGCTGTTTTGTTTGATTGGTCTTTCCACCCCGGCGATCTTTTGCAAAGAAGTGGGGATAGGAACAATTGGGGTTATAATAATAATAATAATAGTTCTTAAAGCTAGCGCATGCTAAGCTAGCTAAGGATAGCTCAATAAGGCCGATTAGGCATATTTCCATTGGGGTCCTGTACTACTACCCCATCCCTTTGCTCATGAGGGATGGTAACGACTCAGTGCTTGTGAAAAATCTTTAATGCGCCGAGCGTGGGCGCGAACCCGGGCCTTCTGGGTGGAAGTCCGAGACGCTAGTCACTACACCAAGCGAGCCGCTTGGGAGGTTGAACCTTGGGAGGGTGGAATTAACGGATTTGCAATTCGGTATGGTTGGCCAGACAATTGAGGGATACAATTGGGTATCGAGGCCTTCGAAATATGGCGATCTATGAAGGCTTCGAGAGAAGTCAGATCAAAAGAAATTAAGATAGGCTTACCCTTTTAAACTGCGATATACTAAGGAGGCCGGCGTCTTAATATGGGTTTCCGGTGAACAAAAACCACTGGGAAGACTGCGTCATTTATAAAGATAGACTGCGTCATTTATAAAGATATGCTCGTCTTTATATCATGTCAAGAGGATATTCTTAAATCTTTTGGATAAGTAGAGATATTCTAAAATCTTTACATCTGAACCTACAGGGTAACAAGAGGTAATAGTGGTGTATTACGTCTCGTTGCCCGGCGGTTCATTAACACTAGTGTTAGAACATTTTGGGGTAACCTTATGAGCATTAATTCCTGGAAATTTTCTTTTTCCAGCGCGGAGTTCCGGCGGGTCAACAGAGGACCAGGTGAAGCCCGGGGGTGGGTTAGCTTTTCTCCAGTCTCTGTCATGGCTACACTAGACCCTGTTTTTGCTCTGTGCTTAACACCCTCCTGTTCAGGGATCCCAATTTTTGCTCATACACTGTGCATCAGATGCGTCAAATGCTTAGACCGGTCAAGGGGTTTGTGGGTTACTAAGAATTGTGCTTTTTGTAGTCAGTTAAGTATCAAAGTCTTACAGCACAATAATCAGGTCGCGGCGGTTGCATTGCGAGAAGTCAGACAACTCCTAACTACTTATGCTACATCAGTGGCTCATAAAGCTCTTCAGTGCGATAACATAGTTCTGTGGGAACGATTGAGTGTTGAGCATCCCCCACTTAAACGTACCCCTTCTAAAAGTAGAGTAAATAGTAAATGTGCGTAAGTCAGCAGAGACTGGGCAGGGTAAAGGGCTTATTCCCTCCCCCGGCACATCTAAGAGATCTCGAGCGCCGACACCCACGGCGACAGCTTCCAAGTCAGGGTCGAGGTCCAAGTCACGGTCTCCCCTCCGACAGCAGACACATAGTCACTCTACTTCACCTTCGAGGAAGAAGAGCAAGGAGGAGAAGACCAAGGACAGTCCTAGTGTGAAATCTAAGTCAAGACGAAGTCACAAGTCTTCAAAAAAGGATACTCATGTACGCAAGGCCTCCCGGCGTTCGCCGGAGCCTCGTACCTCGCTTTCTGCCTCTACTCCCGACATGTCTAATGTCCAATCTGACAGGTCGGGAGTGGAGTCAGAGACTATGGTGGAGGATATACCGGCGGACAGGTTGTCACCAGATATTATTCCCAGTTCACATGTACCAGCTTTAGACTTAGAGAGTTCTCCCAGAAGATCTAACCCTCTAGAGGGCTCGAGTGAGGGCTCGGTAATTGATGTGGTACCTAGCTCACAAGTGAGTTCCGGCCAAGGCCGGGGAGTTTGGAGGTACTCCCAGCCATGGAGTGAAGGCTCACGTCTTGTTCATGCAACACAGGTAGTGGCAGACGTCCACCGGGACGCTGAGATCCCATCGTCCATCCCGGACTTAACATGGCAGCATGAGGGGGTCCCGGCTTCGGCGGGATCCTCTCATGAGAGGCCGGAGGAAAGGGATGAGGATTCTATTATTTCTGAGATGGAGGTTCAAGAGTCAGGTTCATTGATAGACGACTCTCAGAGTAGGAATAATTCGCCACATAGTTCATCCTCTGCTAAATTTGTCACAGCTGATGAAATTAATGGGTTACTAGCGAATGCACTAACTAAGTTTTTTGGCCAGCAGCCGGAGACTCTTACAGTTGGTTTGGGAGCTTCCACGACAGCATCGAATGTCCGACCTCTGGCTACTTCCATTGCTTTGGCACAAATTCCGCACCCTCCCCTTGTATCACCTACTATTGTTACTAGGCCAACTTCGGCGGCACTGACTACTTCCAATGTGAGAGTAGTAGTAGATGTAAATCCTCCCACTTTAGACAAGGCACCGATCAGAAAGGGAGCTATGCCCCTCTTATATGGGCCGGATGAGTCATGGGTAACAATGTTACCAGCAAAGCCAGAGGTAGCACAATCCACTATGTCAGGGGAGCTTCCGGTACCACGTGAGTAGGTGATCCAGGGTAATAAATCTAGGAAGTTACGTGCTTTAGATATTATGGGAAATATACTGATGTTAATATTAAGGCCATTCCTAACTATTATCACCATGATTATTTTGTGTATACTTCTACACCTGCCCTACCCCCTGCGTCAGCTTCAAAACTGTTTTCTGACTGGACCAAGCATGACGGTTTTAATGATATAAAAGCACTGTCAGCTCTCACTCCAGAATTAGATTTACAAACGGTCACAGACACAGCAGCTAATCCAGTGTTGAAGGTGGGGCAGTTGGGTCCAGGACCTTGGGTGGAATGGGAGGTAGAGGCTCAGAACTTTGCGACCACCTTCACCTCAAAATCTTCGCACCAGATTCCTCAGGACAGCCATTCTTGGTCTCTCTGCCAGTCTTCTCGGCCGGCGGAGTTCCATCTGCTTTGTTTGCCTTTTTAGTTGCCCCATAAATCAATCTATGCGAACTTAAAGATCCTTTCACTACACCTTCCCCAGCTCACCTAGACCGGGAGTTTAGGCTAGGAAGGCGTATAGATTTGTTTCCCAATACATTGTTACGCACCAGGTGGCGAAGTCTATGCTAAGATCTACTCAGGCAATCGCGGACGCGGATGTCAGAAGATCAATTGAACTGTCTCGACGGTTACTCCTTCACACTTCTATTCAGTCGTTGGGGAATATCCGTACAGCCTTGCTCGAGGCGGTGCGGGCGAGACAGGATCTTAGAATGTCCCTGGTGAAGAAACTTCCTGATAGAATTGCGAACCAGGTGGTCATGTCGCCGGTGCTAACTCCCTCTTTAATGTCCCCTGATGTGTGGAGAACTGTTTTCAACATGGCTCAGGCCTTTAAGCACAGTCCCACCCCTTCTAAGAAACCTGCTTTTAACTTTCCCAAACCCAAGCCAGTCGCAAAAGCTCAGCCGGGTGGGTCAAAGCCCTTTCATATACCTAAGTCCTCTTCCCCCCAAGGTCAGTACAGGTATAAACAAGGTAAGTTTGCAGGTCATAAAGGACGAAACTATAACAGACCGGGCCAGGGCCCGTCTTCTGCCAACGCCGGCCAGTCGGCTAAGCATCCACCACCACCACCACCACCACCACCATAAAAAAACTAGTCTCTCTCACTCCCAGGGCCGGTCTCACGGCGGGTGGATCAGAGGGTAGTACAGCCGGCGAACCCTTGTCTGCTAACTGGGTCGTTCCGGACGTGTCACCGCGCATGGCCAGTAAATACTTGGGCGAGGATGGTGGCACGCAAGGGCATCACCTGGCAGTGGCTCCGGCGACCTCGTTTACGTCAGCCGACAAAGGCAAATTTAGTTTCATTAGAGGTGGAGTCACTGATCCGAGAAATGATCGCCAAGAATGTCATCATCCCGGTTCCTCAAAATTACCCAGTCTTTACATCCAAACTATTTCTAGTGCCCAAAAGGGACAGTGTTCAGATGAGACCAGTCGTAGACCTGTCTTATCTGAACCTCCATATTCACAACGTGTCATTCAGGATGCTGACAGTGAACCAAATCAGGCTAACACTTCCGCCGGGAGGATGGATGTGTTCTTTAGACCTGACAGACGCGTATTGGCACGTCTCGGTAAACAAAAGATTTCAACGGTTTCTGGCCTTACGCATAAAGCATCAGACTTATGTCTTTCAGAGGATGCCGTTTGGATTGAACCTAGCACCTCGCTTATTCACGAAATTAGTCCGGCAAGCCCTGATGCCCTTGTTTAGAGCAAGGGATCAGGATTTTGTGGTATCTAGACGACTGGCTAGTGGTGGCAGAGACGGAACAAGTATGCATAAATCATGTCAACATAACATTAAATCATGTCAAATCTCTAGGATTCAAGGTAAACCTGGTAAAGTCAAACCTTGTTCCCTCACGAGTAGTTCAGTGGATAGGGCTGGTTTGGGACACAGCTACTCTCACTCTGAGTCAGAGTGTGGACAATCGAAACAGATTTCGCAGGAAATTGTTCCTGTTTCTTCACAGTCTGACTACGACACGGAGAATCTGGGAGTCTTTGGTCGGCTCCCTCAACTGGATTCAACTAACTGTAAAGTTGGGCCGGTTGAAAGTAAAACGATTAATATTGGAGGGCAACAAATGTTTTCCACGATTGCCGGCGGAAAAATTATGGCCCATACCAAAATTAATCCACAACTTACTAGCGGTCTGGGCGAAGAGGGAAACGTTACACTCAGTAATGTCATGGACCTCCACCGACGGTATGGGTAGACACGGATGCGTCAGGAACGATAGGTTGGGGCTTTCAGTCAAACCAAGGGCACCAGGGTCAAGGGCTTTGGTCCCATTTAGAAATCTCCCACATTAATGTCAAAGAATTACTAGTCCCCTTATATTTCCTTCAGGCTCACGGCTCTACTTTACAGGGCAAGTCGGTGGCCTTCAGAATGGACAATCTGAATGCGGTTCACTGTATTCAGAAACAAGGGTCAACAAGATCTCGGAAGTTGCTAAACGTGTCAGAAAAGATTTTTATTCTAGCCAACAGGCTGGACATTCATCTTCACGCATCTTCTCTCCCAGGCGTAGCAAACGTCTGGGCAGACGCTCTGTCTCGGAGACAGAGCACAACAGTAGAATGGGCGCTCAAGCAAACCATTTTCGACCAAATGATTGCGGAGCCTTACCATCCACAAGTGGATTTGTTTGCGTCAGAGGAGACTCACAAACTCCCACTGTACCTCACCCGCCGGACGATAACGCCGGCGGGCGGGCCAGACGCACTGGTGACAGACTGGAACAGGTGGAGTTCCATTTATCTGTTTCCGCCGCCAGACGCGTCTCTAATGTGCCACGTAGTAAACAAACTACAGGATTATCGAGGCGTAGTCTCGCTAATCGCGCCCCTGTGGCCGGCGCAGTTGTGGTACCAGCAATTGAAAATGTGGTGCCCGCACCCGGTGTCACTCCCGGTCGGGTTTTTCCACTTAGACACAATTGGCAACCTAGAGACCTCGCTGACTTTCGCATTATGGACATTCAGGAGGCCAAGTGGCTAGCACCGTATGGTAGAGACGTGACCAATAAATTCATGAATCAATATACCCAGTCTACAAAGCGACAGTATCAATCTCATTGGCAAGCCTTTACTTCTTGGATTCTTAGAACAGAACAAACTGTGCCCTCAGTGGCTTTGGTTTTTAATTACTTAAATTATCTGTTCGAGCAGAAACGTTTATCTGTAGTAACGTTAAAAAATCACTTAACAGCGATTAGGATGCCATTTTTGGACCTTACCGGTCTCACCATACCAGTCGCGGAGGAAACAGGTTTTCTTACAGTTTCCTACAGTAGATCCTCTGGAAAAAGGCAAACTATGCCTGTGTATCCAGCTCAGTACCAGTACTTGCACTGCTGCGGTCGTTCACGGTGTTGGCGGCGGCGGTAGCAGACGCAACATTTTTACTATTCTGTATTTTTGTTTTATAATCAAACTTCAAATCTTGTCTTCCCCATGCTTTATCAAGATTACTTTCAAACTCCCTTATTGATTCGGAATCGACTACATACTGGGGCAGTGCGTTCCACTCATTTACCACTCTATCACAAAATGAGTTCTTTGCCTTCTCAAGCCTATTTCTTTCTTTGTAAATTTTCTTAGAGTGTCCTCTCGTTCTTGTTCCCTCCCGCATCAAGAAGATACCTTCACACAAATCCTCATCGTACTTTCCTGACACTATCTTAAAAGTCTCTATCATATCCCCTCTCTTTCTCCTATATGCCAGTGTCGGAAGCCCAGTGTCCTCAACCTCTGCTCATAGCCCGCGTTCTTCAACGTTGGTACCAGCTTGCTAGCTCTCCTCTGCACTTTCTCCACTGCTTCTATATCCTTTACCATATATGGAGCCCACACCTGGTTCGCATATTCCAGGTGCGGCCTAACCAGCGCTGTATAGAGATTCCTGAAGATTTCTTCGTCAAGTGACAAAAATGTCCTCCTTATCAGCCCTACAATTCTATTAGCTTTGTTTATCTTTTCCGCTAAATGTTCTGAGAAATTTAACTTATTGTCTATCACTACTCCTATATCCTTTTCTGCACTCACTTCCTCCATCGCTTCATACATACTGTATCCTACCTTGTCTATCTTGCTGGTCCCAATCCGCATGTACTTGCATTTTTTTGGATGAAAAGGCATTAACCAATGCTCAGACCATCCCTTCATGCCCTCCACATCTCCTTGAAGCAAACCCATATCTTCCTTACTCCTCACTCTTCTATACAGTTTAGTGTCATCCGCATACAGGTATACCTCACTTCCATTAGTTATAACTTCAGGCAAGTCATTGATAAATATAATGAACAGCAGTGGTCCCAACACAGATCCCTGAGGTACCCCACTTGTAATTTCCCTCCACCCCGAGCCTATTCCATTCACCAGTACCCTCGTCTCCGATCTTTCAGGAAGGCTTCTATCCATTTCACACATTTCTCCCCTATATTATAGCTTCTAACTTTCTCTATTAACCTTTTATGTGGGACCTTATCGAAGGCCTTCATAAAATCGCAATATACCACGTCTATTACATCACCATCTTCTAGAATTTGCATCCAATCATCTACCACCTTAATTAGCTGTAGTACCGTCGACCTCCCCGGCAAGAATCCGAACTGTCTCCCACTGAAAAGTTGGTTTGACTTCATATGATCCATTATTCCTTCTCTAATTACCGTTTCCATTAGTTTACACACAACACTTGTCAAACTGACTGGTCTATAATTCCCTGGGTTATTTCTCTTTCCCTTCTTAAATATAGCTGTTATGTTCGCCTCTCTCCAGTCCATCGGGATTTGTTCTGTATTAAACGATACCTCAAATAACATTTTCAATGTCTCTACTAACATCTCCCCTCCTTCCTTTATGATTCTTGGGTGTATCCCATCCGGTCCCGGTGACTTACTTCTGTTCATTTTTTCTATAGCCCTTCTTATTCTAGCATAGGAAAACTCTATTAGTTCTAGTGCCGGTGCCTGTTTGATGGGAATAGTAGGCACTGCATCCTCCGACTCCACTGTTAGTACCCCCCAAAGTATTTCCCCAGCACCTCTGCTTTCTCCTTATCAGTCTCCGCTCTACTCCCATCATTCAACCCCCCTACCAGCTCTGGGATCCCTACTCTTCTTGTTAACTTTTCCTGAATGTACTTCCAGAATATTTTTGGATTATCCTTCACATTTCTAGCTATCTCTCTCTCCCTCTCCTTCACCCCCCTCCTTGTTTCCCACCTTATTTTATTGTTTATTTGTCTGCGTTCCAGATCCACTTCCTTAGCCTCTATACTAGTCCCCCTGTTCTTTTTTAACAATTTTAATCTTTCCCACAATCGTTTCTTTCTTCTAATCAAAATCCAAAGCTTTCTTTTCATTGGCAATTCTGGGTTAGTTCTTTTCCTCAATTTTGTTTTATCCTTATATTCCCTTACTGGTACACTTATGGATACAGCATTCTCCAGTTTGGCTCTAATTTTCCTCCACATTCCTTCAGCGTATTCACCGTTCAAGTATTCCCCCCAGTCAATGTCCAAAAACCGTCTCAGCAGCTCATAATCTGCTCTATCATACATGTATATTTTTCTATTGCTTCTATTATCCCTCTCTGATTTAATGTTACAACTAAAGCTTATACAGGCATGGTCACTACGACCTATAGGGCTATCCACATTAACATGTTCCACTATATCCTCTTCATTGCTAAAAATCAAATCAAGTACACTCCCCTGTGTCCCATCTCTATATCTTGTCATCTCTACAATATGTTGCGTTAAAAAACAATCTCTCACTTTCTCTATAAACTTATTTTCCAGGCTACCCTGTCCCGCTGGAGTAGTACAATTTGCCCAGTTGATCCTTGGCAAATTGAAATCTCCAATCAAAATTTTATATTTGTTCTCTCTATTATCTATCTCCTCCATTGCTTTCAGTAGGTTATCATCCTCTCCCCTGCTATTATTTGGGCTTCTATATATAGAGGCAATTAGAATTGATCCTCTTACACATTTTACTTCAATACACAAATACTCACAATACTGCTGTCTCATATCCACCTCATTAACCTTGAGCTCTTTTCTTACATAAATAAACAGTCCTCTTCCAACCTCTGCTCTAATAGCATTTCTCTCATATAACTCAAAACCCTCCAAATTATATTCCACCAGTTCCCTTTCAATTCTAACATTTTTTGGTCTTACTTCCTGTAGGGCTATGACATCAGGTTTTTCCTCTTCATCCTGCAACCTACATATCAGTTCTCTTTTCTTGTCCTGGGTAAACACATCCACATTACTAAACATAATCCTTAATCCATCTACCATTCCTTCAGCAATTACACCATCCCGCTCCTCCAGTCCGTACCCTACACCCCTGTTAGCACTACTGGGTCTGCCTCTTTGTCTCCTGTCTCTCCCTGTGACACCTCCACCCCGTTCTCCTCCTCCGTCACAACTCCCCTCACATTCTCTCCCCTCCCTGATCTCCCCCTCCCTTCTACTCTTATAAACCACTTCCTCACTTTTCCGTCCCTCACTCTCCAGTAAAAATTTCTCTTATCCTCCTCATCCAACTTCCCATTATTTTCATCAGCCTTTTCTTGTAATTCCTTAATTTTTTTCCTTTGTTCTATACTCAAATCCTTCTTTAGTCTTATGTGTTTCAGTTTATCATTTGTATTTAGCCTCCAACTAAAATTTGTCACAGTCTCCACCACTACCCTAGTTTTAAACTGTACCCTTATAGGTCTCATCTCTCCCCTTTTATATCTACCTATCCTACTGACCTCCTCCACCTGCCCTTCCCATCCATATTCGTCCTCATCCACACCTTTCAAGACCTCCTTCACTGTCTCCATATCCCTCACTTTTCTCACTCCATTATCATTCATATGAGTCTCTATATCTCCATACAAGATTACACCCCTATCCCTGTCCATGGCCTCCCTCACGACACTCTCCTTGTTCTTCATGACCCCTACAACTGCACTCTCAAAACTTTTTTTGGCCATATTCATTTCTTCCTTTTGCTCTTTCATAATATCCTCCAAATCCTTGACTTTTTGTTTACCTACCACCGTCCATGCAGTCGACTCCTTTACTTCCGTGAAACGTCCTTCGTATTCCTTCAGCTGCTCCTTCAATGCCATATTCTCTGCTCCCAGTTCATCTACCCTTTTCAATACCATCTCTAGGCTCTCATTAACTGCCAAAATAGGCCTGCATTCACTTCCTTCGCTAGGCCTATTCCCTTCCCCACCTGTCACACCACACATTACACACAGTGCCTTAACTTTCTCACCAATATCCCCCTTCCATTTCTCTGTATCACTCATCCACTTTTCCAAATCCTTCACAACAATACTAACCTCTTCTAACTTCTTATCTGTGCTCTTAAATCTAACCTCTTATGAGGGCATGTTTTAAACTCCGCCCACCTCCCCGTCAGCTCATGCCTACCTGGTCTCTGGACAAAGCATTGTCGTTACTTCATTCCCGTCTGTACCAACATACTGCAGATTTTACATTACTTTTAAAAAAGGCAGTATTCCTTATGGCTTTGGCTACCGGGAACAGAGTATCTGAGCTGGCGGCGATGAGCAACACACCTAATTGCCTCAGGTTTGGTAGGCTTAATGAGTGTATTCAGATTGCACCTTCCCCAGGGTTCATAGCCAAGAATGAGCACAGTGAACACGTGTTTTCAGAGTTCACGGTGCCGGCGTTGAAAAGGGGAAAGGTGCACCATAATTTATGTCCAGTGCAAGCTCTAACCAAATATTTGAGAGTGGCACCTCTAAATCACCAGGGTGCTTTATGGGTAGCAAGTACGGGTAAACGCTTGATGAAACGTAAACTGGCTTCTCTCTTGGTCGAGGTCATTAAAGAGAGTAATCCCGGCGTTGTGGGTAGGGCCCACGATTTACGCAAGTGGGCAGGATCTTTGCGTTTCCTTAAACAAATTTCTGTTGAAGATATTACGTCCACACAGTTGTGGGCCTCTAATCATACGTTTTTGACTCGATACCTTTCAGTAGCTCTAGACAAACCTTCCTTGCCATGTATAGCTTTAAGGCAGAGGGTCTAGGTGGCCCCTAAGTCACTTATTGTTTAATTTCAAGAAAGGGGGGGGGTGCAGTCAGTGTAACATAGGACACCCTAGACCCCGCCAGAGTATGTGAGCTGTGATACTGTTTATGGGTGTTGTGATATGTAAATTTCTCTGTACTATTCATTACAGGAAATTGTGCTAGTACAATTGTAGTACAAACAACAGTGTTGTTGTAAGTAGTTTTTGGACTGTGAAGCAATGTAATTTTAAGCATTGGATATATTTTGCAAGATATATCCACTAGTTTTATGGGGTTTATATGTGCACATGTAAACTTATAAGTTTTTATTTTTTTTCACCACTTAATTTAAGTGGGGTGCCTTTTTAACTGGCGGATCTGTTCTCAGAATCTCAGAGTTAACCCTTTTTTATCAAGCAGGCTTCTTTGAAGCACGCTCCTGCTTGTACCCCTTTTTGTATATATGTGCTGCGCCAAAAATATATATCTTTTCGAAGTAAGAATACTATGTGGTTGTTTGATTATCTGCTTTTGCTAGAGTTATGATATGATTACGAATGTCCCCCTCCAGTCTTATATATCAGGCATAATTGTCAATGATGGAGGGGCCACTAATAAATTATATATAGGTTTGACTCCTGCAAGGAGATAAAGAAAACCTAATATTTAGTAGTGGCCCCGTAATCATTGACGACTGGGGCCCTCCCGACCATCCCCTTCCCATTCGTTGATGTATTAAGGATTTTGGTTTACTTGATATGTCAGTGAAGGAAGAATGACGCCTGAGTCAGCGTCTGGTCAAAGATCCACACAAGTACATCCACGATTATATGGAAAGCTTATGAATAGTTATTCTTATTTTCTTTTTGTTTTTTATTTGTTACGAAGTTTTTTCGTAGTGAGAACCCAATTTCATAATGACTGAACCATGAGTGAGGTTGCGTGCGCTCATGATGAAGGCTCCTCAATTTTTTATGCTCTGCGCGGTAGATTCAAACTACGCGGATGAGTGTTTGAAGAGGGTGCCTTATGTAATAGGCATAATCGTCAATGATTACGGGGCCACTACTAAATATTAGGTTTTCTTTATCTCCTTGCAGGAGTCAAACCTATAGTCTTTACTTCATTCCCGTCGGTACCAATATACTGCAGATTTTGACTTGCTTTTAAAAAGGGCAGTATTCCTTATGGCTTTGGCTACCGGGAACAGGGTATCTGAGCTGGCGGCGATGAGCAACACACCTAATTGCATAAGGTTTGGTAGGCTCAATGAGTGTATTCACATTGCACCTTCCCCAGGGTTCATCGCCAAAAATGAACACAGTGAACATGTGTTTTCAGAGTTCACGGTGCCGGCGTTGAAAAGGGGAAAAGTGCACCATAATTTATGTCCAGTGCAAGCGCTAACCAAATATTTGAGAGTAGCACCTCTGAATCAACAGGGTGCTTTATGGGTATCAAGTACGGGCAAACGCGTAATGAAACGTAAAATAGCTTCTCTCCTAGTCGAAGTCATTCAAGAGAGTAATCCCGGCATCGTGGGAAGAGCCCACGATTTACACAAATGGGCGGCCTCTTTGCGTTCCCTTAAGAATTTTTCTGTTGAGGACATAGTGTCCACGCACCTATGGTCCTCTAATCATACGTTTTTGACTCGATACCTTTCAGTAGCTCTAGACAGACCTTCCATGCCATGTATAGCTTTAAGGCAGAGGGTCTAGGTGGCCTCTAAGTCACTTATTGTTTAGATTAAGAAAAGATGGGGGGGGGGGTGCAGTCAGTGTAACATAGGACACCCTAGACCCCGCCGGAGTATGTGTACGGAGCATACAAGCTGTGATACTGTATGTAGGTGTTGTGATATAACATTTCTCTGTAGTATTCATTACAGGAAATTGTGCTAAAGTACAATAGTAGTAAAACAACAATTCTTGTTGAAAGTAGTTTTGGCTGTGAAGCAATATAATTTTAAGAAATCTCAGTAGTTGCGACTGCGAAATTTATTTTTGATGTAAGTACTTCTGCATAAGTACAAGAGTTCAGTACTTCTGCGAAAGTACAAGAGTTCATTTTATGTTTGGGTCTATTTTTAGGAATATATCCACTAGTTTAATGGGGTTTATATGTGCACATGTAGACTTATAAGTTTTATTTTTCACCACTTACTTTAAGTGGGGTGCCTTCTTAACTAGCAGATCTGGAACAGAGTCTCAGAGTTAACCCTTTTTACCAAACAGGCTTCTTCGAAGCACGCTCCTGCTTGTACCCCCTTTTTGTATATATATGCTGTATAAAGTTTATGCGCAAAAATATATATTTTTTACAAAGTAAGAATACTATGTGGTTGTTTGATTATCTGCTTTTGCTAGAGTTATGATATGATTACGAATGTCCCCCTCCAGTCTTAGATATCAGGCATAATCGTCAATGATGGAGGGGCCACTAATAAATTATAGGTTTGACTCCTGCAAGGAGATAAAGAAAACCTAATATTTAGTAGTAGCCCCGTAATCATTGACGACTAGGGCCCTCCCGACCATCCCCTTCCCATTCGTTGATGTATTAAGGATTTTGGTTTACTTGATATGTCAGTGAAGAAGGAAGTATGACGCCTGAAGTCAGCGTCTGGTCAAATATCCACACAAGTACATCCACGAGTATATGGAAAGCTTATGAATAGTTATTCTTATTTTCTTTTTTTATTATTTGTTACAAAGTTTTTTTCGTAGTGAGAACCCAATTTCATAATGACAGAACCATGAGTGAGGTTGCGTGCGCTCATGATGAAGGCTCCTCAAATTTGTTATGCTCTGCGCGGTAGATTCAAACTACGGTAAATGAGCGTTTGAAGAAGAGGCCTTATGTAATAGGCATAATCGTCAATGATTACGGGACCACTACTAAATATTAGGTTTTCTTTATCTCCTTGCAGGAGTCAAACCTATAATCTTACCTATATGGACGTAAAGCGCACTCAGAAAGTTAGCTGACGCCAATAAAGGCAATATATAGGGAACCCCGACTTAAACGTAATAATTAATTAAACGTGTGATGCCGGGGTAGGGCAATAAGCGGGAAATATGACGCGGAACGCAATAATAAAAGTAAACGAACGCATATACCATCTCCACTCACAAAAGTAATTAACCTTACATAATACGCGGCAAAATGTTGTTAGAGTACACTAAGGAAGGTGAGGCCAAAAGGGTGTAACAAGCCAATTTAAATTGTAAACATATAATAAACTAGGCTAGCCCAAAATGTTTGTGGTAATTACCCCCTTTAAATTTAGTTAAGACCGAACAAATTCAATTTAACCCTTATAATTCTACTTTACATTAATTTAATTGTTGCAATTATATACCTAGCCTATAACCTACCACCTAATTATTGTTGACGTGGCTCTCCCAGGCCGCAGAAGACGCGATAGTGTCCACCCTAGCCCCCCCTTGGGCAAAGGGACCACCAAGAAAAATGGGAGGTACATTGGCTGGCGGCGGCCCATGTGGCCGGGTAAAATAAGCGGGACCCGGCGGAAATTAGGCCACAGACAATAAACACCAGCCCACAAACCTACAGGGGACACCAGGGAAGCGGAACTAGGGAACAGAAAGAAGGAATAGCTAGGAAATAGTAGACAATATGAAAGCAGAAGAAAGAAAATACAAAGAAGAAACGACAGCATAAGGCAAAAGTCCGAGGTATCGAAGGATCATTTGTGAGAATTCGATAGTAAACAAAGCGGAATTTACCTATAAACTCACAGTAGTTAACTTACTTTTATTTGTTTTAATAGGGATAGATAGCTCAATGATAGTGGTAGGAATAGATAGAAAATATAGTGGCCACTAAGATATAAGAATTAGGATGACTTAGCAGGAAACAGGTAGTTGTATTGGAGTGGCTAGAAGGAGATCTTGATGAGGTCGTAGCTAATGCGATTCTAGTTTGTCTTGGAGCGAAGGACCCTCAGGTTCCCGAATATGACGCATGCGCAGTTATCTTATCTACCAATGCCAATACGTCATTTAACTAACTACTGTACAAGATATACCAGATTTATTATAATGACAACCCGATATAATAATGGATAATAAACCCATATAAACTTAATACGAAATAGTATATATCTTTTATATAGATATATAACTTAGCCTAATACTGGTGCCTAATTTGAACTTCCAGTATGTTAACTTAACCTAAACTGTCGAGTTACTTACGAGTCTCGACAACAATATTTGGTATAAAAATAGAAAAGTAAAGTAGACCGCGTACTTCGAAGATAGTCTACTTATACATAACCACACAGGTACATGTAGGTAATGAATATCACAGGAGATTCACTCAAAATAATGTTCAAGAATATTTATTCTTTAACAAAATAACGATACTTCTCTGATTCTCACTAGAAGTCAGAGTTTCTATAAAGGACAAAGTATTTGATCACAAGTATTTGTACCTTAAAAGTAATTTATACGTACAACTTATTGCATATATCTTATAGTTGCAACTATTATTGATATACATCACTTAAAATTATAATATAATCTGGAACTGTACAACCAGTTCAACAATATTAAGTATCACAGCTCGTATACTCCTCACATATCACCGTCCGGCAGACGGTCTGAAGATCTTAGCTCTCCAGTAACCCCCCCCCCCCCCCCCTCTCTCTTTTCACACAAAAAATAAATAAAATAAATAAACTTAAAACTATTAGCACAAAGACCAATTTAGACCCATTGATGGTAATGCCACACCGGTGAGCTTTGGTCTGTCCAGGGCCACAGACAGGTAGTGCATCAAAAAAGTATGGTTAGACGCCCAGAGGTGCGTATTAGCAATATAATCTACTGAAAAGTTTTGGAGGAATCTCAATGACACTGCCCACTTTCTAATATCGTGGGCTCTCCCCACTAATCCGGGGTTACTTTCCCTAATAACCTCGACCAGCAAAGATGCCAACTTCCTTTCCATGATGCACTTCCCTGTACTATTAACCCAGAGAGTTCCCGGTTGCTTAGGTTGGGATACTCTCAAGAACTTAACAAGAGCTTGTACTGGGCATAATAAATTATGCGTATCCCCTCGCTTTAGCGCCGGGATCATGAACTCAGAAAAAACATGATCACTATGCTAATTTTTAGCTATAAAAGTGAGTGACGGCGCAATTTGTACATTGATATTGCGTCGTCCAAACCTGAGACAATTAGGTTCGTTGCTCATCGCCGCCAGCTCAGATACCCGGTTACCTGTGGCCAAAGCCATCTTTAATTTAATATTGAATCAAAATCTGGATTGCGATTATACTTTGGCGAATGAAGTAAAGACAAAGCTTTGTCTAGCGACCAGGTAGGCATGAGCTGACGGGGTGGTGGGCGGAGCTTAAAACAGGTACGCATAAAACCTGTCTCCTCCGCTTGTGTTATAGATAGGCCCGTTAAGTCATAAAAAGGGGTTCTAATAGCTGACAAATGGTTCTTTAGTGTTACTACGGAAAGGCGTTATTGTTCAAATAAATAATCCAGGTATTTGAAAATTAAACGTACAGATCCTTTGGTTTGAGCCTTTTCAACTATCCAAGTTGTAAAAGATTTCCAATATGATTGGTATTGACGCCTGGTAGATAGAGTGTACTGATTCAAAAATGTATTCGTTACACTCTCACCGTAAGGAGTTAACCATTTTACCTTCTGAAAGTCCAAAATGCAAAAGTCAGCGAGGTCTCAAGGTTACCAATTGTCTCTAAGTGGAAGTACGAGATCGGGAGTGACACCGGGTTCTTGCACCACGTCTTCAACTGGTGGTACCACACCTGAGCCGGCCATAGTGGCGCTATCATCAAAACTATGCCTCGATAATCTCGTAGTTTGCGAACTACCTGACACATGAGAGATGCGTCTGGAGGCGGAAACAGATAGATGGAATTCCACTTGTTCCAATCCTCCAACAATGCGTCTGGACCCCCCCCACCAAAGTTACTTCCCGGCGGGTTAGGTAGAGAGGAAGTTTGTTGTTTCCTTTGGATGCGAAGAAGTCCACTTGTGGACGGTACGGCTCTGCAATCATCTGATTGAAGATGGTTTGCTTGAGCGACCATTCTACTACTGTGCTCTGTCTCCGGGACAGAGCGTCTGCCCATATATTGGCTATGCCTGGCAGGTATGATGCGTGAAGATGAATGTTTAGCTTGTCTGCCAGAAAAAGAAAAAAAAAATCCGACAATTCTAGCAATATCCGAGACCTCGTTGACCTTTGTTTTTTGGATGCATGTTACTGCATTCAAATTGTCCATTCGAAAGGCTAGAGATTTCCCTTGCAACGTATAACCGTGAGCCTGAAGGAAAATTACGGGGACTATTAACTCTTTCGCATTGATGTGAAAATTGTCGGACAGAGACCAAATCCCTTGACCCTGATGCCCTAGGCTCGACTGATAACCCCAGCCTATTGTCCCTGAAGCATCTGTGTCTATCCATACCGAGGGTGGAGGAGACGTCCATGTCATTATTGAATGTAATGTTTCCCGCCTCGCCCAACCCGACAGTAAGTTGTGAATTAATGCCGGAATTCGCCAGAACTTTCCCGCCGGCAACAGCGGGAAATGTTTGTTTCCCTCCAAGATTAATCTCTTTACTTTCAACCGGCCCAACTTTACAGTAAGTTGAATCCAGTTGAGAGAGCCGATCAGAGACTCCCACTTCTATCTCGTGGTTGTCAGACTGTGGAGAAAACAACACAATTTCTTTCGAAATCTGTTTCGGTTATCCACACTCTGACTGAGAGTAAGATGTGCTGTGTCCCATACCAGCCCTATCCACTGAACTACCCTTGTTGGGACAAGGTTCGACTTTGCCAAGTTGACCTTGAACCCCAGGGATTGTACATAATCTAGAATTTGAGTGACATGATTCTTGCATTGGTTCTCTGAGTCCGCCACTACTAGCCATTCGTCTAGATACCACAACACCTTGATCCCTTGATTTAGAACTGGTAATACAGCTTGTCGGACTAATTTGGTAAATATTCTCGGTGCTAAGTTCAATCTGAAGGGCATCCGCTGAAAGACATAAGTCTGATGCTTTATCCTCAATGCGAGGAATTTTTGGAACCTTTTGTTTACCGGGACATGCCAATAGGCTTCCGTCAGGTCTAACGAGCAAATCCATCCTTGCGGCGGAAGTGTTAGCCTGATTTGATTCACACGAGATAGGTCTACGACCGTTCTCATCTGAACACTGTCCCTCTTTGGTACAAGAAAAAGCTTGGATGTGTAAACTGGGCAAGTTGGATTGACCGGGACAATAATATTCTTGGTGATCATTTCCTGGACGAGTGACTCCACTTCTAAAGAGACATGAGTGATTTTGAGTGGTTGACGTAAACGAGGTCATGCCCTTGCATACCACTGTCCTTGCACAAGTCCGCGGGGCCAAGCCCGATGACACACCCGAAATGACCCAGTTACTTCTTACAGTTTCTTACAGTAGATCCTCTGGAAAAAGGCAAACTAGGCCTGTGTATCCAGCTCAGTACCAGTATTTGCACTGCTGCGGTCGTTGACGGTGTTGGCGGCGGCGGTAGCAGACGCAACATTTTTACTATTCTGTATTTTTGTTTTATAATCAAACTTCAAATCTTGTCTTCCCCATGCTTTATCAAGATTACTTTCAAACTCCCTTATTGATTCGGAATCGACTACATACTGGGGCAGTGCGTTCCACTCATTTACCACTCTATCACAAAATGAGTTCTTTGCCTTCTCAAGCCTATTTCTTTCTTTGTAAATTTTCTTAGAGTGTCCTCTCGTTATTGTTCCCTCCCGCATCAAGAAGATACCTTCACACACATCCTCATCGTACTTTCCTGACACTATCTTAAAAGTCTCTATCATATCCCCTCTCTTTCTCCTATATGCCAGTGTCCTCAACCTCTGCTCATAGCCCGCGTTCTTCAACGTTGGTACCAGCATGCTAGCTCTCCTCTGCACTTTCTCCACTGCTTCTATATCTTTTACTTTATGGAGCCCACACCTGGTTTGCATATTCCAGGTGCGGCCTAACCAGCGCTGTATAGAGATTCCTGAAGATTTCTTCGTCAAGTGACACAAATGTCCTCCTTATCAGCCCTACAATTCTATTGGCTTTGTTTATCTTTTCCGCTAAATGTTCTGAGAAATTTAACTTATTGTCTATCACTACTCCTATATCCTTTTCTGCATTCACTTCCTCCATCGCTTCATACATACTGTATCCTACCTTGTCTATCTTGCTGGTCCCAATCCGCATGTACTTGCATTTTTTTGGATGAAAAGGCATTAACCAATGCTCAGACCATCCCTTCATGCCCTCCACATCTCCTTGAAGCAAACCCATATCTTCCTTACTCCTCACTCTTCTATACAGCTTAGTGTCATCCGCATACAGGTATACCTCACTTCCATTAGTTATAACTTCAGGTAAGTCGTTGATAAATATAACGAACAGCAGTGGTCCCAACACAGATCCCTGAGGTACCCCACTTGTAATTTCCCTCCACCCCGAGCATATTCCATTCACCAGTACCCTCTGTCTCTGATCTTTCAGGAAGGCTTCAAACCATTTCACACATTTCTCCCATATATTATAGCTTCTAACTTTCTCTATTAACCTTTTATGTGGGACCTTATCGAAGGCCTTCATAAAATCGCAATATACCACGTCTATTACATCACCATCTTCTAGAATTTGCATCCAATCATCTACCACCTTAATTAGCTGTAGTACCGTCGACCTCCCCGGCAAGAATCCGAACTGTCTCCCACTGAAAAGTTGGTTTGACTTCATATGATCCACTATTCCTTCTCTAATTACCGTTTCCATTAGTTTACACACAACACTTGTCAAACTGACTGGTCTATAATTCCCTGGGTTATTTCTCTTTCCCTTCTTAAATATAGCTGTTATGTTCGCCTCTCTCCAGTCCATCGGGATTTATCCTGTATTAAACGATACCTCAAATAAAATTTTCAATGGCTCTACTAACATCTCCCCTCCTTCCTTTATGATTCTTAGGTGTATCCCATCCGGTCCCGGTGACTTACTTCTGTTCATTTTTTCTATAGCCCTTCTTATTCTAGCATGGGAAAACTCTATTAGTTCTAGTGCCGGTGCCTGTTTGATGGGAATAGTAGGCACTGCATCCTCCGACTCCACTGTTAGTACCCCCCCAAAGTATTTCCCCAGCACCTCTTCTTTCTCCTTATCAGTCTCCGATCTACTCCCACCATTCAACCCCCCTACCAGCTCTGGGATCCCTACTCTTCTTGTTAACTTTTCCTGAATGTACTTCCAGAATATTTTTGGATTATCCTTCACATTTCTAGCTATCTCTCTCTCCCTCTCCTTCACCCCCCTCCTTGTTTCCCACCTTATTTTATTGTTTATTTGTCTGCGTTCCAGATCCACTTCTTTAGCTTCTATACTAGACCCCCTGTTCTTTTTTAACAATTTTAATCTTTCCCACAATAGTTTCTTTCTTCTAATCAATATCCAAAGCTTTCTTTTCATTGGCAATTCTGGGTTAGTTCTTTTCCTCAATTTTTTTTTATCCTTATATTCCCTTACTGGTACACTTTTGGATACAGCATTCTTCAGTTTGACTCTAATTTTCCTCCACATTCCTTCAGCGTCTTCACCGTTCAAGTATTCCCCCCAGTCAATGTCCAAACACTGTCTCAGCAGCTCATAATCTGCTCTATCATACATGTATATTTTTCTATTGCTTCTATTATCCCTCTCTGATTTAATGTTACAACTAAAGCTTATACAGGTGTGGGGATCGGTTTTTACACCATACCCGAAAGAGGATTTATGGAGCTCCGATCATACTCTCAACCATCTGAACAATTTAACCAGCACACCTAAGCTTAGTTAAATGCGGAAATAGCCTCACGAAAATATCATGCCCTGGTGGGGGCACGAACTCTCGACCCTTGGGTGTGAGGCAGGCACCTTACCAGTTAGACCAATAGAGATATCCCGCTTGGCCTGTTCGGCTCAGGGTATTTCCGCATCCGAGGTCTGTTTAGGCTAGCCTATTTTCACTGACTTTACACTACTTCACCTTCCGGGAAGCGAAAGCTCCGAACAGAGAGGAACGAACAGAGAGGAACAAGCTTGAGCCGAATCGACCGAGAGTCCGTCAGAGAGATGAACGGGAATGGTGAGTCAACTTCACTGAGCGATGCTACACGCACCTACAAACTGCCCAGTTGGCAACTCGCTTGGGTGGCTGGCAACTCCACAACCCAACCCAATCGAGTCTCACAACACTCCCTGCTCTCTCCTATCCTCTTCCTTGTCCTGTGGGGATCGGTTTTTACACCATACCCGAAAGAGGATTTATGTAGCTCCGATCATACTCTCAACCATCTGAACAATTTAACCAGCACACCTAAGCTTCGTTAAATGCGGAAATAGCCTCACGAAAATATCATGCCCTGGTGGGGGCACGAACTCTCGACCCTTGGGTGTGAGGCAGGCACCTTACCAGTTAGACCAATAGAGATATCCCGCTTGGCCTGTTCGGCTCAGGGTATTTCCGCATCCGAGGTCTGTTTAGGCTAGCCTATTTTCACTGACTTTACACAGGCATGGTCACTACGACCTATAGGGCTATCCACATTAACATGTTCCACTATATCCTCTTCATTGCTAAAATCAAATCAAGTACACTCCCCTGCGTCCCATCTCTATATCTTGTCATCTCTACAATATGTTGCGTTAAAAAACAATCTCTCACTTTCTCTATAAACTTATTTTCCAGGCTACCCTGTCCCGCTGGACATGTAATTTTATAATTAATTTTATAATGTAATTATGTAATTTTATATATATGTATGGGACTGCGGGAAAAGGGCTGTGCCAACCCTGTTTCCCGGCAGTTTTTCTGTTCCGGCGGCCCCGTGAGGTGGGTCCAAGTTATCCGTCTCTAACAGGTAGGAACATTCAAAAGATCCCGGCGTGGTTTAGCTGAACCACACTCTCCTGGCGGAATTGCATTCCTAGCAGGGCTACAAACTCGGCCCGCCGGGTTAATTCGCCCTGACTGGCCCCGTGACATGTTAAGACTTTCTTGCCTGCGGCGCCACCAGTCGAGTGTACACGAAGTGATAAGATTAGTTTTGCAAACTTGTTCAGTACGATCAAACACTAAAAGGGTCAAGGGACCTGTGGCTCTTGTCACAGGTAAGTAATTGAAAGTCAGCTAGACAGAGCCGGCGGAAGGTTAGTGTATTAGTGCGCTATAGCTAACTTTCCGGCGGTTTGGGGTTAGGATGTGTAATACCTCGCAGGTTATCCTTATGAGCATTGATTCTTGGAAATGTTTCTTTCCAGGCCCCAGAGACTGCTTCTCCGGCGGAGTTGGCCACCTATTCCGGCGGAGGGGGGGGATCCTCTCAGTACGGCAACATGCCTAGGTTTGAACTTTGCGTCACACCCACTTGCTCCCTTTTACCCATTTTTGCTCACAAACTTTGCATCAAGTGTGCCAAGTGTTTAGATCGCTCTCGAGGCGTGTGGTTATCTAAAAGATGCGCCATCTGCTCTGAATTAAAAACCGCCTTGCTGGCGAAGAAAGATTTATCTTGTTTAGCAGCCTTACATGAGATCAAAGCCGTGTTTAATTCTTATGCAAAGGACACAGCCCATAAGACGCTTCAGTGTGATGACGAAGTCCTTTGGGAAAATCTCATTATTAAGTCACCCTTAGTGAAACCCGGCTCCTCTAAATCTGTCAGACCCAAAGTCAAAACAAAAGCCCTCAGCAAAGAGGCAGTGAGTAGTAGCAGTGAGAGCGAAGTCACCGAGGTTCCCCCCTCTGACCGTTCCAAGAGGAGACGCTCGCCCTCCCCGCGGCGGAAGTCAAGGTCGAGGTCCAAGTCTCCCCGGATATACTCTCGCCACTCTACCTCTGTTTCTTCCCGGTCTCACAAGCGCCGGAGAGAGGAATATGAGGACACTCCTCAACCACCGCCCCCCACACCTCCTTCTGACACGACTATACATGATTCAGGGGAGTCGGAAGTAGGATCTGAGATATTGGAATTCACACCTAGTCATGAACAATCCTTGCGTGTGCCTCCTAATGTGATTTTTGCCATACCAAAATTGAATGTTGTTCCCCGTAGTGTTAGGTCGACAGGCCCAAAGAGGGTGCTAGTCGACCAATATAGAGATTTTCCGGCGGGGGCCCATTTAAGCTCACAAGTGACTCATGACTCCCAGCCCTTAACGGCAGGGGGCTATTGGCGTCAATCAGAACCATCTCTCTCTTTCCTAAACGTCATTCTAGAACGGTCTGAGGACGGTAACATAAACGTGTTACCGTCGTCAGTGCCAGATTTGTCTTGGCCCCCGGCGGAGAATGAGGTAGAATCGCAAGAGACCTTGGAGCAGAGTGAGGAGCCGGCGGACGGAGTGTTCTCCGCGGCTCCTCAGTCTATCCCTAATACTGAGTCTGAGGCTAGTTCACATTCATCCAAAGATCCCCATAGGAAATGGATGACTTCTGATCAGGTAAATGAGTTGTTACATAAAGTGATACAACATTATTAAGTCCCTGCCTCATCGGATCCCCCGATTACTCCTTTAGCTGCGCCCCCCAGTACCTCTGTTATTAGACCTCTAGAACCCCCAGCATTCATTCCTTCTTGTCCGACCCCAGTGGTAGCAGCTGCCCCAGGCCCTACAGTGCCGGCGACGCTAGCTATGTCCACCCTCAGGGTTGTTAATGATGTCCAACCTCCTCCTTTAGATAAGGTGCCTTTGAGGAAGGGTCCCATGCCCCTCCTCTATGGTACTGACTGCTCTTGGGTACCTGTGGTACCAGAGAATCCCCTTTCGGCTCAACCTTCGGTGTCAGGGGACCTCCCAGTTCCCAACGAATGGTCAATTGAGATCAATAAGAACCGTAAATTTAGGGCCAAAGACGAGGCAGGGAGGGTTTTGGATGTACTGATTAAGGGTGTACCAAGTTCACTTAACCCGGCGTACTTTGTTTATTCAGCCGCGCCGTCAGTTCCTTCCGCCGCATCTGCAAGACTATTTGCTGACTGGTCGAAGGCTGATGGCATCAATGATGTCAAAGCCTTGAATGCTCTTACGCCGGAGTTGGCTACAACTCCGGCCCTGGACCAAGCTCAGACTCCGGTACTGCATATGGGGCAGGTGGGAGTAGGACCTTAGGTAGATTGGGAGTTGGAATCTCAGGTTTTTGCCACAACTATCACCTCCAAATCTTCTCATCAGATTCCTCCGGATAACCATACTTACTTTTCACTGCCGGTATCCAAAGCAGAAGGGGTGTCACCAGCATTACTAACATTTCTGGAAGCCCCAAGTGTCATTACATGCCCTTGATGAACTCACTCCCCCCCCCCCGGCTGCTCACTTGGAACGAGATTTTAAGTTACGCAATAAAGCCTACCGGATGTTCTCTTAGTACTTAGTGAGTAATCGAATAGCCGCTTCTCTTGCACGCACTATTTTGGCCATAGCTGAACCCCAAATTAGAAAAGCTACTGAGCTGTCTCGTAGACTATTGCTACAAAATGCCATTCAGTCAATAGGGGACATTAGAATTGCAATTTTGGAAGCGGTTCGAGCCCGCCAAGATCTGAGAGTCCATCTGGTGAGGAAGTTGCCGGGTAACTCTCTCCCCGGTTCTTACTGCCACCCTGCTTAACTCTGAGACTTGGAGTCTAGTTTTTAATATGGTGAGTGGGTGGAAGCAGGTTACCTCCCAAGCTAGGAAGGACCCACCTAAGAAACCCTTTCATAAATCAAAAGGCGGTAACAAACCGTCCCAACCCCAACCTAAGCAGTCACCAAGAGACCCCAGACCACCTCCTCAGCAGGGAGGTACTCAGCATAAACCCAAACAAGGTAAACAGCACGGGTATAAGGGTAAGGCCCCATACAAAGGTCATCAGGGCACTACATCAGCCAAAAATAGTCAAGCATCCGATGCCAACCCCCCTCCCCCTCCAAAAAACTAGCCACTCAGACTCTCCACATCCCAGGGCCGAGCTTAAAGGACAAGGATGGGAGAGTTGCCTTGAAGGACGAACCCTGGTTGCACCTGGGTTCGTTCCGTTCATTCCGCTCAGCCTGGCCCAAGCATACTTGGGCCAGGAAGGTAGTGAGCAAAGGAATCACCTGGCGGTGGCACCGGCGGCCTCGACTGCGTCGGCCGCAGGAATATACCCCGGTGTCTCAGGAGGAGGAGGTCATAGTACAGGAAATTATGGCCAAACAGGTCCTTATTCAAGTCAATGCCTATCAGCCAGTATTCACGTCAAGACTCTTCTTAGTGCAAAAAAGGGACAGTGTGCAGATGCGACCAGTTCTAGATCTCTCGCACCTGAACACCTTTATAGAGAATTCACCCTTCAGGATGTTGACTGTACGGCAACTCAGACTCGCACTTCCGCCGCAAGGTTGGATGTGCTCGATCGATCTCAAAGAGGCCTATTGGCATGTCCCTATAAACAAGAGGGTCCAAAATTTTCTCGCTCTGAGAATCCGGCACGAGACTTATGTCTTTCAAAGGATGCCGTTCGGGTTGAACCTAGCACCGAGAGTATTTACCAAACTCATCCGGCAAGCTCTTTTACCCCTGTTAGTTCGAGGCATACAGGTGTTTTGGTATCTGGACGATTGGCTAGTAGTGGCAAACTCTTTAGAATTATGTCAAGACCATGTAAATCAAGTGTTAGCTCATGTACAAACCCAAGGGTTCAAGGTGAACTTGGCAAAGTCGCACCTTGTCCCCTCAAGGAATATTCAGTGGTTAGGACTGGTCTGGGACACCTACGCTCTGACTCTTACTCAGAGTGTGGACAACCGCGACAGGTTTCGCAGGAAACTGTTCCGGTTCCTCCACAGTCTGGATACGACCAGGAAAACGTGGGATTCCCTGATCGGTTCTCTCAACTGGGTACAATTAACTGTCAAGTTGGGCCGATTGAAAGCCAAGAGATTAATCCTGGAAGGCAACAAAGTGTTCCCTCTCTTGCCGGAGAAGAAATTATGGCCAATTCCTCCATTAATCCACAACTTACTATCAGCCTGGACCAAGCACGAAGTCCTCTACTCGGTCGTAACATGGGTAGACACAGATGCCTCGGTAACCCTAGGTTGGGGGTATCAGTCAAGCCATAGGCCACCAGGGTCAGGGCATCTGGGTGGCAGACAGCCAATCACATATCAACAAGCAAGAGCTCTTATTTCCCCTGTTCTTTCTCCAAACTCATGGCAGGATATTGAAGAACAAATCAATAGCGTTCAGAATGGACAATCAAACCGCAGTTTTTTGCATTCAGAAACAAGGCTCAGTGAGGTCACGAGAGTTGTTGAACGTTTCAGAACAAATTTTTACCCTAGCCGACTCGCTAGGGATTTCCCTGCATGCCACCTACCTCCCCTGTGTGGCGAACGTCTGGGCAGACGCTCTCTCTCGCCGGCGGAGCACTCTAGTAGAATGGACAATCAAACAGGCTATCTTCAACAAGATGATTGCAAAGCCGGCACGTCCACAGGTGGACTTATTTAGTAGTAGCCTCTACGTTCCAACGTAGAGCTTATACTATGACGATGTAATCTGCTTCGCTCTAGAGCGGCAATTATCGTATACACATAGCGCGAATTAAATCGATAACATCTAGAGTAGCACCTTACTCTCTCTACTAGGTACGTTGTACTGTACATACTTTTGAGGTCTTTTTAATAGAAAATTGAAAAGAGAAACGAGAAAGAAAAGAAAAAGTTGTCGACTAGGCCATTCCATCTGGCTCTTCACGCCGCTGTCAGGGGCGTACCTTCTAACCCGTTCCGGATTAAAGGGCATCTCTTTCGCGCTACCACTCTGGTGCACACGTGTTTCTGGTGCTCCGTATTTTGGTGCCTTCCACTCCTATCTTCGTCACCTTTTGGTGAGTTTTGGGCCTTTATTTGGCGCCTGGAATTCTAGATAGATGATCCGTGTTGTAGGCACAACGTAAAATGGGCACTTAGGTGTTTAATTCGAGTGGTAGCGTTGAAAGTGGAGGTCTCTCATGTTTTCAGCCCTCTGCGCATGCGTGTCGTTGGACACCGCTAATGTTTGTATGGTCTTTGCCTTCTTTTGCTTTTAGCCTTGCGGTGACTTTAGTTTAGGTTTTGATAGGTTCTATTCATTTAGGGCTTCTTGTCACTACCTTAGTTCTGACTTACGCAAGTTTTTTTCAGTGGCTAGGCTAACTTCGGTTTTTCGGGTGATGTTATGGTGGGGGGCGCCGACCCGGGATGTCACTTGCCCCATGATTGGTCTTTTAATGTCGCACTCACACCTCGTTCGGTGTGCGGTTGCTAGTGACGTCTTTCTTTTTCTTTATTCCTATCACCTAGTGCCGATTAGGCTAACTTTTTGTGGGTAGCCTAGCCTACAGGGGGCGTTTTGTCGTTCGATTCTGTTGCGCAACCCCTGGGGATGTCCCTTGACCACCCTTATTACATTTTGTGGGGTTCACACCAGTTATCTGACTACCTCTGGCTTTCCAGAACCCCAAATTTGTGTTCTGCTATTTACCTTGATTTTGCCACCTTAGGGCCTTGTGATTAGGCTATGTCTTCCTCTGCTCCTCCCTGTTCGTGGGTCACATCCCACGCCAGGTCGGTCTTTGGTTGGCGTTCCTTTTCTGAGTCCCTGGGGGGCCTATGTTTAGCAGACGAACACATTATTTATATATCCTTAAGTGTCGTCGGTGAGTGACGCTTCGGTCCTCTCTCACTTGGAACTGGCTCGCCGCTACGCCCTGGAGCGTCGGTACTCCCGCTCCAGGGCGAGCGTCTGGCGCTTCTCACCTGTCTTCTTTCACTTACCCTGGCCCTCAGACTATTAATAGAGGTCGCCGCTCCGCCCTGGAGCGTCGGTATTCCCGCTCCCGGGCGTGCGTCTGTCGCTTCGGCGCTGTCTTCTTCTTTGGTGCCGCTCTGGACCGAGCGTGAGGCCGCTATATCGTACTCCCGCTCAAGCGTGGCCACCCCGCCCTGGAGCGCTGGTTTTTCACGCTCCAGGTCGGTTTGTTTGGTTTTTCGGCTCCCTCTCTTCATGGTGTCTTTCCCTGCCCTGGAGCGTGGGTTCTTCCCCCGCTCTGGGTCGGTCCTACTTGTCTCTGAGGGACTTTGGTAAGTTTCTGGTGGCTGTGGCCCGCTCTGGAGCGTCTTGGGACCGCTCCAGGGCGTGTTTGCCCCGCCCTACGGCGGCGTGTGTTTCACGCTTTTTTGGCTGTCCTGTTGTCCCGCCCCCGACCGAAGGGTACCTTAATGGTCCGCTCCTCTCTGGGTTTGGGTTGGGGAGTGCATTGCTCCTTGTCCATGCCTGTTGATGCATCGGTTCTGGTGGTTAATGCTTTGAGGGCGTGTGACCGCTATTTCGTTCTCCCGCTCAAGCGTGACCGCCCCGCCCTGGAGCGCTGGTTTTTCACGCTCCAGGTCGGTTCGTTTGATTTTTCGGCTCCCTCTCTTCTTGGTGTCTTCACCCGCCCTAGGACGCGGGTTCTTCCCCCGCTCTGGGTCGGTCCTCCTTGTCTCTGAGGTGCTTTGGTATGGTTCTGGTGGCTGTGGCCCGCTCCAGGGCGTGTTTACACCGCCCTACGGCGGCGTGTGTTTCACGCTTTTTTGGCTGTTCCTGTTGTCCCACCCCCGACTGGAGGGTACCTTGATGGTCCGCTCCTCTCTGGGTGTGAGTTGACGAGTGCGTTGCTACTTGTCCATGCCTGTTGCTGCATCGGTTCTGGTGTTTCATACTCTTCTCCCCTGTTTCCCAGGCTGTGATCCGCTCCACTTTGGATGCTGTCCTGTGCCTCCCTCGCCTCCGCTTAAGGCCTACAGGTGCTGTCGCCTTATTTGTTCACCTGCTTGGGGGGGGGGGGGGGGGGGGTACTCGTTTCGCGAAGTGCTGTCACACTATCGGAGTTTTCCTAGGCTAGGCTACCTTAATGTATGAATGGGGGGCACAGTCCTCTTCTTTCGCTTTCATTTAGCCTCCTCATAGGGTTCCCTTCCCTATTGGGGTCTCTTCCTCACCCATACAGGCCTAGTGATCAGCCCTGGTTACCTCCGTTAGTGGGTCGCTCTTCCGTCTGTTGGCGGGGGGCGTTCGTGGCCTAGCCTTCGTCGATGGGGGGCTGTTGCTCACTCTTCACACTGTTGCCACTTCGGTCCGGCATGTCATGCACGGCTCCTGCGAAATCTCCGAAATGTGAAACCATCTTCTTGGCATTTTTTGGGTTGGCAACAGTGTCAGCGTTCCTTCTCCGGTTCGTCTGCCGTCTACCCCTGGATCCCCGCACATGCGGTCTTCGGTGATCCTCTGATTGTTTGGCCGCTCTCTGCCATCCGCAATACTGGTCGGGCTAACATTCCTGCAAAACCGCGGTTTTGCGGTGGACTCTACGTTCCGCCATAACGCTTCTTTTTTCCCTGCCACTCTTTAGGCTAGGCCGACTTTTTGCTTAGCCTAACTTTTTTTTTTGGGGGGGGGGGGGGGGGCATTTTGGATGTCAGGCACTGTTGCCTCCTAGGCTTGCTTTTGCTTGCCTGTCTACGTTTTTTCTAACCCATCTTGGGGGCACCAGTTTTAGTCTGATTCCGGCTCCTGGACCTCCGTCTTACCCTACTTTGGACTCGCCGCTCCCTTGAGTTCCTGAGACGCTATCTTCACCTATATTGGACTCTTACCCTACATTGTGCTCACCAGTACCTTGAGAGTTTTTTTCCTTCCACCCTCACCGGTGCCGCGGGTCTCTAGGCCGGGCTGCACTCAGCTCGCTCCGCCCTGGTGCGTGGATGACTCCCACTCCTGGTCGGTCCTCTGCCTAGACACCTTCTCTTACTGGACCGCTCTCTTCCGAGCCTCTGGCATCTGGGTTAGGGCCTCCCGGGGCCCGTTTCCGCCCTAGGGTGGGTTCTATCCTACTCTAGGTCGGGCCTATGCTTTGCCTCTCTTCTCTTTTCCCACGGACGCTCCCACGTCAGCTGTGCTGCGTCCCACTTCGGTTGGGACGCTTGGATGTAGATAGCTGAAGGTTTTCCTGGCCTTTCCCCTTTCCTACGGTCGCCTGCCTCCTGGCCCAACAACCCCTGTGGTGGCGGCCGCGGCTCTGCCTGCGCCAGCCCCCTCTCCGGCTCCTTCGCTGTCTTTCGTCGTGCTGCCTGGGAGCGGCCTGGGGATGGTTAGCCAGCCCGTTAGTGTTCCCCCACTGTCTCAGTTTAAGATTACCCACCGTGTCCTCCCTTCTTTGTATGGAGAGCCTGCGTCTTGGCTGACTGTGATGGCTACTCACCCGGAACGTGCCGCCACTCATGCACGGGGGGGGGGGGGGGGGGGGAGACGGCCGGTTGCTAAGAATTGGGATATCCGGTTTCGTGCTCCGGGTCTCTTCCGGGCACTGTTTCCAGACGGCCTCGTCCCAGAGGTGGATCTCCGGCCTCATCCCAGTAGGTCGGATTTGCAGTTTTTTCCATACCGTCCTAGGGTATCTCCCTCTGGGTCTCCACGTTTCTGGTCGGACTACATTCGCCACGACATCTTCGCTGATGCTCCCGCTCTGTCAGCCCTTGCCGGTCTTCCTCTGGTGAAGAGTGCTCGCGATGCTGCAGGCAACGTCATGCTCGAGCTCACCATTCTTGAGGACTGGCCTTGGGATCGGTGGCTGACGGAGGGGGTTGGTTTTAGCGTCAGGTCTGCTGGGGCTTTGTTTCTCTCCCACCGCCTGACTACACTTTTGTGTCTGGGCTCGTCCTGTCATCGTCCGGGGTCTCTCCCACGTATTGGTCGTGGCTGCATGCCCCTAACATTGTGTTAGACCGGTTGCCTGAGTCTTTCTTCGTGCCATCGGAGAAGGGTGCCCTCGATCAGGATCACCGGCTCCGGCAACGCGCCGCTCGCTTGCTCTCCACCCTCCTCCTGCTGTTCCACAGGGCGGGGATTTACCTCCGGGTTCTTGACGCCGAGCCTGACGGTGACCTCCAGAAGGGTTGGGAGACCTTGCGGCGCGTGCAGCTGCTGCTCGCCCTGACCTCAGTGGGTGACCTTCCGGGTGCCGTCCATGAGGCTGCTCCGTGTCGGCAGTCCCTAAGGGTGGCCTTCTGTAAGCCGGCGCCCGTGGAGATCACGACGGCGCTGCTCCTCTCTGAGCTAACTGAGGGTCTCTTCTCGGATGGTGCGTGGCACGACACTTACCTCTTTGCGACTGCGGATCTCTTCGCACCCCGTGTTTCTAGGGCGTCGCGGCTTCCCGCAGCCGCTTCCTCCCAGGGTCGTGGGAGGAAGGCCGGTCTGCCAAGGGGACGCCGGGCTTGGCGAGGTGCCATCTATGGGCGACATCAAGGGGGTAGGGGACGGGTAATGCACCCTTATGTCCGCCGCTCGTCTCTTCGCCAATCTCGTCCGCTCGCCATTGCGGCGTCCTCGCGGCGTACCTACCAGAGGCAGGTGCATCGCCTCCCTGCGCAGGATCCTCCGCGCAGGTTTTAGGGACGCGGTCGCTACGGGGGAGGGGGTGCCGGTGGTGGTCAGTCTCGCCGCGGCCAGACTGCCGACTATGCTGGCTCAGCACGCCGCTAGTTCCTCCTGGGTTTTTTCCCCCTTCTCTCCCGACCGCCTCCCCGCACGAGTGTTACGGCTCGCACCAGGGGCCCCTCCCGACTTCTTTTACCCCCAATATCGGCAATGGCCTCGCCGTTCGTGGGCGCGTCGGGTTGTGGTGCGGGTTCTGTCCTGGAGGGGGCGGTCTCGGCCCCCTCTCCGACGTCCTCCCTGACATCGGCACGTCTCTCCAGACGTGGCCACGGTTATCATGTCTCTGCTCGAGCATGGGATTGTTCGGGTCGTCTCGCCGCTCCTGCGGGTCTTCCTCTCACATGTGTTTCTGGTCCCGCAGAAGGACTGCGATGTGATGAGACTGGTGGTCGACCTGTCGTGCGTCAATTTGCATATCGTGAACGACCGCTTTCGGATGCTCACCATCAGTCGGGTGCGGTTGGTGCTCCGTCCCGGCTGCTGGGTGATATCCCTGGATCTCAAGGACGCATATTGGCATGTGCCGATTGCACCTCGGTTCCGGTGCTATCTGGCGCTCCAGCTGCACGAAAGGGTGTTCACGTTCGACAGGCTGCCCTTCGGTCTCCGTATCGCACCACGAGTCTTTACGAAACTCGTCCAGCTGGCTCTGACTCCCCTGCTCCATCAGGGGATTCAGCTCCTGTTTTACTTGGACGATTAGCTCATCTCCGCAGACTCTCCCACTCAATGTGCACAACACACTCTCCTTGTCATCCACCATATCACAAGTTTAGGTTTGCAGATAAACGTTCCTACGTCGTGCCGCACCCCGTCTTGGGACGTGACGTGGGTAGGCCTGGACTGGGACATTGCGAGCGCGACCGTCGGACAGAGTCGGATGACCGCCTCGCAGATTCGAAGGAAACTTTTCGCTGCGTTGCCCTCGGTCTCCATTACCGGGTAACTCTGGGACTCGTTGATCGGGTCGCTCCATTGGGCGTGTCTGCCCATTTCCCTAGGGAGGTTCGGGATCAACACGCCTGACTCAACTGGGCGACAAAGCATTCCCACTGTTGCCTCCACGTCGGCTTTGTCCGATTCCGCACTCGTTCCATTTGCTTTTGACAGTAGGGGTAGGCAGCCCCGCCCAGGGAAGTACTACCGCCAAGGTTTCGGGAGACTCAGGGAATAGCCTGAATTCCATTTTCTCTCCCAGGCCTTGGTAGCTGGATACATATCTTTCTGCCTCACACATCAGGGGTATCAGGAAAACCCTCTTTATATAACATACACATCCAACTTCACGACATTGCCCTACATCGCTATCCTCTATCCATAAAATACTACTCTTCCCACTACATATCATACATGTAACACCATACACTTACCTTATAAATATGGCAGTACAATTGTCAAGAGCAAACCTGGTGGTCACTCGGATATCCACCCCCGGCAGGGTTGGGTTATTGACACAGGGCCCTCCCGGTCGTCATCATGCGACTGTGTCAAGAGCATTGCAACGTCCCAAAGCTGCTTGTCAGTACAGCTATTTCTTTAGTAATATAAGGGGACTTCACTCTAACATCAATTCTGTACACCAATTTCTTCAAGCAGAATCCCCTACTCTCCTTTTTTTGACAGAGACTCAAGTAACATCCACATCTGACACATCTAGATTTAATTTTCCAGGTTATCAACTGCTCCAAAATTTCAGACCTAAAGGTGGTGTATGTTGCTTCGCAAAATCTGAAATTGCCCTGGAGGAGGTTACTAGTTTCAATTGTCCCTATTTTGATTATTCTATATACAAATTAATTTCTGCTGGTAAATTTAAATACATATGTTGCATCTACCGTTCCCCAAATACTCCTCCAGAGCAAAGTCTTTTTGATTCTCTGTCCTCACAACTCAGTGTCCTCAACTTAAATGCTTCTTCTGAAATCACTGTGTTGGGTGATTTTAATGTCCATAATGTTGAATGGCTCACTCATTCAGCCAGGACTGATGATGCTGGTCTTGAATGTGAGCTATTTGCAGACTCATTTAATCTCATTCAACTAGTCAACCAACCCACCCGTGTACCAGATAATCCTAATCATAATTCCCACCTACTGGACTTATTTTTAACAACCAATTCAGAAAATTATGATGTTACAGTGAGGTCCCCACTTGGATCTTCTGATCACTGTCTGATACAGGCCACCTGTCTATCACCTACCACACCTTCCCACTCTGAACCTGTTTTGGTGACTAAATGGCATTACGATAGGGCAGACTGGGAGGGTCTTCAAGGTTTCTTTATTGATATTCCCTGGACCTCTTTCTTTTCTAATGATGCACACTCCACCTTGAGCCACATACAAGATTTTGTAAAAATTGGAATGGAAACTTTTATTCCTCATCAAAAGTACAGTAAAAGATCTAATTCACCTAAATGGTTTGACCATAATTGTGCTAGAGTAACTGAACAAAAAGCAATAGCCTACAATGCATACACAAGATCAAAAACACATGAAGCCTTTAATTACTTTAGAAACATCAGAAATCATGCCAAAACTGTATTAAACCTAACTAAATCAAACTTTCTCCATAAGCAGGCAAATAAACTTCTAAATAATCCAAATGATAACAAAATATTTTGGTCTACTCTTAACTCATTCAAATCCAACTTCACTACTGCTTCATCCATTCCACCATTAAAATCTCCGACTGGCAATCTTGTAAGTGACCCACGAGGTAAAGCTAACCTTCTTGCAGATATTTTCTCCACCAACTCAACCTTAGATGAAATAAATCAAGATGTCCCTGTACTTAATTTTAATTCACCTGAAATTCCCTCACTTAAGATCCACACCAGACATGTCAAAACTATTTTGCAGAATCTCTCAGTAGATAAGGCTCCTGGTCCAGATGAAATTCCTCCAATAGTACTTAAGAATTGCTCCTTGGTGCTCGCTCCTGTATTGGCAAAATTTTTCCGTCTGTGTACTCATACCTCATGCTTCCCAGTACCCTGGAAAGAAGCAAACATCCATCCAGTTCCTAAAAAAGGTGCCTCTTCAGATCCATCAAACTACAGACCAATAGCTATAACTTCCACTCTTGGCAAAGTTTTTGAAATTATATTAAATAATCACATAATTAAGCATCTGGAGAATAATAAATTAATCAGTGATAGGCAATATGGTTTTAGACGATGTCGATCAACTGCAGACATTCTTTGCCTTCTTACGCATCAAATCAACCAAGCTACAGACCAACATGGTGAAACACATACAATAGCACTGGATATATCAAAGGCATTTGATAGAGTCTGGCATCAATCCTTATTGTCGAAGATGTCACACTACGGCCTTGCATCATTAGTTCCACTAATTTCTTCTTATCTTCATAACAGAAAAATACGTGTAATGGTAGATGGCCTTTATTCTCAATTTCACTCAATAAATGCTGGTGTTCCCCAGGGATCAGTTTTGGCCCCAACTCTGTTCCTCATTCATATCAATGATCTCATATCTACCACTCATAATCCAATACATTCCTACGCAGATGACTCAACACTCCACAGTTCCTTCACATTTACCAATTCTTTCACCCAACCCGATCTTATAAATTCAAAAATAAACACTGCAATTTCTCTGAACCAGGACCTTTCTAGAATTAATGAATGGGGACAAGAGAATCTAGTTTCCTTTAATGCACAGAAAACCAAGTACATTCAATTTTCTAACCGACAATCTCACTGACTCCCATATATGTTTTAATGATGTAAATATTCCCACTTCCCCAAGTATTGACATTCTCGGTGTAACATTAACTACTAACTTGAGCTGGACACATTATGTTAGAAGCATTGCTAAGAATGCCTCTAAAAAACTGGGACTCCTGTACAGAGTTCGAGAATTTTTCACTGACGAGCAGTTGGTCGTAATATATAAAAGTCATGTGCGCTCTCAGATGGATTACTGTTCACCTCTGTGGGGTGGAAGTGGAGTGGTTGCATTGAGGCAGTTGGACAAAATTCAAAATAAAGCTATTAGATTAATCAATAACCCTGCAATCACACAGGACCTTCCTACATTAGCCATACGAAGAAACGTTGCATCCCTTGCATTATTCTACAGATATTTTCACAGCAATTGTTCCGAGGAACTTGCTTCAATTGTGCCGCCTCTCCACATCTTTCCCCGTAGAACTAGGGCAGCTGAGAGCGCCCATGAATTTACACTTTCTCCTCCACAATGCAGAACTTCTGCTTATCAGAATTCATTTATCCCCAGAGCTACTACTCTTTGGAATTCACTTCCCTCGAATTGCTTTCCACAAACTTACAATCAACAAATGTTTAAATCCAGTTGTTACAAACATTTTATGAATGGAGGATGCCTTTAGGCACATGGACCTTTTTGTTTTATCTGTGTTTTTCCTTCCTCCGTTCATTGTCTCTTAAAAAAAAAAAAAAAAAACACTGGGTTGTTCGGGGCAAGCTCGCGAGAGCTGTGCCTTGGACTTCGCCCCCGACCCGACCCGGAGATGCGTCGAGCGAGGTGGGATGGGGCTCCCAGTCCAACATGGGTCACCAACACCAAGGCAAGTGGTTAGGTCTCACTCCCTTACACTTACACGTCTTGAAACTGTTGGTCCCGTTGTTGTTCCTGCGGGGTCATGGGCTAGCCCTTCCCGGCAGGTCGTTGGCCTTCCGGATGGACTACATGACTGCAGTTCATTAAATACCGAGACAGGGCTCCTCCAGATCCGCGGTGCTTCAGGGTCTGGCGGAGGAACTGTTTTTTCAGGCAGATCGTTACAACGTTCCACTGCATGCCACCTACCTGCCCGGGTCGGCCAACCTGTGGGCGGATGCTCTGTCTCGGGGACGGAGCCCCCAGGTAGAATGGTCATTCAAACAAACCGTATTCGACGGCCTGGTAGCCTCCTGGGGTGTTCCGCAGGTTGACTTGTTCGCTTCTCAAGTGGCGACCAAGTTGCCTGTGTTCCTGACCCGCTGGATTCGCCCTCCAGCGGGGGACCGGACGCTTTCAGCGAGGACTGGCCCAGGTGGCAGTCACTGTACGTGTTTCCGCCACCCGACGCACTTTTGGTGTGCAAGGTCCTCCACAGGCTGAGAGAGTACCAGGGCAAAGTTTGGTTGATCGCGCCCCTCTGGCCGGCCCAAGCCTGGTACGCTCAGTTGAAACGATGGTGCCCGGATCCCGTGCCTCTGTCGGTCTCCAGCTTCCACTTGGGGTCGATTGGAGACCTAGGGACCTCGTTGGCATTCGCATCGTGCATGTTTGTGAGGCGGGGTGGCTCCCCTTGTTTGGTCGATCTTTCACTGCCAAATTCACTCTACATTGGACACCATCTACATGGAAGATATATGAATCTCCCTGGCGCTGCTTTACTTGTTGGTTACACACCTCTTCACAGGCAACTCCATCAGTGGCGCTTGTGTTTCACTCCCTCACTTGTTTCTTTGAGGAGCGTCACTCCATGTACAACACAATTAGGACCCACCTATCTGCCGTTCGCGTGCCTTTTGAGACCCTCACAGGGTTGGTCGTTCCTCAGAATGAACTGGAGTTCTTCATGCAGGCCTGCTTTCGGCTCGGACAACCCCCGCGTCAGATTCCCCCTCAGTGGTCTCTGGCGGCGGCTCTCAAATGGCTCTCGTCTGCGGCCTACACTCTTCTCCCCGCACCTGACAGATTCCTTGACAGGCCACTGTTTCTTCTAGCTTTAGCTACGGGTGAGAGGGTATCGGAGTGGGCTGCCATGTCTCGGGGCCCAGAACTGCTTGCGGTTTGCTCCCATCCTCGGGTCGGTAACTTTGGCCAAGTCTGTTAATTTTCTTGCTAAGAACGAACGAGAGGCACACATGTTTAAGCCTTTCCCGGTCCCCGCTCTTAAGCGTGGCCGTCGTCATCACACGTTGTGCCCTGTTCTTTCGCTTCATTCATTTGTTCATTCCACTGTGCCGGCGTCAGGGTTGGCGCTCTGGGTGGCGCCTAAGCCCGGTAGGAGGTTGACCTAACGTGCTGTGGGCCTACGCCTGTGTCGGGTCATTAAGGATCGCAATCCTCTGGTTCGGGGTTCGGCGCATGACATTCGGTCTTATGGGGCCACGCTCCGCTTCCTTCACAATCACTCCCTCAGGGATATTGCTGACACAGGGCTGTGGTCTTCCCCCAACACGTTTGTCTCCTCCTCTCTGTCCATGTCCACAGACAGGCCGGGGCGTCCTTGTGTTGCGTTGGGCCAAAGGGTTACTTAGGGGTATTCCTCTATGTTTGTCCTTCCCCCTACTGTCTTTCTCCTATCCTGTCCGCTCCACTTTTGGGGGGAGGGGGGAGGGACTTTGGGTTGCACATATATGTATGTAATGTCACCTAGGGTTTTGTTGTTGTTGCTGTTCCTCAGGCTGTCTGGCCGAGCAGCCCCAAGGTCCCGAGCAAGGCCAAGGCCATAACCGAGCGCCCCCACAGAACCCTCCCAGCTTACCACTAATAATGCCCAGGTGACCGAAGCCACTCAAAGGCGGGGAGCTGAGGAGGGTGCGGAAACGCCCGGGAAACAAAAGCCCCACCCAAGGCCCTGTTCCCCTCAGCAATTATGAAGGGAAAGTTGAGGGGCAAAGGAAAAATGTGACGCTTTGGCTCCCAATCTGCCAGGGTTGGCAGTAGGGAGGTCAATCCACGGAAAAGACGTCACTTGAGATCTAGAAAATATATAAGTAAAAGGAACAGTCAGAGTAAGCTATGGGTATGGCAGAGAACGCTCAACTCTCATTCTGATAGACCAGCCCATCACCTAGGGTTAAGGACCTTACCTAGGCTTAAGGATCTTGTTTTTCATTTCCTTCATTCCTACATTATATGTTTGAAAGGTAGATGTTACTGTATGTTTCATTACTTTCTTCCCGTCATCACATTCTGTTCGTTATGCATCACCCGCTTGTGTCATGCTCATGCATTGTCCTTGGGGTGTTTGTCCTACTGTTTTCTAGTAGTCCACAGAATTTGGTGTTCAGTCCCTTATCTACTGGGTGTCACTTATCACCTCTGGCACTTTTTTCGTTGTGCTCGGTGCTGTTAGCGATGTTTACACTTGGTCTTATCCGGTGTAGTACTTCCTACTTTACTCCATATAATGGTACTTCCTACTTTACTCCATATATGATATGTAACATTCATACAATTAGGTTAAGATCTAAAAGAACATGACATGACTGTACGTGGCCTCTCTTAATATGCACCTGTCCGTACACTCTTTATATAACTCTCTTCTTTAAGTCTGTCTTTTCTTTATCATGATCCTTAACTAATTGCTGATGTTTGAGTTTTCTCGGCTTGGATGTCCGCCTCCAATTTTGGTACTCTAAGCTCTACGTTGGAACGTAGAGGCTACTACTAAATTGGGAGGTTTAACGACCCTCCCAATACCAAATGAGGTAAACCTCCTATTTGGTTGTAGCCTCGGAGTATCCAACGTCATAGTCTCCCTCCCACAGACCGTACCCCTGCCCATCCAATCTTGCCTCTTTTGTAGCTTGATATCGAGATGCCCTTTAATCCGGAACGGGTTAGAAGGTACGCCCCTGACAGCGGCGTGAAGAGCCAGATGGAATGGCCTAGTCGACAACTATTTGTTTTCTTTCTGGTTTCTCTTTTCAATTTTCTATTAAAAAGACCTCAAAAGTATGTACAACGTACCTAATAGAGAGAGTAAGGTGCTACTCTAGATGTTATCGATTTAATTCGCGCTATGTGTATATGATAATTGCCGCTCTAGAGCGAAGCAGATTACATCGTCATAGTATAAGCTCTACGTTGGATACTCCGAGGCTACAACCAAATAGGAGGTTTACCTCATTTGGTGTTGGGAGGGTCGTTAAACCTCCCAGTTTGCGTCAGTAGAGAATCACAGACTCCCACTCTTTCTTACATGTCACGGGGCAACCCCGGCGGGGGGACCCGATGCATTGCTGGTGGACTGGAACAGGTGGAACTCAATCTATCTGTTTCCGCCGCCAGACTCTGTGTTAATGTGCAAAGTCATTCGCAAAGAGATTACCGGGGCCGGGTAGCTTTGATCGCGCCGCTTTGGCCGGCCCAGGTTTGGTACCACCAATTGCAACAGTGGTGCAGGACCCCGGTATCCCTCCCGGTCTCCGTTTTCCACTTGGAAACGATTGGCAACCTTCGGACCTCGCTCAGTTTTGCCTTATGGATATTTACTATGCCAAATGGTTAAATAAATTTGGGCCAAGTGTCACTAAGAAGCTAATGAATCAGTACACACCGTCTACCAGGAGACAATATCAATCTCATTGGAAAACTTTTACAACCTGGATTGTTGAGTCAGGGCAAACGACTGCCTCGGGAGCCTTAATTTTCAAGTACTTAGACTATCTATTTGAGTAGAAGCATTTTTCAGTCACAACGTTAAAAAATAATCTGTCTGCCATTAGGACCCCTTCCTTGATCTCACCGGCCTTTCCATACCGCAGGCGGAGGAGAAAGATTTTATGAGGGCATGTTTCAAGCTTCGTCCACCTCCCCGCCAGCTCATGACCACCTTAGAATTACTTCAATCGCGCAAGTATATTAATGCGCCGGATTTTTATTCACTTTTGAAAAAGGCTGTCTTTCTCATGGCACTTGCCACCAGAAACCGGGTGTCGGAGCTGGCGGCGATGAGCAACGAACCAAACTGTCTCAGGTTTGGGAGACTGCACGACCATGTTCAAATCGCGCCGTCTCCCTCCTTTATTGCTAAGAACGAACATTCGGACCATGTTTTTTCAGAATTTTCCATCCCGGCCTTGAAGAGAGGCCTCACATTTTATGTCCTGTGCAAGCACTCACAAAGTTTATGAGGGCTGCGCAACCTCGCCAACCAGGTGCTTTATGGGCTAACCGGACAGGTAAATGTGTTACACAACGGAAGTTAGCTTCCTTTCTTGTCGACTTTATCAGGGAAAGCAATCCCGGCGTGATAGGTAGGGTTCACGATATTAGGAAATGGGCAGTATCCCTCAGATTTTTTTTTTTTTTTTCGATTGATGATATTGCTAAAACCCAACTTTGGGCTTCCAATCATACTTTCCTTACACGCTACCTGTCTGTGGCTCTAGATAAACCAAAGCGTACCTGTGTAGCTTTAAGGCAACGGGTACAGTAGGTATTGTTGTTGTTGTTGTTGTTGTTCCCCAAGCTGCCTGGCCGAACAGCCCCAAGGCCAAGGCCATAACCGAGCGCCCCCACAGTAGGTATTGTTATATTATATGTTGTGTGTTTTAAAAGGGAGGGGGGGGTGCGGAATAGTCCACATCCCCCCTGTACCCTTGGAGATTGTGATGCATCACGAGCTGTGATAGGACGGGTTCTACAGTCCAGTATGAGTTTAATTTTTTTAATTTTAAGAAGATATATCGCATAGTTGCAACTATGTCTGTTATACCAAAGTGTACAAAAATATTACTGTCTATCTATCTATCTATTGCCTGACGCCGTGATCCCCGAAGGGGTGGCCACGAACGAACCGCCCCCATGCACCTCTGTCCCCAGTCAGTCGACGCCCCTCCCCCCAACCAGCACCGCCTTCGTTCATGTAGTTCCTCACTCCATCCTTCCACCTCATATTCGGTCTACCTCTCCCCCTCGCTCTCGTACACCCTCTTAGTCATTCTCTCGCTTTCCATACGTTCCATATGGCCGAACCATCTCAAGTTGTTCCTTTTCACACTTTCCAGCACATCTACCTCCACACCACACCTCCTTTCTTACTTCCTCATTAGTCTGTCTATCCCTCCATGTAACTCCGCACGCACTCCTTAAGTAATTCATTTCCACTGCTCTCACTCTTGGTCTGAGTCTCTCAACCAACGTCCATGCTTCGCTTCCGTAAGTCAGTCAGTGTCGTGATTACCACACTGTCATGCAAGCACTTCTTTACTTCCATTCTGCCCCCCCAATTTCTTGTAACTTGCTTTTTAGCGTTCCTACAACCCTCTTCCCCTGTTGTACCCTCTCCCGCACCTCTTCATCCATAGTCCCATCTTTACTCAACACACTGCCCAGATACTTAAAAGAGTTGACGATCTCCATAGCCTGACCGTTCAGCTTCACCTCACACTCTGTGACTTCACCCCTTTCGAAGACCATAACCTTGCTCTTCCCCGTATTTACCTTCAAATTCCATTTTTCGCACACTGTTCCAAACTCATTTACCAGACCCTGCAACTCCCATTCATTATCACTCATCAGAACTGTATCATCCGCAAACAGTAGTATAGGTAGCTTTCACTCAATTCCCTCCCTTTTCAGCGATACACCAACATCCACTGCTCTTGATAGTATTTCTTTCATAACTCCATCCATATATACAGTAAACAACCACGGGGACATCACACACCCCTGTTTCAAACCAACATTCAGGTCAAAGAACTCGCTCTGCTCACTCTCCACACGTACTGCCGCCTTTGCACCCTCATACATGCTCTTCACTGCTTTCAGCAACTTGCCCTCTACTCCGTATATTCTAAGTACTTTCCACAAACCTTCTCTATCCACTCTGTCATAGGCCTTCTCCAAGTCCATAAAGGCAACATACACCTTTTGTTTCTTCTCCAGATACTTCTCCACAACACAATTCAGGGTAAAAATCTGATCTACACATCCTCTTCCCTTCCTAACCCCTCCCTGCTCGTCGCCTATCCATTTCTCCGTTCTCACTCTCACTCTCTCAATCACTACCCTACTGTATACCTTCCCTACTACGCTTAGAAGACATATTCCTCGGTGGTTACCACACACTCCTCTTTCCCCTTTGCCCTTATATAGGGGGACTATTATGCCAGTCTTCCAGTCATCGGGTGCACTCCCCTTCTCCCATGCTAGTTTGCACATTTTCCATACCCATTCTATCACTATCTCACCACCATACCTCAACATTTCCCCACACACTCCATCTGTTCCTGGTGCTTTCCCCAACTTCACTCTTTTCATGGCTTCCCACACTTCTGACCTCCTGATCCCCACCTCCTCCTCCACTACTTCTCTTCTTCTCCCTCCCATACCATATCCAGCTATGTTTGCTGGCTCTTCATTCCTTACATTTAGCAACTCACTGAAGTACTTCCTCCATCTTTCGACTCTCTCTTGCTTCTCGGCTAGCATTCTCCCATTCTTATCTTTCATACCCTTACTGTTTCCCTTGCTACCTTCCCTAACTTTCTTGACTTCTTTCCAGAACAGTTTCTTACTCTCCCTCCATTTTACACTCAGATTCCTTCCAAATTCCTCATCTACTCTTCTCTTACTTTCCTTCACTACTCTCTTCACCACCCTCTTACTCTCCACGTACCTCGCTCGTTTCTGTCTCTCGGAATCTTCATTCCCTCTACTACCCAACCACTCTCTATATGCTTTCTTCTTTTCTTCCACAGCTATTCTTACCTCTTCTGTCCACCATGCTGTACCTTTCACTCCCCTCCCTCTTCTCCTCAGTCCACACACCTCCTCACATGCTGCACAAATATTACTGTACAATTAGTTTAAGGAGAGAACGAATAACTACTGCAGAGTTATAGTTCTACAGGACACATGCGTGTCAACCTTTCTTTCATGAATACGATCGATTGCAACGATCTGACCATGAAGCAAGCAGTTTCTTAATGCCACGCACTCAGTAGCACTGCTAGCAAATCTTTTATACCTTTTTTCTACTTTTGTATTGCATACAATAAAACTTAAGAAAATGTTATCCGGATTCTTCTTCCCTAAGGTTAGGATATTTTGCGAATGTCCCACCTCCAGTCTTGATATTCAGGCGAAGTCGTCAATGATGAAGGGGCCCTATTAAATTATAGGTTTGATTCCCGAAGGGAAGTAGTGAAAACCTAATATTTAGTAGGGCCCCGTAATCATTGACGACTCGGGCACTCCCGACTATCCCACTTCCCATTCGCTGATTTCTATAGTTTATTCTTGGTATATCAGTGAAGGACGAAGATGGCCGCTAGGGGGCCTGGTGTCGGGGAAGCAAAGCATGAGAAATCCACGAATATGGCAAGTCATATGATAACAGACATTAAGTTATCTTTTATTTTTTACGGATTTTTTTTCTCTGTAGGGTACCCGATCAAAATGACGATCCCATGAGGGAATTAAGCGTGCACTTATGATGAGTACTCCATGATTCTTCCGCGTGGGCTATTCAAAATGCTGGCACAGGATGTTGAATGGAGACTATTATTACTAATAGGCGAAGTCGTCAATGATTACGGGAATACGGTGCCCTACTAATATTAGGTTTTCACTACTTCCCTTCGGGAATCAAACCTATATTCGGGTATGGTGTAAAAACCAATTCCTACACAGGCAGTACACAACATTCTCCTAACGAACTCTAGCTAGCTTAAATACTTCCTAGTTGCTTCCACACCTTTTAAATGGAACAAAGACTCACTGTAACAGAAGCGAGAGCAACTGGAGAGAGACGGAAGAGTGCACTGGAGCTCAGGGGGGGAGACGTGTCCCACACCGAACACTGGCCCAGGAATAAAGTCAAAGCATGTCCGAGGGGGAGACGCATAGTGTCACAATTGAGGAATGGGAAGCGCAACACTTAACAATCTCGAGTTATAATTTTTATTTTATCTCTTCATAGTGGTATCCAATTCAAATGACGTTCCTTAGGTATTTTTACGGTGTCGCGAATGAAGTTGGTAGACATTTTGTGGACCAGCATGGTGTCCCTATGAAGGGCTTGCTGGCAGCAAAGGGCGCCAAATATAATATTGGCAGTACTGTACGTCATTGATGGAGGAGTCACTATTAAATATGCTCCTAGGGTGACATAGTATGTATGTATGTATGTATGTAGGTATGTAGGCTACCCTGGCACCCACTCCACCTTTTCCTTTTCCTCTTTTTTGTTTTGTTTTTGTACGTGGTAGTACCAAAATTTCAACAGAGTTACTAGATGCCTCCAGGCCTGGCTAGCCCCAAGCGAGCTGAGAGCTCAGTAGTCAACGAACCTTGCATGCACCTGCAATAAAGGCTTATGCACTTGATAGATCGACCCTGGACTCCTGCAAAAGAATAAATAAAGCACCTTCACTTCCTCGCATGCTTTTGAGTGCTAGGAATGAGGTTGTGTTGTCTACATACAGGCCAGAACATGAATTTTCTACCACAGAGTGAGTTAAAAAAGAAAAACATGAAAATAGCTCGCTCACAGGGCACAGACGATACATACCAGGCCAGCTTTTGGGATATGACGTCATAGCGCATTGTGAGCCCCCCTCCATTGAGCACGGACACGAATGTCAACACGGAGCAGCAGATGGGGGAAATAGGTGAACCAAGCAATCTTCATCGTTTATACTTACAGAAAACAAAATACAAAACATTTTGCACATACAAGTAGGTGAAGGCACAGTATAAGAAATAGCGATCTCAACAATCTACACTAACGTGACAAACGGTTCTTTACTGTTACGGATTCTTACTAATATGACCCTGGTGTTCTCTGTTCTTTCGTATACTGTCAAACTGTAACAAGAACCATTCTATAAAATCATCTAGTGATAGAAAAAATAAATGAAAGAAGAGTGATATACTGACAGGCTAATATACCTTACCTGATACAGTATAGTAAACCTCCCCTTGGACTGTGATCTGAAAGTGGTGTCATATGGTCAGTTTTCCAGTGTTTTTTCTAGCCTTCAACCGATTATGGCTGTCATTTCTATCATATTTTCACTGCTAGCCTGCTCTCCCCTTTAATTAAATTTTTGGTGATTCTTCTAGCCAAATGTGATGAAAAATGATAACCAGAATTGGTTACAACCAATTCTGGTTATAATTTTTTATCACATTTTTGTTGAATTTCCCTTCAAATACACACTTTATGTACAATTGCCATCATATCCAGGTACTGTACTAACTCCATATTAGAGTGACTTAATCAACTTGTGCGAGTTAATGTGGTTTTTTATATGAATTACAAACCACGATCTGATATTGACTGGTAAAAATGCTGGAAAATTGGCCGTGTGATGTCACCTTGATTATACTGGTTCTCACCTTTTTCTTTGCCTCCTGCAAACTCTTGTGGGAACTGGTGAGTTTGGCAGTAATGGAGTGAGATGTTTTTACCATGGTGGTTAACAAGGAGTTTGCCTCACCCTCCAAGCGACGCAGCTCATCCTCATAGAAGTTGTCCCTCTTACTGGGGAAATAAACATGAATACAGTATTTCAATTCAGTAACAATATCACCCCAAAATATGATTTCTATTCCAAAATAATGCCACCATCAAGTAATCAAAATATCATTAGCCAAAGTGCCTTCCCCTGTAAAATGATCATAAACGAATTATGATGGCTCTCCCAACATTGCTTAAGAAATGATATTACAGTTGGTCCTCCGGTAACGCGTGTTTTGGAAACGCGGATTTGGTGGCACGCGGTACACCACAAATATCCAACATTTTGCTAGCACGGTCAATACTTACACTGACGCGGGGGCCAGCTGGGCAGTTTTCTCTCTCCTGGGCTTGGCAAGGCTGTTCCGTCACCCTCCCTGGTCCAGTGACGTCACTTGCGGCTCGTCCGGGTATGTCATTCCCTCCCCAGCGTCTTTGTCCAGTTCCACCATTGTTCGCCTCACGTACCGACCCCCCCCCCACCGTGTGTGTTGTAACACAGACCGTGGTTCTCAAAGTGCCTTTTTTTCTGTGACCTAACCTCGCCGCCATGCCGCCCAAGAAGCGCCGTATCTTTACGTACGCACAGAAATATGACATCGTGAAGGAGTTAGAGAAGGGGAAGAGACAAGCTGAGTTGGCAAGACGACACGATGTTAACGAGAGTACAATTCGCACCATTTGGAAGGACAGGGAGAAGATTGCCAACATTATGAAGGGAAACCCTGCAGAGGGTACTCAGGCGTCGATTAAAGTTGGAAATGTCATCCTAAAGAAGACAGAGAAGCTAATGGTGCGTTATTTGGCGAGGCAAAATAAGAATCATGTGCCGACAGACGGACGGATGATCAGAGAAAAAGCCAAGAAATATTATGCAGAAGGTGGCTCGAATGAACAATGTGCAGAACCCCAAACCCTTTAAGGCATCTGCTGGGTGGTTGGCGTCCTTCAATAAACGAAACAAAATGAAAAGTGTTCGTATAACAGGAGAGACAGCAAGCGCCGACCATGCTGCAGCCAACGAATTCCCTGCTTTCTTACGTGAGGTTATTGTTGCCGATAGTTACAACTTGGATCAGATTTTCAACTGCGATGAGTCTGGAGTCAACTGGAAGAAAATTACTAAAAGGTCTTACATTTCTCGCAAGGAGAAGGCAGCAAGGGGCTACAAAATGGTCAAAGAACGTGTAACCATCTTGTTGACCTGCAATGCTTCCGGCACCTACAAGATGAAGCCTCTAATCATCCATAAGGCAAAGTGGCCAAGGCCTTATCGCAATATGGACATGGCCAAGTTGAATGTTCATTGGATGAGCAACAAGAAGGCCTGGATGTCGTCAGCGTTGAGCCTCGAATGGTTCGATAATCATTTTGTGAAGGACTTGGAAACATTTTGTGCCCGCCAAAACATTGCTTTTAAAGCACTGTTATTGCTTGACAACGCACCAGGACATTCCAGATTGTTGGTTGATCGGCACCCTAACGTAAAAGTGATGTTCATGCCCCCGAATACTACGTCTCTCCTACAGCCCCTGGACCAGGAGGTGATAGCGTGCTTTAAGGGTGCGTATGCCACTAAGACTTTCCTGATGCTCGACACTGCCACTGACACCCAAGAAGAACTGCTACAGATATCGGACGATGAATCAGTCCCTGACTCTCTCCCACCACTCGAAGAACTGTCTGCCCCGGACTCTCCCCCACCACTCAATGAGCCTGCACCAAACTCGCCTCCACTAGAACGACAACAACAGCAACAGGAACCCGCCGACGGAGCAGCTATGACAGTTCATGCCTTTTGGAAAAGGTTTCATATTAAGAACGCAGTGGATATGATGGTGGAAGCGTGGGCTGATGTGACAAGAGCTACAATCCACCATGCCTGGAGGAATGTTCTAGAGGGGTTACCTGGGCACAAGCTGGATTTACCTGATCAGCCAGTCAGGCTTGAGGCAGTGGTGGAGAGAGCAGTAGAGGTTGCCAGATGTGTGCCTGGGATGGGTGAAGTGGGGCCAGAAGATATTCAAGGTTTGATTCAGCCACCACAGGAGCCTGATGCCGAGGACCTAATGCAGAATTTGGAAGAGGATGAGCAGGCAGAGGAAGAACATCGAGAAGAAGACGAACCCCAGGAAGAGCCGAACACTCCTGGTCTACGGGAATTTGTAGAATTGTCACAATGCCTAAGCCATCACATGAACAACTTTGATCCCAAACATGATCGTTCAGCACAGATAATAGCAAGCTTCACTGCTTCCATCCAGCCGTACTTCGACGTGTTTCACGACAGGATAAATGCACGCCAGCAGACACGAATAACAGATTTCTTTCGCCAACAAGCACAGCAACAGGAAGAAGTGGCGTCGAGTGACTCAGACTCCGACTCCGACCCTCAGCCACCAGACGATTTACTGTCGGTTGTATCAGATGCCGACTACAGTGGCTTCGAGGACTCTGATGCTGAAGCTGGGGAGGGACCTCGCCTTATCAACGAATGGCTGGCGGCGAGAGCTAACAGACCATCAACTTCATCGCAGTAACGGCGATGGATCCAGGGGGGAGGGGACGGGGGGGATGCAACACTTCATTTATTTAGAGGTAAGAGTTGCAATGGGCAAATCAACCCAATGCACATGTAAAATAACCTTTATAAATGAATTTATTATTATAACATAGGCTTCTATGGAGAAAAAGTGGACTTTGTGGAAATCCCCAGAATGCCAAGGTACCTTTAACATGTATACATATGGGTTCGGTAATGCGGATTTTGCTAACACGGGCGGTAACCAGAACACATTGGCCGCGTTACTGGAGGACCAACTGTATATCAATTTGTTAGTAGTCTTGGCAAATCCAACGTCAAGGTTATTAACCTAATTGCAATGACGACTTGTCTATTTTGACTGCTATGTCGTCATCCCAACCGCGGTTAAAAAAGAAAACGTCTAGAGTCTACTCCTTAACTTGCTCTGGGAGACGTTGTACATTAACCAAAACTACCACCGAAGGTGAAAAAAGCAATAGCAGAGAAGAAAAAGGAATTTACCTTAGTTACAGTCGAGACCCATCCCGTGTTCTGATGTGCAACCTTGTCGGACCTGCGCAAGAGCGACCTTCTCTTGTTATAATTTTTTCACGCGCCGCCATTGACACTGTCCGACATCCGTCTGGGCTCTTTAATTCACCCTGTCGCTGGTATGTTCCGGCTTATTTAGCCCTCTTTTGCTAGACAGATGCTATGTGGTTTAGGGCACACGCAAAAAGGGGCTCCGATGTGTGTCAATTGGAGGTGCGTGTGAAAATAGACTACCGGAGGTTCGGGGGTCGCTTAGCGTCCCCCGTAATTATATTATTTACTTATCTTTCTCTTTTCATAGTCTTTTCCGATTAGCTGGGCATAGTTTTAGATTATTTATAGCCTAGCTTGTTTCTTTCTCATTCAGGTTTGGCTATGCCCAATTGAGTTTTCATATTTTCATAGCCTAGGTGTTTACGTTCGGGTAAAATTCAGAAATCACTGGAGGCCTTGCTTTATTTGTAGTGCCTGTGTCGGTCTTTTTTCATCAGCGTTCTTTCCCGAGTCCCGCCCTTCCGATCCTCCAGAGTGGGTCAGGGCCTGGGCGTGGTGGGTTTTACTCCCCAGGGTTTTTCCGCTTCCAACACTCACTGCAAATAGGCTATGCGCCCCCCTTTTTTCTCCCCAGAGGTCACTTCCTGGCATGTTTTTACCCGTTTACGTTTCACCCTCATTCTTTCGCCCACCTTGAACTCGTGCCCTTGCTTCATTACTGGTGCTGTGCTGTTGATGTCATTCTCACCCTCAACCCGCTTTGGCTGGCGAGTGGGGGGCGGTGCTCCCTACTTTATCGTAGCGGTCAAGCATGCACCCCTCACACCCCATCTCTTCAAGCTGAGTTCAAGGGCACGTTTTCGGTGGGCATTCATCCTCTTTTTTGCACTTTCGGGGGTACCTTCGGGGTCCCCATGTGTGCATAACCCCCCCTACCTGCCTCGGTTTGTCTCCTGGGCTATGCTCGTTCTATCGCGGGTAGGGTGGTTCCTGGGGGAGTGTCCTTGCCTCCCCTGGTGTGTCTTCCCTGCTGTCCAACAACCTTTGGCCTGGTTGGTTGGGCGTTTGTTCTCGGAAGACACTGTAAAGCTTGTGGGCCTCCATGTACAGCTTTAGAGGTGCCTGCTCTTGCAGCCTGTCTCAGTGTCACCTCTGGCATTCGATCCGCTTTTTTGGCGTGGACCGGCTAAGTTCGGTCCCGCACTGGTGCGGGATTTGCTACTGGTTGGGTCCCGCTATATTGCGGGTTGTGGAGCCGAATTTGACACTGTTATAGGCCCGCAATGATGCGGAAGTGGGGGGCGGTTTACTTCTCCCAGACCCGCACTGTTGTGGTAGTGGGGGAGCCGGTTTCTGCTCGCCATCTCTGTCTTTTTCCGCACTTGTGCCGCTGTGCGTATGATTTGTGACATGAGTAATGCATGGGAGGTGTTTTACACACACCTCCATTGGTTCTCCCTGTTAATATATGTGACATAGACCCTGCACTTAAGGTGTCGAGTGGTGGTTAACACTTTCTCCATCTTTGCAGGTCTCCCTAGTGTGGACAGCTCACCTTCCTCATTGCTGCCCTTGCTGTTACTGGAGTTGTGAGTACAGTAAACCCTCGCTATCTCGGACCTCTACAAGTCGGAAACCCGCACTACTCGGACTGGCATCGGCCTCTCGGACATTCACTTCCGTATTTCGGACATTTCCGGCATCGTTCCGACCGTCTCTGACGTTGTCGGACTTTATATAAGTATTCGGAATATGTCCGTCATAACCGTCCTCTGATATCTCGAATATTTCCGAAATGTGTCGTAGCGGTCTCCGACAAAGGATGACGTGTCGGACGACCCCTCACGTAACCGGACAATAAGGGTGAATATCCGAGAAACAGAAGGGAGGTCCGACGCCATCTTACATCCGGGGCCCAAGCGCCCGGCTCGGATGCTGGGAGCGTCAGTCCGCACCAAGCTCTGTTGTGTTATACATCGACGCGTGCCATTATTTAGTTCACCATGCCTCCCAAGGATAAGCCTAAGCGTAAGGTGACTTCTGTATCACTTGAAACAAAGCTACAGATGCTAAAGGATCTGGACAGTGGGATGAAAGCCAAGCAGCTTCAGGAGAAGTATAGCTTAGGCAGATCAACAATCTACGACTTCATCCGAGACAAGGAGAAAGTCCGACATCATGGCGTAGCTGTGCTTCATGGTCCTTCCACCGCCAAGATCTTTCGCAAGGCTAAGCTAGCCTATCAAGACATCGACGACGCAGTGTTGAAGTGGTACAAACAACTTCGTGCTGAGGGCGTACCAGTGAGAGGCATAGAGATCCAGCATGCAGCAGAACGTTTCGGCCAGCATCTTCATCACCAAGACTTCAAGGCTAGCGAGGGGTGGTTGTGGAGGTTCCGAAACCGCCATGGCCTCTCAAACAGGAGTATTTGTGGTGAAATCTTAAGCGCCGATACTTCGGCCATAGAACCCTTCACTGATCGCTTCCACGCCCTTATAACCGAGGAACACCTTCAACATTGGCAGCTCTATAACGGTGACGAGACTGGCTTATATTGGCGTTCTCTACCCTCCAACACACAGGCCCACCGAGAAATCACGTCCACACCTGGCCACAAAACTGTGAAGGAGCGCATTTCAGTGCTTTGCTGCGCTAATGCCGACGCAAGCCACCGTGTGACCCCTACAATCGTCGGCAAATCTCAGAAGCCGAGAGTAATTAAGGACCTCATCATTACCAAGCAACTCCCAGTCGACTATTATGGATCAAAGAAAGCTTGGTTTAACCAGGTCATCACCGAGGATTTCTTTCACAAGAGATTTGTACCCGACGTTCGCTCGTTCCAGAATCGAGTGTATGGTGTACCCTATGACGAAGCTGTTGCCATTTTGTTGCTCGACAACGCACCTGCCCACCCTTGTACCACGAAACTGGAGAGTGCAAACGGCAAAATTAAGACAATGTTCCTGCCTCCTAATACCACAAGTGTTATTCAGCCTATGGACCAAGGAATAATTGAAGCTTGCAAAAGGCGATACAAGAGGAAGTTCCTGGAACAATGCCTTGTCATCATAGAAGATGGGATGGACGAAGAAGGTTATGTGGATACACGCGGAAAGAAATCTCTACAAAAACTGAAGCAGTATACCCTGAAAGACTGCATCTACAATTGGGCAGAGGCGTGGCACGAAGTGTCTTTCAACACACTGAGGAATGGTTGGACCAAGGTCTTAAATATCCCGAAGGTGCAAGATCCGGGTTTTGAAGGGTTTGGGGCAGCTGACTTCAGGAACCTCTTGAACCAGGGTAACCAGGGTGACCTCCCCGAAGAAGAAGTTGACGACTGGCTGCAAGAGGACAGAGACCTACCTGGACACGAGCATAAGACTGACGAACAAATTGCAGCCGAGGTGTTGGGGGTAGCCCAGGAAGAGACCCAGGATGAGTCGGACGAAGAGACAGAGGGGGGGCCCAAGATATCAGTCTCGCATGCCCTGGACGCCTTTGACACCATTCTTCAGTATCTGACTCAAGTAAATGACTCAAAGTTGCAGTCCCTATACGAACCACTCCGTAATGGTCGATTCCATATTCAGAGGGCACACCTTGATCGGAAAAAACAACAGAAAATCAGCTCCTTTTTTGTACCCTCTGCTCCTCCCAGACCTCGTACTTCGTCTGCTACCAGTGGTGTGTCGCTTGCTAGCACCACCTCCCTCCCAAGTGTTTCCTCAGTTGCTAGCACCTCGTGGAGCACTGTAGACACTGTGCCACTCTCAGACTTAGACATGGATTTGGATGAATTAATGAGTAGCACACCTGTGCCCATGGATATACCTGAACCTGACATTGTTTGTGAGGTGGAGAAGGACAGTGTGGGTAAGGTAAAGGTAAGGGTTCCATGACAGGCAAGGGATATGGTCCTAAGAGTGGGGATGTGAAGAACAGGGAGGTGGAGAAGAACAATGCGATGGACATTGAGGTGGAGAAGAACAGTGAGGTGAAGAAGGACAGTGAGAAGGGGAGTGAGCTGGTCATGGACATTGAGGTGGAGAAGAACAGTGAGGTGAAGAAGGACAGTGAGAAAGGGGAGTGAGGTGGTCATGGACAGTGAGGTGGAGAAGAACAGTGAGGTGGAGAAGGACAGTGAGAAGGGGAGTGAGGTGGAGAAGAACAGTGAGGTGGAGAAGGACAGTGAGGTGGAGAAGGACAGTGAGGTGGAGAAGGACAGTGAGTGAGGTGGAGAAGGACAGTGAGGTGGAGAAGGACAGTGGGGTGAAGAAGGACAGTGAGGTGGAGAAGGACAGTGAGGTGGAGAAGGACAGTGAGGTGGAGAAGGACAGTGAGGTGGAGAAGGACAGTGAGGTGGAGGTGGGGGGTGAAAAGGGGATGCTGCAGTAATTAATGCAGTGTTGGGGGGGGGGGGGGGAGGACATCAAGACTACAGACAAGAGCTATGAAGGGGTAAGTGTAATATAGCCTACTGTACAATACATATTGTAAAACTAAAATACATGTACTGTGTTTTCTATTACAGATTATAGGGTTCGAATAGGGTTGTCTTCGTTTTCTAGGTTGACGCGGACGTCTCTCTTGAGGTCGGATTTTTTCCGTAGTCTCCGATTTCATTGTTGTCTCGGACGGACATTGGTTAGGTCGGATTTTATCCTCTCTTAAGTCGGACATAAGTCGGACCCCGGACATCTCCGATTTTTGGTTATCTCGGACTGGGTCTCCCCCCAATTAGTCCGAGATAGCGAGGGTTTACTGTACTGAACCCTCTATTTTGCTTGCATATTGGTTCTTATATGTCCTTTATTATGGATTACCGAGATTTACTCTGCCTTTATGATGTCGAGTGGTGGTTCATACTTTCTCCATCTTTGCAGATTCTTCAGGTGTTCCCTTCTCCACCTACGGTTGCAGATACAGTACTGGAGCGCGTTCAAGAGCACTAATTTCAGCGTGCGGTTGGCGCTAGAGGCTTACTGAACGACATTGGGTGCGCATACGGTCGCTCATCCAGCGCACAGCCTTTTGAGGAGTGACGCCGTGAGGCGCACAGACAATACATCTTTAGAATTCGTCTTTAGCGCTAGCAGACGAATTATTCTCGACCATATGCGTATGTACATACAATCACTTAAAAACATCGACTATTCATATTAGTACGTGTTATTATTTACTTTAAAACGTTTATATTAAATTTTCGATCAAAATATTGACACAAATTGGGAGGTTTAACGACCCTCCCAATACCAAATGAGGTAAACCTCCTATTTGGTCGTAGCCTCGGAGTATCCAACGTAGAGCTATATACTTATCGTATAATTTTGCTCCGCTCTAGAGCGGGCAATTATCGAAATCACTAGCGCGATAAAACGATAACATCTAGAGTAGCACCTTACTCTCTCTACTAGGTACGTTGTACATACTTTGGAGGCCACTATTTGAAAAGGAAAATAAGAAAATATTGATGAGAAAGAAGAGAAAATTACAGGATTTTAGGCTATCCTATCTGGCTCCTTCAGCCGTCTTGACGGATCCACCCCACTACCCGACAGGGTTCATTGGGCATTCCCGGTATCAAGTTACAAGAGACAAGATTGGATGGGCAGGGGTACGGCATGAGGGCGGGATACTATGACGTTGGATACTCCGAGGCTACGACCAAATAGGAGGTTTACCTCATTTGGTATTGGGAGGGTCGTTAAACCTCCCAATTTAGTAGTAGCCTCTACGTTCCAACGTAGAGCTAGAGTACAAAATTGGAGGCGGACATACAAGCTGAAAACACAAACTTTATCCCCTAGGAAATATCAGGACCATGGAAAGACCGACGTAAACAAGAGAGTTTATAGAAAGAGTGTACTGACAGGTGCATATCAAGAGAGGTCAAGTACAGTCAAGTCTTATGCCATGGGATAACTAACCTAAGACAAAGAATGCTGCATTTCATCATAAAATATGAAGTCCAGGATGCTACCCCCCCCCTCCTTCCGGACGAAGGCAGGAAGACCCAGAATGTAATGAGTAAATACTGACATACGTCGAAGAGGAGGACCGTACAGGGGGTGACGAGAAAAGACATGAGCATACACAGTGACCAGCACTGAAAGCCATGAGAAAAGTTCAGTGGTATGAGGCCAAGACCTACCAACAGAACGTAGTATACTTTAAGACGAGAAATTATATCAAAATCTTAACCTAGTTATTAATCCTTTAACTTAGGTGCAAGTATGGGTATAGTGCAATACCCCCCCCCCCCCTCTCCCCCAATAAAAGAAGAACAAGAAGGGAGAAGAACAAGAGACAGAAGGAACACTGCAGGTAGACCCTGAGTGAACCTGCAGGCCCAACGCACTACAAGGACGTCCCGGCCTGCCTGTGGACATGGCCAGAGAGGAGGAGACAAACGTGGTGGGGGAAGACCAAAGCGCCGTGTCGGCAACGTTCGGTCGAGAAAGATAATGTAAAATCTGAACGTAGCAGCGTACGAACGGACATGAGCTGCGTCCAGAACGTAAGGGTTACTGGCCCGAAACTACCGACACAGGCGAAGTCCCACAGCACGTCGACCTAGTCTCCTACAGGTAGTAGGCGCCACCCGTAAAGGCAACCCCGACACTGGCCTGGGCGAGTACACATACGGATGCAGGGTTTGAACCGGGCATAACGGATGATGAACCCTACCACGTTTGAAAGCTGGTACAGGAAAAGCATAAAAACGGGAGTGTCGCGTACGGTTGTAGCAACCAAACGAACAGACGGAGCCAAAGTAACTGACTCAAGGACGGGAGAAAGATGTAAGGAATGTCGGTCCCTAGACCTGGCAGTCATCTCCGGGGACTCCTTCACCCGTCGCCAAAGCCATAAAGAACAATGTCATGTAACGGAAGTGTTCAGGCGTGGGGTAATGAGCGCAAGAGACAGACGAGAGCAGTTGGAGAGCCTCCGCCAGAAACCACTGAGGAGGAAGCTGACGCGGCGTCGGACAAAGCATAAAGCAGGATCGCAAAAAGAACCCAAGTCCTAGGGAGGAACGACCAACCCCGTGAAAGTCTCAAACGGTACCCGAATGGCCGACAGGCGGTTCGTAAGAGTGGTGCAGATGTTGGGACGCTTCTCAAAATTAACCAATGGAGGTAGTGAAACACGAACGCCACCGATGGTCGCGTCCGTGATGGGTAGGGAACCAAGAAGGAAAACTGTGTCAGTGAGATCCGGAAGTCTGCCATGTATTTACCTAATTGTATTTACCTAATTGTAGTTTACAGGAGTTGAGCTAAGCTCGTGTTGTCCCGTCTCTCAGTCTACTTTTTATCCAATTTTTTCTTGAAAATATGGATGTTCCTTGCCCCCACCTCCTCCAAACCCATTCCATTTGTCAATACATCTATAGGGGAAGCTAAACTTCCTGATATCGTTCTTGCAGGTAGGTCTTTTTACTTTGTAGCTGTGGCCTCTAGTTATTCCTGTATCCATAATTAATATATCCTCCCTATCCAGCCTCTCCAGCCCCGGTACATTTGACATCATTATCATGTCTCCCCTCTCTCTCTTTTTAGACTCGGTAGATTTAATTTGTCTAGCCCTTCATATGGCAGTTCTCTGAGACTTGGAACCAATCTAGTGACTGCTCTCTGGATTCTTTCTAACTTGTGAATATGCTTCTTTAGATGCGGGGACCACACCACTGCTGCATACTCCAATCTTGGTCTAATCATACTCTTCATAATTTTCGCTACCATGGTCTCATCCAAATAGTTCAGAGCAACTTTCATATTCCCGGCCATTGCATACATTCCGCTAAAGAGCTTGTTAATATGTTTCTCCGGCGACAAAGTATCTTGTATAATCAACCCTAAATCTTTTTCTTTTTCGGCCTTGCTAATTTATTATCTCCCATCTGTACTCCCAATTTGGTCTATTCACACTTCTTCCCATATTTAACACATGACATTACTTATATTAAATTTCATTTTCCACTTGGTGCTCCATTCGTATATTTTATCTAAATCCCCTTGCAGCTCCTCACAACTACTTTTATTTGTTTTGTCTCATAATTTTTACGTCATCTGCAAATTGACATGTAAGAGTTTATGCCTATCGGCAGGTCATTCACGTACATAAGGAACATGAGAGGTGCCAACACAGATCCCTGCGGCACACCACTCTCAACTTTCCGCCACGATGAGTAAGTTCCTCTAATGTTGGTCCTCATTTCCCTATCTGTTAAATAGCTCTCCATCCATTTCAGCAAACTCCCCCTGACACATCCTAGCGTCTCAAGCTTAGATAACAATCTCTTATGTGGTACCTTATCGAATGCATTGGAAAGGTCTAAGTAGACGCAGACCACCCATCCGCCTCTTTCTTGGAGTACATCTATCACCCTACTGTAATAACATAGCAAACTGGTAACACAAGATGTCCCTTCTCTGAATCCAAATTGCTTTGGGGTTATTATTTCTTTCTCTCCAACATTCATCTCTTCCTAATTAGCTTTTCACAAATCTTGCATACAATACTAGTAAGTGAAACTGGTCTATAGTTTAGAGGGTCCTCAGGGTTTCCATTCTTGTATATCGGAATGATATTAGCTCTTTTCCATTCAACAGGAACCTGTCCTTTATCTAAGGAAGCTTGAATTATGTCCCTCACTGGCTCCACTAATTGCTCTGCACACTCCTTTAAAATGTAAAATGAATCCAGGGGGAGAGGATTTGACATTCAAAGATCGACTAAACTTAGGCATCCACCTTGCCTCACAACACCCACGATGTGAAGGCGAACGAGGTCCCTAGGACACCAATCGATACCAAGAGGAAATCGGAGATCACTAGGGGAACTGGACTCGGGTACCACCGCATCAGCCGAGCGGACCAGGCTTGGGCCGGCCGGATGGGCGCGACAACCAAATGAAGCACTGGTACCCTCTCAGCCTGTGGAGGACGTTGCACATCAAAAAGGGCGGCGGTTGGTGGAACACACATAAACCGACCGCCACCTGCGCCAGGCCTTGCTGAACGTGACCGGTACCTCCGCCGGAGGAGTAAACCAGCGGCACAGGAACACAGGCAACCCGGTCGCCTCGCATGAGGCGAACCAAGCCACCTGTGGAACACTCCAGGAGGCCGCTAGGTCGTCGAACACGGTGTGTTGGGAATACCATACTACCCGGGCGCTCTGTCCTTTCGACAGAGCATCCGCCCACAGGGCGGCAGGCCCGGGCAGGGAGGTTGCATGCAGTGTGACGGGCTCCCGAGCCTCGTCCAGAGCCACATGTATGGCATGAGCCGGACGTAGGAGTCGGGAATCGTCGGCGATATGGGGAAGGAGAGCGACGTCACACCGGCGTTTCGGTGTCCTCGGAAACCGCGAGGACGCCCGAACGAGGCACAGGAGGAAAGGCGGCCTGGCGCCACGGAGACAGCAGAGGTAAGGGGACGCATGGCGCGTACCCCTCCGTCTTACGAAGTGTGGAATCCAAAGGAAGTGGTCCCTGACATAGAGAGAAATTCCCGACTACATAGTGCAGAGGCGAGACCTTGCCTCATCCGTGTCTGGGGAAGGAGGACGAGACACAAAGGACAATATCCACGAGCCACGATCTATACCTCCGAGGGTGAAAACCATCGCGGCTGTAGCATGAGATAAGGGGAGGACACTCTCTACGTCCAACGGGCATGGCAGGACGGACACACCCATGGTGTGCGCAGGAAGGAAGTGATATCCTCCTCGCAATCAGAAAGGAAAAAGATACCGCCGTCCCATGTAGGAAGCCCAGGAATTGTGTGTAAGCACAATAATGTGAAAAACCGGTAAATCCGTGACAGGAGATTACCCCCTTCCCTTGTATAGGAAGGAAAGGACGAAAAAGGGGACCCTTCGAACGGAGGGCTATACAGGAGGATAATTCATGGGTGCACAAATACTGGAAGAAAACTCCTGAAAATTAACAGGCACAAGGGCCGAAGGACGCACAAAATTGCTCACTACACCTCGAAAATGGAGCACCTTTCATGAAAGTGAGTATCCCCCCCCTGTGCGAGGCGAGGGGTGAAGTGACCCCCCATGCGGAGGGTCAGGGAGAGACCAGGCGAACCAGCAAGAGCAAGAACCCCGAAAAACCCCGGTCAGAAAAGACCAAGGGGCAGGTGCAAATCCCCAGAAGGAAGGCATGAAAGCCTTATAAGTGAAGAGGATAAGAAGAATACCCAAAGGGTGAAGGCACTGAAGAGGAGAAGACGCCTCGTCTCCACTCTACCATCAGAGTAGAGTGGGAGCACAGTCTCATAAAAAAGAGAAGTCCGTGAACCACTGCAAGTGAGTCCCTATCCAGAGGTAAAGCAAAGCACCCTAGCACCGACCCAGAGTGGAGTGGTCCAGAATGGTCCCCTCCGCTCTGGAGCGGAATGTAGGAGGAAGGGCCCTCGCCGCCCTGGAGCGGAATGGAAGCTGCGCACCAGAGCGGAGAGCGTTGCACGCTGCAGGAGCGGCCCAGGAGGCCGAGGGAGGCAAAGGAGCGAGATGGTGCCAGTAGGAAGATGAATGACCTAGCCTAGGGAGGCAAGGGAGCGAGACGGAGCCAGTAGTAAGATGAATGACTGCAACAGTAGTAAGATGAATGACTGCAACGGAGGGCCCATCCAGAGGCAAGGCAAAGTCCACCGAGAACCGACCCAGAGTGGAGGGGGCCCCGAACGGCCCGCTCCACTCTGGGGCGGAAATCCCGCTCTGGAGCAGAAAGTAAGCTCCGCTCCAGAGCGGAGAGCGGCACAGGACAGGTGAGGAACCGGGATGGTGTCAGGAGAAGTATGGAAGAGAAATGGCCAAGAGCGGGAATTTCCGCTCTAGGGCGGGGCAGATGTAGTGCAGTCGGATGGGAGAGGCTTGAGGCATCAGGAAGGGTGAAAGGGAAAACACCCAAGAGTTCCGTCAGAATAGACTAGCAGGACAGCCGACGTGGAAGCATCCACGGAAAGAAAAAGACAGGCACCGCTCCAGAGCGGAGTCGCCGCACCAGGGAGGAGCGGGCGTAGGGTAGCCAAACGTCAGAGGCCCGTAGGTACCAGTAACCAGTTTTTCTATTGCACTAGACATATCGAAAGCCTTCGATAGAGTCTGGCATAAATCTTTAATTTCTAAACTACCCTCCTTCGGTTTCTATCCCTCCATCTGTGCCTTTGTCTCTAATTTCCTTTCCGGCCGTTCCATAGCCGCGGTTGTGGACGGCCATTGTTCACTTCCTCACTCTATAAACTCCGGTGTTCCTCAGGGCTCTGTCCTATCTCCTATTCTCTTTCTAATTTTTATAAATGATCTCCTTAACTGTACCTTAATTCCCATCCATTCATACGCAGACGACTCAACCTTGCACTACTCCATTAGTTTTTCAGAACGCCCCAGCCAGCAATCCCTCAACGACAAACGTAATGAAGCCATAGAAATCTTAAATTCTGATCTAAATACTATTTCCAATTGGGGCAGAGAAAACCTTGTTAACTTTAATGCTTCCAAAACCCAATTTCTCCATCTATCTACCCGTCAGGATCTCCCAGCGGACTATCCCTTATTCTTCAACAATACAAAAATCAACCCTTCATCTTCTCTCAATATTCTTGGTGTCTCTTTTTCTTCTGCTCTCATTTGGAAGGACCATATTACCAGTCTTGCTAAGGCAGCATCCCAGAAGCTGGGTGTGCTCAACCGCCTTAGGGGGTTCTTTTCCCCTGCACAGCTTCTTGCTCTGTACAGGGGCATAGTGCGCCCTTGTATTGAGTATTGTTCACATGTGTGGGGAGGTTCCTCTCACACTGCTCTCCTAGACAAAGTTGAAAGGAAGGCCTTTCGTATCATTAACTCCCGTCCACTCACCAACTCTCTGCAATCTCTCTCTCTCCGCCGCAATGTTGCATCTCTCTCGCTATTCTATCGCTACTATAATAATCAGTGTTCCTCAGAGCTATCCCAGTGCATACCACCTCCTTTACGTAGGGCACGTGGTACCCGTCTTGCAACTCAATCCCACCCCTACTCTGTGCAACTCTCCAACCCAAGAGTGAAACGTTACTCTCAAACTTTCTTCTACTCAACAGCTGAGCTCTGGAACTCTCTCCCAGAATCAGTCTTTCCCTCTTCCTATGACTTAAATTGCTTCAAACTCCGTGTGTCCAGGCATTTTGGCTCGAACGTCCCTTGATTTTGGCCCTGTCACTCTTTCAACTATGGGGGAGGCACTCGCTATAGGCAGTTATGCCTTTTGCCTCCCTCAATCACATAGAAAAAAAAAAAAAAAAAAAAAAAAAGGTGAAAGGCCAGGAACATCCAAAAGTCCCAAAAGAATCGTCGAGCACGATAGCCGACGTGGGAGCCTCCCTGGGTAAAAACATCATTATTATTATTATTATTATATGAGATGCCGAAGTCTCCAACCAGGGTGCAGAAACACCATCAAGATCAATCCACACAAAACACCCGGAGGCACTGGAGAGAGACTATGGCAACTTAGGAAAAAATAAAAACATACACTGTATACTGTACTGTACATATACACATATTAAACACAGATAACATATTATGCAGTGGAGGATATCAAGCTTAAATATAATACAATAAAATAGAATAAAATAAGTTTAAAAATTAGAATTAATGCTGCAAAAAAGCATTAACTCTAGACTTAAAAATGGAGATATTAGCTGAATTGACTAGCTCATTTGGCAACTTATTCCACAAGTCAACCATGGCCGGCACAAAACACCGTGAAAACTGTGTAGTAGAAAAATTAACACGGCTCATGGCAAGATAATTAAGATTGCTTGTGAATCTAGTTGCACGAGCCCGGACATAGGGCCCAGGCAGAACCCCATGTAAGGGATGCTGAGGGTTGTTAAAAACTTTAAATAAAAGACTAAGGGCACCAACTTTACGTCGATGACACAGATCAAGAGACAAATTAGGTAGAATAAAACTGATGGAATTTAGCGACCTGTCAAGCAACTTGAGATGGCAGTCAGCTGCTGACAACCAGACAGGTGAGCAGTACTCGAAATGTGGCAAAATAAAAGCATAAAAAGACTTGATAACTGTGGCGTCACAAGCAAATGTTTTATAAACCTTGCGAAGCAGACCAATTTTTTGGGAAATGGAAGAGGAGAAAGAACGAATATGCTTTTCAAAAGTAAGTTTGGGATCAAGAGTAACTCCTAACAAACGCAGAGTATCCACATTCTCAATTTGCTCGCCAGAAACTTGTAGATAAGGATGGGGAGGATCCAAGGTACGAGATCTACTGATGATAATGGAGTGTGTTTTACTAGCATTAAGTTTCATGCCCCAAAGTTCACACCATGATGTAGTTTTGGCTAAATCCCTATTCAGAGCAGTAGCAATTACGTGTCGATCTATTGGTGATGCAATTGACGCATATAAAGTTGTATCATCAGCATAGGAGATTAGTTTATTTTCAAGCTCGGAACACAGGTCAGCAGTAAAAATAATAAAAAGCAAAGGCCCAAGGACACTGCCTTGTGGAACACCAGAAACAACAGTAACAGAAGGGGAATGACACCCATCAATGACCACAGACTGAGATCTTTTCGTCAAAAAATCTTCAAAGATCCTTAAAAAATTGCCACCAATACCAATGAGCTGTAACTTAAACAGAAGTGCTTTATGGTTGACTAAATCAAAAGCAGAACTAAAGTCAATAGCCACGACGCGAGACTCATGTCCCTGGTCCAATGAAGATTGCAAGTCATGGGTGAGTGTCAGAAATGCATCACATGTACCCAGTCCCTTACGAAAACCAAACTGTGAGTTTGGTATCAAATTATGACTATAACAATAAGAGGAAAGGCGTCTGGACAAAAGCCTCTCATAGAGCTTGGATAGGATAGGTGTAATGGAGATAGGGCGATAGTCATTAGGAGATGATGAGGCAGTATTTCCCTTTGGAATAGGAGTGATAATAGCCTTACGCCAGCAAAGAGGAAAACTACCTGATTTCAAAAGCAACCTAAACACCACTGCCAATTTAGGTGCCAAGACCACTGCAACCTTTTTAAAAAAGAGAGGGAAAAACCCATCCGGGTCTGTGCCACCATAGGTATCAAGATCCAGCAAGTACCTTTTCAGTTCAGCTGATTTGAATGCCATTGAATTGAGGTTGGGTCTAGGGAAACATGTCAATGGCAAAGACAATTCCTGATTACTCTGCTTATTAATAAAACTATTAGATAGAATATTGGCCTTCGATAATGGATAAAAAGAGATGGAGCCATCAGAATCACAAAGAGGAGGCATGGAGGAATCAGAGATGTACATCCAAGCGTCCCAACTGAATGGTCGAGCATCACAGCTGACGTGGGAGCGTCCGTGGGTAAAGAACAGAGGCAAAGCATAGGCCCGACCTAGAGGAGGATAGAGCCCACCCTAGGGCGGAACGGGCCCCGTGAGGCCCGAGCCCAGACGCCAGAGGCCCGTAATAAAAACATTCCCAACTGAAGTGGAGAGGCCTAAAGGGTCCCGCTCAGCAAAGCCAAAGACACCGTTGAAGGACGTCAGGCAGAGTGCAGTAAGAAATGGAGCGGTCTGATAAGAGAATGTGTCCAGTCATAGGACCGACCTGGAGCAGGAGTCATTCGCGCACCAGGGCAGAGCGAGCGGAGTACAGCCCTTCCGAGAGACCTGCGGCACCAGGGAGGGTGGAAGGAAAAAGACATCCCAAGGGATTGGTGAGCACAATGGAGGTTAAGACTGTGGCTCAGGAACCGCAAGGTATTGGGGAGCCCAATGTAGGGAAGACTGTGCCTGAGGAACCGCAAGGTATGAGCGAGGTCAAAGTAGGTGAAGACTGTGTCTCAGGAACTCAAGGTATTGGTGAGCTCAATGTAGGTTAAGACCGTGTCGCAGGAACCGCAAGGTATAGGAGAGCTCAATGTAGGTTAAGACCGCGCTTCAGGAACCTCAAGGTATTGGTGAGTTCAATATAGGTGAAGACTGCGGCTCAGGAACTCAAGGTATTGGTGAGTTCAATGGAGGGTAAGACTGTCTCAGGAGCTGGAAGCAGACGAAAATTGGGGCCCTGCAAGAAGGTTTAGGAAATCCGGAGACAGGCAAGCAAGAGCAAGCCTAGGAGGAAATAGTGTCGAACAACCAAAACGCAAGGGTGAAGCACAGGAGGAATGGGAGGAGGACGCTCCCAGCCTCCCGCCATCAGCGCAAGCATCCCGTGCAGGGAGGCAAACCGTGCAGCGTTAGCCTCCTCAGCCCTAACCTGGGCCTCCTGGACAGCCCGAATAGGAAGGACCCACCCAGGGTCTTCGGTCGGTGATGAGGAAGATGAAGAGATAGTCCGGCGACGGTTCCGACGGCTGGGCGACCGACGAGGCGACGGAGTAGAGGAGAAAGACTCCCGTGGCGAGTCCTCAACCACTACGGCATTGTACACTTCATCGCTCCCGCCACCCAGTTCCACGAGGTCACAGGCAGCTCCCACCTGACCAGACCCTAAAACCGCCACACTGGCGCCTTGCACAGCCAGAGGTACGGGTCCACTCTTCCGAGCAGGAGAAGGCAGGCCACACGGAATGTCAGACCCGACAAAGCCAGGAGAATCCGGGAGACCATCGCGGACAAGAAGAGGAGAGGCCGAAGCAAACAGAGCCCCCGCCTTCTTAGGAGGTGGAGTAGGCGGTAACGGTGGTAGCAGAGCCAACGGCAACGATGGCGGAGGAGCCGACGGTAGATGTCCGGCGGCCTACGACGCCCCAATCTTCCTGAGCAGCCCATGGGTGGTACGACGACCAGGTGAGAAGGCCGAAACACCAGCAGGAACACGGACCAGGGGAAGCATCGCCATCTTAGGGCGAAAAGTCGTCGAGCCCAGAGACGTGGGGTCGGAAGCCGCAGGGCGGCGGGACGTCGAAGACTTCCGGCGACGTGGAGAAGCGGAGTGGTGCCGCATCGACCCTGCTGTGTCCGCCGATAACGGAGACACACCAGACTTAGGGACCTACGAAGCGGGGACCACAGGGCGCGGAGACACCAGAGGAAGGTTCAGCAAGGCGCGAACCCCTTCGTCCATGAAGCGGGGGACTCGGCATAAATGGTCCAGAACAGACCGAGCCACGCCCGACCATGCAGCGGTGAGGTTGACCCGTGCCGTCTCAGCATCCGGTGAAGTAGGGCGAGACTCAATCGTCATAACGTTGACGAGACACGGGCCACACCGTCTGGGGGTGAAGCCATCACGGCAGTAGCACGCAGCATGGGCGGGGCACTCAGTATGCCCAGCTCCCATAGCCGGACGAGCACACCCATGGCGCGCGCAGGCAGGGAGCGACATCCGCACCGTAAGCGAAGGGAGAAATGAAAGATGTCCCAGATGAAGCTCAGAGAAAGAAGATGCATAAATTGAAGGAAGGTATGACAGTATGCGCAAAAAACACACAAAAGATACCATGCATTATGATAGGTACATAAAAGTAATAACACCCCCCCTCCCCCATGTGGAGAAGGATGGAGACGGACCCCCCCATGTGCGGGCCAAGCAACAGTCCGAAGAACCCCAAAAACCCAGGTCAGAAAAGACCAAGGTGCAGGTTCAAACACCCTGAAATAAAGCATGACAGCCATATAAGAACCGAAAAGGGTACCTGAGGGTGAAGGGACCGAAGAGGAGATGGTAGGCCAAGGGACCCAGCAGCGCAGAGCGGGAACACAGCCTGATGTAAAGGAGAAGGTTATTAGACACTGTAACCGACATACCCCAAGTACAAACAAGGCAATATTGGCCAAAAAATTAGAGCCAGGGCCGAGAGGGCAAGTCGCTCTAGAGCGGGCAAGTCGCTCTAGAGCGGGAAAGTCCGCTCTAGAGCGGGAAAGTCCGCTCCAGAGCAGAGCAGACAGACCCGCTCCAGAGCGGACTACACCCTCCCGTTCCAGAGCGGGGCATGCATGCATGACAATGGCAGTCTAGGCAAAGGAGAAAGGCATGCGCACAGCGAACAAGAGAGCCAGGGCATCAGAAGGCAAGGCCGAGGACCGACCTGGAGCAGGACTGGCGCCCGCTCCAGAGCGGAACAATCGGAGAGGAGAACCAGGTGAAAACAGGAGGGCTAGGGCAGCAGGAGGGAAGGCCTAGGACCGACCAGGAGCGGGACTGGTGTCCGCTCCAGAGCGGAACAGGTGGAGGAGAGACCCAGTGTAGAAGCCAAAGTGAAGAAGGAGCCCATGGGGGCCCGGTCCAGAGCGGAATAGACATCGCTGCAGAGCGGAGATGCTTGCACCAGAGCGGAGATGTCCGCTCCAGAGCAGATTTGTCCGCCCTCGAGCGGAAAGGGAGATGGAGGTAAATACCAACCAAAAGGCTCAACCCAAGTGCACAGCAGGACAGCTGGCAGGGGAGCTTGCATGAGCAAAAAGAAAACAATGCGATGCAGAGGACCGACCTAGAGACGGAGAGTACCATCCTAGGGCGGAGCGGGTCCAGTGTGACCCGACCACAGCAGCCAAAAAGGAGAACATGTCGGAAGCAAAGGACCGACCTGGAGCGGGATTTGTCCACGCTGCAGGGCGGAGCGGGCGCGGAGCCCGTCCCAGAGACCCGCGCCACCAAAAAGGGTGGAAGGGACGACAGTTCAAGGCATCGTACAGCTCAAGGGAGGTGAAGACCGTGCCGCGGGGACCTCAATGTATGAGGAAGTTCAAGTAAGGGGAAGACTGTGTCTCATGAACTCAAGGCCTAGGGGAGCGCCAACAAAATAAGGGAGAGACAGCGCGGGAGCGAGCGTCAGACGAAAAAAGGGTGCCCCACAGAAGGTTTAGGCAAACCAAAGTGTCATACCCCTGCGAGCCTAAGGTGGTTTAGTAAAACCATAGATCGGCAAGCAAGAGCGATGAGGCAACAATGACGGTCTACCAAAAGTCCCTTCTCCCCCTTCTAAAAAGTTAGGCTAGGAACATGAGGCCTAGCCCTGGCGCCCCCCTCCAACTAAAAGTTAGGCTATTAACAGGGGGCCTAGCCTTGGTAGAGTGGCAGATAAAAACAAAAAACACAGGGCACACTCCAATGCGAAACATTCATGTGAAGGTAAGCAAAACATAAGGCCAAAATAACCTGTCAAGGCAAGGGGGGCTATGCCCCCTTCATCACAAACAGCGCACAAGTTAGCCTAACTTTTCGCAAACACCACGCAATGAAAGCAGAAAATAAGCACAAAGCGTAATAGAACCGACCAGGTAACAAAACTAAGCCACCGCAAGTGAAAATTATGATAAAAACAGGCAAAGGCCTAAAGAATAACAATCGCCGAAGGGCGACGCATGCGCAGAAGCGTGACCAACCAGTTTCGATGCCATACTCAAAGTAACACACCTAAGAGCTCATTTAAAGCATGCCTACATCACAGATCATCTGTCTAATAACCTTAGGTACCATAAATAAGGCCCACAACTCGCCCAAAGGGTAGGCGACAGGAGTAGCAGCACAAAATCGGGCGCATAGAAAACAGCGAGTGTGAATACTTGAGTAGCGCGAAAAGGAATGCCCAATGAACCCTGTCGGGTAGTGGGGTGGATCCGTCAAGACGGCTGAAGGAGCCAGATAGGATGGCCTAAAATCCTGTAATTTTCTCTTCTTTCTCATCAATATTTTCTTATTTTCCTTTTCAAATAGTGGCCTCCAAAGTATGTACAACGTACCTAGTAGAGAGAGTAAGGTGCTACTCTAGATGTTATCGTTTTATCGCGCTAGTGATTTCGATAATTGCCCGCTCTAGAGCGGAGCAAAATTATACGATAAGTATATAGTTCTACGTTGGAACGTAGAGGCTACTACTAAATATACATCTTTATGTTTCGATAGGAGGCGTAGAGGATCCGCATGTATTGAAGTGGCGGACGAAAATAGCATATGACAAATTTTATGAACGAATTTGCTTTCCTTCATATATACTTTATTGTAGAATGTAATAATAAAAAATATGGTTACTAATAAATATTAATATGTATTTTAGGCCAATGAGACACTATAATTTAATAGCCTAGCATGCTTTAGGCCTAATTACTTATGGATATTACAGGATAAATATCCTAGTAGTTAATTAGATGTAAAGAACGGTCATTGTCGCTGTTTAGAGCGTCAAGTGAAGACGCTGGTATAAACGTAACCATGGCAACCACCCTGTTTGTTTACGTAGTGCGGAAGAGGCTTCAAAATCGTTCAATAGGGCCCAATTCGTGCTACGGAAACTGTAGCGTCTGAAGTCTTGCTCTTGAACGCGCCCCTGCGCTTGTGAGTACCCATCACCACTGTTGTTGTTTGCTTATTGGCTACACATAATGTTGTTGGTTTATTGGACTTATTTTGAGCTACGCATAACATGGTTGGTTTACTGGACATATTTCGCGCTACGAATAACATTGTGGGTTTACTGGACATACTTCGCGCTTCGCCCTCTTCATTGGTCTTTACGGTGCTTTTTCTTCGCTTGCAGAGGGATGCCTTCGTGCTTTCGCCCAGGATGTGACTCCGCCCGCATGCGGCGGCACCGTACCTGCATGCTCCACTCCCACTGTGTGTCCACCAGCACCTACACTCCTAAATTATGTGGGGACTGTATAGACCTGATGGATGTGGTGGATGAGCAACCTGGTACCCAGGCTGCGGATGATGCCAAGTCTATCCTGATGACTGTGTGGGCGGTGGTCTCGCACCATATCAGAGCGGTTGGTCATCGTTCTCCAGCCTTCATGGACGACTGCATCCGTCGCGCCTTGGGTATCCCCCCTCCAGGACGTTCCCCGCAGCCACCTACCTCCCATGTGCGGCTGTCCAGGATCCCTCGTCGCCAGGTTGACCCCCTCAACCGTCGCCGTTCTCGCTCACCTCAACGGGTGCTCGTTACTCCTCATCCTTCGAGTAGCGGCACTACCACCTTCCGCCCTCACCATGCTCCTCGACATGCTGCTGGGGATAGGGGCACGGCCACCTTCAGCGCCATCCGCCCGCCGACGTCTCGTCCGCCTGCTCCTCGCCATCAACCTGCTCTGCCTCCTTCTCCTCCCCGGACCGCTGTCGTGGACGTTCATCCTCTGCCTCCTCTCCATGCTTCTCCAGTTTTGCCCTTACCTTCTGTTGTTGTCTCTCCACACCCTACTGCTCTGCCTCCTCTTCCTTCCGAGTCTCGTGCCAAGGTGGTGGTCCCACCCTCCTTTGCCTCGGTATCGAGACGCCCTGTCTCTTCGGGTCCAGGGGTTCTGTCCTGTCTTCCCCTCGCGACCCCGTCTGACCTCCTCACTCCTGGCCAACGTTCTCCTCGTCGTACTCCTTCTCCACCTTCTCCTCCTTTCCTGACGCCTGCCAGAGTTGGGACCCCGTCTCCCGGGTCGGAGGACCTGGGTAATACTTCAAGGTATTCCTACTCTGGGGATGGCGCCTCTTGGGACGAGGGGGATGGGCTTGTCTCCCCCTCAGGCGCTGGTGATCGTGAGGGACTGTCCCGGGTTGGGCCGAACGTCGGCGCTCTCCCCCTGGGGAACGCGCCACCGCTGGGTCCTCTCATCGGTCTCGCTCACGATCCCGCTCTCCCCTCCGTGCTGGTTCCTCGTCGCCTGTGGCCACGCTCACAGCTCGTGTGTCCGCCATGGAGGGTCAGATGGCTTCCTGCTTTGCTGCCGGCATGTAGGATCTTCGCCAATCCCTCTCGTCAGACATCCTAGCGGTAATCCATCCTCAGCGCCCATCTCAGCCCGCTCCTACTACGGTCCCCCTACCTCCTGCTGTGGACCGCATTCCTTCTCGCCCCGCTTCTCCTCCTCCTCGGACGTCGCCAGCTGCTGCTCCCGCCTTACCTCAGACTGTCGCCCCCTCTGTGTCTCATGCTGGGGTTCTCCGTCTGTTGGGGCAAGGCCCGCGCCTCCCTCCCATCCAGAAGGCCAAGGCTCCGTCGCGGAACATGCCTCTCCTCTACGGGTCCTTGGCTGTCTGGAAGGTAGTGCAGGCGTCTCACCCTGAGCGCGCTGTCGACCTCCCTGGTGGTGAGAGAGCCTTTCCTTCTGATTGGACTGTTAACATTAATGATAAGTCGCAACTCAGGGCGATCAGAGTTGATGGCAAGGTTGCGGACGTAGATGTGCGGGCTTACCCGTCCAGATCTGACATTCAGTTCTTCTCGGTTAAGCCCAAACCTCCGTCTGCCCCGAGGACCAAGCTCTGGTCAGACTTCAGCCGCCAGGACATCCTTCAAGATGTTCAGTCCCTCTCCATATTAACAAGGCTGTCCTCCTTGGGGACTGGTTTGAGCGACGATGGCAAGCCCGCTCTTACTGCCGAGCTCGACAAACCTCTACCCTTGGAGGCCTGGTTCGCTGAGGCCTTAGAATTCGCCAACCGCTCGACCGACAAAGCTGCCTCACCGCCTCAGGACGCTTCGTTCCTGACTCCTCCTCTCGTCTCTGTCAGTGGACTGGATGGCAAGTTCTGGTCCTGGATGTGCGCACCCAAGCTCGAGATCTGCGCTCTTGCTAACCCGTTCTTCTCTCTCCCCGATAAGGCGGCGGTGGACAAGGACTTTGCCTTGCGCCAACGGGTGGTGAACCAGTTTACTTGATTTCTGGGTCATCTCCAGACATCAGTTCACCACCTTCGCCTTATCGAGGCAACTGCGCCGGGTGATCTTCGTGAGGGTATGGACCACGTTCGGCGAATCCACCTTCAGCTCACGGTCTCTATGGTCCCTGAAATGAAGGCAGTCTTGTTCGAGGCTGCTCGTCATTGCCAAACTGTCAGGTCCTTGTTCTGTCGGAAGGTTCCGTTGGATATCCGCCAGGGTTTGCTATACTCTGAGCTCTTTACAACGGGGTTGTTCGAGCAGGACGCTTGGGAATGCTATGCTTCCCTGTCGGCAGACCCAGCTTACGACGCGCAGCACTGTACAGCGTCGCATGCTGGAGCTTCGCAGTCCCGTCGCAGTCCCGTCGCTCTGGCGACCCTCGTCGTGGTGTTTCTGGTGGTGGGGTGGTCAGGCGAGGCCGTAGGAGGGGACGGGTTTCGGCTCCGTCTCGCCCTTCCCTTCCTTCGCCTTCCCGCCACGTGCGTAGCGGGCCTAGTCGCCCCTCCACCACCGGACGCTCTTCGACGGGTGAGGACTCACGCCGGTCAGGTGATGGGGTGACCCGACCTTTTCGACGAAGTGGGGGGGGGGGGGGAGAGCAGGGGAGGTCATCGAGGCGCTCATGAACGCCAGGGCCGTACCTGGGGAACCTCCACAACAAAAAACGTGTAGGTTCTCCAGGTCGGTCTCCTCCTCGTTCTCCCTCTCGACTAGCCGAACGGGTCGCTCAACTCATCATGGGAGCTTCTACCGGTTGTTTTCGCCCGTGCGCCCTTCGCTGGCCGCGGGGGACGTGGGGGCGAAAAATCGCCAGGAGGGGTCTAACCTGGAGATGGAAGTCCAGACCCCCACTCAACTCTTGTCACCGCCGCCGGCATGTCTCTTCGGAGGTGGCCGACGTGATTGCTTCAATGCACGGACAGGGGATCGTGTCGGAGGTGGGAACCGGTCACAAGGTTTTCATCTCCCGTGTATTCCTGGTACCCAAGGACTGCGACGCTATGCGGTCGGTGGTAGATCTGTTGGCCCTCAACGGGTACATCGTGAACACGCGGTTCCGAATGCTGACGGTACACCAGGTATGACTGGCACTGCAGCCTCTGTCGTGGGTGGCGTCGCTGGATCTCCAGGATGCTTATTGGCATGTTCCAATACATCCTCAGTTCCAGCGCTTTCTGGCCGTTCAGTCTTCCGACCGCGTGTTCATGGTCGACAGGCTTCCCTTTGGTCTCAACATCACACCGCGGGTCTTCTCGAAACTGGTAAAACAGGCTTTGGATCCTCTTCTCAGGAGCGGCATCCAGATCCTGTTTTACCTGGACGATTGGCTGATAGTTTCCAACACCCGAGAACAATGCGCACAAGACACCAATCACAGTTGTACAACACATTACACAGCTCGGTTTCAAGGTTAATGTTCCCAACTCATGTCTGACTCCGTCACAAGTCGTGACGTGGATAGGCCTGGACTGGGATTTGACAGACGCTACAGTGACCCAGAGTCAAGTCAACGCGGCGAAACTTCGAAGGAAGATCTTCGCTGTGTTGCACTCGGTCTCCCTCACGAGGAAGATCTGGGACTCGTTAGTGGGTTCACTGAATTGGGCCGGTCTGACCATTCCCTTAGGGAGGCTCAGATTACGCGCCTAATACTTCTGGGCAACAAGACTTTCCCGTTGACCCCCCCGGATCAGCTAATGCCGATCCCGCATATCATACACAGACACTTAGGACACTGGGTTGCTCAGGGCTCGCTCTCTGCAGTGGTGCCCTGGACCATCCCTCCACCGACGATCTGGGTAGACACAGATGCGTCGAGCGAGGTGGGCTGGGGCTACCAATCAAACATGGGGCATCAACAACATGGCAGATGGGTGGGACACACACATCTACACATCAATGCCCTCGAACTGTTGGTTCCTTTGTTCTTCCTGAGGGACCATGCGCTAGCCCTTTGGGGACAATCGGTGGCCTTCAGGATGGACAATCAGACAGATGTCCATTGTATCCAAAAGCAGGGGTCCTCCAGGTCACTGACTGTTGGGGATCTCCGAGAAGTTGTTCTTCCTAGCGGCCAGACACAACATCTCCCTCCACGCCTCCTACCTGCCCGGGTCTGCCAATCTCTGGGCGGACGCCCTGTCGAGAGGACAGGGCGTTCTTGTAGAATGGGCTCTAAGACAGACAGTATTCGACGACCTCGCAGCTTCCTGGGGTGTTCCGGAGGTCGACTTGTTCGCCTCGAAGGAGACGCACAAGCTGCCTCAGTACCTATCCCTACGGATTCGCACTCCGGCGGGGGGTCCGGACGCTTTCATGGAAGACTGGAGCAGGTGGCAGTCGATATACATATTTCCGCCACCAGACGCACTGTTAATGTGCAAAGTCCTCACGCGGTTGCGGCTGTACCACGGCAGGGTCTGGCTGATCGCCCCTTTGTGGCCAGCACAGGCTTGGTATCCCCAGCTGAAGCGATGGTGCCCGAGTCCGGTGCCTCTGCCTGTCTCAAACTTCCACTTGAGCCAAGTTGGAGACCTCAGGACCTCGTTGGCATTCGCATCGTGGATGTTCGTGAGGCATGGTGGCTCCCGGTCCACGGACGGGACCTGACTGACTTCCTGAAGCGCTCATGGGCGGCTTCTACTTGGAGGACTTACGAGTCCCACTGGAAGTCCTTTACAAAATGGATACAGGACACTGGCCAAACAGTTAGTTCGCATACACTCATCCTACACTATTTGTTTCACCTTTTCCGCGCACGTCACTTTGAAGTTAACAACATAACCACTTGTCTGCCATCCGGGAGGTCTTTGAGTCCATCACTGGGCTGGTCGTTCCACCGAAGGAGCTGGATTCCTTCATGAAGGCTGCCTTCAGGGAACGGCCGCCTCCGCGCCAGCTCCCTCTGCAGTGGGATCTGGGGCGGGCTCTGGACCTTCTGGCTTCACATACATATACACGTATAACACTACACTGGTCCAGTTGCTCGAGCGTACGTTGTTCCTTGTGGCTCTGGCAACTGGGGATCAGGTGTCGGAACTAGCAGCCATGTCGAGGTCCCAGGAATGCATGCGATTCTCTCTGTCATTGAATGCAGTCACGTTGGCCCCCTCTCCTCATTTTGTTGCCAAGAATGAGCAGGAGACCCACGTTTTCAAGCCCTTTACCATCCAGGCTTTAAAACGTGGCCATACTCACCATGTGTTGTGTCCGATTCACATATGTTGAGTCGGTGGTGCCGGCGTCGGGGTCAACTGTGTGGGTGTCGCCTGGGACAGGTGGGAGGTTGTCGAAGGTACAGATTGGACGCCACCTTTGTCGGGTCATTCGTGCCAGTAACCCTGGTTGTGGGGATTCTGCGCACGATATCCGGTCCTTTGCAGCATCCTTAAGGTTCCTGCAAAGCCGGTCGTTACCCGACATTGCCGGTGCTGGGTTGTGGTCTTCAATCCATACCTTCGTTTCCTCTTACCTTTCCATGTTGTGAAGGATTTGGAAAAGTGGAAGAGTGATACGGAGAAATGGAAGGGGGATATTGGTGAGAAAGTTAAGGTACTGTGTGGTATGTCAGGTGGGGAAGGGAATAGGCCTAGCAAAGGAAGCGAATGTAGACCTATTTCGGAAGTTAATAATAGCCTAGAGATGGTATTGAAAAGGGTAGATGAACTGGGAGCAGAGAATATGGCATTGAAGGAGCAGCTGAAGGAGTACGAAGGACGATTCAAGGAAGTAAAGGAGTCAACTGCATGGACGGTGGTAGGTGAACAGAAAGTCAAGGATTTGGAGGATATTATGAAAGAGCAAAAGGAAGAAATTAATAAGACCAAAAAAAGTTTTGAGAGTGCAGTTGTAGGGGTCATGAAGAACAAGGAGAGTGTCGTGAGGGAGGCCATGGACAGGGATAGGGGTGTAATCATGCATGGAGATATAGAGGCTCATATGAATGATAATGGAGTGAGAAAAGTGAGGGATATGGAGAAAGTGAAGGTCATGAAAAGTGTGGATGTGGACGGATGTGGATGGGAAGGGTAGGTGGAGGAAGTCAGTAGGATAGGTAGATATAAAAGGGGAGAGATGAGACCAATAAGAATACAGTTTAAAACCATAGCAGTGGCAGAGACAGTGACAAATTTTAGTTGGAGGCTAAACACAAATGAAGAACTGAAACATATAAGACTAAAGAAGGATTTGAGCATAGAACAAAGACAAAAAATAAAGGAATTACAAGAAAAGGCTGATGAAAATAATGGAAAGTTGGGTGAGGAGGATAAGAGGAATTTTTATTGGAGAGCGAGGGACGGGAAATTGAAGAAGTGGTTTATACAAATAGAAGGAAGAAGGAGATCTGGGAGGGAAGATAATGTGATAGTTGTGACGGAGGAGGAGAACAGGGTGGAGGTGTCACAGGGAGAGACAGGAGACAAAGCTGCAGACCCAGTAGTGCTAAGGGGGGAGTAGGGTACGGACAGGAGGAGCGGGATGGTGTAGTTGCTGAAGGAATGGTAGATAGATTAAGGATTATGTTTAGTAATGTGGATGTGTTTACCCAGGAAAAGAAAAGAGAACGGATATGTAGGTTGCAGGATGAAGAGGAAAAACCTGATGTCATAGCCTTACAGGAAGTAAGACCAAAAAATGCTAGAATTGAGAGGGAACTGGTGGAGTATAGTTTGGAGGGTTTTGAGTTATATGAGAGGAATGCTATTAGAGCAGAGGTTGGAAGAGGACTGTTTATTTATGTAAGAAAAGAGCTCAAGATAAATGAGGTGGATATGAGACAGCAGTATTGTGAGTATTTGTGTATTGAAGTAAAATGTGCAAGAGGATCAATTCTAATTGCCTCTATATATAGAAGCCCAAATAATAGTAGGGAAGAGGATGATAACCTACTGAAAGCAATGGAGGAAATAGATAATAGAGAGAACAAATATAAGATTTTGATTGGAGATTTCAATTTGCCAAGGGTCAACTGGGCAAATTGTACTACTCCAGCGGGACAGTGTAGCCTGGAAAACAAGTTGAGAAAGTGAGAGATTGTTTGTTAACGCAACATATTACAGAGATGACAAGATATAGAGATGGGATGCAGGGGAGTGTACTTGATTCGATTTTTAGCAATGAGGAGGATATAGTGGAACATGTCAATGTGGATAGCCCTATAGGTCGTAGTGACCATGCCTGTATAAGTTTTAGTTGCAATATTAAAACAGAGAGGGATGATAGAAGCAATAAAAAAATATATATGTATGATAGAGCAGAATCTATTAGTGGCCCCTCCATCATTGACGAACATGCCTATTACATAAGGCATCCTCTTCATACACTAATCCGCCGTAGTTTGAATCTACCGCGCAGAGCATTTAAAATCTGAGGAGCCTTCATCATGAGCGCACGCGACCTCACTCATGGCTTCAGTCATTATGAATTGGGTTCTCACTACGAAAAAACTTCGTAAAAAATAAAAAGAAAAAGAAAATAAGAATAACTATCCAATAAGCTTTCCATCATATCGTGGATGTACTTGTGTGGATCTTTGACCAGACGCTGATTCAGGCGTCATTCTTCCTTCTCTGCTCTGCGATCAGCCGGCCCGGACGTGTCTCTCTACGCTCCGCTGGTTCCGCATTTGCTGCGTCCCTAGTGAGTTTTTTCTCATTTGTTTACTCCGGGATGTATCGAGTAAGGTTAGGATATGCGTAGCAGGAGTGTCCTGGGCTGGTTGCCCGCAGTGCAGTGTACTCACCTAATTGTACTCACCTAATTGTAGTATACAGGATTTGAGCCTAAGCTCGTGTTGTCCTGTCTCTCTCTCTACATTTATCCAATTTTGCTTTAAAAGTTTGGATATTTCTTGCTCCCACCACCTCCCCATCCAACTTATTCCAACACTCAATGCTTCTATACGGGAAGCTGAACTTTCTTACATCAGACTTACATATAACTTTCCTCAACTTACAATCATGACCCCTGGTTCTTCCCTCGTCCCTCACCACAAAATCTCCCTTGTCGATCTTCTCAAAACCTTTCACACACTTAAACATCATGATCATGTCACCTCTCTCTCTCCTCTCCCTCAGCGTTGGCAGCTTTAGCCTCTCCAATCTCTCCTCATAAGGTAGGTCTCTAAGGCTAGCTATCATCTTAGTGGCAACTCTCTGAACTCTTTCCAGTTTTTTATTATGTTTTATAAGGTGTGGAGACCACACCACTGCTGCATACTCCAGTCTTGGTCGTATTATTGTCCCTATTATTTTTGCTAACATCTCTTCATCTAAATAATTCAGAGCTATTCTCATGTTAGTCAACACTGCATAGGTTTCACCAGTTATTTTATTTATATGCTGTTCAGGTGACAAGCTGTCTGCCACAACTACCCCTAGGTCTTTTGCTTTCACAGCTTTACTAATTATTTCATCTCCTATTTTATATCCCCAAGAAGGTCTATATTTACTTTTTCCCATCTCAAGAACCTGACACTTACTTGTGTTGAATTCCATTTTCCAAGTTTGACTCCACTCATATAACTTATCTAGATCTCTCTGTAATTCTTCACAACTACTCCTACTTGTAATATGCTTCATTAATTTTGCATCATCAGCAAACATAGATATAGATGAGCCTATTCCCATTTGAAGGTCGTTGATGAAAACCAAAAACATGATTGGGGCCAACACCGATCCTTGAGGCACTCCGCTTTTTACCCTTTTCCACGAGGAGAACTTTCCTTTTATTACTGTTCGCATTTCCCTCCCAATTAAATAGTTTTCCATCCACTTTAATAATACTCCCTCAACCCGCCCCACAGTCCTGAGCTTCCACAACAATCTCTTATGAGGCACCTTATCAAATGCCTTCTTGAAATCTAAGTAGATACAATCTACCCACCCCTCCCTCCCTTGTACAATGTCAATTACCCTATCATAGTAACTCAACAAATTTGTGGTACACGAATGACCTTTTCTGAACCCGAACTGCTTGCTTGAAATTATTTCCCTCTCCTCCAACATACCCACCCATCTTTTTCTAATAATCTTTTCACAAAGCTTGCATATAACACTCGTTAAGGATACCGGTCGATAATTTAGCGGGTCTTCTTTATTTCCACTTTTATATATTGGAGTTATATTTGCTTGTTTCCATTCTAAGGGAAGTTCCCCCTTGTTTAATGAGTATTGAACAATATTAAAAATAGGTCTCACTAGTTGTTCAGAACATTCTCTTAATACCCATCCAGCAATGTTATCTGGGCCCATAGATTTTCTCACGTCCAATTCTTCCAACAATGATTTTAGTTCATCCTTGTTGACTTCTATCGACTCTAGTCCCTGTATCTCATTCAATTCCACCACAGGTTCTACATAGTCATCCTCTTCCACAAACACGGATGTTAATGTATCATTCATAATTTCACACATACCCACTGTGTCTTCATATAATTGACCCTCTACCCTAAGCTTTGTTATTTTGTCCTTTATTTTAGTTTTACCGTTGATATAACTATAGAACAGTTTGGGTTCTTTATTACATTTGTTTACTATATCTTTTTCAAAGTTCTTTTTCTCCTCTCTTATAGTCTTGACATAGTTGTTTCTAGCATTCTTATACTCATCCCATTTTTCCTCAGTGTGTCTCCTTCTCACTTTATTCCATGCAGAGTCCTTTTTGTTCTGGGCAATGTGACATCGCATGTTAAACCACTCTTTCTCCTTAACCAGCTTTCTATCCTTAAATGTTGGTACATATTTATCTACCCCCTCCCTGTAAATGTCTAGTAACATGGTGTATTTTACCTGAATATTCTGTTCTTGCTCAATAAATGACCAATCTATATTTGCAAAGTATCCTCGTAATGATTCATAATCCGCCTTACTATAATTTAGTCTATATTCCCTATGTTCCTCCTCTCTGCCTTCCAGAAATTCCACTGTCAATTCAAATTCAATCACAGCATGATCGCTTTTTCCCATGGGACTCAAATATGTTAGGTTCTTTATTTCTTGGGGGTCTTTGGTGAATAATAAGTCAAGTCTTGATGGTTCATCACCTCCTCTAAATCTTGTATTTTCCGTAACGTGTTGTGTTAATAGATACCCCATTGTTAGTTCAAGAAATTTGCTACCCCAAGTATTTTCATTTGAACCCGCATCCAAACATTCCCAATCCACCTCCCCGCAATTAAAGTCCCCTGCAAGAATAAGCCTATTTTTCCTTTTACAAATAATTTCTAACATACGCAAGGTTTCCAAAATTAATTCATTATATTCATCGTTGCTCCAAGATTTAGTCTTAGGAGGTAAATACATTGATACAATGTCCAATTTTGACCTATCATTATCCTCAATTTCAACTGCTACCACTTCAGCAATGCTATCACCAAGTTTTAATTCTTTAGCAGTAATTTTATTATCTACCATGATCAACACTCCTCCTCCTAGCTTTCCTAACCTGTCTATTCTCCATGTACTGTATCCTGCACAACTAATTATATTCGTGTCTACCTCCTGGTTAAGCTTAGTTTCAGTCAAACATACTACCCCGGGCCTCTCTCTCTTTACATATTCGTCAAACTCAATCTTTTTGGAAATTAACCCATCAATATTTGTATACATGAACTTAGCATTTCCAGTATTTTCCCTATTTTTCTCGTCCCTGCCCGTTCCTTTCTTTTTTGTACGTACCCCTCCCAATTTATTTCCTAGCTTGTCTCCTCTCCTCTTGTCTCCACCTGGACTGTTTCTCGCTCCGTTTCCACCTCCCCTCCCTCTGCCTCCACTTGGACTGTTTCTCTCTCTATCTCCACCTCCCCTCTCTCTGCCTTCTCCCGTACCATCTCCCCTTCCCTCCTACTTCGTCCCTTCGCTTTATATACCATTTCTTGAGTTTTCCCTCCCACACTCTCCAGAAAAACTTCTTTTCGTCTTCTTTCGTCCTTTCTCCATTCTTTACATTTGCCTCGGTTTGCAATTCCTTTCTTATGTTTCGATCCTCAATACTCATGTCTTTTCTAATTGTAATTTTCTTAAACTTGCTGGTCAAGTTAAGTCTCCATGTTACGTTCATTATTGCATCCACTGTTACCCTAGACCTAAACTGCACTCTCATTGGCCTTGTGTTTCCCTTACTATATTTACCCATTCTCCTAACTTCTTCAATATCATCTCTCCAGTTGTTTCCTTCTTCATCGACATGCTTGATCAATGTTTTTACCTTATTAATTTCTTCCTTATCCCTAGCTTTCCTCTCAATAATGTGCTCCTCTATATCCCCAAATACAATAATACACTTATTTCTATCTATTGTTTCACGCAGGACCTGTTCATTTCTCCTCATAGCTTTTACTACCACTGATTCTAAATCTTTATTTTCCCTTTCTGATTGTTTCTTTTGTTCCTCCATGATTTCCTTCATTGCCACTTCCTTCACTTTTCCTCCTTCGTCATTAACCCATTTATTGTGTTTCTCCTTAATCTCCTCCACATGTGTTTTCATTTCCTTGGTTTGCCCTTTGTATTCTTCAAGTTGCAATCTTAAAGCTTCATTTTCGTCCTGGAGTTGCCCCATATGAGTTTGAATATCTTTTAGGCTAGCCCGACTCAAATCTTGTCCAGGCTCGATGTCCCCAGCCTGAGCACCACATATTGAACATATAGCCTCAATCTGTGAACTAACACTCACCTTCCACTCCTGCATATCCTCCTTCCACCTTTTAATGTCATTCAGCTCACGTATAATTTTCCCTAGAATGCCCTCGGTCTCACCGACTTCAAATCCACCAAAGTCAGCCATATTTGTTTACATCCACTCGCATTCACAATCACTTGAATTATTTTTATCACTCGAAATATCCTCACTTGCTTTTAATCTCAAATTATTTTAATACTGCATTTTAATACAGGACAACACAAAATATCCTTATACTGAAGTTTAGGTGAGTTTATTTGACGATCGCTGTAAACAGTTTGCTAGATCAGCTGATTTTCGGGAGCGTGGGTGTATTTTGGGTCGTGTGTTTGGGGCATCTATTTCGGATGTACCCTCATGGTCCTGTTGTGGACAGGTGAACTTTTTCACAGTTAGCTAGCTTTGTGATGCAGGCAGCTTTCATTACGCGTTATTGCTTCTTTTTATCTTTCTGATGAGGTAGCGTATTTTTGCTGACGTTCCCAGCGTATTTTTCTTCACTTAGTGAAGTTTTTTCTGGGTCCCGAGTCAGTTCTTCCCTTTGCCGGAAGTATTTGCTACAGTGGTGTGTTGGCGGTGGTTCCTGTTGTGATATAATTCAGTGCTTTTTGTTTATATTCCGACATGTTACTGTCATCCGTCTGCCTAGGCCTAGCCAGCCTCTCGTAGCTTTACCACATATACAGTAAACCCTCGCTATCTCGGACTAATTGGGGGGAGACCCAGTCCAAGATGACCGAAAATCCGAGATGTCCGAAGTCCGACTTATGTCCGACTTAAGAGAGGGAAAATTCCGAATTAGAAGAAGAAAGTCCGCGTCACCAGAGAAATTGAGATTTTTTTTTTTTTTTTTTTTTTTTTTTATATAGGCCCCTATCTATTTAATGCATCTATCTCCCTTATACATATATATAACTATGTCTTATTTGGTATTTTTTTAATCTATGAATCAATTCTAATACGATGGAATTGAAAACAATATTACCCTTCTAACACACAAATAATAAAATGAAAAAGAGAGTAAATAAAAATTTCTCCTTTGTCTCAAGAAACATAAGTCCGTCTCGTATATGTTAGTATTTTATCGCTCGCTCGCCCCTAGCCACTCTCTCTCTATCTATTTATCTCTCTAATGCATCTAACTAACTCCCTTATACATTAACATAACTATGTCTTATTTGGACTTTTTGTAATCTATAAATAATTTCTAATGCGATGGAATTGAAAACAATATTATCCTTCTAGCACACAAATAATAACATGAAAAAGAGTCAATAAAAATGTCTCCTTTGTCTTTTCAGAACCAATTAAACCGTCTCATAATAGTTCGTGTTTATCGCTCGCTTCCCCTTCTGCAACTCTCTGTCTATCTATCTATCTTGTCTTTTCAGAACCAATTAAGTCCGTCTCATAATAGTTAGTGTTTATCGCTCACTCCCCCTCTGTAACTCTCTCTTTCTATCTATATCTCTCTAATGCATCTACGTAACTCCCTTATACATTAACATAACTATGTCTTATTTGGACTTTTTGTAATCTTTGAATAATTTCTAATGCAATGGAATTGAAAACAATATTATCCTTCTAGCACACAAATAATAACATGAAAAAGAGTCAATATAAAAGTCTCCTTTGTCTTTTCAGAACCAATTAAGTCCGTCTCATAATAGTTCGTGTTTATCGCTCACTTCCCCTTCTGCAACTTTTTCTATCTATCTTGTCTTTTCAGAACCAATTAAGTCCGTCTCATAATAGTTCGTGTTTATCGCTCACTCCCCCTCTGTAACTCTCTTTCTATCTATCTATCTCTCTAATGCATCTACGTAACTCCCTTATACATTAACATAACTATGTCTTATTTGGATTTCTTGTAATCTTTGAATAATTTCTAATGCAATGGAATTGAAAAATATAATATCGGACATTTTCCGAATACTTATAAAAAGTCCCACAACGTCAGAGACTGTCGGAACGATGACGGAAATGTCCGAAATACCGAAGTGCATGTCCGAGAGGCCATAGCCAGTCCGACTAGTACGGGTTTCCGACTTCTAGAGGTCCGAGATGGCGAGGGTTTACTGTACAAGTGTTATTGATTTATTTTCTAAATATGTACTACTGTGTCATGTGTGTCCTGGTTTAGTTGTGTATTGGCTAATTCCACGGACTATTTATGTGTCCTGGGTTAGTTGTGTATTGGCTAATTCCACGGACTATGTTGGGCCCGGCGTTAGTTGTGTTTTGGCTACGCCTCGGTCCGGTGTTGCGTTCAGATGGTATCTGGACGGGGCGGGTTTTTCTCGGTTTCACCTTGATAACCCCGGCTGGTTGCCGAGTTTTGGCCACGTGTGGTTTAAAACAGGCTTGTTTCCCCGGCGAGTGGGTGTCTGTGGCTCCCCAGGACTGCGTCTCTGGGGTGCCTGTTTCAGGCTCCTTATGATTCCCGGCGGGTTGGCTGTACCCATCTAACAGTGTTCATACGGACACGTGTTGTTTGTAGTTTTTTTGGTTTTGCAAACCCAATATAAAACTATGCTGTTGTTGTATTTCCTCCCCGGCGATCTATTACAAAGAAGTGGGGATAGGAACAATTGGGGTTAACTTTTAAACTTTAAATCACCCGGCGGGTGCAACCTGGAAGGGTGGGATGACCGAATTTGCAAAATTCAGTTTAGTTGACCAGACAATTGAGGGATACATTGTGTATCGCCTCCTTGAACATACGGCGCTTTAGGGCACAATTGGGGTTAACGTTTTTTAAACTATTATTCACACCCGGCGGGTGCTCCTTGGAAGGGTGGGAATAACGAATTTACAATTCAGTTAGTTAACCAGACAATTGAGGGATACGTTTTGTATCGCCGCCTTCAACATACGGCGATCTAAAAAGATACTTCGGGAGAAGTTAGATCTCGTATATTTGTCAGGCTTCCCAGTTTTTGATCTACGAGATAATTCGGGGCCGGCGTCTTTTTTAGTTTTTTTTTTCCAAAATTGAATCTTGAAACAAACACCACCGGAAAGACTTAATCAGTTATAAACGCCATGCTGGTCTTTATATATTATGTCAGAGGGTATTCATAAATCTTTTGGACAAATTAAGATATTCTGAAATCTTTTACTTAGAAAACCCCACCGCGTAGCGAGCTGTAGTCGTTGAGTATTACGTCTCGTTACCCGGTGGGTTATTTAACACTTGTGTGCGAACATGTTTGGGTTAACCTTATGAGCATTAATTCCTGGAAATTTTCTTTTTTTCCAGAGCTGGGTCCCGGCGGGTCTATGCAGAACCTGGAGTAAGTTTCCCACCAGTCTCTGTCATGGCTACCTTTGCCCCGGATTTTGCTTTATGCATTACGCCCTCCTGTTCAGGTATCCCTATTTTTGCGCACAGCCTTTGTATAAAATGTGTTAAAATGTCTCGTTTGGTGTGGGTTACCTTTCCGGCGTTTTTCTCGTTGCTCCGAGAACACCGTGTTTGTTTACCGAGTTTTAGTCAGGATGGCTAAAATAGGAAAGTTACCCCGACGAGTTTGGTCGCTTGAGGGCTCATCTGAAACTGCGTTTTCTGTGGTCGAGCCTGGGATCAGGCTTCCTGTGTTATTCATTGCTTTATGCATTACGCCCTCCTGTAACGTCTCGTTTTGTGTGGGTTACCTTTCCGGCGTTTTTCTCGTTGCTCCGAGAACACCGTTTTTGTTTACCGAGTTTTAGTCAGGATGGCTAAAATAGGTAAGTTACCCCGACGAATTTGGTCGCTTGAGGGCTCATCAGAAACTGCGTTTTCTATGGTCGAGCCTGGGATCAGGCTTCCTGGGTTATTCCCGTCGAGGGGGGCTCCACACAGTTATCTAAGTGATCATGCTGACACCTGTTGGACATGGTTTTCTCTGCTTTTCAAAGCCATTGAAACAATGCTGTCTGTTTGTTTGGTCTTTCCCTCCCGGCGACCTTTTTACAAAGAGGTCTGGGGCAGGTATAATTGGTTTGACATTGCATATAAAACCCGGCGGTTGTACCTTCGGGTGGTTATATTAACGGATTTGCGATTCGCGATAATTTGCCAAACAATTGATTGATACAATAGGGTATCACGGCCTTCAAGACGGCGATCTATGAGGGCTTCTGGGAGAAGCCGGATTAGAGATTAACCCTCTCACGTCCTGACGCAATTTTTGAGCCTATTAGGGATACTTTAAATCCTTTGTTACCGTCCGGGGTATTTATAAACCTTTAGTTTATTTACTTCAACCTCTGCAGTTGTCTTTGAGTTAGCTGTGGGCAGAAAACTAATTTTGGAGAGGTAATTATAAGAGTGAGAGTAATCTATTTCTTATTGCTAATCTGGCAACCTCTGCATCATAAGGATGTGAGAGGGTTAATATAGGCTTAGACTTTTTATGGGATAAAAAGATGCCTGAATCTTACTAGTGTTTCAAGTGTAAAGGGATACTTGACAGACTTCATCTTTAATAAAGATATGCTTCATCTTAATGAGGATTCAGAAGTTATGCTTAATTCTTTTGGACAGGTAAAAGATGTGCTGAAATCTTTAATAAGCCATTGAAACAATGCTGTTTGTTTGTTTAGTCTTTCCCTCCCGGCGACCTTTTTACAAAGAAGTCTGGGGCAGGTACAATTGGTTTGACATTGCATATAAAACCCGGCGGTTGTACCTTCGGGTGGTTATATTAACTGATTTGCAATTCGCGATAATTTGCCAAACAATTGATTGATACAATAGGGTATCACGGCCTTCAAGACGGCGATCTATGAGGGCTTCTGGGAGAAGCCGGATTAGAGATTAAGATAGGCTTAGACTTTTTATGGGATAAAAAGATGCCGGAATCTTACTAGTGTTTCAAGTGTAAAGGGATACTTGAAAGACTTCATCTTTATGAGGATTCAGAAGATATGCTTAAATCTTCTGGACAGGTAAAGATATGCTGAAATCTTTAATATGAAACTAAAGGAAAACGAAAAGTAGTGGTGGAGTGCTACAGTTCGTTGACCGGCGGTTTTGTGCCACATATTTTGTACCATTTTTTGGGTGTAACCCTATGAGCATTAATCCCCGGAAATTTCTCTTTCCAGGGCGGAGTACCGGTGTTGCGCCAGGTGACCAGGTAGTTCCCGGGGGCGGAGTAGTTTTCCCCCAGTCTCTGTCGTGTCGGCACTTGAACCTCTCATTGCTGTATGTTCAACGCCGTTAAGCTCAGGAGCACGTTCAGTCTACCCTATCAGGCAATCCTGTTTCTGTTTGAGCAATCCTGTTTATGATCGCGCAGACTGAACGACATTGATAGCCAAACATTGATTCTCGTCGCTGATTGGTCAGTGGCTATGAGCACGAAATTCAAATCTTGTTGGCGATGTCTGCGAAGGTTTTAGGCCTGTTACAGTGCTTCTTCGGTCTATTAATTTCAATCAAAGTCAAATGGTTTTGTCAAATCAATACATTTTAATATTGGATATTATTATCCATCAATATAGACTATTGGCTAAGGTAGTCACACTGTCAGCTACAGTCAGCAGCCTTGTTCAAGCTCAAGACAGACGGTAGGCTAGGCTACCATCAGGCTTATAATCTTATAATCTTATTAAGAAATGTTGACAAAGTTAATACGGTCCTTATCTGGCAAAGGTAGCTCTTTCTTCCCCGTGTAAATTTCAAACAATTCTCCTTTAGTCTATTGGGGAAATAAAAAGTAGATGTTCTTTTCCTGGCGATGTAGGACTATGAATATGCTAAACTATAGGCCTATAGTTTATATATATTGGCTATGTAGCCAGGCTGAATTAAATAGTAGCCTATATAGGCTATATTATCTCTTCCTGGCAATGTATGTATAGGCATACTTTCTTTTTCTGATGATCTATGTGTATATAGGCCTATAGGCTATTTGCAAGCCTATATTTATGGAAGGTTCATAAATATTATTTTTTAACCATTAGACTACCTTGCATATTTAACTATAGCGTGGATAGGCTACCTTACTAAACATAGCTTAACTGACCTATCATACTTCGATGCAATTATGCCTCAGAAATTGTTTTTAAGAAATGTAAATAGAGTAATCGATCAATAATAGACAAGCGCTGAAAAACCTGTACAGCAAGCTAGGCTATAACCCGTTAAAATATAGGCTATCATTCAATTGGCATAGTAACAACTACGGTTTTGACAACCCGTAAGGGAAGGAAGGAAAAACTACTATTTATTGGTGGCTCCTGAAGTCAATGACGTAAGAGCCTATGGTAATATGGCCTCGTTCCGGGCTCCTCTGAGCCCGGGTTAATCCTGATCACTACGGTCGAGAACCAATATCTTCTTAGGGGGTACCCCTTAATCATTCCTAAGGTACGTCATTGAGACGGAGCCACTGAAAAGTGAAAAATAAAAGGAAAAGGAATAGTACAGTTCGAACACCGCGCCACTTGCGCATTCGGGTCTTCCTCTGTTCCCATGAGCATGCCCTGATATCCCAGTTGACCTTGAACTGGCCTCTAAAGCATATACCAAATTGAGCATGTGAATGGGAAGGGGATGGAGGGAGGGCAATTTCGTCATTGACTTCAGGAGCCACCAATAAATAGTAGTTTTTCCTTCCTTCCCTTACGGGTTGTCAAAACATTACCAATATATAACTATAACAATGAAATACAAATAATGAAATAAAAAACATAATAATCAATCAATAATATTATAGACAAACGCCCAAAAACCTGTACAGCAAGTTATAACCCATTACAATACCGGTACATCATTGGCATAGTAACATTACCAATATATAACGATACAAATTAAATAATAACTGCAAAAACAAAAACAAACATTAGCTCATCGAGCCTCGAACCCTTGCGAGTAGGCTTACGGATTTAAAAGCGAAGTCGTTACCAACTAGGCTACGCTTACCGTACTGAAGGCCTGACGAAGTAGCTGTGAGACTTGCGCTCCAAGCTGCTTGTTTTATGTTATATATAGCAAAATGGTCACAATACCTATGATTTTTATGGGTGTGCCACATTATAATTGAGATTGCGACACATAAATAACATGGAGGTAGGCTAATAAAGCTTAATTATGATAATATAATGTACAGGAGAGATTTAGGTACTGTTATGATAGCTTCGCTAGTCACCTCCAGGGAGTGTTAGCGTGATCGCCGTCTGATTGCAAACAATCACAAACGTGATTCGTCGAATCAGAGGCGATCACATTCAGTAGAGCTATCCCGTTTGCGTGTTTGGGTAGACTGAACGCGCTCCAGGTATCCCTATCTTATTTTATTTGTTAATGAAATAATTTAATAGCTCAATCATAATAAACATATATATTTTCTATGATTATATTATGATAATATTGTGTTTATTTATAGTAATTTATTTTAATACAATTAAATATAAATTAAATTAATTAGTATACTTTATGATTTTGCTCACCAGCTCTGCTTTCAATGTGTTAATGAGCTATGGGAGCTTTTAATTATCATAAACCTTTACGGGACTCGGACGAGGGCTCCCATTCAGAGAATATACCGAGCTCGCAAGCGAGGGACAGCCACAGCCAAGGTGTATGGCGATACTCACAGTCCTGGCAGGACAGAACACATCCCTTTGTGACTCACCTAGTGCTGACGTCCACCGGGATGCCGATGTACCATCTTCTATCCCAGTTTGAACATGGCAACATGTGGAGGTCCTGGTTTCGGTGGGATCTTCCCATGATAAGCCAGACTTAACGGATGAAGAACAACGATCTCTGGTCTCAGAGATGGAGGTTGAAGAGTCCAGTCACCTTCTAGGCGACTCTCAGGGTACTGTCGAATCTCCACGGAGTTCGTCATCGGCTAGGTATGTACCGGCGGAAGAGATTGATGGACTACTATTGAATGCACTTAATAGGTTCTTTGGCCCCACGCCGGAAACTCCTTTTGATACGGGAAATCCCGCGATGTCGACGATTGTGCGACCTCTGGCTACATCCTTTGCTTTAGCTAAAATACCTAACCATCCTCTTGTGTCAGATCCAATTTCCAATGCGCCAGGCACAGCAGCTCTCACTACTTCCACTGTGCGAGTCTTATCAGACATATCTCCCCCTCCTTTAGACAAGGCGCCAGTCAAAAAACAGGAGCTATGCCTCTTTTATACGGGCCGGATGAGTCAGGGGTAGCAATGTTACGGAAATGTTTTGGATGTTCATATTAAGGACATTCCAAGTTATTATAACCAGGACTTATTCTTCCCACCAAATCCCTCCAGAACGCCATTCTTGGTTCTCTCTTCCGGTTTTTGGTGCCGGCGGAGTCCCCTCTGCTTGGCTGCCCCCCCCCCAAATAATCAATTTGTGCGAATTATAAGATCCCTTTAGCACGCCTTCCCCAGCTTACCTAGACCGCGAGTTTAGGTTAAGAGGAAAAGCGTTTAAACTGTTTTCGCAATATATGGTTCCCAGCAAGTAACAAAGTCTCTGTTACGCTCTTCGCAGGCAATAGAAGCCGCGGAAGTCAGGAAAGCCATTGACCTTTCCCGGCGCTTGATTCTCCAGACTTCCATCCAAGTTTTTAGGAGATCTTCGGACGGCCTTATTAGAGGCAGTTCGAGCAAGGCAGGATCCGAGGATGTTCTTAGTGAAGAAACTTCTTGACCGTATTGCAAGCCAAGTAGTTCTGTCTCCAGTTCTAATTCTTTCTTTGATTTCACCAGCAGTTTGGAAGACTGTTTTCAATTTGGCACAAGCATTCAAGCTAGGTCCCCGCAAGCCCTGATGCCCTTGTTAGAACAAGGGATCAGGGTCTGGTGGTATCTGGGCGACTAACTGGTGGTGGCAGAAACAGAAAAGTTACGCATCATTCATGTCTACGTTACGTTAAACCATCTCAAATCTCTAGGATTCAAGGTCAACTTAGTAAAAGTCAAACCCTTGTTCCCCCAAGAATATTTCAGGGGATAGGGCTGGTCGAGGACACAGCTTCTCTCACTCTGAGTCAGAGTGTGGACACTCGAAACAGATTTAGCAAAAACTGTTTATGTTTCTCCACAGTCTGACTATGACACAGAGACTTTGGGAATCTCTAGTCGGTTCTCTCAACTGGGTTCAGCTAACTGTGAAGTTGGGCCAGTTGTAAGTCAAACGTTTAATCTTGGAGGGCAACAAATTTTTCCCACTATTACCGGCGGGGATAGTTTGGCCTATCCCAACGGTATTACACAACTTACTAGCGGTTTGGGCGACGAGAGAAATGTTGCACGCAGTCATCATGAACCTCTCCTCCGCCGTCGGTATGGGTGGACATGGATGCGTCAGGAACGATAGGTTGGGGCTTTTAGTCAACCCTCGGGCATCAGGGTCAAAGGTTTTGGTCCTATTTAGAAATCTTCCACATCAATGTCAAAGACTTACTAGTCCCCTTATCTGTCCTTCAGGCTCACGGCTCTGCTTTACGGGGCAAGTCGGTGGCCTTCAGAATGGACAATCTGAATGCGGTTCACTGTATTCAGAAACAAGGGTCAATGAGATCTCGGAAGTGGCTAAACGTGTCAGAAAAGATTTTTATACTAGCCAACAGGCTGGACATTCATCTTCACGCATCTTATCTCCCAGGCGTAGCAAACGTCTGGGCAGACGCTCTGTCTCAGAGACAAAGCACAACAGTAGAATGGGCGCTCTTGCGTGTGCGGAGCATTACCATCCAGAAGTGGGTTTGTTTGCGTCTGAGAAGACTCACAAACTCCCACTGTACCTCACCCGCCGGACGATAACGCCGGCGGGCGGACCTGACGCTCTGATGGCGGACGAGAACAGGTTGAGTTCCATTTATCTATTTTCCGCCGCCAGACGCATCTCTAATGTGCCACGTAGTCAACAAACTACAGGATTAGCGAGGCGTAGTCTCGCTAATCGCGCCCCTGTGGCCGGCGCAGTGTGGTACCAGCATTTGAACACGTGGTGCCCGCACCCAGTGTCACTCCCGGTCGGGTTGTTCCACTTAGAACACAATTGGCAACCTAGAAACCTCGCGGACTTGTTCATTATGGACATTCAGGAGGCCAAGTGGCTAGCACCATATGGTAGCGACGTGACCAAGATATTCACGAATCAATATACCCAGTCTACAAAGCGACAGTTTCAATCGCATTGGCAAGCTTTTACGTCTCGGATTCTTAGAACAAAACAAACTGTGCCCTCGGTGGCGTTGGTTGTTAATTATTTAATTTATCTGTTCTTGCAGAAACATTTATCTGAAAGTGATTTATGTGGGCAGGTTTTAAACTCCGCCCACCTCCCCGTCAGCTCAGGCCTACATGGTCTCTGGACAAAGCATCGTCGTTATTCTCGTTCCCGTATGTACCAAAGACTGCAGATTTTACAAAAGGGCAGTATTCCTTATGGCTTTGGCTACCGGAAACAGAGTATCTGAGCTGGCGGCGATGAGCAACGCACCTAATTGCCTCAGGTTTGATAGGCTTCATGAGTGTATTCACATTGCACCTTCCCCAGGATTCATAGCCAAGATTGAGCACAGTGAACACGTGTTTTCAGAGTTCACGGTGCCGGCGTTAAAAAGGGGAAAGGTGCACCATCTTTTTTGCCCAGTGCAAGCTCTAACCAAATATTTAAGAGTGGCACCTCTAAATCACCAGGGTGCTTTATGGGTCGCAAGTCCGGGTGAACGCTTGATGGAACGTACACTGGCTTCTCTCTTGGTCGAGGACTTTAAAGAGAAGAATCCCGGCGTTGTGGGTAAGACCCACGATTTACGCAAGGGGACAGCCTCTTTACGTTTCCTTGATAATCTTTCGGTGGAAGTTATTAAGTCCACACAGTTGTGGGCCTCTAATCAGGAGTTTTTGCCTCGATACCTTTCAGTAGCTCTGGACAATCCTTCCTTGCCATGTATAGCTTTACGGCAGAGGGTCTAGGTGGCCCTTTTAGTCACGTTTTGTTTAATTTCAAGAAAAAGGGGGGGGGGGGGGGTGCAGTCAGTGTGACATAGGACACCCTAGACCCCTCCGGAGTATGTGTTTGGAACATACGAGCTGTGATACTGGTTGTAGGCATTGTATTATAAAATTTCTCTGTAGTATTCATTGCAGGAAATTGTGCTAAAGGCCAATAGTAGTGTTACAACAATTCTTGTTGTAAGTAGCTTTGGCTGTGAAGCAATAGATTTTTGAGAAATCTCGGTAGTTGCAACTACGACTTTTACTTTTGAAGTAATTACTTCTGCATAAGTACACAAGTTCAGTACTTCTACGAATGTACAAGAATTCATTTATGTTTGGTTATATTTTTAGGAATATATCCACTAGTTAATGGGGTTTATATGTGCACATGTAAACTTATAAGTTTTTAGTTTTCACCACTTACTTTAAGTGGGGTGCCTTCTTAACTAGCAGATCTGTGCACAGAGTCTCAGAGTTAACCCTTTTTCAAGCAGGCTTCTTTGAAGCACGCTCCTGCTTGTACACCTTTTTGAAGATTTAGGCTGTATAAAGTTTATGCACCAGAATATCTCTTTTTTACAAAAGTAAGAATACTATGTGGTTGTTTGATTATCTGCTTTTCTAGAGTTATGATATGATTACGAATGTCCCCCTCCAGTCTTAGAAATCAGGCATGTTCGTCAATGATGGAGGGGCCACTAATAAATTATAGGTTTGACTCCTGTAAGGAGATAAAGAAAACCTAATATTTAGTAGTGGCCCCATAATCATTGACGACTGGGGCCCTCCCGACCATCCCCTTCCCATTCGTTGATGTATTAAGGATTTTGGTTTACTTGATATGTCAGTGAAGGAAGAATGACGCCTGAATCAGCGTCTGGTCAAAGATCCACACAAGTACATCCACGATATGATGGAAAGCTTATTGAATAGTTATTCTTATTTTGTTTTTGTTTTTATTTTTTACGAAGTTTTTTCGTAGTGAGAACCCAATTCATAATGACTGAAGCCATGAGTGAGGTCGCGTGCGCTCATGATGAAGGCTCCTTAGATTTTAAATGCTCTGCGCGGTAGATTCAAACTACGGCGGATTAGTGTTTGAAGAGGTTGCCTTATGTAATAGGCATGTTCGTCAATGATTACGGGGCCACTACTAAATATTAGGTTTTCTTTATCTCCTTACAGGAGTCAAACCTATATTATGAGCTGCTGAGACGGTGTTTGGACATTGACTGGGGGGAATACTTGAACGGTGAAGACGCTGAAGGAATGTGGAGGAAGATTAGAGTCAAACTGGAGAATGCTGTATCCAAATGTGTACCAGTAAGGGAATATAAGGATAAACAAAATTGAGGAAAAGAACTAACCCAGAATTGCCAATGAAAAGAAAGCTTTGGACATTGATAAGAAGAAAGAAATTATTGTGGGAAAGACTAAAATTGTTAAAAAAGAACAGGGGGTCTAGTATAGAAGCTAAAGAAGTGGATTTGGAACGCAGACAAATAAACAATAAAATATGGTGGGAGACAAGGAGGGGGGTGAAGGAGAGGGAGAGAGAGATTGCTAGAAATGTGAAGGATAATCCAAAAATATTCTGGAAGTATATTCAGGAAAAGTTAACACGAAGAGTAGGTATCCCAGAACTGATAGGTGACCTGGATGATGGGAATAGAGCAGAAACTGATAAGGAGAAAGCAGAGGTGCTGGGGAAATACTAACAGTGGAGTCGGTTGATGCAGTGCCTACTATTCCCATCAAACAGGCACCAGCACTAGAACTAATAGAGTTTTCCCATGCTAGAATAAGGAGGGCTATAGAAAAAATGAACAGAAGTAAGTCCCCAGGACCGGATGGGATACATCCAAGAATCATAAAGGAAGGAGGTCAGATGTTAGTAGAGCCATTACAAATTTTATTTGAGGTATCTTTTAATACAGGACAAATCCCGAGGGACTGGAGAGAGGCGAACATAACAGCTATATTTAAGAAGGCAAAGAGAAATGACCCAGGAAATTATAGACCAGTAAGTTTGACAAGTGTTGTATGTAAACTAATGGAAACGGTAATTAGAGAAGGAATAATGGAGCATATGAAATCAAACCAACTTTTCAGTGGGAGACAGTTCGGATTCTTGCCGGGGAGGTCGACGGTACTACAGCTAATTAACCCTCTCACCACGGAAGGCCTCTTGAACGCCCATAAAAAAGCATATAACAGGTACCCGGAAGGCCTCTTGAACGCCCAGTGGTTGAAAGCCTGTGAGCTTCATGTGCGAGGCGTCGGTCCGACGCATGTAAACAACAGCCGGCTGGACCGACGCCCCGCATCTCCGGCCACAAGAAGGAGAGCGTCGCTTGTTCGTGTGTGCCTGTATGTTGTTGTTAAGTATCGAAAAGTGGTGTAAAGTGGCTGTTTTGGCCATAAAGTTATCTCCAATGAAATCATCACAGCTCAACCAGTTGACTTAGAGAGCTCTACTTAATGCCATTCTACAGGTAAATAACACAGCTACGCTTGGGGATGCGCAGGAATGCGGGAAGCAGTCTGATTAACGAATATACGGTAGCCTAGCCTAGACGTTTTTCGGCCAAAACACCCGGGTTTCGAGGAATATATATATAATACATAGCCGGGGCTGGAGGGTTAAGGTGGTAGATGATTGGATGCAAATTCTGGAGGATGGTGATGTTATAGACGTGGTATATTGCGATTTTATGAAGGACTTCGATAAGGTCCTACATAAAAGGTTAATAGAGAAAGTTAGAAGCTATAGCATAGGGGAGAAATGTGTGAAATGGATAGAAGCCTTCCTGAGAGATCGGAGACAGAGGGTACTGGTGAATGGAATATGCTCGGGGTGGAGGGAAATTACAAGTGGGCTACTTCAAGGATCTGTGTTGGGACCACTACTGTTCGTTATATTTATCAACGACTTACCTGAAGTTATAACCAATGGAAGTGAGATATACCTGTATGCGGATGACACTAAGCAGTATAGAAGAGTGAGGAGTAAGGAAGATGTAGGTTTTCTTCAAGGAGATGTGGAGGGCATGAAGGGATGGTCTGAACATTGGTTAATGCCTTTTCATCCAAAAAATATAGGTTTGATCCCCAAGGGGAAGAGAGAAAACCTAATATTTATGAGTGGCCCCAGAGTCATTGACGAACTGCCTTAAAGGAAGGCACCCTTTCAAACTCCATGCGTTTCACACATTTGAAATGCCCGCGCAGGTAGCTCGATGGGGCCCGCATCATAAGTGCACACTTAATCTCTTATGGAATCGCCATAATGATTGGGTACCACTAAAGAAAAAACTTTTAGAAAAAATAAAAAATAATAATAATACACTAAAGTTGTCAAAAACAGCTTCCAACAATCATGGATATTCTTGGTGTGCGCAGCCTGACGACGCGTCGGGACCCGCGCGTCATTTCGTCCTTCAATGATATATCAAGACTTCTCAAAATATCAACGAATGGGAAGGGGATGGTGGGAGGGCCGAACTCGTCAATGACTCCGGGGCCACTCATAAATATTAGGTTTTCTCTCTTCCCCTTGGGGATCAAACCTATAATTTAATAGTGGCCCCTTCGTCATTGACGAACTGCCAGAATTCTAAGACTGGAGGGGGACATTCGTACTGATGACCCTTAAAAACCCGCTCTCCGAAAGTATTCCCAACTCAAAATCCAAAGGTTTCACAGAAACACCAAGACAACCCAAATATTTATTGTATACTTACAATAACGTGTATTCTTCAATATGTAAATGCTTTTACAGATATAAAAATATGAAAGAGTAAGCAGATGTGTGCTTAAAGATACTGCTTATGTATAACCCACCTTGTTGGCGAATACCTGATTCTCAACATGACTTAGATTATAACATCACTAAGAGTGTGACGTTATTGACTCAGATTATAAGGCCCGCACAGGGTGACTGCTTAACCGAGTACACAAAATCACGACTAGCGTGAGTTACTGAACATATCATGTATGGCACTAGGCTTGTGACTCTGACTATGTACAAAATAAAGTATGTGACATTTGACACATGTTCTTAATATTGCAACCATAACTTAGGTATGCTGTGAAAATTGCATAGGTAATAGTATTTTAGTATATATATATCACTCATATTACTCTTAAATAATATCAAAACATTAGCCTATGTTATCCCATCTTTCTTGACTAGAAAAATATATTTTTCTTAATTACTAGAGAAAAAGAAGATTTACAATGTAAATAGAGATCACAACCTTTGGTCTTACCTATTTGCATATATATTACAAGTTTTCGGCGAAGGGGTGTTAAGTGTCTTTGTAGTTACACATCCCCCCCCCCCTTGTTTTGAAAACAACAGCTTAAATCTACTAGCACAAAGATCTTACACCCATTGCCGGAGGGCCACACAGGTGTGCTTTGGTCTTTCCAGGTGTACTGACAGATAGCGAGATAGAAAGGTATGATTGGAGGCCCATAAATTAGTTTCGGCAATATCATCTACCGAATAATTATGTAAGAAACGTAGGGACACCGCCCATTTACGAATGTCATGGGCTCTTACCACTAAGCCGGGATTGCTTTCCCTGATAACTTCTACGAGGAGGGCCGCCAACCTTCGCTTTGTAACCCGTGTACCATTCTCAGATACCCATAGAGCTCCCGGTTGCTTAGGCTGGGATGCTCTGATTAACTTAATCAAGGCTTGTACTGGACATAGAATGTGGTGAGTATCGCCGCGTTTAAGGGCAGGTACAGTAAAGGAAGTAAAAACATGATCCTGATGTTCATTTTTGGCAACAAAAGAAGGAGACGGAGCAATCTGTACATCAGCATTGCGCCACCCAAATCTAAGGCAATTAGGTGTGTTACACATCGCCGCCAACTCAGATACCCGATTACCTGAGGCAAGCGCCATCAAAAACACGGATTTCTTAAGAATTAATTCAAAAGGTGGGTTCTTGGTGTATTTGGGGGAATAAAGCAATGCTAAAGTCTTCTCGAGTGACCAGGTAGCTGTGAGCTGGCGGGGTAGTGGACGAAGCCTGAAACATGCTCTCATGAAACCCTTTTCCTCCGCCGGTGGTATAGATAAACCTGTTAGATCAAAAAGGGGGATCTTTATAGCTGACAAGTGGTTTTTTAAAGTGTTAACTGCTAGACGCTTATGTTCAAACAAATAATCCAGGTATTTGAAAACTAATGCACCGAAGTGTCTGTCTGAGAGGTTTCGACAACCCAAGTAGTGAAAGCACGCCAATGAGAAGAGTATTTCGCTGGGTAGACTCTGTATATTGACCTATCAATTTAGCAGTTACACTCTGGCCATATTGGGGCAGCCACTTGGCTCTCTGAATGTCCAAAAAGCAAAAGTCAGCGAGGTCTCTAGGTTTCCAATTGTGTCCAAGTGGAAATACGATATCGGGAGTGATGTCGGGGTCCCGCACCACTTCTTTAACTGGTGGTACCACACCTGAGCCGGCCATAGAGGCGCAATCATCGAGACTGCGCCCCGATAGCTCTGTAGCTTGTGAATTACCTGACACATGAGAGATGCGTCTGGAGGCGGAAACAGATATATGGAACTCCACTCGTTCCAGTCCACCATCAATGCGTCTGGTCCCCCCGCCAGGGTTGGTTCCTGGCGGGTCAGGTAAAGAGGGAGCTTGTGAGTCTCCCTGGACGCGAACAAATCCACTTGTGGATGGTACATTGGAGCAATCACCTGATTGAAGATGGTTTGCTTGATTGACCATTCAGCCTTCGTACTCATTCGCCGGGATAGCGCGTCTGCCCAGACATTGGCTATGCCCGGGAGGTACGAGGCGTGTAAATGAATTTCTAAATTGTCTGCCAGTGTGAAAATCTCCTCTGATAGCGTGAGTAATGCCCGAGACCTCGTTGACCCTTGCTTCTGAATGCACGATACTGCGTTCAGATTGTCCATTCGGAAAGTGATGGACTTGCCCCACAACGCCGGGCCGTGTGCCTGGAGGAAAAACAATGGGACTAGTAATTCTTGGACATTGATGTGACAGTCTCGGGATTGGGACCAAAGACCTTGACCCTGATGGCCTAGGCTTGACTGATAACTCCAGCCTATTGTCCCTGATGCATCGGTATCTACCCACACTGTCGGTGGAGGAGAGGTCCATGTTGTTACTGAATAGTGTCTCGTGCTTCGCCCAGACCGCTAGTAAGTTGAGGATAAACCCTGGAATAGGCCATAACTCCCCCGCCGGCAAGAGCGGGAAATGTTTGTTGCCTTCCAGTATTAATCTCTTTACTTTCAACCGGCCCAACTTTACAGTTAGTTGGATCCAGTTGAGAGAGCCGACCAGGGACTCCCACATCCGTCTCGTCGTAGTCGAGCTGTGGAGGAAACAGAACAGTTTCTTTCGAAATCTGTTTCTGTTGTCCACACTTTGACTGAGAGTGAGATGTGCTGTGTCCCAGACCAGCCCTATCCACTGAATCACCCTCGTCGGCACAAGATTGGACTTTGCCAGGTTGATCTTGAAGCCGAGGGATGCTACATGAGTCATAACTTTGTGGACATGAGAAAGACATAGCTCCTCCGAATCCGCTACTACTAACCAGTCGTCCAGATACCACAACACCTTTATTCCCTGATTTAATAGTGGAACTAAAGCCTGCCGAACAAGTTTTGTAAATACTCGCGGTGCTAAGTTGAGCCCGAATGGCATTCTTTGAAAGACATAAGTCTGATTGAGAAGCCTGATCGCTAGGAATTTCTGATAACGTTTGTTCACATGGACATGCCAGTAGGCGTCGGTTAGATCGAGAGAACACATCCACCCCTGCGGTGGGAGTGTCAGCCTTATCTGGTTCACTGTCAGCATCCGAAAGGACGCGTTGTGAATGTAAGCGTTCAGACGCGACAAGTCCACTACCGGTCGCTTCTGAACACTGTCCCGCTTTGGCACTAGAAATAGGTGAGAGGTAAAAACTGGGCAAGTTGGCTCTACTGGGACAATGACCTGCTTGGAGATCATTTCCTGGAGGAGCGATGCTATTTCTAGAGATACAGGAGTGGTTTCTTGTGGGAGGCGCAATTGAGGTCGTCTGATCCACCTCCAGGTTATGCCCTTGCGGGCCACTGTCCGAGCCCAAGTCCGCCGCGGCCACGCTTTGTGACATACTCTGAAAGTCCCTGTGAGGGTAGACTTGTCCGGCGTTACTGAGCTTTGACCTAACTTGTCCAAAGTGTGATTGGAGACTGGCAAAAGATTTAGTTTTTTGACTGGGTAGGTGTGGGGTTGGACGCCTGGCTAGTGGAGGCTGAACCTTGTGATTTTGAGGTAGAACCCTGACCTGATTTATATTTATGGTATGGCTTGGTCCACTTACCAGGTTTGGTACCACCTTTACTCTTAGAGGACGCAGTGCCTTTGGAGTGCTGTGGCTTAGGGGGAAAAAACTTATTACCTTGATGGGGAGTTTTAAATTGCTGCTTTGGTTTGGAGAAAAGCTTTGGAAACTTGAACTCTTTAGGTGCCGAACTTGCGGCGGTCCGAGACGTGGCTAGGTTGTAAACCGTACTCCAGACCTCAGGGCAAAGCAATGAGGGTGTCAAAACCTCAGACATAAGAACTCGGCGGGCAATCGCTTCCGGTAATTTCTTAACAAAATGGACTATTAGGTCCTGTCTAGCCCGAACCGCCTCAAACAAGGCAACTCGGACGTCCCCCAAAGATTGAACTGCATTCTGGAACATGATTCTACTGTGAACCTTGGCATGACCAGAAACCTGTGGGATTACAAAGTCCTGCCTGTTTAACTTAGAGGTAGGAAGCACATTGAGAACATCACCCCGAGTTGCTGCCTCATCCTCCGGTCCCACCACCGAGCTGCCGGATTGAAAGTCAGGCTTAGCGGAGGTGGAAGCTGAGGAAGACTTACTATGCTCGGTTCTACGCCGGGAACCAACATCAGCAGACCCCGAACGAGATTTCTTGCTATGTCGTTCGGAGGACGACTTCCGAGAAGATGTTGACTCTTCCGCCTTTCTCTTCCGGCTAGAAGAGGATCTCTTGGTCCGGTGAGTCGGGGAGGACGTCTTGCTAGTCCCCGGCGACTTGGACTGTGGCTGGCGGCTGTGGCTGGGGGGTTCATTCCCTTCACTGTCACTACTGTCACTTGAGCTAATATGTTCCTTTGACAGAAACTTAGGTTTAGATTTACTAGCTTTGGGAGATTTACTGGTGAAAACCCTGTGAGATTTAGGCAAGAGAGGGATACCTTACCTTTGGATACCTTTGGATGTGTTCGCCGCTCTTCTAGCGGCACCAAGGAGTGCGACGCCCCTCGTTATGGGTGGTGATTTGGTGCACTAGACTGTTTGAAGCGACAGCTCGCTCCCTTGCGAGGATGGGCTCGTCTGGCACTTTTTGCAGTTCGACATCTAGGGCTCTCTTGAAGTTGTCTAACGAGATGTCCCTCATGTCTCTTACTCGCCGTGGGAGTTTGTTGAAGAGACGTGGGCCTCTGTGTGATAACCAGCCCTCTCGCAGAGAGCCCATAGCACCCCTGTTATTCATCCGGGGGATTTCGCATTCCCAGCCTCTCCTATCACTGAATTTCATGACTATCGGAGTATGTAGGTTTGGTACTAAACCCTCTGCGATTTTCCACGTGTATATTATTAGGTAACGTTCTCTTCTACGTTCCAGTGAGTACAGATTCAGTGCTCTTAAACGCTCCCAATAGTGTAGATGTTTTATCGAACTTATATGCGAAGTGAAATTTCTTTGTACACTCTCTACGTCATTTATTTCACCTGCTTTGTATGGGGATGTTAATACGCTACAGTATTCAAGCCGCAGTAGCACTAGAGATTTGAAGAGCGTTATCATAGGCAATTCACCGCGTGTTTTAAAAGTACGCAGAATCCAACCCGTTAGACGTTTCGCAGCCGCCACTTTGACTTGGTTATGTACTTTGAAACCCATATTTTCAGACATTAATACCCCAAGGTCTTTCACACTGTCTTTCCGTTCTATTATGTGGTTAGATTCTGTTACGTAATTTGTAATTTCTTTAACACCATTATTATCTCCGTACCGTATTAATTGGAATTTTTCCTCATTGAATTGCATGTTGTTTTCCCTGGTCCACTGGAACACTACATTCATGTCTTCCTGCAGTCGGCCCGTGTCCTCTTGTGTGTTTACTATCTTGCTTAATTTTGTGTCATCAGCAAAAGACGACACCGTACTGTGTCTGGTGTTGGTATCTATGTCGCAAATTAGTATGAGGAACAGAAGGGGCGCTAGCACTGTTCCTTGGGGCACTGAGCTTTTGACATCCGAAGGCTCAGAAGTGACTTGGTTTACTGCTACCGATTGTTTTCGGTTTACGAGGAAATTGCATATCCACCGTCCGATTTTCCCAGTTATACCTTTTGCTTTCAGTTTGTGGGCTATTATACCATGGTCACATTTATCAAATGCCTTAGCAAAATCGGTGTAAATGACATCCACGTTTTTCTTTTCTTCTAGCGCTTTAAGAATTTTGTCATAGTGTTCCAAAAGTTGTGAGAGACATGATCTTCCCGCTCTGAACCCATGTTGACCGGTGTTGTGTAGTTCATTTGTCTCCATGAATGTTGAAATTTTGCTTCGAGGGACTCGCTCGAAAACTTTAATGATGCGAGAGGTTAGAGCTACTGGGCGGTAGTTTTTTGGTAGTGCTTTACTCCCTCCTTTATGCAGTGGGGCAATTATTGTGTTTTTCAAGCTATCTGGTATGTCACCAGTGTCTAGACTCCTTCTCCACATTATAGCCAGGGGTTTTGAGAGGTTTTCCTTACATTTTTTCATTAGGATCGAATTCCATGAGTCCGGGCCTGGTGCCGAGTGGGATGGCATGTTGGAAATGGCCTCTTCTATGTCTTTTGGACCGAAATCAATATCCAGCATCTGAGGGGTTTCCGTGTTCCCACAATTCTAGGTCGTCACACATCAAAGACTTATGTGCGACCTCAGTACAGTAATTCTTAAAAGCAATTCTGATTGCATTCAGAGAAATTAAGCAAGATTCATCTTTATCAACCAGTAAGCCATGTCGGAGCTCAGTGCAGGTCTTGCACTTCTTGGACCACCAGGTCCCACGAGAACGATCCAGGCATGGCACACACCGGATACAATGTGAGTGATTAAAAATTGGAAACTCATAACAAGATTTAGTAACACAAAGAGGTACAAAGGGCATGGTAGTGACAAACCCCCCCAGCCAGATTGGTTGTCCCCTTGTCCGTGCTCCTCGCCGGAAGTGGTGGTGACCTGGAAAATATTTCCAGGAATCAATGATCATAAGGATAAACCAAAACATTCACATATGTTATTTGATATCCCATGCCCTGCCGAGAAAACAGAGCGTCCTAACAGGATCAGTCTATTTTCCCGACTGGGCCACACTCTTTAATCATGCCTGAAGTTGCACAAAAAGAGGGGTGAGGACTAATGTAATATAATTGACACTGATATCAATAAATCCATTGCCCATTGTCTTTTCGTCCTACTGACTCGCCGGGGCGAAGACTAGTAGTGATAAGGTCTGTATACTACCTACTCTTGATAGTAACCCAAAAGAAAAAACACACAGGGTTGCATATAATGACACTTATAATTTTTATTAGTATCAATAAACCCATTGACTATTGTTTGTCCATCCTACCTACTCGCCGGGGCGAAGACACAGTAGTGAGAGGCCCGTATACTACCGAATCTTGATAGTAAACCAAAAAAAAAATCAGTCACAACCTTGTGTGTCCCGCCGGGAACAAGACCCTAGCGAGACAGGCTAGTCCTCCCGGCAATGCCGGAATATCCCCAGGAGGTAAACACCCCCCGCCGGGAAAAAATGGTATTAGACCACTATGGGAACTGGGACTTGACTTGTCCAATGTCCACCGAAGCAGACCCCTGGCGGTCACTAAAGCAGTGAGAGCGCCGGGAAAGGACACCCAACCCGTTGTGTTAAGTACCCAGACCAGTGGGCGACGAAAAACACAACCACAATAATAAAAACAGGGCGTCCCCTGTCATCCTCGTACTTGCCAAAACATAACAAGTACTGAGGAAGAAGGCTATAATACACATAGTCCTCTTTCAAGCACACACGGTCAGCTTGTTTGAAACACCCGCCGCAGGGGAAAAGAGTCCTAACATCATAAGTGTAACGCTAATTCTCTTATGGAATCGTCTTTATGATTGGGTACTCACTACGAAAAAACTTCGTAAAAAAATAAAAAATACAAACCAAATTTTTTTTATATTAACCCTCTCACCACGGAAGGGAGGGGAACGTATGGAAAGCGAGAGAATGACTAAGAGGGTGTACGAGAGCGAGGTGGAGGGACAGAGGGGGAGAGGTAGACCGAATATGAGGTGGAAGGATGGAGTGAGGAACTACATGAACGAAGGCGGTGCTGGTTGGGGGGAGGGGCGTCGACTGACTGGGGACAGAGGTGCATGGGGGCGGTTCGTTCGTGGCCACCCCTTCGGGGATCACGGCGTCAGGCAATAGATAGATAGAATAGACCACGGAAGGGCTCTTGAACGCCCATAAAAAAGCATATAACAGGTACCCGGAAGGCCTCTTGAACGCCCAGTGGTTGAAAGCCTGTGAGCTTCGTGTGCGAGGCGTCGGTCCGACGCATGTAAACAACAGCCGGCTGAACCGACGCCCCGCATCTCCGGCCACAAGAAGGAGAGCGTCGCTTGTTCGTGTGTGCCTGTATGTTGTTGTTAAGTATCGAAAAGTGGTGTAAAGTGGCTGTTTTGGCCATAAAGTTATCTCCAATGAAATCATCATCACAGCTCAACCAGTTGACTTAGAGAGCTCTACTTAATGCCATTCTACAGGTAAATAACACAGCCACGCTTGGGGATGCGCGGGAATGCGAGAAGCAGTCTGATTAACGAATATACGATAGCCTAGCCTAGACGTTTTTCGGCCAAAACACCCGGGTTTCGAGGAATATATATATAATACATAGCCGGGGCTGGAGGGTTAAGGCTTTCCAACTCGTGGATGTCTTTTGTGGATTCTAGCCGAGACGCTGAACCAAGCGTCTCCATTCTCCCTTCCTTCCCTTGCGTGCATACTGGGTGGACGTGCTTCGCCAGTGCTCTGCTTTATTTTTCATTCGCTCAATTCTAGTGAGTCTTTTGCTCATTTGTATACAGTAAACCCTCGCTATCTCGGACTAATTGGGGGGAGACCCAGTCCGAGATGTCCGGGGTCCGACTTATGTCCGACTTAAGAGAGGATAAAATCCGACCTAACCAATGGCCGTCCGAGACAACAATGAAATCGGAGACTACGGAAAAAATCCGACCTCAAGAGAGACGTCCGCGTCAACCTAGAAAACGAAGACAACCCTATTCGAACCCTATAATCTGTAATAGAAAACACAGTACATGTATTTTAGTTTTACAATATGTATTGTACAGTAGGCTATATTACACTAACCCCTTCATAGCTCTTGTCTGTAGTCTTGATGTCCTCCCTCCCCCCTCCCCAACACTGCATTAATTACTGCAGCATCCCCTTTTCACCCCCCACCTCCACCTCACTGTCCTTCTCCACCTCACTGTCCTTCTCCACCTCACTGTCCTTCTCCACCTCACTGTCCTTCTTCACCCCACTGTCCTTCTCCACCTCACTGTCCTTCTCCACCTCACTGTCCTTCTCCACCTCACTGTCCTTCTTCACCCCACTGTCCTTCTCCACCTCACTGTTCTTCTCCACCTCACTCCCCTTCTCACTGTCCTTCTCCACCTGACTGTTCTTCTCCACCTCACTGTCCATGACCACCTCACTCCCCTTCTCACTGTCCTTCTTCACTTCACTGTTCTTCTCCACCTCAATGTCCATGACCACCTCACTCCCCTTCTCACTGTCCTTCTTCACCTCACTGTTCTTCTCCACCTCAATGTCCATCGCACTGTTCTTCTCCACCTCCCTGTTCTTCACACCCCCACTCTTAGGACCATATCCCTTGCCTGTCATGGAACCCTTACCTTTACCCTTACCCACACTGTCCTTCTCCACCTCACAAACAATGTCAGGTTCAGGTATATCCATGGGCACAGGCGTGCTACTCATTAATTCATCCAAATCCATGTCTAAGTCTGAGAGTGGCACAGTGTCTACAGTGCTCCACGAGGTGCTAGCAACTGAGGAAACACTTGGGAGGGAGGTGGTGCTAGCAAGCGACACACCACTGGTAGCAGACGAAGTATGAGGTCTGGGAGGAGCAGAGGGTACAAAAAAGGAGCTGATTTTCTGTTGTTTTTCCGATCAAGGTGTGCCCTCTGAATATGGAATCGACCATTACGGAGTGGTTCGTATAGGGACTGCAACTTTGAGTCATCTACTTGAGTCAGATACTGAAGAATGGTGTCAAAGGAGTCCAGGGCATGCGAGACTGATATCTTGGGCCCCCCCTCTGTCTCTTCGTCCGACTCATCCTGGGTCTCTTCCTGGCTACCCCCAACACCTCGGCTGCAATTTGTTCGTCAGTCTTATGCTCGTGTCCAGGTAGGTCTCTGTCCTCTTGCAGCCAGTCGTCAACTTCTTCTTCGGGGAGGTCACCCTGGTTACCCTGGTTCAAGAGGTTCCTGAAGTCAGCTGCCCCAAACCCTTCAAAACCCGGATCTTGCACCTTCGGGATATTTAAGACCTTGGTCCAACCATTCCTCAGTGTGTTGAAAGACACTTCGCGCCACGCCTCTGCCCAATTGTAGATGCAGTCTTTCAGGGTATACTGCTTCAGTTTTTGTAGAGATTTCTTTCCGCGTGTATCCACATAACCTTCTTCGTCCATCCCATCTTCTATGATGACAAGGCATTGTTCCAGGAACTTCCTCTTGTATCGCCTTTTGCAAGCTTCAATTATTCCTTGGTCCATAGGCTGAATAACACTTGTGGTATTAGGAGGCAGGAACATTGTCTTAATTTTGCCGTTTGCACTCTCCAGTTTCGTGGTACAAGGGTGGGCAGGTGCGTTGTCGAGCAACAAAATGGCAACAGCTTCGTCATAGGGTACACCATACACTCGATTCTGGAACGAGCGAACGTCGGGTACAAATCTCTTGTGAAAGAAATCCTCGGTGATGGCCTGGTTAAACCAAGCTTTCTTTGATCCATAATAGTCGACTGGGAGTTGCTTGGTAATGATGAGGTGCTTAATTACTCTCGGCTTCTGAGATTTGCCGACGATTGTAGGGGTCACACGGTGGCTTGCGTCGGCATTAGCGCAGCAAAGCACTGAAATGCGCTCCTTCACAGTTTTGTGGCCAGGTGTGGACGTGATTTCTCGGTGGGCCTGTGTGTTGGAGGGTAGAGAACGCCAATATAAGCCAGTCTCGTCACCGTTATAGAGCTGCCAATGTTGAAGGTGTTCCTCGGTTATAAGGGCGCGGAAGCGATCAGTGAAGGGTTCTATGGCCGAAGTATCGGCGCTTAAGATTTCACCACAAATACTCCTGTTTGAGAGGCCATGGCGGTTTCGGAACCTCCACAACCACCCCTCGCTAGCCTTGAAGTCTTGGTGATGAAGATGCTGGCCGAAATGTTCTGCTGCATGCTGGATCTCTATGCCTCTCACTGGTACGCCCTCAGCACGAAGTTGTTGGTACCACTTCAGCACTGCGTCGTCGATGTCTTGATAGGCTAGCTTAGCCTTGCGAAAGATCTTGGCGGTGGAAGGACCATGAAGCACAGCTACGCCATGATGTCGGACTTTCTCCTTGTCTCGGATGAAGTCGTAGATTGTTGATCTGCCTAAGCTATACTTCTCCTGAAGCTGCTTGGCTTTCATCCCACTGTCCAGATCCTTTAGCATCTGTAGCTTTGTTTCAAGTGATACAGAAGTCACCTTACGCTTAGGCTTATCCTTGGGAGGCATGGTGAACTAAATAATGGCACGCGTCGATGTGTAACACAACAGAGCTTGGTGCGGACTGACGCTCCCAGCATCCGAGCTGGGCGCTTGGGCCCCGGATGTAAGATGGCGTCGGACCTCCCTTCTGTTTCTCGGATATTCACCCTTATTGTCCGGTTATGTGAGGGGTCGTCCGACACGTCATCCTTTGTCGGACCGCTACGACACATTTCGGAAATATTCGAGATATCAGAGGACGGTTATGACGGACATATTCCGAATACTTATATAAAGTCCGACAACGTCAGAGACGGTCGGAACGATGCCGGAAATGTCCGAAATACGGAAGTGAATGTCCGAGAGGCCGATGCCAGTCCGGGTAGTGCGGGTTTCCGACTTGTAGAGGTCCGAGATAGCGAGGGTTTACTGTATATCTGAATTGTTATAGAATAGGTTTAGACTAGCTAGGACTGGCAGCCCCATTGGTATGCCAGCAGGGAAGTGTAAAATTAGGGTATTATTATGTAGGCGCCATATCAGTCCCCTTCGGGCCCGCGCCTCGTGTGTATTTGTTTATTGTTTCTGCGCCTTAGCTTTGCTAATTACCAGTTAGTTAGGAGGCTATTATATCCGCGGGACAATGTTTCAGGCCATCTCTATGAGGTAGTTGCATTCTTTTGTTGTTTAGTAGACGCTCTGGTTTAAGAGTTGTCACACGTGGTGTGGAACTTTCCAGAGTGCGGGTTTGCTTTTCCCCTCGGTCGTGGGGTTTTCTCCGCGCGCTGCTGCTGTGTCTTCAGAGGTAAGAGTAACAGATTCCATGTGATTATTACTATGAGCCTCGTGGCCAGCCTCAGTAGGGGTGTTCTTAGTAGGCTAGGGGTATTATTTTAATGCTTAATTAATACAGTACTATGTTAGCCCTAAGTTGTGACCCTCGTTTTTCATGTGGTGATATTATACAGTTTAACAGGGTATCAGGAGACGTTCTGACTTATTTGGTGGGTTTTTTTGGGGGTGGCTGACTTTCTCAGATAAGTCGGTACCTCCAAGGTTTGGTATTTTCTTCCGGCGATCTTTCTGTGTATTGATACCGGATACTCGCTTTGCAGGCGAGAAAGGAAATTGCCAAATAACCCGGCGTGGTGTGCTGAACCACTGGACTCCCGGCGGAAATGCAGATTCCTAAGGGAAGTAATCTCAGCCCGGCCGAGTAAACTCGCCCTAACCGATAGCCTCACGCGGCATGATTGGACTTACAACGCCCGGCAGAAAAGTCCAGTGAGATAATTGACTATCCCTCAGGTCCTAATAGACGATCCGATAGTGAATGAAAATGGTTAATATGGGCCAGTGACACTATGCCACAGGTAAGCGGTTCAAAAGACGAAAGAACCATCAAGGTTTTTAAATACACAAGTACAGCGGAAGGTTAGAGTAGCGGTTGGTCTATGTCAGGAAATAGTGTCGTAATTCCTCTATGACTGTATGGCTGAAGGTAGTCGAACACCTGTTCACGTGCTCCGAAGTCTCGCATGTTTGATGGTGCTCCTATAGAGGGCCCCTACTTGTTAGCATAGTCGCCCGTTGGTTGAAATGAGTCGAAGATTCGTTCGAATGAAGTGTGTTAGTAAAAGGTTAGGTGAGCGGTATGTATCGAAGATTCGTTGTGTGAAGCATGTTAATGAAAGGTTAAGTGAGAGCTTGCCTTATTGGCCCGGTAGCATTCTCTTTCCCTGTGTGTTGCTGTACACATCGCCGCGGTAAGGTTTGTGCCTGTTAAGTGTGGCGCTTTTGTGTTCATGATCGCCGTGAAATAGTAACTTGTCACATAGATAATTGCGTTTATAGAAAGTATGGTGCTATTGTATTGATTGCCGTGAAATAGTTACTAGTCACTTAAATCATTGTGGTTACAACCCTTGTAAATTTACCAGTTATGTGAGTTTAAGAATTGGTTTTTATCACAGCCTTGTGTGTGTGAGGGAAGTTGGCAGTTCCTGGTCTGCCTATTCGAGTTCCCGGCATGAGTCCCGCCTGTGTACATATATGAGGGCCGTGTCTATCTGTATCCAGAGCTGTGGTCCATAACGCAAGTGATTGTGATGTCCTATGCTAACGTGTGGGGCGAGAGCGGTTGCATGTGATCTTGCAAGTACAGTCGCTCACCAAAGTTATGACACTCTACCAGTTGAGGTGCCCTGGAGACAGCTGGTGTGTTCTGTTACCAGTTGAGGTGCCCTGGAGACAGCTGGTGTGTTCTGTTACCAGTTGAGGAGCCTTGGAGACAGCTGGTGTGTTCTGTTACCAGTTGAGGAGCCCTGGAGACAGCTGGTGTGTTCTGTTACCAGTGGTGGGACCCTGAAGTCAGCCGGCGTGTTCTGTTGCCAGTGGTGGTACCCTGGATGCAGCTAGTTGGTACTGTTTGTCCTGGAGTCGGCTGGCATGTCCTTGGAACCAGCTAATAATTGACTATATTGATTAACTTGTGCCAGACTAAAAGTGCTTGATATAGTGTGCTTGGATGTGTGACTTATATTAGTTTTAGTTCACAGGTATATTCAATGATTTAGCTTCTCTTCCTGAATAACTGTGTGTGTGAGTGGTATGAATGGTAAGAGTGATGTAAATATGTTAAATGATTGGCGTTTGATATTTATGTATTCGCACTAAATATATATACAGTAATACACTTGTTAACTGGACTACTTATGTTTCTTTTAATTGGCCCTCTAGAGATTATATAAAAGAACTCGGGTAAATTAGATTAATTGCCCTGACAGTCTGGCACAAGTTAATCAATATAGTCAATTATTAGCTGGTATATTCAATGATTTAGCTTCTCTTCCTGAATAACTGTGTGTGTGAGTGGTATGAATGGTAAGAGTGATGTAAATATGTTAAATGATTGGCGTTTGATATTTATGTATTCGCACTAAATATATATAATACACTTGTTAACTGGACTACTTATGTTTCTTTTAATTGGCCCTCTAGTGAGATTATATAAAAGAACTCGGGTAAATTAGATCAATTGCCCTGACAGTGGCGCAGTGTGTAGGATCTCTCGGGCTTATTTTTTTTTTTAAAGATTTCTTTTAACTCTCTGGAATATATTTAATTGCGGAACTCGAGTAGGTAGAGAATCTCATTGTAAATCCTAGGTTTCATTATATGTCTCGTTGGTTTGTTAGCACCGGGTGTGAGAATGTTGCCGGTGTCAGTGAGGCAAGGTATGATTCTGGGAGTGATTTCAGTGTGACTTTGTTATTTTCGGATTTTCTAGTAGTTCGTAGGAATGGACTTGTCCGAAATAATGAAACAGGCGCAGGCCTGTAAGCTGAACTCAGATGAAATAATGGCTTTAGTTAAGGATGCCAATGATAGAGAAAAAGAGCGTGCGGATAGAGAAGAGAGAGCTGCTGCACGTGAAGTGGAGAGAGAAAGACTTGCTCGTGAGGAAAGAGAGAAAGAGCATGCACACAAATTAGCATTAATTAGGGCTAACATTACAGAGGGCTCTAGTGTAAAACGCTCCTCACATGATGACCATGCTAAACCCCGTATTCCTGCTTTCTCAGAGAGTGTTGAGGATATTGACTCTTATATTTTGAGATTCGAGAAGGTAGCAAAGTTTCAAGGGTGGAAGGAAGAAGACTATGCATTTCATTTAGGAACTCTTCTTAGGGGTAAAGCTTTAAAAGTGTACGTAAGTCTTCCTACTGAAGCTGCTGATGACTATGAAGCACTGAAACTTGCATTATTTAAGGCTTTTCATGTTGATGCACAATCCTATCGGAAGCAGTTTAAGTCACTCAGAGCACAGAGTGATGAGTCTTACGTTCAATTTATAACTAGGCTAGAACAACAATTTAGTAGATGGCTGGCATTGTCAAATGTTTCAAAGACCTATGAGAGCCTATATGGATTTATGGTTAAAGATCAGTTCATATCATCTTGTTCAATAGAGATGCAGGTATTCTTGAAGGAACGGAAGTTTGACACTAATGTGGGACTTGCTGAGGCAGCTGACCTTTACAAAAATGCAAGGTCATATCCTAAATCTTGTAAAGTCAACAGATCCGATGAGAAAAGCCCTGAAGCTTCTAGTCCACAGACTCCCTACAGTGTGAAGGCAAAATACAACCCAAAATGCTATCTTTGTGGTAAGTTGGGACATGTCAAAGCAAAATGCCCAGAGCTTCCTCAGACAAAGTCCCTCCAAAAACATAAAGGTAGTTTTGTGTATGATAGTGAGCTTAAACCACCAAGTTCTGTAGTAGATACCAGTGGTGAAATTAATCAGAGGAAGGTAGAGGTGACATTGGACACAGGTTGTTCAACTGTAGTAGTAAATCCCAAAGTTTTGCCTACAGGAGTGAAGTAAGGCCCAGAGTGCATTTTGTATGATTTCTTGGGAAGACCTAAACGTTTCCCAACAGTAGTACTGAAACTTAAACTAGTACATTTTTTTCAGGGAATGTCCAAGCGGTTATTGCCCCTATAAAATGCACTGATGTACTGTTGGGTCTTGTACCAGGTGTGAGTGTCCCAAGTTTCACAGTTTCCAAGGAAGGGTGCTGCTCTGAGGTGAAGGACGTTGCTGGGGCAGTGATAACTAGATCTGCGGCCACGAAGAAAAAGGAGAATCCACTTCTTTATGATAAGGACTTGAGTATTTCCATTGATAAATCTGATTTCAGGAGGGCTCAAGCAGAATGCCCAACACTGAGGTCTGACTGGGAGAAACAGAAGTCTGGGCAGACAACAACTCATCAAGGACGGACTTGTAAGTATGAAATAACCAATGGATTGAGTTTATCAGGATAGCAAGAACACCAGTGAAATAGGAAACAAACAACTACTTGTCCCACAGAATTTCAGAGATGATTTGATGAAACTGGCTCATGATGGACTTTTGGCTGGTCATTTTTCACATAGGAAAACTGCAGAAGTTCTTTTGGCCTTGTGCTGGTGCCGACATTAACCGATTTTGTAGGTCTAGTGAAATATGCCAAAAGTTCACCCATAAAGGTTGTGTTAAACCTGTCCCATTGTCCAAAATGCCTATTGTCACGGAGCCCTTTGCTAAGGTAGCTATAGATATAGTTGGGCCCATCTCACCTGCTTCCACCAGAGGTCATAGATACATTCTAACATTAATTGATACGGCAACAAGGTTCCCTGAAGCGGTTCCCCTGAGGAATATAGACACAATATCAGTTGCAGAAAGTTTGTTAGAGATATTTTCTAGGGTGGGAATACCTAGACAGGTGTTGAGTGACAATGGATCCCAGTTCAAATCTGATCTTATGACTGAGATTAACAGACTTTTATCCATACAGGCAGTTCACTCTACTCCTTACCATGCAGCGTCGAACGGCTGTGTGGAGAGAATGAACGGTACGCTTAAAACATACTTAAGAAATTCTGTGCAGACCATCCCCAGGAGTGGGACCGTTACATACCTGCAGTTCTCTTCGCCTACAGGGAGATGCCTAATGATTCTTTGAAATTTTCTCCATTCGAGCTACTCTATGGAAGACATGTGAGGGGACCCCTGAGTATATTGCATGAGTTATGGTCTAATGATGAGTTGGATTCTTCTCTCCGTACTTCTTACAGGCATGTATTGGAACTCAGAGACAGGTTGGAGGATACAGCCAAGGTAGCTATGAGTCACGCTAAGGTGAGTGCATCCAAATACAAAGAGTACTTTGATTGTAAGGCAAGACCCAGGAAATTAACTGTCGGTGACGAAGTCTTGTTGTTGTTGCCAACCGATCACAACAAGTTGCTTATGCAGTGGCGTGGCCCTTACAAAGTGTTGGAAGTTCGGGATAACAGGGTTGACTATGTGATCAATGTGAAAGGCAAGTCCAGGGTTTATCACATAAATATGCTTAAGAAATTCCACAGGAGAGAAAGTTCAGTACGGGTGAATGCTTTGGAGAGAGATTCTACATCAGAATTCATGCTTAATGCTGTCCGCACAGGCTTGTTGGAGATTGACAGTGATTGTACTGAATTGCTGAAGGTGGAACTAGTGGCTAATGGTAAGGAATCTAGGGTGAACATTAGTGAGGATCTTTCAGATAGCCAGAAGTTGGAGCTGCAAGCTGTGCTGGATCAGTATCCGGATGTGTTCTCAGATATTCCAGGTAAAACTAACCTTTTGGAACATTCAATTGTTTTGACTTCAGATTTACCGGTACGTAAGAAGCCATATCCCGTTCCGGCACATCTGCAAGGAGTGTTTGAGGAGGAAGTTGACAGAATGTTAAAACTGGGTGTAATTGAGCCTTCTTCCTCTCCATATTGCTCACCAGTAGTATTGGTTAAGAAGGAAGATTCATCATACAGACTCTGTATAGATTTTAGAGCTTTAAATGATGTCACCCGGTTTGATTCTGAACCAATGCCGACACGTGATGATAATTTGTCAGAGTTTGTTAACAGTGTCTACTTTTCAGAAATTGATCTGTGTAAAGGTTACTGGCAGATTCCGTTGGACCCAAGCTCCCATGAGTGTACTGCGTTCTCAACAAAGAGGGGACTAATGCAGTTCACTAGGATGCCATTTGGGCTGAAGACTGCGTGTGCCTCTTTCATCCGTCTGATGAGGAAAGTAACTGGGGGTCTAGAGGACATAAGCTGTTATTTTGACAATATTGTTGTTCACACTCCCGACTGGGATAGTCATGTGAAATCTTTGACAAAGCTCTTTGACAGGTTGAGGGAATGTGGCCTAACTGCTGGACCAAAGAAATGTTTTCTAGGTTGTCGTTCTATAAAGTATCTGGGTTTCTCTCTTGGTTGTAATGAACGTAGACCGTTAGAATCACGTGTTCAAGCGATCCAGAACTTGGAGAAGCCAATCACCAAATCTCAGTTGCGGTCTTTCATGGGGACTATGAATTTTTATAGGAACTTCATCCCACATTTCTCTGACATTGCAGTGCCCTTGACAGAGATGCTCAAGAAGAACCATCCCAATAGGCTGGAGTGGACAGCTGATCTATTGGGTAGGTTTACCCGTTTGAAAGCGTGCCTGACCACTGAACCAATCCTAAAGCTTCCTGATTTAACCCGTATGTTTTTCCTCCGTACAGATACTAGCAATGTTGGCCTGGGAGCTGTGTTGCTACAGGAGTGGAATGACTTACTCATGCCAGTGTCCTATGCCAGTAGGAAACTCTTGGACAGGGAGAAGAACTACTCCGCTATAGAGAAAGAGTACTTGGCAATTGTATGGGGTATTAATCACTTTTACAGGTATCTTTGTGGCCAGGAGTTTGTTCTACAAACGGATCACCAACCACTTACCTATATCAGGAATATGCAAAATGACAATGGTAGGTTAATGATAGGTTGCACTTCAGTCGTATGCTTTTAAGGTACAATATATAAAGGGGAAGGATAACGTTGCTGCAGATATACTAAGTAGGTCTGTGAGCTAGATCTTGTAGCACAGTACGCCATAGTCTGAGTTAATGCAGGAAAGTGTGCGGGCAGGAACTAGTCATTGGAAGTGGAATTTGGGTGGACGCAGGATTATTGGAACGGGGATATCAGGCAGTTGGGTCTCCTATTTCCTGATTTAGGGTTATATTTCGGTGAAATATAATGTTTATGGGGGCTAATGTCAGAAAATAGTGTCGTAATTCCTCTATGACTGTATGGCTGTAGGTAGCCGAACACCTGTTCACGTGCTCCGAAGTCTCGCATGTTTGATGGTGCTCCTATAGAGGGCCCCTACTTGTTAGCATAGTCGCCCGTTGGTTGAAATGAGTCGAAGATTCGTTCGAATGAAGTGTGTTAGTAAAAGGTTAGGTGAGCGGTATGTATCGAAGATTCGTTGTGTGAAGCATGTTAATGAAAGGTTAAGTGAGAGCTTGCCTTATTGGCCCGGTAGCATTCTCTTTCCCTGTGTGTTGCTGTACACATCGCCGCGGTAAGCTTTGTGCCTGTTAAGTGTGGCGCTTTTGTGTTCATGATCGCCGTGAAATAGTAACTTGTCACTTAAATCATTGTGGTTACAACCCTTATAAATTTACCAGTTATGTGAACTTAAGAATTGGTTTTTATCACAGCCTTGTGTGTGTGAGGGAAGTTGGCAGTTCCTGGTCTGCCTACTCGAGTTCCCGGCACGAGTCCCGCCTGTGTACATATTATATGAGGGCCGTGTCTATCTGTATCCAGAGCTGTGGTCCATAACGCAAGTGATTGTGATGTCCTATGCTAACATGTGGGGCGAGAGCGGTTGCATGTGATCTTGCAAGTACAGTCGCTCACCAAAGTTATGACACTCTACCAGTTGAGGTGCCCTGGAGACAGCTGGTGTGTTCTGTTACCAGTTGAGGTGCCCTGGAGACAGCTGGTGTGTTCTGTTACCAGTTGAGGTGCCCTGGAGACAGCTGGTATGTTCTGTTACCAGTTGAGGTGCCCTGGAGACAGCTGGTGTGTTCTGTTACCAGTTGAGGTGCCCTGGAGACAGCTGGTGTGTTCTGTTACCAGTTGAGGAGCCTTGGAGACAGCTGGTGTGTTCTGTTACCAGTTGAGGTGCCCTGGAGACAGCTGGTGTGTTCTGTTACCAGTTGAGGAGCCCTGGAGACAGCTAGTTGGTACTGTTTGTCCTGGAGTCGGCTGGCATGTCCTTGGAACCAGCTAATAATTGACTATATTGATTAACTTGTGCCAGACTAAAAGTGCTTGATATAGTGTGCTTGGATGTGTGACTTATATTAGTTTTAGTTCACATGTATATTCAATGATTTAGCTTCTCTTCCTGAATAACTGTGTGTGTGAGTGGTATGAATGGTAAGAGTGATGTAAATATGTTAAATGATTGGCATTTGATATTTATGTATTCGCACTAAATATATATAATACACTTGTTAACTGGACTACTTATGTTTCTTTTAATTGGCCCTCTAGAGAGATTATATAAAAGAACTCGGGTAAATTAGATCAATTGCCCTGACAGTCTACAGCTAATATTCTGGCGTATTTGGGGGTGTTATGATGTGTGAACCTCTCGGTTTATCCTTATGAGCATTGATTTCTGGAAATGTTCTATTTCCAGATCACAGCACATCAGTAGCACCACAGGTTGGCAGGGGAAGGGGCCGATCCCGGTGGGTTTTTTCTTTAGCTCCATCATGCCTCTATTCAACATTTGTGCTACACCCACTTGCTCGCTGATTCCGGTCCTTGCACATAAACTTTGTATAAAATGTGTTAAGTGCTTAGATAGGTCAAGGTGTCTCTGGGTTTCCCAGAGGTGTCCTGTGTGCTCTGACCTATGCGCAGAATGGTTTAGTAAGCAAGATCTTTCGTGCCTGGTGGCACTGATCGAAATTAAGAACATTTTCACCGCCTATGCCATGGGCGTTGCACATAAGGAGTTAATCTGTGTTGATGCAGCTCTGTGGGAGCAGCTCATTTTAAAGTCACAAACTCTTTTTTCCTCATCCTCAAAGTCATCTTCAATATCTACACCTAAATCCCAACTTCTTTCAAAAGAATTAGTCTGTAGCGGTGATAATGAGTCAAACGAGGTAACCCCCCCGGCCGCCACAAGAGGGCGCGCTCTACTTCTCCAAGAGACCATCCTAGGTCCAGGTCCAGATCGCCCCGGCAGCGGTTCAAGCAGTCTTCGGTGCAGGCTTCTAGGTCTCACGGCGTGTTCTAGCCACTGTGTCATGGCTAAGGGTCATGAAAGTTCCCGCACGGAGGAGACGCAGTCGCGGCAACGGCTAACGGCGGGGTCACGGCCACTTCCCTCCGCCTCTACCTCCGACGTGCCTGATGCTCCTTCAGGCAGCTTTGAGATAGAGACAGAGGGGGGGGGTGTTGAGTCGACCCCCAGGGACAGGTCTGAGGTGTTGTTTGAGGGACAAAGGAATGTACATTTGTTTTTCCCAAAATTAAACTTTACCTTGCCAGGAAATAGACCTGTAGTTTCTCAAAGTGTGTTAACAAAACAATACCATGATAACGCGGCGTGTGTACACAACACCGAGGAAGGTTCTCAGGTAAGTCTCTGTATTCCAGATTCCCAGACTCTTCTTAAGCAAGGTCCTAACATGAGTAGGCCCTCTGAACCCTGTCATATAGGACCCAATTTAGTAGGGCAACACAAGGTCTCCATGCCTAAGATCCGGCAATAACCGGAAGTGATGAAAATACCGGGTGCGCCGGAGGATGTAGGACAGTCCTCGGCGCTTCCGGGACACTGTAAGGAAGGTTCAGTAGTAAGATCTAAATCTTTAAAGAGACCACATAGTAAATGTATAACAACCAAGGATCTGGATTCCATATTACATAGGGTTATGAAGCAATGCCATGTTCCTAAGAAATCTCGGGATACTCCCACAGCTACGCCAGGAGCTCCCTCGATTGGTTCGGTTGTGCAACCACTAGAGCCCACCCAAATTAGTGTGCTACCTAAATTGTTATTTTCCCCTGTTAATGTAACTAAGGCAATTCCCTCAGCGAGTGGCACTACAGTGCCCGCCTCCTTGACATCTACAAATGTTTGTGGCAATACAGACATTTCCCCTCCCTCTCTAGATGAACGGCCACAGCCAAAAAGCTCTATGCCTTTTTTGCCTGAACCAGATTGCTCTTGGATTCAAGTCACGGCAAAAAACCCGAGTATTGCACATACAACCATATTGGGGGAGATCCCAGTTCCTAGTGAGTGGGTAATTGAGATGAGTAAGAGTAAGGAATGCAGGGTAGGCTCTTAGATGTGACTATCAGGGCTATCCCTAATGTGTGTTGTTATGAGTCTTTTGTATATGTACCCTCCCAGGCATTACCCCCTTCCCCATCTGCACAGTCCTGTCCAGATTTCTCTCAGCCCTACGGCACACACGGTATGAAAGCCCTAAATACGCTGGCGCTGGAGTTGGATACAACCCCAGCGTAGGATCCGTCTAGCAATCCAGGCCTGCATTTGGGGCAGGTAGGTTTCGGTCCATGGATGGACTGGGATAAGGAGGCGCAACAGTTTGCTATAACAGTAACGTCACAACCCTCCCATCCTATCCCTCAAGACGACCACCTTTGGTTCTCCTTGATGAATATTCAAGCCGGAGGGTTTCCCCCTGCAATTTTTTAATTCCTTTCGTCCCCTCGGTTATCACAGCGGGACATACAGGAGCCCTTCTCTACCCCTCCTTCGGCTCATCTCGATAGAGATTTCAAATTGAGAAATAAAGCTTTTAAACTCTATTGGGAGGTTTGACGTACCTCCCAACCTACCAAATAGGAAAACCTACTATTTGGTAGTAGTCTTGGAAAATCCAACGTCAAGGCTATTAACCTAATTGCAATGACGACTTGTCTATTTTGACTGCTATGTCGTCATTCCAACCGCGGTTAAAAAGAAAACGTCTAGAGTCTACTCCTTATCTTGCTCTAGGAGACGTTGTACATTAACCAAAACTACCACCGAAGGTGAAAAAAGCATAGAAGAGAAGAAAAAGGGGTTAACTTAGTTATCGCTTAAGGCCGATCCCGTGTTCCGTCATGTGCAGATCCCTGTCGAACATGCGCATGAGCGACCCTCTCTTGTCATCACATCTCACGTCAGCAGAAGAACGCGGATGGGCAGGGGTCTAACGTGAGGGAGGGTATTATGTACGTTGGATTTTCCAAGACTACTACCAAATAGTAGGTTTTCCTATTTGGTAGGTTGGGAGGTACGTCAAACCTCCCAATTTGTTAGTAGTCTTGGCAAATCCAACGTCAAGGCTGCATAACAAATAGGAGGAGGACATCCAAGCCCAACCCACCAAAAAAACCCCAATGCATAAAACAAAATTATGAATGACAAAGACACAATTTAAACAAGAGAGTTTAATAAAAGAGTGAAAAACTGAGGAGTAGCTAAAAAGAACAGTTTTAACACATGCCCATCATTCATAGTAATGCAAAAACATAGACTTGTCTTAAACCAAAAAGGTACTGTACCCAAAATCCCCTTTCTTCCAAAACCAACAAAAACACTGAACACAAGAACAAAACACAATTTTCAATACATAATCCCAAACTTGCAATCCAGTGTTGCAAACCCGTACACCCCCCCCCCCCCCCGCCTTTGTCAAATAAAACAAAGGAAAAGAACGAGGGACAAGGGGGGAAGACCAGGGATCTTCGCCAGAGCACCAGGAAACACGACCCCCGAGAGTAATCACCGGCCGAGGGGGTCGAACACTGGACACGGAGAGGTAGGAGGAGATGAAGGAATTGATAGAAGACCACAAAACCACTGAGGCGATGGCAGGTAAGGATCGACGTGGCAGGAACCGGAAGGCAGCAAAGGATCTGACATCGTGCGCAGAACCCCTACAAACAGGGTGACGGGCACGAACGGTCCGACAAACGTGGCGGCCCATCTGCACCTGCGAGAGCCTCCCACCTGTCCGAGGAGACACCCACACAGCAGTACCCGAAGGTGGCGCCACAGACGCAACAGAGGAGTGCAAGGCTGACACCGGGCACAACACATGGCGAGGATGCCCACGCCGTAAAGCCTGGACGGTGAAAGGCTGGAAAACGGGGGCCTCCCTCCCATGCGTGGTAACAAAAGGAGGGGAGGAGGCGAACGAGACGCCATGCAAGGACGGGGAGAATCGCACGCAGTCCCGGGGCCGTGACAATGCCGCTAGTGCAGACACCCGATCCCCAGTGGCCAGAGCGACAAGGAAGAGTGGACGCCCGAGCAACGAAACCGGCGTAGTGGCCCTTGTCTACGTGGGTGAAGCCAGAAGGACCAGAGCCCACCCCAGATCCCACTGTGGAGGGACCTGGCGCGGAGGCGGTCGATCCCGGAAGGCAGCCGTCAGGAAGGAATCCAGCTCCTGCGGCGGAACGATAGCCCAGCGACGGACCCAAAGACCCCCCGGACGGCAGACAAGTGGGTACGTATAGCGTCGACTTGAAAGTGACGTGTACGGAAGAGGTGAAACAAGGAGCGGAGGACGAGGGAAGGAGAGCCAACTGGCAGGCGAGTGTCCTGTAGCCACCTAGTAAAAGACCTCCAGCGGGACCCGTAAGTCCCCCAAGGAGAAGACGGCCAGGAACGCTGCAGGAAGTCAGTCAGGGCCCGGCCGGGGACCGGGAGCCACCGTGCCTCATGAACAAGCACGATGCGAAGGCCAACGAGGTCCGCAGGTCCCCAACCTAGCTCAAGTGGAAGCCGGAGACAGGTAGAGGGACCGGACTCGGGCACCACCGCGGCAACCGGGCGTACCAAGCCCGTGCCGGCCACAGAGGCGCGAGGAGCCAGACGCAGCCGCGGTACAGCCGCAGCCTCGCGAGGACTGGGCACATCAACAGCGCGTCTGGTGGCGGAAAGATGTATATCGACCGACACCTGTACCAGGCTACCATGAAAGCATCCGGACTCACCCGGAGCGCGAGGCCGGAGGGAGAGGTCCAGAGGCAACTGGCGCGGCACCCCCGATGCGAACAAGGCGACCTCCGGAACACCTCAGGAAGCCGCGAGGTCGGCGAACACAGTCCGTTGCATCGCCCATTCTACAAGAACGCCCTGCCCTCTCGACAGGGCGGCAGGCCCGGGCAGGGAGCAGGCATGCAAGGAGAAGGGGTGTCGGTCCGCGAGGAAGAACAACTCCACCGAGACCCCCAATAGAGTCAACGACCTGGAGGACCCCCGCATTAGGAAACAGTGGACAGCTGTCTGAGTGTCCAACCCGAAGGCCACCGACTTACCCTGAAGGGCCAGCGCGTGGTCCCGCAGGAAGAACAAAGGAACTAACAGTCCGAGGGCATAGACGGGTAAGTGGAGGGAGACCCACCCCTCTGCCGGGAAGTGGACGTCCCAGGTTCGATCGGGAACCTCACCCAACCTCGCTCGACGTATCTGTGTCTAACCAGACCGTCGGCGGGGGGGGCGGTCCAGGGCACAGCCGCAGAGAGCGCGCCCCGAGCAACCCAGCGACCGAAGCGTCTACAAACGGTACGCGGGAGCGGCAGGAGCCGATCCATAGGGGCAACGGAAACACCGCGGTGCCCATGAGGAGGAGGCGGCGTAGCCAGAGGCTCCCTAAGGGAAGGGGCAGAGTGGCCCAATGCAGCGAACCCACGAACGAGTCCCAGAGCCACCCCGGGAGGGAGACCGAGTGCAACACGGCGAAGACCTTCCACCGAAGGTGCACCACAGCCGGCAGACCCCGGGTCACCGTAGCGCCCGACAAAACCCATGCGAGACCGACCCATGGCATGACACGCGACGGGGTCAAGCGTGACTTGGGAACATCGAAGGGGAACCCTAACCGTGCGACGTGGCGAACGACTGTGAGGGCGTCGCCTACGCACAGTCCTAGGGCTCCGGAAACTACCAACCAATCGGCCAAGGAAAACAGGATCTGGAGCCCGCTCCTGAGGAGAGGACCCAGAGACTGCCCCACCAGTGCGGAGAAGATCTGCGGCGCGATGTGCAGACAAAAGGGAAGGCCGTCGAACAGGAACACACGATCGGAAGTCCGAACGGCCAAGAAGCGCTGGAAGCGAGGATGGAGAGGAACGAGCCAAGACACATCCTGGAGGGCCAGCGACACTACCCACGACAGAGGGCGCAGGGCCAGGCGTACCTGGGGTACCGGCAGCATCCGAAACCGTGTGTGCACGATGTGCCCGTTGAGGGCCGACAGATCCACCACCGGTCGCATCGCGTCGCAGTTCGTCTACGGTACCAGAAAGACACGGGAGAGGAAAACCGGGTGACCGGCGGTCAACTCCCTCGACGCTACCCAGCTCGGGTATGGAAGTGAACACGTGGGCCACCTCTGAAGAGATGGGCCGGCGTCGGTGACAAGAGTGGAGTGGGGGTCTGGACGTCCACCTCCAGGTGAGACCCCTCCGTGCAACCCCCCGCCCCCAACGTCCCTCGCTGCCACCGAGGGGCGCAAGAGCGAAAACAACCCAAGGGAGCACCCGAGAGGAGGGGAGCGACCCGGTTGGCCAGGCGAGAAGGAGAACAAGGAGGCCGACCCAGAGAACCTACACATTGTGTTGACGTGGAGGTACCCCCGGTACGGGCCGTGCGGGCATGAGCGCCACGTTGACCTCCTCTACCCCCCCCAACCTCGTCGAAAAGGGCGGGCGACCCCAACCCCTGGCCGTCGCGGGGCTGACCCCGTCGAAGGGCGGCCGGAAGTGGAAGGCCGGCCAGCCCCGACACGGCGGGGATGAAAGGGGGCAAGAACAGAAGTGCGAGGCGGAACCGATGCACTGGCCTGCAACGTCCCAGTCCTGCGCCCGTGCAAGGCGGCAGCACTTGCAGCAGCACCCCGAAGAGGACCGGCAGAAGGACGGGACTGAGAAGACCCCACGCGCGGCACAGCGCGTCGGTGCGTGTCGTAAGCAGGGTCCACAACGACACAGCGCGTCGTCGCGTGTCGGAAGCAGGGGCCGCCGACAGAGAAGCGTAACATTCCCAAGCATCCTGCTCAAAAACCCCGACGTATATAGCGCAGAGTACAACAAACCCTGACGAATATCCAAGGGGGCCGGCCGGCAGAACGAGGACCGTACCGTCGGGCGTTGCCGAGTTGCCGCGCACAAAAACGCCTTCAGATCGGGAACCAAAGACACCGCGAGCCGAAGGTGGATCCGCTGAACGCGGTCCAAACCCTCGCGAAGATCGCCTGGCGCAGACGCCTCGATAAGCCGCAGGTGGTGAACAGACGTCTGGAGGGAACCTAAACACAAGATAATAAGTCCGTCACCCTCTGTCGCAAGGGAAAATCCTTGGCGACAGAGGGCTGATCCGGGTGAGAGTAGAACGGGGTAGCAATAGAACAAAGTTCAAGAACGGGCGCGCTTATGCAGGACCAGAACGCGCCGTCCAACCTGCCGACAGACACAAGAGGAGGCAAAAGCAGTGATGACTCCGAGGGAGGGACTGAAGGAGAGCCGTCGACGGATCGGTTGGTGAAGTCGAAGGCCTCAGCAAACCAGGCCTCCAATGGGAGAGGGTGACCGAGCATGATGGCTAAGCCAGGCGTACCGGCGTCGTACAAACCTGTCCCATAGGACAGACCCGTCAACACAGCCAGGGACTGAACAGCCGGGAGGATGTCAGGGCGGCTGAAGTCTGACCAGAGCGTAGGCCTGCAGAAGGGAGGGGGACCGTAGCAGGGGTAGGTAGGGTGAGGCGCTGAGGGTGTGTCACCGCCAAGAAGTGCGAGAAGAGGGAGTCTTGCATCGACTCCAAGCGCCCGTCGATGCGTGACACAACCCCGCCCTGCATAGCCGACAATCGATCCGAGAGAGGCGACCCCCCCCCCCAAGATTGGTCGGCCCGCAGGGGCGAGCGTGAGCGGGAGCGAGACCCACGACACGAACCAGCAGCGTCGCGTCCCAAGGAAGGCGAGCGACGACGGTTGTGTCGCCGTTGAGGGACTCGTCCCCGATCACGAACGGCCGAGGGGGAAACAGCACCATCCCCCTCTTCCAGCGACATGTCAGCTCCTGAGAAAGGGGACCCCGAAACCTAGCTAAACCCCACCGAGGCAAGAGGAGGGGTACCCCCCTGGCGAGACGGTAAGTGAAGGTCAGGAAGAGAAGAATGAGGAGGAGCAGGACGATGGGAGTGGGAAGGCTGGCCGGGTGAAAGGAGGCCAGAAGGAGCCGCGGGGGGAAACAGAGCAAGGATCCCCGGGGCTGAGATAACAGGGCGGCCCGACACCGAGGCGGAGGAGGGAGGGACCTCCACCGTGGGACGAGACCGTGAAGGAAGAATAGGCACTGAAGCAGGTGAAGTAGGAGAAGCAACGACATCCAGGCGGACCCTCCTGGACAGTGTAGGAGGAGGGAGCAGAGGGCCAGCTACAGCATGAACAACCGCGCGCGGAGAGGACAACGTAAGAGGAAGTCGTCAGGGCTGGGGAAGCGGGCGGAAGGGAGTAGAGCCCCTATCCGTAGAGGCCAGGGGAGGGCGCACAGGGGCAAAGCCGCTAACCCCGGCCTCAGGGCGAGGACGAGGGCGATGGGCGTCGTCAAGGCGATCAGGAGGAGGACGAGGGGCAGTAGAGGACGGACGACGAGGCGAGCGAGAGCGTGGACGGAGCTGGGGAACCCGCCGACGATGTGACGACCGGCTGCGGGACCCAGGGGAGAGGGCCCAAGCAGGGAGAGGGCCAGGTGAACGGCCTTCAGTCGGGTCAGGGATACCCAGGGCGACGCGGATCCGGTCGGCAACAAAGGCCGGGGAACGGTGGCCCACAGACCTAATGTGGCGGGAGACCATCGTCCACACCGACGGAAGGGAAGCAGAGGCCACAGCCGCCGCCGAGGAACCAGGGCTATGGTGCAGCACATCCACCAGGGCCAGATTCGTGCCACACAGAGCAGGGAGGTAGGCCGTAGAGGACACACAGAGTGAGTGGCGCAAGCAGGACTTGTGGCTCTCCAAGCACGGGGAGCGACAACCAAGGCGAAAGCAAGGCAACCTACCTGCACTGGAAGAACACACACCATAATCAGCACGTCGAAGGAGTAAGTGGAGAGAATGTCCAAGAAGAACCAGGGAAGTTGCATGGGGAAACAGGAACACACATGCAAACAGGTATCCGTACTCACCCTAAACTGGGAGCACAGAGGTAGGTGAGGAGGGCGGCCGAGGCGGAAGAGCACTAGCAGAACCTGCAAAGATGGAGAAAGTGTTAACCACCACTCAACATCTTACATGCAGGGCCTATAACACCAGTAAAGTGCATACACCAATATAGTATCAGGCAACAAGATGACATCAAAAAGGTCAACAGTGAAAGCCAACTATAACCGCAAATTTGCGGGCCAATGGAGGCATAACCGTACCGACACAACCCTCCTGCATCTTTGAGAGACCCCCCAGCGATCAACGCAAATTTGCGGGGAGCCGAAATGTCCCAGAGGACCGAATTGAGCTCCCGCAAATTTGCGGGACCGGCCGAGATGGTCCAGCACCGAAAAAGCAAGAGGAGCGTCTAGGGAATACCAAAAAGGCCACAAAAAAGCGTCATCTCCTTATGAACTCCAAGCGATGATGGCCATCAAGCTGAGCAGTGTCTTCCTTGAATTGATCCTAACTCAACCGGTAAAGGGAGAGGCAAGGAAGACACACCAGGGGAGAGGAGGCACATCCCCCAGGAACCACCCAACCCACAGAGATAGAGCAAAGCCCATGAGGAGAAGTGGCAGGGAGGGTGGTTTCGCACAAACAGGGGCCCCGTGGGGTACCCCTGGATTGGGCAAAATAGATTATGAAAGGATGGAGGTGAAACAGGAAGAGAAAACAAAAACCAGTAAATGAAACTGGCGAGAAAAAGGGTGGCCTAGCCGTGAGCAGAGAATGTGTCAGGGGCGAAAAACCCTGTGGTGTGAAGGAGGGGCCCCCGTGGGGTACCCCTGGATTATCACGAACCACCTGTCGCCCAGGCCCTTGAGACACAGTGAAGGCTCGAAAGGGGGGACTCGGGAATAACGCTAATAATGCGGCCGACACAAACTCTACAAACAGCACCGCCACCAACGAAATCTCAGATTGTTTACCAACAGTACACCTTAGGCTATGAAAAAATGAAAATCATAGGGGCATAGCAATTCCGGAATGAGAAAACCAGCTAGGCTTAAATAAGCTAAAAGCTAAACTATGCCCAGACTAACAGGAAAAAAGAATATGAAAAGAGAAAGAATGAAAAACATATACGAGGAACGCCAGGCGCCCCCGTACCTTCGGTAGGCTATTTCCACACGCGTCTCCATTATACACACTTAGGAGCCCATTTACGTGTGCCCTAGATCACGTAACATCTGTCTAACAAAAAAGAAGGCCAGATAAGCCGAAACGAACCTAAACGGTGAATTAAAGGAGCACAACAAAACCGACTTCATTCAATGGAGCGCGTGAAAAAATGATGACAAGAGAGGGTCGCTCATGCGCACGTTCGACAGGGATCTGCACATGACGGAACACGGGATGGGCCTTAAGCGGTAACTAAGGTAAACCCCTTTTTCTTCTCTTCTATGCTTTTTTCACCTTCGGTGGTAGTTTTGGTTAATGTACAACGTCTCCTAGAGCAAGATAAGGAGTAGACTCTAGACGTTTTCTTTTTAACCGCGGTTGGAATGACGACATAGCAGTCAAAATAGACAAGTCGTCATTGCAATTACGTTAATAGCCTTGACGTTGGATTTGCCAAGACTACTAACAAATACACAATTTTTACTAAGTCGCCAAACAGCCCAGTCCATCTCGAGGCCTGTTGTTGTTGTTGTTGTTGTTCCCTAAGCTGCCTGGCCGAACAGCCCCGAGTCCCTGAGAAAGGCCATGGCCACGATCGGGCTTTCCCACAGAGCTCTCATTGAGTGTAGATTGTGTTGTTGGCGTAAGTGGTTGTGTGAAATGCAGTCTTCTATGATGTGTTTAATGGTATGGGGTGCTGTGTTACATCCGGGCAGGCGTCGACAACGGAGTCATCCAGTCTCTTCTGATAGCTCAGGAGAGCTGGATGGTGTCCGCATCTCAGCCTGGCCAGGTGGACTCTGTCCTCGTGAGGAAGGGAGGATTCGGAAGGATGGATTTCGGGAGGTCGTGCATGCAGCTGCGTGTTGTCTGTGAGTGAGTGGATGGATCGGTGAGAGATATGAGTATGGATGTGCTTCTGGAAGTTGGTTCGGGGTGGGCAGGGAGGGAGAGAGGACAATAATTGTGTGTGATACCGTGTGCTGGGTGTTGTTTAGATATTCTTGGTGTCTGTGGGTGTGTTGCCATGTAGTTTAGTGGGTGGTCTTGGTTCGTGGAGGCTGCTGCCAGGAATTGAGTGCCTCTCATGTCCAGATGGTCTTTGACTTTGAGAATTTTGGTTTCTTGATGTAGGTGATCTGTGGGTGAAGTAGCTGTGCAGCCTGTAATGATCTTCAGGGCTTTGTTTTGAATAGTCTGTAAGGTCTTATGATGTGTTTCAGCTAGGTTAGAAGCCCAGGCTGGGCTTGCGTATTCCATCACTGATCTTATGTATTGTTTATATACTGTGGTGGTAGTTTCTTTGTTGTGTCCAAATTTTGTGTGAGCAAGTGACCTGAGGGCGTTAAATCTGGGTGTCAGTTTCTTTTTAATGTTTGTGGTGTGCTGTTTGAATGTCATATGAGTATCATATGTTACTCCTAGGATTTTGGGTGTGTGTGTATGTGTTAGGGGTGTGTTGTTTATGGTGAGTTGAGGGATGTATTCGTGTTCTCCTGTCCAACTTGTGAGCAGGGTTGCGGTGGATTTGGCTGGGGCTAGATTAAGTCTGTTTGTAGTGGACCAACCATGTAGTGTGTTGAGATAGGGTTGAAGGAGATCTGTTGCTCTTTTTGGGTCATGGTGTGTGCATGTGAGTGTTATGTCATCTGCATAGGAGGCTAAGTTTATTTGGGGCGTATTGGGTGTAGTTATATCGTGCATGTACAGATTGAAGAGTGCGGGCGATAGGACGGATCCTTGTGGGACTCCGTTTGGAAAGTTTCTGATTTTAGATGACTGCCCGGCAAAAGATACGTGTGCACATCTGCCTGCTAGGAAGTTGGCCAGCCACCTTTTGTGTTGTTGTGCATGTTTGTGTTGTGGATTTTGTTTGTTAGGTTGTGGCGGGGGATGGCATCGAAGGCTTTACTAATGTCGAGTGTGGCTAATAGTGATCTGTGTGGTGGTCTAGCTGAGTTGATGCCATCGAAAGCTCTTTGTGTAAGGTCTGTGAGAAGAGTGTTTGTGGAGTGCAGTGGCCTAAAGCCATGTTGTGTTGGAGCTAGGGGTAGGTCAGGTGTAATTAGTTGTAATACTAGGCGTTCCATGACTTTGGAGGGGGAGCAAAGAAGTGTGATGGGGCAGTGCGAGGAGGGTAGCGTGGGGTCTTTGTTGGGTTTGGGGAATGTGATGATGATACCATGCTTCCAAATGTCTGGTATTGTGTTGTGTGAATAGCTGTAGTTTGATATGTTAGTGAGTGCTTGTATGCCTTGTGGTCCCAGGTGTCTGAGGTGTATGTTGCTTATGTTGTCTAGGCCACAGGCGGGTGAGTGAGTGCTTGAGATTGTTGATGATATGCTTTGTCTGGTGATTGGTGAAGGGTGTATAGTCAGGGTCTGTGGGGAATTGTCTCTTACGTCGGATGACACGTCGGTCGTCTTTGTGAGGTTTTAGGTGGCGGACATGTGAAAAGTGATTGATGAGAGTGTTTGCTTGTTGTTTACATGAAGGAGTAGAGTCTGTTGTTGTGATTGCAGCATGTGATTGTGTTGTGTTGCTGTTGGAAAGTGTGATGCTGTTTAGTGTTTTGTAGAGTTTTTTGGGGTTTGTTTTGTGATCAAGTGTTTGTAGGAAGTTATTCCAATTTAGTTTTTGTTGTTCTTGTATTTTGTTGTTAGTTTGGGTGTTGAGTGCTTGAATTTGTTGTGTGATGTCTTGTGTGTGGGGTGCTGGGGAGTGTTTCAGTATGTCGCGTTGTCTGATGAGGTTTTGAATTTCTGGTGTGAAGTTGGGGTTGTGTCTTTTCCTGTTACCTCTTGGAATGTGTTTCTTGTCTCGAGGCCTGTAGACTCTATGGCTGATCAAGGTGTTAGGGAGACAGCGGACTTATTCCGGCGGCTTCTCTTACCCCATCCTATTCGATCTTTGAGTGACATACGAATAGCCTTGTTGGGGGCTGTTCGGGCACGTCAACACCTGAGAATGTATATGGTGAAAGAGTTGCCCGACGACATTGGCCGCCGGGTAATCCTCTCTTGGTGTTAACAACTTCTGTGCTTAACCCTGAGACTATGAGGGCTGTTTATGATATGGTTAATAACTTACAGCCAACACAAGATGAACTAATAGGGTAAGTGTGTAAGAATAAGTCACAACACAAGTCAGGTCAGGGATCGACATCTGCCAAAACCAGTCAGCCGTCTACCCCTACCCCACCACCAGCAAAAAACTAGTTATTCAAACTCTCTCTCTCCCGGGGCCTATCGAAGGCGAATTGGATCCGAGGGTAGTTCTACCGGACAAGTCCAGTCAAGTAACTGGGTCATTTCGGGCGAATCACCGGGCCTGGCCCCAGCAATCTTGGGCAAGAACAATGGTACACAAGGGCATGACCAGGCGGTGGCTCCGGTGACCTCGTTTACGTCAAACTCTAGAAGTCAACCATGTATATTTGGAGGTGGAGTCACTAGCCGAGGAAATGATCACCAAGCATATCATTGTCCCGGTCGATCCACATTGCCCTGTTTTCACGTCCAGACTTTTTCTCGTACCAAAGAGGGACAGTGGTCAGATGCGACTAGTCGTAGACCTATCGTGTTTGAAGACTCACATTCACAATTCACCCTTCAGGATGCTCACTGTGAATCACATCCGGCTAACACTTCCGCCGTAAGGTTGGACGTGCTTGTTAGACCTGACGGACGCCTATGGGCATGTCCCGGTAAACAAAAGGTTCCAAAAATTTCTCGCCTTGAGCATCAGGCAAGAGACTTATGTCTTTCAGAGAATGACATTCGGGTTGAACCTTGCACCGAGAATATTCACAAAATTAGTCCGGCAGGCCCTCATGCCAATGTTAAATCAGAGGATCAAGGTGTTGTGGTACCTAGACGACTGGCTGGTAGTGGCGGAGTCAGAGAGTTTATGCAAAATCCATGTCAATCACATAATAAATCATGTATAATCCCTAGGGTTCAAGGTCAACTTGGCAAAGTCACATCTTGTTCCCACACGGGTAATTCAGTGGATAGGGCTGGTCTGGGACACAGCCAATCTTACTCTCAGTCAGAGTGTGGACAACCACAAAAAATTTTGAAAGAAATTGTATGTGTTTCTCCACAGTCTGGACACCACGAGAAGGACTTGGGAATCCCTGGTCGGCTCTCTCAACTGGATTCAACTAACTGTAAAGTTGGGCCAGTTGAAAGTAAAGAGATTAATCTTGGAAGGAAACAAATATTTCCCGTTATTGCCGGCGGGAAAACTGGAAAATTTCTCCATTAACCCGGCAAGCGCGATAGGCCTCACGGAAGCAAGACCATAAAAAAAGCCTTCCCAAAAAAAAAAAGGGCCTATCAAAACAAAGGATTTTGTCTCTAGGTGAGATAATTCCCCTCTAGTACTCATCCATGTGTTTCTCACCCCTCCCCCTGCCCTCCTTCCCCACCTTATTCCCCCCTCCCCCCCCTCCTCAATTATCACCTATTTATCCTCTTATTATCATCATTTATCGGTTATTTTTCTCTCCCGCGATAATGTAGCACAAGTGGGTTGCATAAAAGATCGTTATGCAACACCCAGACACCGGCACACACCGCCCCGCTCGTCTCAGTTGACTCCCAGACAGCGAAAGGGGAGGGCTGCCTGTGGCTCTCTCTCGCCTGAGATTATGACCGGGTGGCCAATATCTTCGTTTTTCACCACCCAAATGCTTTTCCCACTTATTTTAGCACTCTTGAAGGTTCATATATACATCATATATGTAAAATAAAAGCATACCGAAAACAAATAATGCTTTATATTGTAAATATAACGAATTCTGTCAGAATCCAGGGCTAGAAATGCACAAATAACTACCCTAGCACCTAGGTCTATATCGCGCTTGTCAGGTTAATTCACAACTTACTGTCGGTCTGGGCGAGGAGAGAAATATTGCACTCGATAATGACATGGACTTTTCCCCCGCCTACGGTATGGGTAGACACAGATGCTTCAGGGACAATAGGCTGGGGTTATCAGTTGAGCCTAGGCCATCAGGGTAAAGGTTTTTGGTCCCAAACCGAGAATTTTCATATCAACGAGCAAGAGCTTTTAGTCCCTTTGTTTTTCCTTCAAACTCACGGCTCCTCCCTGCGGGGGAAATCAGTAGCTTTTCGAATGGACAATTAGAATGCGGTGCACTGCATTCAAAAGCAAGGGTCAACGAGGTCTTGGAAGTTGCTAGAGTTGTCAGAGAAGATTTTTGTTCTGGCCGAAGAGCTGAGCATTCATCTTCATGCATCATACCTCCCAGGCGTAGCGAACGTCTGGGCGGACGCTCTGTCCCGGCGACAAAGCACCAAAGTAGAATGGGCAATCAAGCAAAACATCTTCAAAATGATTGCAGAGCCATACCGTCCACAAGTGGATCTATTCGCGTCTGAGGAGAACCACAGGCTTCCTCTCTACCTAACCTGCCGGGGACTGACTTCGGCGGGGGGTCCAGACGCATTGTTGGAGGACTGGAACAAGTGGAATCCATCTATCTCTTTCCTCCTCCCGACGCTGCACTCATGTGTCAGGTAGTTCACAAACTACGGGGTTACCGGGGCTTAGTCTCGATGATCGCGCTTCTTTGGCCGGCTCAGGTGTGGTACCACCAGTTGAAAATGTGGTGCGAGAACCCGGTGTCGCTCGCGGTCTCGTACTTCCACTTGGAGACAATTGGCAACCTAGAGACTTCGCTGACTTTTGCCTTTTGGACATTCAGAATACCAAATGGTTAACTCTGTATGGAGAGAGTGTTACTAATAAATTTCTTAATCAGTATACTATGTCTACCAGGAGACAATATCAATCGCATTGGAAAACGTTAACAACCTGGATAGTAGAAACGGAGCAAACTGACGCATCAGTAGCTTTGGTTTTTAAGTAGGCCTACTTGGACTATTTCTTTGAACAAAAACACCTTTCTGTAGTTACACTGAAGAATCATCTGTCTGCTATTAGAACCCCTTTTACGACCTCACAGGTCTACCTATACCACAGGCAGAGGAGAAAGGGTTCATGAGGGCATGTTTCAAGCTTCACCCAGCTCATGCTTACCTGGTCACTTGACAAAGCTTTGTCTTTGCTTCATTCGCGCAAGTACAATCTCGCGCAGGATTTTGACTCATTATTAAAGAAGGCTGTGTTCCTTATGGCTTTGGCTATAGGTAACAAGGTGTCTAAGCTGGCGGCGATGAGCAACGAACCTAATTGCCTCATGTTTGGGAGACTCAATGAGAATTTACAAATTGCTCCATCTCCCACGTTCGTTGCCAAGAACGAACATAGTGATCATGTTTTCTCTGAGTTTACGATCCCGGCACTTAAACGCGGGCATACACATCATGTTTTATGCCCTGTGCAGGCTTTAATCAAGTTTATGAGGGTTTCTCAACCCCAACAACAGGGAGCCTTATGGGTCAATAGTACAGGTACTCGCGTCACAAGAAGAAAATTGGCTTCTTTGCTAGTAGTGGGAAGGGCCCACGACATCAGAAAATGGGCTGTCTCGTTACGATTTTTGCAAAATTACTCAATTAATGACATAGCTAACACTAGGCTGTGGGCTTCCAATCATACTTTCATGACGCGGTACCTGTCTGTGGCTTTGGATAAACCAAAATTTACCTGTGTGGCCTTACGTCAGAGGGTCTAGTTGGTCTACGTGCTACTATAGTTAAGTTTAATCTTAATGGTGAAAAAGGAGGGGGGGGGGGGGGGGGTGCTGGAGAGCTAAGGACTCCTAGACCCTCCGCCGGACTATGTGATAAGTTCACGAGCTGTGATACTTGATAAGTCGAGCTGGTTATACAGCTCAAAAATATATTTTTATTTTTATGAGATATCTATCATAGTTCAACTATAGGTGTGGTAAACTATCAATGGAAGTTAAATATCTATAAGCTATAATCCAAATAAAATCAATCTAAATCGAATTACTCCATATCTAAATTGAATTGGATCTGAAACAAGCTAATTTATATCCAAAGGTCTCACATAATAAATTATATATATAGGGTAAGGTTATAAGGGTTAATACTAGCCAGGAATTAACTCACCAATAGTTCCACGTGGCAATGAAGCAAGGGAGAACGTTTACCCAATATGGTGGTGGACAACGGGGAACGAGACTTCGGTCCCGAGACTCGAGTCAAGTTAAAGAAAGAATAAATGATTACATGGGAATGGACATGAATATTATGCTTATCTGTCAGTCAGTCATGGCGTCGATGAAAGCGTCGTGATGGTGTAGCTGTTTGTATTGCTGTCAGTGTATTGTGATTAGAGGCTCAAAAGCGCGATCAACTGAGGGCGGAAAATAGATGTTAACTGGTTGGTGTTCGTGAAGGCTCTGGTCTTCCTCAAAGGCACACCTTGCTGCCTTGGCAAACGCCAGGAGCCCAAATTATCGTACCGCATCTAGGTTGCTCCATACGATAAATTATATTAATATATACGATAAATTCATATACAGTATACTACATAAGACCATGGCAATATTGCTTAACCCTCCAGCCCCGGCTATGTATTATATATATATTCCTCGAAACCCGGGTGTTTTGGCCGAAAAACGTCTAGGCTAGGCTACCGTATATGTGTTAATCTGACTGCTTCCCGCATTCCCGCGCATCCCCAAGCGTAGCTGTGTTATTTACCTGTAGAATGGCATTAAGTAGAGCTCTCTAAGTCAACTAGTTGAGTTGTGATGATGATTTCATTGGAGATAACTTTATGGCCAAAACAGCCACTTTACACTACTTTTCGATACTTAACAACAACATACAGGCACACACGAACAAGCGACGCTCTCCTTCTTGTGGCCGGAGATGCGGGGCGTCGGTCCAGCCGGCTGTTGTTTACATGCGTCGGACCGACGCCTCGCACACGAAGCTCACAGGCTTTCAACCACTGGGCGTTCAAGAGCCCTTCCGTGGTGAGAGGGTTAATAGCATATTAGGCCTTTTATAACTTAACTTATTTACAATCTTATAATATACGATCTACTCGTCCTACGTCGTGCTGCAGGGGCGACCGTGACGTCACAGACACATACCGGATCACAAAAGAGTCATAGCCTATCGTATTTACGATACACTCCCCCCACAAAAAAAGACCTGAACCCCACCTTACACTTAAAGTTGCCCAGAGGCTACCTTCTGATGCCACAAGTCGACGGCGCCAGCAGCAGCGCGTCTGGGACGCGTCCCGGTCCGAGAATGATCACCATCAGTAAGAGGCGAGTCGTTCCTTTGAGAATCCTCGGACCCAGCAATAACAGGTGGAGCATCAGATTGCAATGCGGAATCGAGCTCCAAAGCGTACAAACGTGCGATAGGACGAACAGTAGTTCCAGTGGCTGTCTTCAATAGCGCCACCCGCTCTACAGAGTCTGGCCCCTTGTATACCTCCAACACGCGGCCCAATTTCCAGTATAAACGAGGACTATCTTCTTTAATTAAAACAACTTCACCAACTGTAGGTGCCGTTGGTCTACCAGAGGGAGTAACACTCCTTTCCCTCAATGCTAGCAGATATTCACTAATCCACCGTTTCCTAAAATCCTCGATTATCCTGGATATATACTGGTATCTCTTAGACACCGCTACCTCAGAGTACAATGAGGGATCCTCTAACTCTACTATGGATTGGAAATCAGATGGAAACGCAGTCAATGGTTTTCCATATAGCAAGTGAGCTGGCGTTAATGGTAGTGGTTCTTGCAGATCGGTGTACACATATGTAAGCGGGCGATCATTCACGACTGCCTCTATCTCTGTGAGGACTGTCGTCAACTCACTCTTCTTTAATAGAGCACGTCCTACAACCGCTCTGAGTCCTGATTTTACTATGCCGACACACCGTTCCCACATTCCACCAAACCAAGGTGCCTTAACTGGAATGAACCTCCATTCGCACTTCTTCTCTCCCAAAAAAGTGATGATAGTAGGATCACTACTCATATCCTTTAGATATTTTGATGCTTGGACATAAGTGGGAGCATTGTCGCTAAGAATGAGTTGAGGGAATGAACGACGGGCACAAAACCGTCTAAACGCCAGCATAAATTCTTCGCTAGACATATTATCACATAGTTCTAGGTGTACCGCTCGAGACGTTGCACAGGTAAACAATAATATATAAACCTTCTCATGCTCTCTCGTCTTCAATGCCCCTGTGTAATCGAACCCTACAGCTTGGAAAGGTACTATGTGCTTCACACGACATTCAGGTAGAGGTGGAGCTGGTCCAGTTGCATTAAGGTTTACCCTTTAGCCTCTGGCATATTACACACTTTCTTACGACGCGTCGAGCTACTTGTCGAACTCTGGGTATCCACCATGCGAGACGTAAATTTGATATAATATGACATACCCCGTAGTGTTTTACTTCCCTATGTGCACGTATGATCAATAAATCAGTAACGTGATGTCTTGTTGGCATAAGTATAGGGCGGTTTGTGCCGTCTGGTACACCCGACCACTTCAGGCGACCCTCACACCTGATGAGGCCATTGTCTAGGTGCAACCTTAGTTGATGCACTATATTATTAGGCATTAATGTCTTATTCAAGCTTTGCAAGGATTCTAATTAATTGGAAAAGGTTTCTACTTGAACCCATTTGATCAAAGTTACTTCAGCTGCTTTAAATTCACGAGCATCAATGTTGTGACCCCTGTTGCAGAGTTGGCCCGTTACTTTAAGCTTGATATTGGATACATATCGCAATACCCAAGCTACAACTCTGACTAGTTTATTATAGTCACCGAAAATTGCCCACTCTATGATTGTACCCGGTGGCTCATTTGGTTGGGCTGTAACTGCCACTGTTTCCAGTGGCAGAAGTCCCTCACCAACAGCATGCCAAATCGTCCATTCACTTGCATGGAGCAGCCACTTTGGACCATGCCACCACAATTCGAACTTCACTAACTGGCTAGCCGTTATACCCCTAGTTATGAGATCACTAGGGTTTTCTTTTGTATTTACATAATGATAAGCAACGTCTGGCAAAAGGGCTCTAATCTCATCTACCCTATTTCTCACATAAACTGGCAGAGACTTCTTGCTATGTATCCAGTCGAGTGCGACCTGACTATCGCACCAAACGTGAACTATTTCAATATTTAATTCGCTCTCGTATGCTGCGCGTATATGTTGCACCAGACGTGCTAAGAGCAGCATGGCAGTCAATTCCATTTTAGGGATATTTACCTTTATAACCGGGGTTACCTTGGCCCGGGCTGTAACTAAATGTGCCCCAAATGAAGTAACGACATATATGGCTACCCCGTATGCCGTGGCGCTAGCATCGCAAAACGTGTGTAACGTAACGTCACTGAACGCCGCCACTTTACGAGGTATAGGTTTAGTACATAGGATGGCATACTCATTCAACAACAATGTCCCTTGGTCATTCAGGTCCTCGGGCAAACTGTCATCCCATCCTATTTTACGTCTCCAAACTTCCTGCATTAGAATCCTAGCTCTTATGGTAACGGATAATGCTATACCCAAAGGATCAAAAAATTGCGCAACTTTGCTTAACAGACTTCTTTTTGTGTGCACTCCTGTCTGCTGAGCAAAAGACCTTGTTTGAAAAGTTAGTATGTCATGTTCAGGTTGCCAGATCATCCCCAAATTTCTGGACTTTTCCTGCTTAAGAGATGCCGTACCGTCTACCTGTATCAAACTCTGAAGATCTTCACTATTAGTAACCCACTCGCGGAGAAATAGATGTGCATCCGCAAACAATCTGCGTGCTTGCCAGTATGTATATAACAAATCATCCTGACTATCGCTAGAACCCTGCAAATTGTCTATATATAATCCATGAGATAGTTTACTTGTGTCCTCATGAGTGTCAGCTAGATGTTTTCTGATTGTGGCATTTAACAAAAACTGTGAACACGTGGCCCCAAAGAGTACAACCCGAAAACGGTATATGATGACCGGACTTCCAGAGTCGCTAATGTCGCTGAACCAAAGAAAGCGGGTAACATCTCTATCTTCCTCCTTTAGCTTGACCATCAAGAATGCTTTCTCGATGTCACTGGTATAGGCGTACTTCCCCAGCCTAAACCGCAATAGATGTTGGGACAGGTCCGACACCATGGACGGACCTGTCAACAGGCAGTCATTTAGACTGGGTTGTTGACCTTGATGGGCAGAGCAGTCATACACCACCCGTATTGGTGTGGTGACGCTGTTTTTTCTTACCCCATGATGGGCCAGATAGTGAACCCTACCCTTCTTAATCGGTTCCTTGACATCGACTCTCTCAATAAAGCCCCTATCTTCATAACTCCGAAATACATCGTCATACGCCTGGCGCGTGCTCGGTTCGTTAGACAATTTACGCTGTAATGCGCGCAAGCGACCTAATGCCAAACCATAGTTGGTAGGCAGGCCTGTCTCACTGTTCTTCCAGGGTAAACAAACTTTATATTGCTTGTCTGAGGCACAGTAGCTCACAGACTCGTCAAACCTTTGTAGCGCAACTTCCGAGTCATAATCAGTCTCCATAGGATTAATGCCTATGTGATCCAATCTCCACAGTCGTTCTAGGTCGAACTCGGCAGCCATCTTAGGGTCATTAGGTTGGGAATCCTCCCTTCCCAACTCCTCTGCCGCGGTTACATTGACTCTATATATCGAGACCGTGTCGACCAGGACCTTTGACTGTGTAGTATGCACCTTTCCGCTCATGCAATATCCAAATTTAGTGGGGATTAAAATTACACCATACATCTTTTTAAATCCAGGGTATACTACATCATAATAATGATCCACACCAAGTAGAACATGCACCTCACTCTGATTTCCCATGGGATCTGACAAGTTAACCCCTTTGCTACGTTATGCGTGTTCCACCTTCTTCACTCCTACAGATACATATTCTGGTAGGGTGTCTACTACGATACAAGTCATAAAGTACCGGTTTTTACGGTAGTAATATGAAATCTCCGCTATCTCGTAGTCTTGTTTATCAGTAACCCCTGTGAAGCCCTGTAATCGAAGAGTCTCAGCCCCTACGATTCGGTGCTTCAGTCCCACTAATACGGACCTCTTTATAAAGGAACGTTGAGACCCTTGATCTAGAAGTACCCGACAAACTTTGTTACTGTCATTACCTTCCATGGGAATCTGTATTGTGGGCAATATAGTGGTGTCTTGCGTGCTACCTAGTGTCACCGTTGTAGTACCCTCTGTTTTGACGTCTTTGACTTTATCTGCTGTAGGACACAACTTATCAAAGTGATGTCCTTTGCAGTGGCGACAGGGCCTTAAGTATGTAGCAGTACATTGTCCCTGCTTACCATGTTCCTTACTTAGACAACCTACACATAGCTTCAATCTTTTCGCCTGTGCTAGTTTTGTCTCATTTGTTGGGTATTTTACACAGAAACTCCATTTATGTTTGTTGTTACATAGCTTACATAGAATCTGAGCAGGTTTCTTATATGTACCCTCTTTCTTTTCTTTAGTCCCCACTGTCATGCTTACAGTTCCCCTCATCTCCACATTCTCACTCCGTCCCGACACATACATTCTCCCTTTGGTCAACTGTAGATTGCTAATTTCCTTCCTGAACTGAGTTTTGAACTCCCCCAGATCAAATGATCTAACCTTGTCAAGTAGGAAGCTTCTGACATAAGATAATTACTATCATTTCCTGTGTGGTGAGCCCTAGGGCGTCTAGCGATCGAGTATGGCACTCCATATTTGCCCTAAAATTTGCTAACTACTCAACCTTATACTGTGGTTCTGCGAGCTTTAACAAGGCAACGACATGGGCCATCTTCAACTGCTCTTGATCCCCGTATGTGGAATTTAATAATTGTACTGCCTCAAGATAACTATCACCCACTACCGCAAAACCCTCTATCAAATGTAAGGCCTCTCCTTCCATTTGTCCCTTCAGATAGTGAAACTTGCGGACATTATCCAAAGAGGATTCATGAACTGTAGACCGAAATACGTCCCAAAAAGCTAACCACTCAGTCAATTTGCCCCCAAATGTAGGAAGATTGAGCTTTGGGAGGTGTACAGTATGTTTTGGGTCAGCCCTTCTATGGGCCTCATTCTCGCCTCCCTTCTTACTTGCGACAGCACGCTGTAATATGTACTTCGCTCTAAAGACAGGTTCATCATAGAGGGCGCGATTATCACACTCTGTAACTATCTCTTCCTCCTCTGTCATGCCTGCCACAATCACCTCACTCAGAGCCATAATACGACCGTGAGTAGCCTGGACGTTTTCTAATCTAGCCAATTCCTCTAGGTCAGTAGTAGTGATGAAAGTGTTGACGTCCACAATTAGCCTATTTAATACTCCCCGAAGTCCCGCCCTTTGATTTTTAGGGGCCTTGATCACCACCCCACTAGACGGTGTCTCTTCTTGTTTATTCATTTTGCATGTAAGCCTATAGGCTATGTATCTAAATGTTACAAAAACAACGGCAAAATAGTAGTCTAGTTAAGAGACGCCGACCAGCGGACTTCTATGTTATGGAGAAAAAATAGTACACAAAATAGCAATACCTACTAAAGGATCATATTGAACAAGAAAAAATGTTAGGTCAGGTCATATGTCACAGGAAGTCTGAAATGGAAAAGAAATTTATTGGGAAAAGATGATGGGTGGATGCAGGATTTGGGCAGGTGCAACGATGTGACCCTGCATTCCGGCTCTAACCATCGCTTGGCTAGCCTTGCCAGTTTATCATAGAGTTGTTCCTGCATCCTGTTATATGTCCCCTTGTTCATTGCCTTAAAAATCCCTTACTGGTAGCTAATTCCCGGGTCTGGGCACCAATGTGGTAAACTATCAATGGAAGTTAAATATCTATAAGCTATAATCCAAATAAAATCAATCTAAATCGAATTACTCCATATCTAAATTGAATTGGATCTGAAACAAGCTAATTTATATCCAAAGGTCTCACATAATAAATTATATATATAGGGTAAGGTTATAAGGGTTAATACTAGCCAGGAATTAACTCACCAATAGCAAGGGAGAATGTTTACCCAATATGGTGGTGGACAACGGGGAACGAGACTTCGGTCCCGAGACTCGAGTCAAGTTAAAGAAAGAATAAATGATTACATGGGAATGGACATGAATATTATGCTTATCTGTCAGTCAGTCATGGCGTCGATGAGAGCGTCGTGATGGTGTAGCTGTTTGTATTGCTGTCAGTGCATTGTGATTAGAGGCTCAAAAGCGCGATCAACTGAGGGCGGAAAATAGATGTTAACTGGTTGGTGTTCGTGAAGGCTCTGGTCTTCCTCAAAGGCACACCTTGCTGCCTTGGCAAACGCCAGGAGCCCAAATTATCGTACCGCATCTAGGTTGCTCCATACGATAAATTATATTAATATATACGATAAATTCATATATACTACATAAGACCATGGCAATATTGCTTAATAGCATATTAGGCCTTTTATAACTTAACTTATTTACAATCTTATAATATACGATCTACTCGTCCTACGTCGTGCTGCAGGAGCGACCGTGACGTCACAGACACATACGGGATCACAAAAGAGTCATAGCCTATCGTATTTACGATAATAGGATATTAAGTATAAATTGTACAAAATGTATGGTATGTACAAATTAATATAAAGGACATAAGATATAATCAAATGGTTTATTTGTGCCTTTATATGTTGGACAGGAATAAAAGAATGTTCTTGGAAAACAAATTTTATTGAATCTCAATGTGATATTCTTTAACAGATGTACCTGTATGGTCATTTTAAGCAGATCTTCTTCGAAGTAACGCACTGCCTTCTTTCCATTTTTCTATTTTATTGTAAGTAAACAATAAAGACTTAAGTTTGTTATATGGTTCTTTTTCTCTACCTATGGTATTTTGTTAGTGGTTTTGATATTGTCACGAATGTCCCCCTCCAGACTTGAGATATCAGGCATATCGTCAATGATGGAGGGGCCACTAATAAATTATTGGTTTGAGTCCCGGAGGGAAGAATGAAAACCTAATATTTAGTAGTGGCCCCGAAATCATTGACGATGTAGGGCCCTCCCTTCCATCCCCTTCCCATTCGTTTGATGTCTTGAGTTTAATCTTGATATATCATTGAAGGGAGAATGGAGACGCTTGGTTCAGAGTCTCGGCTAGAATCCACAAAAGACATCCACGAGTTGGAAAGCCTTAATATAACACATTTTTAGTTAATTTTTATTTTTTAATTTTTACAGTTTTTTCGTAGTGAGTACCCAATCATAAAGACGATTCCATAAGAAAATTAGCGTTACACTTATGATGTTAGGACTCTTTCCCCTGCGGCGGGTGTTTCAAACAAGCTGACCGCGGGTGCTTGAAAGAGGACTATTATACTAATAGGCATATCGTCAATGATTTCGGGGCCACTACTAAATTATAGGTTTGACTCCTGTAAGGGGATAAAGAAAACCTAATATTTAGTAGTGGCCCCGTAATCATTGACGAACATGCCTATTACATAAGGCACCCTCTTCAAACACTCATCCGCCATAGTTTTGAATCTACCGCGCAGAGCATCTAAAATATGAGGAGCCTTCATCATGAGCGCACGCGACCTCACTCATGGCTTCAATCATTATGATTTGGGTTCTCACTACGAAAAAACTTCGTAAAATATAAAAACAAAAACAAAATAAGAATAACTATTCAATAAGCTTTCCATAATATCGTGGATGTACTTGTGTGGATCTTTGACCAGACGCTGACTCAGGCGTCATTCTTCCTTCACTGACATATCAAGTAACCAAAATCCTTAATACATCAACGAATGGGAAGGGGATGGTCGGGAGGGCCCCAGTCGTTAATGATTACGGGGCCACTACTAAATATTAGGTTTTCTTTATCTCCTTGCAGGAGTCAAACCTATAATTTATTAGTGGCCCCTCCATCATTGACGAACATGCCTGATATCTAAGACTGGAGGGGGACATTCGTAATCATATCATAACTCTAGTAAAAGCAGATAATCAAACAACCACATAGTATTCTTACTTTGTAAAAAAGATATAATTGGGTGCATAAACTTTATACAGCCTAAATCTTCAAAAAGGGGTACAAGCAGGAGCGTGCTTCAAAGAAGCCTGCTTGAAAAAAGGGTTAACTCTGAGACTCTGTACACAGATCTGCTAGTTAAGAAGGCACCCCACTTAAAGTAAGTGGTGAAAACTAAAAACTTATAAGTTTACATGTGCACATATAAACCCCATTAAACTAGTGGATATATTCCTAAAAATATACCCAAACCTAAATGAATTCTTGTACTTTCGTAGAAGTCCTGAACTCGTGTACTTATGCAAAAGTATTTACTTCCAAAATAAAAGTCGTAGTTGCAACTACTGAGATTTCTTAAAAATCTATTGCTTCACAGCCAAAACTACTTACAACAAGAATTGTTGTAACACTAATATTGGCCTTTAGCACAATTTCCTGTAATGAATACTACAGAGAAATTTGATATCACAATACCTACAAACAGTATCACAGCTCGTATATTCCGTACACATACTCCGGCGGGGTCTAGGGTGTCCTATGTTACACTGACTGCACCCTCCCCCCCCCTTTTCTTGAAATTAAACAAAAAGTTACTAAAAAGGCCACCTAGACCCTCTGCCTTAAAGCTATACATGGCAAGGAAGGTTTGTCTAGAGCTACTAAAAGGTATCGAGTCAAAAACGTATGATTAGAAGCCCACAACTGTGTGGACTTAATATCTTCCACCGAAAGATTATTAAGGAAAACGGAAAGAGGCTGCCCCCTTGCGTAAATCGTGGGTCTTACCGACAACGCCGGGATTACTCTCTTTAAAGACCTCGACCAAGAGAGAAGCCAGTGTACGTTCCATCAAGCGTTTACCCGTACTTGCTACCCATAAAGCACCCTGGTGATTTAGAGGTGCCACTCTCAAATATTTGGTTAGAGTTTGCACTGGACAAAAAAGATGGTGCACCTTTCCCCTTTTCAACGCCGGCACCGTGAACTCTGAAAACACGTGTTCACTGTGCTCATTCTTGGCTATGAATCCTGGGGAAGGTGCAATGTGAATACACTCATTAAGCCTACCAAACCTAAGGCATTTAGGTGTGTTGCTCATCGCCGCCAGCTCAGATACTCTGTTCCCGGTAGCCAAAGCCATAAGGAATACTGCCCTTTTTATAAAAGTAATGTAAAATCTGCAGTCTTTTGGTACAGACGGGAACGAAGTAACGACAATGCTTTGTCCAGAGACCAGGTAGGCATGAGCTGACGGGGAGGTGGGCGGAATTTAAAACCTGCCCTCATAAATCACTACAGATAAATGTTTCTGCACGAACAGATAAATTAAATAATTAAGAACCAACGCCACCGAGGGCAAAGTTTGTTCTGTTCTAAGTATCCAAGACAGAAAAGCTTGCCAATGCGATTGATACTGTCGCTTTGTAGACTGGGTACTGTATATTGATTCGTGAATTTATTGGTCACGTCGCTACCATATGGTGCTAGCCACTTGGCCTCCTGAATGTCCATAATGCACAAGTCAGCGAGGTTTCTAGGTTGCCAATTGTGTCTAAGTGGAACAACCCGACCGGGAGTGACACCGGGTGCGGGCACCACGTGTTCAATTGCTGGTACCACACTGCGCCGGCCACAGGGGCGCGATTAGCGAGACTACGCCCCGCTAATCCTGTAGTTTGTTGGCTACGTGGCACATTAGAGACGCGTCTGGCGACGGAAAATAGATAAATGGAACTCCACCTGTTCCCGTCCGTCAACAGAGCGTCTGGTCTGCCCGCCGGCGTTATCGTCCGGCGGGTGAGGTACAGTGGGAGTTTGTGAGTCTTCTGAGACGCAAACAAATCCACTTGTGGATGGTAATGCTCCGCAATCGCTTGAGCGCCCATTCTACTGTTGTGCTTTGTCTCCGAGACAGAGCGTCTGCCCAGACGTTTGCTACGCCTGGGAGATAAGATGCGTGAAGATGAATGTCCAGCCTGTTGGCTAGTATAAAAATATTTTTCTGACACGTTTAGCAACTTCCGAGATCTCGTTGACCCTTGTTTCTGAATACAGTGAACCGCATTCAGATTGTCCATTCGGAAGGCCACCGACTTGCCCCGTAAAGCAGAGCCGTGCGCCTAAAGGACAGATAAGGGGACTAGTAAGTCTTTGACATTGATGTGGAAGAATTCTAAATAGGACCAAAAACCCTTGACCCTGATGCCCGAGGTTTGACTAAAAGCCCCAACCTATCGTTCCTGACGCATCCGTGTCCACCCATACCGACGGCGGAGGAGAGGTTCAAGACATGACTGAGTGCAACATTTCTCTTCGCCCAAACCGCTAGTAAGTTGTGTAATAATGTTGGGATAGGCCATAATATTCCCGCCGGTAATAGTGGGAAAAATTTGTTGCCCTCCAAGAATAAATGTTTGGCTTTCAACCGGCCCAACTTCACAGTTAGTTGAACCCAGTTGAGAGAACCGACTAGAGATTCCCAAAGTCTCCGTGTCGTAGTCAGACTGTGGAGAAGCATAAATTTTTTTTTGCGAAATCTGTTTCGAGTGTCCACACTCTGACTCGGAGTGAGAGAAGCTGTGTCCTCGACCAGCCCTATCCACTGAAATACCCGTGAGGGAACAAGGGTTTGACTTTTACTAAGTTGACCTTGAATCCTAGAGATTTGAGATGGTTTAACGCAATGTAGACATGAGTGATGCACAACTTTTCTGTCTCTGCCACCACCAGTTAGTCGTCCAGATACCACAAGATCCTGATCCCTTGTTCTAACATGGGCATCAGGGCTTGCCGGGACTTTGCTTGAATGCTTGTGCCAAATTGAAAACAGTCTTCCAAACTGCTGGTGAAATCAAAGAAGGAGTTAGAACTGGAGACAGAACTACAGTAAACCCTCGCTATCTCGGACTAATTGGGGGGAGACCCAGTCCGAGATGACCGAAAATCCGAGATGTCCGAAGTCCGACTTATGTCCGACTTAAGAGAGGAAAATGTCCGAATTGGAAGAGGGAGTCCGAGCCACCAGAGAAAACGGAGACTTCCCTATCACTAACAACTTTGATTCAAGATAAATTACAGTACCTGTACAGTATCCAGCAGACATATATTATAAATATCACTTTCCTTCTCCATTTCACTGTCCTTCTCCACCTCACTGTAGCCTTAGATCTCGGAATTTGCCCTTAGATCTCGGAATTTTCCGAGATATATGACACCTGTCCGACAGACCATGTGGGCCCTCGGAGTATTCCCCTTACATCTCGGAATTTTCCGAGATATACGGCGAACTTTCCGAGAGGCCGATGCCAGTCCGAGTAGTCCGGGTTTCCGACTTCTAGAGGTCCGAGATAGCGAGGGTTTACTGTACTTGGCTTGCAATACGGTCAGGAAGTTTCTTCACTAAGAACATCCTCAGATCCTGCCTTGCTCGAACTGCCTCTAATAAGGCCGTCCGAATATCTCCTAAAGACTTGGAAGGAAGTCTGGAGAAGCAAGCGCCGGGAAAGTTCAATGGCCTTCCTGACTTCCGCGGCTTCTATTGCCTGAGAAGAGCGTAACAGAGACTTTGTTACTTTCTGGGTAACCATATACAGGTATTGCGAAAATAGTCTAAACGCTTTTCCTCTTAACCTAAACTCGCGGTCTAGGTAAGCTGGGGAAGGCGTGCTAAAGGGATCTTTTAATTTGCACAAATTGATTATTTGGGGGGGGGGGGGCCCAGCCAAGAAGTCAAACAAAGCAGAGGGGACTCCGCCGGCACTAAAAACCGGAAGAGAGAACCAAGAATGGTGTTCTTGAGGGATTTGGTGGGAAGATTTTGACGTGAAAGTAGTTGCAAATTGTGAGCCTCTGTTTCTCATGCCACCCCAGGTCCCGTACCCAACTACCCCACCTGCAAGACTGGATTAGAGGCTGAGTTTGTGATCGGAAACATATCCAACTCCAGCGTCAAAGCAGAAAGTGCCTTGACGTCGTTAAAGCCGTCATTCTTAGTCCAGTCAGAAAATAGCATTGAAGCTGAGGCAGGGGGCAGGGCTGGTGTTGATGCATACACGAAAAAGTCATGGTTATAATAACTTGGAATGGCCTTAATATCAACATCCAAAACATTTCCTTGACTTATCCAAAGCTCTGAGTTTTCTATACTTATTGCCTTGGATTACTTGGATGTGGTACAAGGAACTTCCCCGAAATAGTAGCTTGTGCTGCCTCTGGCTGAGTTGGTAACATTGCTACCCCTGACTCATCAGGCCCGTATAAAAGAGGCATAGCTCCTTTTTTTTGACTGGCGCCTTGTCTAAAGGAGGGGGAGATATGTCTGATATGACTCGCACATTGGAAGTAGTGAGAGCTGCTGTGCCTGGCACATTGGAAATTGGATCTGACACAAGAGGAGGGTTAGGTATTTTAGCTAATGAAAGGATGTAGCCAGAGGTCGCACATTCGTCGACATCGCGGGAGCTCCCGTACCAACTGTAGGAATTTCCGCCGTAGGGCCAAAGAACCAATTAAGTGCATTCAATAGTAGTCCATCAATCTCTTCCGCCGTTACATACCTAGCCGATGACGAACTCCGTGGAGATTCGACAGTACCCTGAGAGTCGCCTAGAAGGTGACTGGATTCTTCAACCTCCATCTCTGAGACCAGAGATCGTTGTTCTTCATCCATTAAGTCTGGCTTATCATGGGAAGATCCCGCCGAAGCCGGGACCTCCACATGTTGCCATGTTAAATCTGGGATAGAAGATGGTACATCGGCATCCCGGTGGACGTCAGCCACTAGTTGAGTCACAAAGGGATGTGTTCTGTCCTGCCAGAACTGTGAGTATCGCCATACACCTTGGCTGTGGCTGTCACTCGCTTGCGAGCTTGGTATACTCTCCGAATGGGAGCCCTCGCCCTCGCCCCGTAAAGGTTTATGATAATTAAAAGCTCCCATAGCTCATTAACACATTTAAAGCAGAACTGGTGAGCAAAAAGAGGGATACCTGAGCTTAACGGCGTTGAACATACAGCAATGAGAGGTTCAAGTGCCGACATGACAGAGACTGGGGGAAAACTACCCCGCCCCCGGGAACTACCTGGTCACCTGGTGCAACGCCGGTACTCCGCCCAGGAAAGAGAAATTTCCAGGGATTAATGCCCAAAAAAATTGTACAAAACATGTGCCACAACACCGCCGGTCAACGAACCGTAGCACTGCACCACTACTTTTCGTTTTCCTTTAGTTTCATAGTAAAGATTTCAGCATATCTTTACCTATCCAAAAGATTTAAGCCGATCTTCTGAATCCTCATAAAGATGAAGTATATCTTTATTAGAAAGCTGTGATACCCTAGTGTATCAATCAATTGATTGGCAAATTATCGCGAATTGCACATTCGTTAACATAACCACCCGAAGGTACAACCGCCGGGTTTTATATATTATGTCAAACCAATTGTACCTGCCCCAGACCTCTTTGTAAAAAGGTCGCCGGGAGGGAAAGACTAAACACACAAACAGCATTGTTTCAATGGCTTATTAAAGATTTCAGCATATCTTTACCTGTCCAAGAGATTTAAGCATATCTTCTGAAACCTCATAAAGCTGAAGCATATCTTTATTAAAGATGAAGTCTTTCAAGTATCTCTTTACACTTGAAACACTAGTAAGATTCAGGCATCTTTTTATCCCATAAAAAGTCTAAGCCTATCTTAATCTCTAATCCGGCTTCTCCCAGATGCCCACATAGATCGCCGTCTTGAAGGCCGTGATACCCTATTGTATCAATCAATCATTTGGCAAATTATCGTGAATTTGCAAATCCGTTAATATAACCACCCGAAGGTACAACCGCCGGGTTTTATATGCAATGTCAAAATCAATTGTACCTGCCCCAGACCTCTTCCTAAAAAGGTCGCCGGGAGGGAAAGACCAAACAAACAGACAGCATGGTTTCAATGGCCTTGAAAAACCGAGAAAACCCTATCCAACAGGTGTCAGCATGATCACCTAGATAACTGTGTGGAGCCCCCTTCGTCGGGAATAACACAGGAAGCCTGATCCCAGGCTCGACCACAGAAAACACAGTTTCTGATGAGCCCTCAAGCTACCAAACTCGCCGGGGTAACTTACCTATTTTAGCCATCCTGACTAAAACTCGGTAAACAAAAACGGCTTTCTCGGAGCAACGAGAAAAACGCCGGAAAGGTAACCCACACCAAACAGAACGCAGTCTGATAAACATAATCAGACCCACAGTCCGAAGCTCCTGGATCAGCCAATCACAACTAATCCAGGACACACATGGCTCATGAATCCATTTTATTATAATAAACAATGAAAACACTTGCAAACGTGAAATTAACACTGAGTTGAGAGCAAAAGGTACAGTTTCGCATCACCCACAGACCCCTTGAGCGGTCGAGACATTTAACACATTTTATACAAAGGGTGTGCGCAAAAATAGGGATACCTGAACAGGAGGGCGTAATGCATAAAGCAAAAACCGGGGCAAAGGTAGTCATAACAGAGACTGGTGGGAAACTTACTCCAGGTTCTGTATAGACCCGCCGGGACCCAGCTCTGGAAAAAAAGAAAATTTCCAGGAATTAATGCTCATAAGGTTAACCCAACATGTTCGCACACAAGTGTTAAATAACCCGCCGGGTAACGAGACGCAATACTCAACGACTACAGCTCGCTACGCGGTGGGGTTCCTAAGTAAAAGATTTCAGAATATCTTAACTTGTCCAAAAGATTTATGAATACCCTCTGACATAGTATAAAGACCAGCATGGCGTTTATAACTGATTTAGTCTTTCCGGTGGTGTTTGTTTCAAGATTCAATTTTGGAAAAAAATAAATAAAAAGACGCCGGTCCCAGAATTATCTCGTAGATCAAAAACTGGGAAGCCTGACAAATATACGAGATCTAACTTCTCCCGAAGTATCTTTTTAGATCGCCGTATGTTGAAGGCGGCGATACAAAACGTATCCCTCAATTGTCTGGTTAACTAACTGAATTGTAAATTCGTTATTCCCACCCTTCCAAGGAGCACCCGCCGGGTGTGAATAATAGTTTAAAAAACGTTAACCCCAATTGTGCCCTAAATCGCCGTATGTTGAAGGAGGCGATACACAATGCATCCCTCAATTGTCTGGTCAACTAAACTGAATTTTGCAAATTCGGTCATCCCACCCTTCCAGGTTGCACCCGCCGGGTGATTTAAAGTTTAAAAGTTAACCCCAATTGTTCTTATCCCCACTTCTTTGTAAAAGATCGCCGGGGAGGAAATACAACAACAGCTTAGTTTTTTATTGGCTTTGCAAAACCGAAAAAACTACAAACAACACGTGTCCGTATGAACACTGTTAGATGGGTACAGCCATCCCGCCGGGATTCATAAGGAGCCTGATACAGGCACCACAGAGACGCAGTCCTGGGGAGCCACAGACACCCACTCGCCGGGGAAACAAGCCTGTTTTTAAACCACGCGTGGCCAAAACTCGGCAACCAGCCGGGTTTTTCATGGTGAAACCGAGAAAAACCCGCCGGAAAAAACCCACCCCGTCCAGATACCATCTGAACACAACACAGGACCGAGGCGTAGCCAAAACACAACTAACGCCGGGCCCAACATAGTCCGTGGAATTAGCCAATACACGACTAACCCAGGACACATAAATAGTCCGTGGAATTAGCCAATATACAACTAAACCAGGACACACATGACACAGTAGTACATATTTAGAAAATAAATCAATAACACTTGTACATGTGGTAAAGCTACGAGAGGCTGGCTAGGCCTAGGCAGACGGATAACAGTAACATGTCGGAATATAAACAAAAAGCACTGAATTATATCACAACAGGAACCACCGCCAACACACCACTGTAGCAAACACTTCCGGCAAAGGGAAGAACTGACTCGGGACTCAGAAAAAACTTCACTAAGTGAAGAAAAATACGCTGGGAACGTCAGCAAAAATAAGCTACCTCATCAGAAAGATAAAAGGAAGCAATAATAACGCGTAATGAAAGCCGCCTGCAACACAAAGCTAGGATATGGTATGGGAGGGAGAAGAAGAGAAGTAGTGGAGGAGGAGGTGGGGATCAGGAGGTCAGAAGTGTGGGAAGCCATGAAAAGAGTGAAGTTGGGGAAAGCACCAGGAACAGATGGAGTGTGTGGGGAAATGTTGAGGTATGGTGGTGAGATAGTGATAGAATGGGTATGGAAAATGTGCAAACTAGCATGGGAGAAGGGGAGTGCACCCGATGACTGGAAGACTGGCATAATAGTCCCCCTATATAAGGGCAAAGGGGAAAGAGGAGTGTGTGGTAACCACCGAGGAATATGTCTTCTAAGCGTAGTAGGGAAGGTATACAGTAGGGTAGTGATTGAGAGAGTGAGAGTGAGAGTGAGAACGGAGAAATGGATAGGCGACGAGCAGGGAGGTTTTAGGAAGGGAAGAGGATGTGTAGATCAGATTTTTACCCTGAATTGTGTTGTGGAGAAGTATCTGGAGAAGAAAAAAGGTGTATGTTGCCTTTATGGACTTGGAGAAGGCCTATGACAGAGTGGATAGAGAAGGTTTGTGGAAAGTACTTAGAATATACGGAGTAGAGGGCAAGTTGCTGAAAGCAGTGAAGAGCATGTATGAGGGTGCAAAGGTGGCAGTACGTGTGGAGAGTGAGCAGAGCGAGTTCTTTGACCTGAATGTTGGTTTGAAACAGGGGTGTGTGATGTCCCCGTGGTTGTTTACTGTATATATGGATGGAGTTATGAAAGAAATACTATCAAGAGCAGTGGATGTTGGTGTATCGCTGAAAAGGGAGGGAATTGAGTGGAAGCTACCTATACTGCTGTTTGCGGATGATACAGTTCTGATGAGTGATAATGAATGGGAGTTGCAGGGTCTGGTAAATGAGTTTGGAACAGTGTGCGAAAAATGGAATTTGAAGGTAAATACGGGGAAGAGCAAGGTTATGGTCTTCGAAAGGGGTGAAGTCACAGAGTGTGAGGTGAAGCTGAACGGTCAGGCTATGGAGATCGTCAACTCTTTTAAGTATCTGGGCAGTGTGTTGAGTAAAGATGGGACTATGGATGAAGAGGTGCGGGAGAGGGTACAACAGGGGAAGAGGGTTGTAGGAACGCTAAAAGCAGTAACAAGAAATAGGGTGGTCAGTATGGAAGTGAAGAAGTCCTTGCATGACAGTGTGGTAATCCCGACACTGACTTACGGAAGCGAAGCATGGACGTTGGTTGAGAGACTCAGACCAAGAGTGAGAGCAGTGGAAATGAATTACTTAAGGAGTGCGTGCGGAGTTACATGGAGGGATAGACAGACTAATGAGGAAGTAAGAAGGAGGTGTGGTGTGGAGGTAGATGTGCTGGAAATTGTGAAAAGGAACAACTTGAGATGGTTCGGCCATATGGAACGTATGGAAAGCGAGAGAATGACTAAGAGGGTGTACGAGAGCGAGGTGGAGGGACAGAGGGGGAGAGGTAGACCGAATATGAGGTGGAAGGATGGAGTGAGGAAGTACATGAACGAAGGCGGTGCTGATTGGGGGGAGAGGCGTCGACTGACTGGGGACAGAGGTGCATGGGGGCGGTTCGTTCGTGGCCACCCCTTCGGGGATTACGGCGTCAGGCAATAGATAGATAGACAGAACACAAAGCTAGCTAACTGTGAAAAAGTTCACATGTCCACAACAGGACCACGAGGGTACATCCGAAATAGATGCCCCAAACACACGACCCAAAATACACTGCACTGCGGGCAACTAGCCCAGGACACTCCTGCTACGCATATCCTAACCTTACTCAATACATCCCGGAGTAAACAAATGAGAAAAAACTCACTAGGGACGCAACAAATGCGGAACCAGCGGAGCGTGGGGAGACACGTCCGGGCAGGCTGAGCGCAGAGCAGAGAAGGAAGAATGACGCCTGAATTAGCGTCTGGTCAAAGATCCACACAAGTACATCCACGATATGATGGAAAGCTTATTGAATAGTTATTCTTATTTTCTGTTTTTTTTTTCTTTTTTTACGAAGTTTTTTCGTAGTGAGAACCCAATTCATAATGACTGATGCCATGAGTGAGGTCGTGTGCGCTCATGATGAAGGCTCCTCAAATTTGTTATGCTCTGCGCGGTAGATTCAAACTACGGCGGATGAGTGTTTGAAGAGGGTGCCTTATGTAATAGGCATGTTCGTCAATGATGGAGGGGCCACTAATAAATACACTTTTGGCGCTGGTTTGGCTAGAGCCGCTAGACTAATTAAATCGCCAAATGCGAGAGACCACTATATTATTTTTAGACTGTGCCTTATTTTGTAAAACACATAAATCTGATTTAAGCTCTTCTTCCTACACCTTCTTTCAGCAAATGATATGGATGTTTCTAAACATATGGATTAAAATGTAAAACTTGCAAACTAAACAAACCAAAACTAAGACAAAGACAATATAAAGTCAAATTAACTTATCAAAATCGCTATGTGGAAACAACGCTTACTAAAATAAAATTTATGAAATAAAAGAACACAAAAATATTAATATTAATATTCTGTCATCTATATTAATCTAGCTAACTTCAGTATAGTTAGTTACAAATTGAATACTAAATGCAATGTAGTCTCAAAGAGTCAAAGTGTTGCAAAAATAAAATTATGCCTCACAAATGGCAGAAAAACCCTTAATTAACCTCTGGGCTGCGCAGCCCCTGTAGTATACACCATGCCCCTGTGCGTAGGTATTATGACTCTTTCCTCACTAAAATAATAATTTTACCATAAATATAATTAATACTTATCCATATGCGCCTATTTTACGTTTAATATGAAGATAGAAACATGTTACAACAATAAAACAAGTGGGAATATCATTTGTATGGTCAAAATCGCGAATTGAAAGCGAGTTTCATTCATCAAGTGTGAGCCAGCCGGCAACACATCCTCCTCTCTCGAGGCCTGGAGAGAGACTGAGGCCTCTCTCTCTCTCTCTCTCTATCTCTCGCTCTTTCCCACGCATATACACATAGATGACCACACCCTGCACCCGGCTTTCTAATGTTTGGATGAAAATATACCAAAGAATAAGGGAATAACAGGGAAAACAGGTGATAATTGAATGGGGGGGGGGGAGAATGGGATGTGGAGGAGTGATATGAGGCATGGCCGAGGAAAAAAAAAAAAAAAAAAAAAGTTTCAAGTGTTTAAGGGGAGCGTCCGCCATGTATTTCAAAATGGTCCGATCGTGTTCATTCTTTTACAGGTGATAGATACCACGTCTTGGAACAACATATCCAAAAATGAATAAACTCGGATGAATAGTTTTTTCGCTACCTCGGATTTTCGCATTTTGGCCAAATTTTCAAAACCTAAAAACTAAAAAACTGTTGGTCCAATCTACATAAAAAAAATACCATTGGAAAGAGGAGAAAAAATGCAATACAATGTATAGAGGGGTTTTTGATACACCTTATAGTTTTTTATTAATATTTTTTTTTTTTTTTTTTATATATTTAAACAGTTTCAAGCCTCCTGTCAAAACCGTTATGGGTTTATCAAAACTTCCTCGGTACATTCTACTGCATTTACTCTCCTCTTTCCAATGTTTTTTTATTTATTAAAATCGGACCAAAATTATGAAAGTTTTTAGGTTTTTTGTTTGAATAATTATAGTTTTGAGAAAAAGGCGAAAAACTAAATTTATCCATTACCCAACGGTGGGGGGGGGGGGGGCTGTATTTACGGTAATTTTTATTTTACGAGTCTAAAATTTTGCCAGGAGATGCCTAGAGTGTTGCCCTCACGGGAGCAGTGAAAATCTCAATTTCGGATTTTTCAATTTGCACCTCTAATACCCCATGGCGGACGCTCCCCATAACCCATCAGGCCCGGAAGCACTCTGAGGCACCTATAAAAAACACCCCCCGAGCTACCCGGAAGGGCTCTGAGGCACTCATGAGCTTAAAGCCTGTAAGCTTGGTGTGCGAGGCGTCCGTCCGACGCATGTAAACAACAGCCGGCTGGACCGACGCCGCGCATCTCCGACCACAAGAAGGAGTGCGTCGCTTGTTCGTGTGTGCCTGTATGTTATTGTTAAGTATCGAAAAGTAGTGTAAAGTAGCTGTTTTTACCATAAAGTTATCTCCAATGAAATCATCATCAGAACTGAACCAGTTGACTTAGAGAGCTCTACTTAACGCCATTCTACAGGTACGAAACACATCTACGCTTGGGGATGCGCAGGAATGCGGAAGCAAGCAAAATAACAAAGATGCGGTAGCCTAGGCGTAGAAGTTTTTCGGCCAAAACCCCCGGATTTCGGGGAATATATATGGAATACATAGCCGGGGCTGGAGGGTTAAAAGTTGTTTTTTAGGCCTAGGATCTTGACCCTTTCGTTGCAGGTGACGTTCTGGAACGTCCTGGCAAGTTACAGCAATTTCCAGGCTTTAAAAGCCTGTAAAAACCGTAAAAATCGAGTGCCAGTGGGCGGAAGCGTGAGGGGCCCACCTCCGACCCTCAGAGCAGCGAGCGGCTCACTGAGGTTGACTGTGTCTCACGCGGGTCTCTCTCTGTGTCTCTCAACAGTGTAGCCAAGCGAGCGAGTGCTACCAAATAGCGGGTTTCCCGCGTTTCACTGGCACCACTGCGGGTGAACCAGACCACGTACAGGGCCCATTCTGGTCTCATTTTGAAGCTATTTTCGCCTAGTTTTCGGCAGAATACACTTCATTTAGTGCAGATGCTTGATTTATCATTCAGGAGTGCCTGAATATGCCATAAATAGCCCAAACATAGCCGCAGCCAATGGGTTAAGAGTCTCCCCGCAGTCGCCCAGTAAAACCTCTTAAGAGTCTCCCTGCAGCTGCCAGGTTAAGGGGGGTCACCTGCTTTTTTCTCCTTTTCTCTTTCTCTGGCTTGTATCCATTCGGCCCCATTCAGCCAACTGTTTTAAGACATTTTTCCCTATCCAAGTTTCGATATCTTCCTGGCGAGCGATAGCGAGCCAGCACTGTATGGAGAAATCCCGCTTCGCCGGAGAAATTTTTCTATAGAAAAATTTACAAATTAGCTTGCCCTCAAAACAAAAATATTTATATGCTGGCTCGCTACCGCTCACCAGGAAAACATTGACACATGGATGGGGGTAAACATCTTAAAACAGTAGGCTGAATGGGGCTGAATGGATACAAGCCAAAGAGAGAGAGAGAGAAAAAGAGAAAAAATTGAGGTGGGCTCCCTTAAGTAATTCCTCCATTACACACCTGAGAAGTTTTCCTATACTTGAAAGGTTGTCGTTTAGTAGCCGTGATTGTTCCAGTATGTTCTTGGGCTCCTCCTTGGGCATCTTCTCCATTTCACTTTCCAGGTTGTCACACTTTCTCTGTTAAAAAATATAAATAAAATAAAAATTATAATAATAAAATTATATACTGTATATACTGTATATACAGTATTATAGGTTTGACTCCTGCAAGGAGATAAAGAAAACCTAAAATTTAGTAGTGGCCCCGTAATCATTGACGATTATGCCTATTACATAAGGCCTCCTCTTCAAACGCTCATTTACCGTAGTTTGAATCTACCGCGCAGAGCATAAAAAATTTGAGGAGCCTTCATCATGAGCGCACGCAACCTCACTCATGGTTCTGTCATTATGAAATTGGGTTCTCACTACGAAAAAACTTCGTAACAAATAATAAATAAAAAGAAAATAAGAATAACTATTCATAAGCTTAACATATACTCGTGGATGTACTTGTGTGGATATTTGACCAGACGCTGACTTCAGGCGTCATACTTCCTTCTACACTGACATATCAAGTAAACCAAAATCCTTAATACATCAACGAATGGGAAGGGGATGGTCGGGAGGGCCCCAGTCGTCAATGATTACGGGGCCACTACTAAATATTAGGTTTACTTTATCTCCTTGCAGGAGTCAAACCTATAATTTATTAGTGGCCCCTCCATCATTGACGATTATGCCTGATATCTAAGACTGGAGGGGGACATTTGTAATCATATCATAACTCTAGCAAAAGCAGATAATCAAACAACCACATAGTATTCTTACTTTGTAAAAAATATATATTTTTGCACATAAACTTTATACAGCATATATATACAAAAAGGGGTACAAGCAGGAGCGTGCTTCGAAGAAGCCTGCTTGATATAAAAAGGGTTAACTCTGAGACTCTGTACACAGATCTGCTAGTTAAGAAGGCACCCCACTTAACCCTCTGTTCCCGCACTCACCCGCCTGTGGCCTAGACAACATAAGCAACATACACCTCAGACACCTGGGACCACAAGGCATACAAGCACTCACTAACATATCAAACTACAGCTATTCACACAACACAATACCAGACATTTGGAAGCATGGTATCATCATCACATTCCCCAAACCCAACAAAGACCCCACGCTACCCTCCTCGCACCGCCCCATCACACTCCTTTGCTCCCCCTCCAAAGTCATGGAACGCCTAGTATTACAACTAATTACACCTGACCTACCCCTAGCTCCAACACAACATGGCTTTAGGCCACTGCACTCCACAAACACTCTTCTCACAGACCTTACACAAAGAGCTTTCGACGGCATCAATTCGGCTAGACCACCACACAGATCACTATTAGCCACACTCGACATTAGTAAAGCCTTCGATGCCATCCCCCGCCACAACCTAACAAACAAAATCTACAACACAAACATGCACAACAACACAAAACGGTGGCTGGCCAACTTCCTAGCAGGCAGATGTGCACACGTATCTTTTGCCGGTCAGTCATCTAAAATCAGAAACTTTCCAAACGGAGTCCCACAAGGATCCGTCCTATCGCCCGCACTCTTCAATCTGTACATGCACGATATAACTACACCCAATACGCCCCAAATAAACTTAGCCTCCTATGCAGATGACATAACACTCACATGCACACACCATGACCAAAAGAGCAACAGATCTCCTTCAACCCTATCTCAACACACTACATGGCTGGTGCACTACAAACAGACTTAATCCAGCCCCAGCCAAATCCACCGCAACCCTGCTCACAAGTTGGACAGGAGAACACGAATACATCCCTCAACTCACCATAACACACACCCCTAACACATACACAACACACAAAATCCTAGGAGTAACATATGATACTCATATGACATTCAAACAGCACACCACAAACATTAAAAAGAAACTGACACCCAGACTTAACGCCCTCAGGTCACTTGCTCACACAAAATTTGGACACAACAAAGAAACTACCACCACAGTATATAAACAATACATAAGATCAGTGATGGAATACGCAAGCCCAGCCTGGGCTTCTAACCTAGCTGAAACACATCATAAGACCTTACAGACTATGCAAAACAAAGCCCTGAAGATCATTACAGGCTGCACAGCTACTGCACCCACAGATCACCTACATCAAGAAACCAAAATCCTCAAAGTCAAAGACCATCTGGACATGAGAGGCACTCAATTCCTGGCAGCAGCCTCCACGAACCAAGACCACCCACTAAACTACATGGCAACACACCCACAGACACCAAGAAATATCAAAACAACACCCAGCACACGGTATCACACAATTATTGTCCTCTCTCCCTCCCTGCCCACCCCGAACCAACTTCCAGAAGCACATCCATACTCATATCTCTCACCGATCCATCCACTCACTCACAGACAACACGCAGCTGCATGCACGACCTCCCGAAATCCATCCTTCCGAATCCTCCCTTCCTCGCGAGGACAGAGTCCACCTGGCCAGGCTGAGATGCGGACACCATCCAGCTCTCCTGAGCTATCAGAAGAGACTGGATGACTCCGTTGTCGACGCCTGCCCGGGATGTAACACAGCACCCCATACCATTAAACACATCATAGAAGACTGCATTTCACACAACCACTTACGCCAACAACACAATCTACACTCAATGAGAGCTCTGTGGGAAAGCCCGATCGTGGCCATGGCCTTTCTCAGGGACTCGGGGCTGTTCGGCCAGGCAGCTTAGGGAACAACAACAACAACAACAACCCTCTGTTCCCGGAAGGGCTCTTGAACGCCCATAAAAAAGCATACACGAGCTACCCGGAAGGGCTCTTAAACACCCATGAGGTCAAAGCCTGTGAACTTGGTGTGCGAGGCGTCGGTCCGACGCATGTAAACAACAGCCGGCTGGACCGACGCCCCGCATCTCCGGCCACAAGAAGGAGAGCGTAGCTTGTTCGTGTGTGCCTGTATGTTGTTGTTAAATATCGAAAAGTAGTGTAAAGTGGCTGTTTTGGCCATAAAGTTATCTCCAATGAAATCATCATCACAACTCAACCAGTTGACTTAGAGAGCTCTACTTAACGCCATTCTACAGGTAAATAACACAGCTACGCTTGGGGATGCGTGGGAATGCGGGAAGTAGTCAGAATAACAAATATACGGTAGCCTAGCCTAGACGTTTTTCGGCCAAAACACCCGGGTTTCGGGGAATATTTATGTAATGCGTAGCTGGGGCTTGAGGGTTAAAGTAAGTGGTGAAAAATAAAAACTTATAAGTCTACATCTGCACATATAAACCCCATTAAACTAGTGGATATATTCCTAAAAATATACCCAAACATAAAATGAACTCTCGTACTTTCGCAGAAGTACTGAACTCTTGTACTTATGCAGAAGTACTTACATAAAAAATAAAATTCGCAGTCGCAACTACTGAGATTTCTTAAAATTATATTGCTTCACAGCCAAAACTACTTACAAGAATTGTTGTTGTACTACTATTGTACTTTAGCACAATTTCCTGTAATGAATACTACAGAGAAATTTTATATCACAACACCTACATACAGTATCACAGCTCGTATGCTCCGTACACATACTCCGGCGGGGTCTAGGGTGTCCTATGTAACACTGACTGCACTCCCCCCCCCCCTCTTTTCTTAATCTAAACAATAAGTGACTTAGAGGCCACCTAGACCCTCTGCCGTAAAGCTATACATGGCATGGAAGGTCTGTCTAGAGCTACTGAAAGGTATCGAGTCAAAAACGTATGATTAGAGGACCATAGGTGCGTGGACGCTATGTCCTCAACGGAAAAATTCTTAAGGAAACGCAAAGAGGCCGCCCATTTGCGTAAATTGTGGGCTCTTCCCACGACGCCGGGATTACTCTCTTGAATGACTTCGACTAGGAGAGAAGCTATTTTACGTTTCATTACGCGTTTGCCCGTACTTGATACCCATAAAGCACCCTGTTGATTCAGAGGTGCTACTCTCAAATATTTGCTTAGCGCTTGCACTGGACATAAATTATGGTGCACTTTTCCCCTTTTCAACGCCGGCACCGTGAACTCTGAACACGTGTTCACTGTGTTCATTTTTGGCGATGAACCCTGGGGAAGGTGCAATGTGAATACACTCATTGAGCCTACCAAACCTTATGCAATTAGGTGTGTTGCTCATCGCCGCCAGCTCAGATACCCTGTTCCCGGTAGCCAAAGCCATAAGGAATACTGCCCTTTTTAAAAGTAAATCAAAATCTGCAGTATTTTGGTACAGACGGGAATGAAGTAAAGACAACGCTTTGTCCAGAGACCAGGTAGGCATGAGCTGACGGGGAGGTGGGCGGAGTTTAAAACATGCTCTCATGAAACCTGTTTCCTCTGCTAGTGGTATGGTTAGACATGTAAGGTCAAAGAATGGCATCCTAATCGCTGTTAAGTGATTTTTTAACGTTACTACAGATAGACGTTTCTGCTCGAACAGATAGTTTAAATAATTAAAAACCAAAGCCACCGAAGGTACGGTTTGTTCTGTTCTAAGTATCCAAGAAGTAAAGGACTGCCAGTGCGATTGATACTGTCTCTTTGTAGATTGGGTATATTGATTCATGAACTTATCGGTCACGTTTCTACCATACGGTGTTAGCCACTTGGCCTCCTGAATGTCCATAATGCAAAAGTCAGCGAGGTCTCTAGGTTGCCAATCGTGTCTAAGTGGAAATACCCGACCGGAAGCGACACCGGGTTCGGGCACGACGTTTTCAATTGCTGGTACCACAACTGCGCCGGCCACAGGGGCGCGATTAACGAGACTACGCCCCGATAATCCTGTAGTTTGTTCACTACGTGGCACATTAGAGAAGCGTCTGGTGGCGGAAACAGATAAACGGAACTCCACATGTTCCAGTCCGTCACCAGTGCGTCGGGTCCTCCCGCCAGTGTTATTGTCCGGCGGGTGAGGTACAGCGGGAGTTTGTGAGTCTCCTCGGACGCAAACAGATCCACTTGTGGACGGTAAGGCTCCACAATCATTTGGTCGAAAATGGTTTGCTTGAGCGCCCATTCTACTGTTGTGCTCTGTCTCCAAGACAGAAACGTCTGCCCAGACGTTTGCTACGCCTGGGAGATAAGATGTGTGAAGATGAATGTTCAGCTTGTCGGCTAGAACAAAAATCTTTTCTGACACGTTTAGCAACTTCCGAGACCTCGTTGACCCTTGTTTCTGAATGCAGTGAACCGCATTCAGATTGTCCATCCTGAAGGCCACCGATTTGTCCCGTAAAGTAGAGCCGTGAGCCTGAAGGAAATACAAGGGGACTAGTAACTCTTTGACATTGATGTGGGAGGTTTCTGAATGGGACCAAAGCCCTTGACCCTGATGCCCGTGGTTTGACTGAAAGCCCCAACCTATCGTTCCTGACGCATCCGTGTCTACCCATACCGTCGGCGGAGGAGAGAGGTCCATGACATGACCGAGTGCAATGTTTCCCTCTTCGCCCAGACCGCTAGTAAGCTGTGTATTAATTTTGGGATGGGCCATAATGATTCCGCCGGCAATAGTGGAAAAAATTTGTTGCCCTCCAATATTAAACGTTTGACTTTCAACCGGCCCAACTTTACAGTTAGTTGAATCCAGTTGAGAGAGCCGACCAGAGATTCCCAGACTCTCCGTGTCGTAGTCAGACTGTGAAGAAACATAAACAGTTTCTTGCGGAACCTGTTCCGATTGTCCACACTCTGACTCAGAGTGAGAGCAGCTGTGTCCCAAACCAGCCCTATCCACTGGACCACTCGTGAGAGAACAAGGTTTGACTTTACCGGGTTTACCCTGAATGCTAGAGATTTTACATGATTTAATGTTATGTTGACATGATTGATGCATAACTGTTCCGTCTCTGCCACCACCAGCCAGTCGTCTAGATACCACAAAATCCTGATCCCTTGTTCTAACATGGGCATCAGGGCTTGCCGGACTAATTTCGTGAATAAGCGAGGTGCTAGGTTCAATCCAAACGGCATCCTCTGAAAGACATAAGTCTGATGCATTATTCGTAAGGCCAGAAATCGTTGAAACCTTTTGTTGACCGGGACGTGCCAATACGCGTCTGTCAGGTCTAAAGAACACATCCACCCTCCCGGCGGAAGTGTTAGACTGATTTGATTCACTGTCAGCATCCGGAAGGAAACGTTGTGAATGTGGAGATTCAGATAAGACAGGTCTACGACTGGCCTCATCTGAACACTGTCCCTTTTGGGCACTAGAAAAAGTTTGGACGTAAATACTGGGTAATTTTGAGGGACTGGGATGATGACATTCTTGGCGATCATCTCTTGGATCAGTGACTCCACCTCTAATGAAACAAAATTTGCCTTTGTCGGCTGACGTAAGCGAGGTCGCCGGAGCCACTGCCTGGTGATGCCTTTGCGTGCCACCATCCTCGCCCACGTGTTTAATGGCCATGCGCGATGACACGCCCGGAATGACCCAGTTAGCAGACAAGGGTTCGCCGGCTGGACTACCCTCTGATACACCCGCCGTAAGACTGGCCCTGGGAGTGAGAGAGAACCTAGTTTTTTGGTGGTGGTGGTGGTGTATGCTTAGATGACTGGCCGGGTTTGGCAGGAGACGGGCCCTGGCCCGGTCGTTGATACTTTTGTCCTTTATGATTACCTGAAAACTTGCCTTGCTTGTATCTGTACTGAGCCTGACCTTGGGTGGAAGAGGACTTAGGCAGATGAAAGGGCTTTGCCCCACCAGGCTGAGCTTTTGCGACTGGTTTGGGCTTGGTAAAATTGAAAGCAGGTTTCTTAGATGGGGCGGGACTGTGCTTAAAGGCCTGAGCCATGTTGAACACTGTTCTCCACACATCCGGGGACATTAAAGAGGCAGTTAGAACCGGGGACATTACTACTTGCTTTGCAATCCTATCCGGGAGCTTCTTCACCAGCAACATCCGTAGATCTTGTCTTGCCCGCACCGCCTCTAGCAAGGCTGTACGGATATCTCCCAGTGACTGTATAGAAGTCTGGAGTAGCAAGCGTCTAGACAGTTCGATTGCCTTTCGGACTTCCGCGTCCGCGATTGCCTGAGCAGATCTTAGCATTGACTTCGCTACCTGTTGTGTGACAATATACTGGGAAAACAGTCTATAACAGTCCCACGTAGCCTAAACTCCCGGTCTAGGTGAGCTGTGGAAGGTGTAGAAAAGGGATCTTTAAGCTCGCATAGATTAATTTTAGGGGCAGCTAAGAATGCAAATAAAGCAGAGGGAACTCCGCCGGCAGAGAATACCGGCATAGAGAACCAAGAATGGCTTTCTTGTGGAATTTGGTGCGAAGATTTAGAGGTAAAAGTTGTTGCAAAGTTCTGAGCCTCCACCTCCCATTCCACCCAAGGTCCCGGACCCAACTGCCCCACCTTCAAAACTGGATTTGCGGCTGTGTCTGTGAACGTCTTTAAATCTAACTCTGGTGTTAGAGCTGACAGTGCTTTTATATCATTGAAACCGTCATGCTTGGTCCAGTCCGAAAACAGTTTTGAAGCTGACGCAGGGGGTAGGGCAGGTGTAGAAGCATACACAAAATAATCATGGTGATAATAGTTAGGAATGGCCTTAATATTAACATCAAGTATATTTCCCATAATATCTAAAGCACGTAACTTCCTAGATTTATTACCCTGGATTACCCACTCACGTGGTACCGGAAGCTCCCCTGACATAGTGGATTGTGCTACCTCTGGCTTTGCTGGGAATATTGTTACCCATGACTCATCCGGCCCGTATAAGAGGGGCATAGCTTCCTTCCTGATTGGGGCCTTATCTAAAGGGGGAGGATTTACATCTGCTACTACTCTCACATTGGAAGTAGTCAGTGCCGCCGAAGGTGGCCTAGTTGTTGTTGTTGTTGTTGTTCCCTAAGCTGCCTGGCCGAACAGCCCCGAGTCCCTGAGAAAGGCCATGGCCACGATCGGGCTTTCCCACAGAGCTCTCATTGAGTGTAGATTGTGTTGTTGGCGTAAGTGGTTGTGTGAAATGCATCTTCTATGATGTGTTTAATGGTATGGGGTGCTGTGTTACATCCCGGGCAGGCGTCGACAACGGAGTCATCCAGTCTCTTCTGATAGCTCAGGAGCTGGAGCTGGTGTCGCATCTCAGCCTGGCAGGTGGACTCTCCGAGGAAGGGAGGATTCGAAGGATGGATTTCGGGAGGTCGTGCATGCAGCTGCGTTGTCTGTGAGTGAGTGGATGGATCGGTGAGAGATATGAGTATGGATGTGCTTTTGGAAGTTGGTCGGGTGGGCAGGGAGGGAGAGAGGACAATAATTGTGTGTGATACCGTGTGCTGGGTGTTGTTTTGATATTTCTTGGTGTCTGTGGGTGTGTTGCCATGTAGTTTAGTGGATGGTCTTGGTTCGTGGAGGCTGCTGCCAGGAATTGAGTGCCTCTCATGTCCAGATGGTCTTTGACTTTGAGAATTTTGGTTTCTTGATGTAGGTGATCTGTGGGTGAAGTAGCTGTGGCAGCCTGTAATGATCTTCAGGGCTTTGTTTTGAATAGTCTGTAAGGTCTTATGATGTGTTTCAGCTAGGTTAGAAGCCCAGGCTGGGCTTGCGTATTCCATCACTGATCTTATGTATTGTTTATATACTGTGGTGGTAGTTTCTTTGTTGTGTCCAAATTTTGTGTGAGCAAGTGACCTGAGGGCGTTAAGTCTGGGTGTCAGTTTCTTTTTAATGTTTGTGGTGTGCTGTTTGAATTATGAGTATCATATGTTACTCCTAGGATTTGTGTGTGTATGTGTTAGGGGTGTGTTGTTTATGGTGAGTTGAGGATGTATTCGTGTTCTCCTGTCCAACTTGTGAGCAGGGTTGCGGTGGATTTGGCTGGGGCTAGATTAAGTCTGTTTGTAGTGCACCAACCATGTAGTGTGATGAGATAGGGTTGAAGGAGATCTGTTGCTCTTTTTGGGTCATGGTGTGTGCATGTGAGTGTTATGTCATCTGCATAGGAGGCTAAGTTTATTTGGGGCGTATTGGGTGTAGTTACAGTATATCGTGCATGTACAGATTGAAGAGTGCGGGCGATAGGACGGATCCTTGTGGGACTCCGTTTGGAAAGTTTCTGATTTTAGATGACTGACCGGCAAAAGATACGTGTGCACATCTGCCTGCTAGGAAGTTGGCCAGCACCTTTTTGTGTTGTTGTGCATGTTTGTGTTGTAGATTTTGTTTGTTAGGTTGTGGCGGGGGATGGCATCGAAGGCTTTACTAATGTCGAGTGTGGCTAATAGTGATCTGTGTGGTGGTCTAGCCGAGTTTGCCGTCGAAAGCTCTTTGTGTAAGGTCTGTGAGAAGAGTGTTTGTGGAGTGCAGTGGCCTAAAGCCATGTTTGGAGCTAGGGGGTCAGGTGTAATTAGTTGTAATACTAGGCGTTCCATGACTTTGGAGGGAGAGCAAAGGAGTGATGGGGCGGTGCGAGGAGGGTAGCGTGGGGTCTTTGTTGGCTTTGGGGAATGTGATGATGATACCATGCTTCCAAATGTCTGGTATTGTGTTGTGTGAATAGCTGTAGTTTGATATGTTAGTGAGTGCTTGTATGCCTTGTGGTCCCAGGTGTCTGAGGTGTATGTTGCTTATGTTGTCTAGGCCACAGGCGGGTGAGTGCTTGAGATTGTTGATGATATGCTTTGTCTGGTGATTGGTGAAGGGTGTATAGTCAGGGTCTGTGGGGAATTGTCTCTTACGTCGGATGACACGTCGGTCTGTGAGGTTTTAGGTGGCTGACATGTGAAAAGTGATTGATGAGAGTGTTTGCTTGTTGTTTACATGAAGGAGTAGAGTCTGTTGTTGTGATTGCAGCATGTGATTGTGTTGTGTTGCTGTTGGAAAGTGTGATGCTGTTTAGTGTTTTGTAGAGTTTTTTGGGTCTGTTTGTGATCAAGTGTTTGTAGGAAGTTATTCCAATTTAGTTTTTGTTGTTCTTGTATTTTGTTGTTAGTTTGGGTGTTGAGTGCTTGAATTGTTGTGTGATGTCTGTGTGTGGGGTGCTGGGGAGTGTTTCAGTATGTCGCGTTGTCTGATGAGGTTTTGAATTTCTGGTGTGAAGTTGGGGTGTTCTTTTCTGTTACCTCTTGGAATGTGTTTCTTGTCAGCGTTTTGGATCGTTTTATTGAGTATGTGTACAGCATTGTTGATGTGATGGGTGTACTGTTTAGAGTTGTGAAGTGTTGTTCTATCTCATTTGTGAATGCTTCCCAGTTAGCTCTTTATAATTGGTGTATGTGTGTTTGTGGCTAGCTGGGGTGAGTCTGGTTTTGGTGGTGATAATGTTCGGGAGGTGGTCAGAGCCTAAGGTTCTGACCACCCTCCAGGATGTTGTGGGGGGCGAGTTCTGGGGAGCAAAAGGTGATGTCAGGAGATGATGGGTTATAGAGGGCTTGGTGAGGAATATGGGTATGTTGATGGATGTCGTTAAGGATGATGAGGTATCGTTTGGTTTTGTAGTACCAGCCCTCTGTCTGTGTCGGGGTTGTCGACAAACCAGGCCGACGTCTTGGCGTTGAAGTCACCACCCAGGATGATGTGTGGGGTGTTTGTGATGTGTTGTAAGTGTGGTCTGTATTCATTTGGTACTGGATGTTTGGGGAGGGATGTATGTTTATGATGGTTGTTGGAGTTGTTGCCAGTGCGTATTTAGATTGATTGTATTTCTGTTGTGTTATCATTTGGGGGGAGGAGGGATTTGGTTTGTACACTGGTTACTATGTATGATATTTCTTTGTGTACCAGGGTGATGAGTCCACCGCCCCGCCGACAGCCCGGTCTTGTCTGATGGTGGTGAAATTATGAAATGTGGGTGTTTTTTGTGTTGTGCGGAGTTTTGTTTCTTGTAAGATGGCAATGTGTATGTTGTGTTGTTTGATGAAGTGTGAGAGTTCGTGTTTCTTTGTGTTGATGCCATCTATGTTCAGTTGAAGAATGTTAATGTTATGTGCACGATGTATGTTGGGTGCTGCTGCACGAGGATGGGGTGGGGGTGGGGGTGAGGGAGGGGCTCAGTAACAATAGTAGGTGATACAAGGGGAGGGTGCGGAATTTGTGCCAAAGCAATGGATGTAGCCAGAGGTCGGACATTCGATGCTGTCGTGGAAGCTCCCAAACCAACTGTAGGAGTCTCCGGCTGCTGGCCAAAAAACTTAGTTAGTGCATTCGCTAGTAACCCATTAATTTCATCAGCTGTGACAAATTTAGCAGAGGATGAACTATGTGGCGAATCATTCCTACTCTGAGAGTCGTCTATCAATGAACCTGACTCTTGAATCTCCATCTCAGAAATTATAGAACCCTCATCCCTTTCCCCCGGCCTCTCAGGAGAGGATTCCGCCGAAGCCGGGACCCCCTCATCTATCTATCTATCTATTGCCTGACGCCGTGATCCCCGAAGGGGTGGCCACGAACGAACCGCCCCCATGCACCTCTGTCCCCAGTCAGTCGACGCCCCTCCCCCCAACCAGCACCGCCTTCGTTCATGTAGTTCCTCACTCCATCCTTCCACCTCATATTCGGTCTACCTCTCCCCCTCTGTCCCTCCACCTCGCTCTCGTACACCCTCTTAGTCATTCTCTCGCTTTCCATACGTTCCATATGGCCGAACCATCTCAAGTTGTTCCTTTTCACACTTTCCAGCACATCTACCTCCACACCACACCTCCTTCTTACTTCCTCATTAGTCTGTCTATCCCTCCATGTAACTCCGCACGCACTCCTTAAGTAATTCATTTCCACTGCTCTCACTCTTGGTCTGAGTCTCTCAACCAACGTCCATGCTTCGCTTCCGTAAGTCAGTGTCGAGATTACCACACTGTCATGCAAGGACTTCTTCACTTCCATACTGACCACCCTATTTCTTGTTACTGCTTTTAGCGTTCCTACAACCCTCTTCCCCTGTTGTACCCTCTCCCGCACCTCTTCATCCATAGTCCCATCTTTACTCAACACACTGCCCAGATACTTAAAAGAGTTGACGATCTCCATAGCCTGACCGTTCAGCTTCACCTCACACTCTGTGACTTCACCCCTTTCGAAGACCATAACCTTGCTCTTCCCCGTATTTACCTTCAAATTCCGTTTTTCGCACACTGTTCCAAACTCATTTACCAGACCCTGCAACTCCCATTCATTATCACTCATCAGAACTGTATCATCCGCAAACAGCAGTATAGGTAGCTTCCACTCAATTCCCTCCCTTTTCAGCGATACACCAACATTCACTGCTCTTGATAGTATTTCTTTCATGACTCCATCCATATATACAGTAAACAACCACGGGGACATCACACACCCCTGTTTCAAACCAACATTCAGGTCAAAGAACTCGCTCTGCTCACTCTCCACACGTACTGCCGCCTTTGCACCCTCATACATGATCTTCACTGCTTTCAGCAACTTGCCCTCTACTCCGTATATTCTAAGTACTTTCCACAAACCTTCTCTATCCACTCTGTCATAGGCCTTCTCCAAGTCCATAAAGGCAACATACACCTTTTGTTTCTTCTCCAGATACTTCTCCACAACACAATTCAGGGTAAAAATCTGATCTACACATCCTCTTCCCTTCCTAAAACCTCCCTGCTCGTCGCCTATCCATTTCTCCGTTCTCACTCTCACTCTCTCAATCACTACCCTACTGTATACCTTCCCTACTACGCTTAGAAGACATATTCCTCGGTGGTTACCACACACTCCTCTTTCCCCTTTGCCCTTATATAGGGGGACTATTATGCCAGTCTTCCAGTCATCGGGTGCACTCCCCTTCTCCCATGCTAGTTTGCACATTTTCCATACCCATTCTATCACTATCTCACCACCATACCTCAACATTTCCCCACACACTCCATCTGTTCCTGGTGCTTTCCCCAACTTCACTCTTTTCATGGCTTCCCACACTTCTGACCTCCTGATCCCCACCTCCTCCTCCACTACTTCTCTTCTTCTCCCTCCCATACCATATCCAGCTATGTTTGCTGGCTCTTCATTCCTTTCATTTAGCAACTCACTGAAGTATTCCCTCCATCTTTCGACTCTCTCTTGCTTCTCGGCTAGCATTCTCCCATTCTTATCTTTCACACCCTTACTGTTTCCCTTGCTACCTTCCCTAACTTTCTTGACTTCTTTCCAGAACAGTTTCTTACTCTCCCTCCATTTTACACTCAGATTCCTTCCAAATTCCTCATCTACTCTTCTCTTACTTTCCTTCACTACTCTCTTCACCACCCTCTTACTCTCCACGTACCTCGCTCGTTTCTGTCTCTCGGAATCTTCATTCCCTCTACTACCCAACCACACTCTATATGCTTTCTTCTTTTACTTCCACAGCTATTCTTACCTCTTCTGTCCACCATGCTGTACCTTTCACTCCCCTCCCTCTTCTCCTCACTCCACACACCTCCTCACATGCTGCACAGATCTCATCCTTAAACACCTTGCTCATCTCCTCCACTTCCTCCATAACTTCCAGGTCGAACCCACCTAGTCGTCTTTCCACTGCTCTCCTGTACTCCTCCCTGACTTCCTCCTCCTGCAACCTCTCCACCCTCCTCACCATTCCACCCTCCTCTCGCCTCCCTCCCGCTCTCCTCACCCACTTCTTTTGTATCCTAACCTTAGCTACCACTACATAATGATCAGACAGACCCCCTCCAATACCCCTATACACCCTAGCATCCATCACAGATTTCTTCATTCGTTCATCCACACATACATAATCAATCAATGACTTTCGTTCCACCACTGTCTTATCTTTCATCGTCAACATCCGTTTCCACGTGTACCTGTGGATCATTCTGTGTCGGAAGAAGGTGTTGGCTATCCACAGCCTCCTTCCCACACATACGTCCACAAGTGCACTACCATTCCCATTCACCTCTGATGGTACCCCCCACCCTCCCACCACTCCCTCAACTTTCCTATCACCCACCTTACCATTCATATCCCCAATCAGAAATATTCTTTCGTTCTTGTCAAACTTCTCCAGGCACGCCTCCACATTCATCCAGAACTCCTCTTTCTTTCTTTCAAGTATATCCTCTGTCGGGGCATACCCCCTCATGCTGCCATGTTAAATCCGGGATGGACGATGAGATCTCAGCGTCCCGGTGGACGTCTGCCACTACCTTTGGTGCATGAGAATGATGTGAGCCATCACGCCATGGCTGGGAGTACCTCCAAACTCCCCGGTCTTGGCCGGAACTCACTTGTGAGCTAGGTACCACACCAATTACTGAGCCCTCACTCGAGCCCTCTAGAGGGTTATAACTGCTGGTAGAACTCTCTAAAGCTGGTACATGTGAACTGGGAATAATATTAGGTGACAACTTGTCCGCCAGTATATCCCCCACCACAGTCTCTGACTCCACTCCCGACCTGTCAGATTGGACATGAGACATGTCGGGAGTAGAGGCAGAAAGCGAGGTACGAGGCTCCGGCGAACGCCGGGAGGTCTTTCGTACATGAGTATCCTTTTTTGAAGACTTGTGACTTCGCCTTGACTTTGATTTTACACTAGGACTGTCCTTGGTCTTCTCCTCCTTGCTCTTCTTCCTCGAAGGTGAAGTAGAGTGACTATGTGTCTGCTGTCGGAGGGGAGACCGTGACCTGGACCTCGATTTGACTTGGAAGTTGTCGCCGGGGGTGTCGGCTCTCGAGGTCTCTTAGATGTGCCGGGGGAGGGAATAAGCACTGTACCCTGCCCAGTCTCAGCCGACTTACGCACATTTACTTTACTTCTAGAAGGGGGACGTTTAAGTGGGGGATACTGAGCAATCAATCTTTCCCGGGGGATACTGAGCAATCAATCTTTCCCACAGAACTACGTTATCGCACTGAAGAGCTTTATGAGCCACTGAAGTAGCATAAGTAGATAGGAGTTGTTTGACCTCGCACAATGCAACTGCCGCGGCCAAATTATCTTGCTGTAAGACTTTGATACTTAACTGACTACAAAAAGTACAATTCTTAGTCACCCACAGACCCCTTGACCGGTCCAAGCATTTGACGCATCTGATGCATAGAGTATGCGCAAAAATAGGGATCCCTGAACAGGAGGGTGTTAAGCACAGAGCAAAAACAGGGTCTAGTGGCACCATGACAGAGACTGGGAAGAGCTAACCCACCCCCAGGCTCCTTCTGGTCCTCTGTTGACCCGCCGGAACTCCGCCCTGGAAAAAGAAAATTTCCAGGAATTAATGCTCATAAGGTTACCCCAAAATGTTCTAACACAAGTGTTAATGAACCGCCGGGCAACGAGACGTAATACACCACTATTACCTCTCGCTTCCCTGTAGGTTCATATGTAAAGATTTTAGAATATCTTTACTTATCCAAAAGATTTAAGAATATCCTCAGACATGATATAAAGACGAGCATATCTTTATAAATGACGCAGTCTTCCCAGTGGTTTTTGTTCACCGGAAACCCATATTAAGACGCCGGCCTCCTTATTATATCGCAGTTAAAAGGGTAAGACTATCTTAATTTCCTTTGATCTGACTTCTCTCGAAGCTTTCATAGATCGCCATATTTCGAAGGCCTCGATACCCAATTGTATCCCTCAATTGTCTGGCCAACCATACCGAATTGCAAATCCGTTAATCCCACCCTCCCAAGGTTCAACCGCCGGGTGTGAAATTAATTTAATGTTAACACCGGGTGTGAAATTAATTTAATGTTAACCCCAATTGTTCCTATCCCCACGACTTTGCAAAAGATCGCCGGGGTGGAAAGACCAATCAAACACAACAGCCTAGTTTTTTAATGGCTTTGCAAAAACCGGGAAAAACTAAACCAACCGGTGTCCGCATGAACACCTAGTTAAATGGGTATAGCCATCCCGCCGGGAAACACACAGTAAGCCTGAACACAGGCTCCACTACAGAGACGCAGTTCCTGAAGAGCCCTCAAGCCACCACTCGCCGGGGGAAACTAGCCTATTTTAACCACGCGTGATTTAAAATTCGGCAACCAGCCGGATTTTCTCGGTGCAATCGAGAAAACCCGCCGGAAAAGGCAACCCACACAAACCAGACGCAGTCTGATATACACAAATAGTCCCTGGATTAAGCCAAAACACAACTAATCCAGGACACACATGACACAGTATTACATATTTATACAATAAATCAATAACACTTGTACTGTACATGTAAAAAAGCTACGAGTGGCTGGCTAGGCCTAAGTAGACGGAAAAATCACTTAATCATGTCGTAATAAAAACAAAAAGCACTGTATCATATCACAACAGGAACAGCCGCCATCATAACATCGTAGAAAAAATCCCGGGAGAGGGATGCACTGACTCGGGACCTAGAAAAAACTTCACTAAGTGAAGAAAAAAACGCTAGGAACGTCAGTATACAAACAAATAAGGCAACTTCATCCGAAAGATAAGAAGAAGCCTGATAACGCGTAGTTAAAGCCAACTAAATAACTAGGCTAGCTAGCCGCGAAAAATGTTTCACGCGTCCACCACGGGACCACGAGGGTACACCCGAAATAGGTGTCCCAAACACACGACCCAAATACACTGAACTGCGGGAAACCCGCCCATGACACTCCTGCTACGCATATCTTAACCTTACTCGATACATCCCAGAGTAAACAAATGAGAAAAAACTCACTAGGGACGCAGCAAATGCGGAACCAGCGGAGCGTGGGGAGACACGTCAGGGCAGGTTGAGCGCAGAGCAAAGAAGGAAGTATGACGCCTGAAGTCAGCGTCTGGTCAAATACCCACACAAGTACTGTACATCCACGAGTATATAGAAAGCTTATGAATAGTTATTCTTATTTTCTTTTTATTTATTATTTGTTACGAAGTTTTTTCGTAGTGAGAACCCAATTTCATAATGACAGAACCATGAGTGAGGTTGCGTGCGCTCATGATGAAGGCTCCTCAAATTTGTTATGCTCTGCGCGGTAGATTCAAACTACGGTAAATGAGCGTTTGAAGAGGCCTTATGTAATAGGCATAATCGTCAATGATGGAGGGGCCACTAATAAATATATATATATATACAGTATATATATATATATATTGTATTATATTATATATATACAGTATATATTCATACCCTCCGATAGTGCAGTTGGAATGATTGTACAGTACATGCTAAGATTGGTATGCAGGATTCGAAACTGTATAATAAATTGTAGGCTTGTGCAGCATTCTTTAACTGTCTTCGTGGTGCAATGCATAAGTGTGTTGATTTTCGGTGTGAGCGTCCTGGGTTCGAATCCCCGGACTGCCACATGTGTTTGTTAATTTCATTAATCGAGTTTAGGAGTAATATTAAAGTTGGTTAGTGGAGAGAACATAATAATTAATTCTGGTTCAGTAGTAGTTTATCGAGAGGCCTTCCCTAGGGTTAAGCGCCCCATTAATTACTATTTCTATTCACATTTGTAGAATGTGATACTACCTATTTGTAGGTAGTAGGGGTAGGCAGCCCCGCCCAGGGAAGTACTACCGCCAAGGTTTCGGGAGACTCAGGGAATAGCCTGAATTCCATTTTCTCTCCCAGGCCTTGGTAGCTGGATACATATCTTTCTGCCTCACACATCAGGGGTATCAGGAAAACCCTCTTTATATAACATACACATCCAACTTCACGACATTGCCCTACATCGCTATCCTCTATCCATAAAATACTACTCTTCCCACTACATACCATACATGTAACACCATACACTTACCTTAAATATGGCAGTACAATTGTTAAGAGCAAACCTGGTGGTCCCTCGGATATCCACCCCCGGCAGGGTTGGGTTATTGACACAGGGCCCTCCCGGTCGTCATCATGCGACTGTGTCAAGAGCATTGCAACGTCCCAAAGCTGCTTGTCAGTACAGCTATTTCTTTAGTAATATAAGGGGACTTCACTCTAACATCAATTCTGTACACCAATTTCTTCAAGCAGAATCCCCTACTCTCCTTTTTTTGACAGAGACTCAGGTAACATCCACATCTGACACATCTAGATTTAATTTTCCAGGTTATCAACTGCTCCAAAATTTCAGACCTAAAGGTGGTGTATGTTGCTTCGCAAAATCCGAAATTGCCCTGGAGGAGGTTACTAGTTTCAATTGTCCCTATTTTGATTATTCTATATACAAATTAATTTCTGCTGGTAAATTTAAATACATATGTTGCATCTACCGTTCCCCAAATACTCCTCCAGAGCAAAGTCTTTTTGATTCTCTGTCCTCACAACTCAGTGTCCTCAACTTAAATGCTTCTTCTGAAATCACTGTGTTGGGTGATTTTAATGTCCATAATGTTGAATGGCTCACTCATTCAGCCAGGACTGATGATGCTGGTCTTGAATGTGAGCTATTTGCAGACTCATTTAATCTCATTCAACTAGTCAACCAACCCACCCGTGTACCAGATAATCCTAATCATAATTCCCACCTACTGGACTTATTTTTAACAACCAATTCAGAAAATTATGATGTTACAGTGAGGTCCCCACTTGGATCTTCTGATCACTGTCTGATACAGGCCACCTGTCTATCACCTACCACACCTTCCCACTCTGAACCTGTTTTGGTGACTAAATGGCATTACGATAGGGCAGACTGGGAGGGTCTTCAAGGTTTCTTTATTGATATTCCCTGGACCTCTTTCTTTTCTAATGATGCACACTCCACCTTGAGCCACATACAAGATTTTGTAAAAATTGGAATGGAAACTTTTATTCCTCATCAAAAGTACAGTAAAAGATCTAATTCACCTAAATGGTTTGACCATAATTGTGCTAGAGTAACTGAACAAAAAGCAATAGCCTACAATGCATACACAAGATCAAAAACACATGAAGCCTTTAATTACTTTAGAAACATCAGAAATCATGCCAAAACTGTATTAAACCTAACTAAATCAAACTTTCTCCATAAGCAGGCAAATAAACTTCTAAATAATCCAAATGATAACAAAATATTTTGGTCTACTCTTAACTCATTCAAATCCAACTTCACTACTGCTTCATCCATTCCACCATTAAAATCTCCGACTGGCAATCTTGTAAGTGACCCACGAGGTAAAGCTAACCTTCTTGCAGATATTTTCTCCACCAACTCAACCTTAGATGACATAAATCAAGATGTCCCTGTACTTAATTTTAATTCACCTGAGATTCCCTCACTTAAGATCCACACCAGACATGTCAAAACTATTTTGCAGAATCTCTCAGTAGATAAGGCTCCTGGTCCAGATGAAATTCCTCCAATAGTACTTAAGAATTGCTCCTTGGTGCTCGCTCCTGTATTGGCAAAATTTTTCCGTCTGTGTACTCATACCTCATGCTTCCCAGTACCCTGGAAAGAAGCAAACATCCATCCAGTTCCTAAAAAAGGTGCCTCTTCAGATCCATCAAACTACAGACCAATAGCTATAACTTCCACTCTTGGCAAAGTTTTTGAAATTATATTAAATAATCACATAATTAAGCATCTGGAGAATAATAAATTAATCAGTGATAGGCAATATGGTTTTAGACGATGTCGATCAACTGCAGACATTCTTTGCCTTCTTACGCATCAAATCAACCAAGCTACAGACCAACATAGTGAAACACATACAATAGCACTGGATATATCAAAGGCATTTGATAGAGTCTGGCATCAATCCTTATTGTCGAAGATGTCACACTACGGCCTTGCATCATTAGTTCCACTAATTTCTTCTTATCTTCATAACAGAAAAATACGTGTAATGGTAGATGGCCTTTATTCTCAATTTCACTCAATAAATGCTGGTGTTCCCCAGGGATCAGTTTTGGCCCCAACTCTGTTCCTCATTCATATCAATGATCTCATATCTACCACTCATAATCCAATACATTCCTACGCAGATGACTCAACACTCCACAGTTCCTTCACATTTACCAATTCTTTCACCCAACCCGATCTTATAAATTCAAAAATAAACACTGCAATTTCTCTGAACCAGGACCTTTCTAGAATTAATGAATGGGGACAAGAGAATCTAGTTTCCTTTAATGCACAGAAAACCAAGTACATTCAATTTTCTAACCGACAGAATCTCACTGACTCCCATATATTTTTTAATGATGTAAATATTCCCACTTCCCCTAGTATTGACATTCTCGGTGTAACATTAACTACTAACTTGAGCTGGACACATTATGTTAGAAGCATTGCTAAGAATGCCTCTAAAAAACTGGGACTCCTGTACAGAGTTCGAGAATTCTTCACTGACGAGCAGTTGGCCGTAATATATAAAAGTCATGTGCGCTCTCAGATGGATTACTGTTCACCTCTGTGGGGTGGAAGTGGAGTGGTTGCATTGAGGCAGTTGGACAAAATTCAAAATAAAGCTATTAGATTAATCAATAACCCTGCAATCACACAGGACCTTCCTACATTAGCCATACGAAGAAACGTTGCATCCCTTGCATTATTCTACAGATATTTTCACAGCAATTGTTCCGAGGAACTTGCTTCAATTGTGCCGCCTCTCCACATCTTTCCCCGTAGAACTAGGGCAGCTGAGAGCGCCCATGAATTTACACTTTCTCCTCCACAATGCAGAACTTCTGCTTATCAGAATTCATTTATCCCCAGAGCTACTACTCTTTGGAATTCACTTCCCTCGAATTGCTTTCCACAAACTTACAATCAACAAATGTTTAAATCCAGTTGTTACAAACATTTTATGAATGGAGGATGCCTTTAGGCACATGGACCTTTTTGTTTTATCTGTGTTTTTCCTTCCTCCGTTCATTGTCTCTTAAAAAAAAAAAAAAAAACATATTCATAGCCTCCGATAGTGCAGTTGGAATGATTGTACATGCTAAGGGGAGATAGAAGGGCAGGAAGACCCCCATTGAGATGGAGAGACTGTGTAAGAAAAGCTTTGGATGATAGAGGAATTACTATAGATCAGGCAGGGAAAGTGGTGGTGGACAGGAGTGAATGGAGAATGCTTGTGAATAGTTGAGTGAACACTTGGTCATTTGGAGTAAGGGGTCGGGCGCAAGTTGGAATAGATAATAGTCCATCAGGCGCCTGGCCCGGGGAGACGATTAATATGAAGGGTGCGCCTGGAAGTGTGGTGGGAGGGCTTGTGGCTTTAGCTCCGCTGCATGTCTGCCTGCCGAGATCGGAACCTCTCCGGGTGGTCGGGGGCCGGGGGAGTGCTGGAGCGACCTTGGTGACCCTGGTCTCTGGGTCTTCTCCTGGGTGACCTAGATGTGTGTGAATTTGTGTTTTTTATCTATGTTTATTCGTTGTTTTATGTTGTTTTTGTGTTTTCCCTGTTCTTGCTCTGTCTTGAGTCGGCTACCCCCAAAATGGAGATTGGGCATGAGCATATAGATAGATAGATAGAAGATTGGTATGCAGGATTCGAAACTGCATAATAAATTGTAGGCATCGTAAGCATTCTTTACTAGGTGGGAAGGTTTTGACGGCAGATAGACTCGAACCTTGGGCAAGACAACAGCCCAGAGATTCCCTCTCAATTTAGGGAATTCTCTTATATATACTTTATTAGTACAGCTGTATAAATCTTTCAGGTGTTACTTAAATAAATATCAAAGTTGGTTTGGATACCACATTCTTTAATTTCCCCCTTTACCTATATATAACATGTACAGTCAGCTCTCCTAATTCGCGTCTATATGGGCGACACAGGGCGGCGCGTATTAGGAATTACAGTAGTGAATTAGGAATAACATACTTTATGGGAAAAACAGCTTACGGTGGACACCTCGAAAAAAATTGCCTAATTTTGAATTTTTTTGCCCTAAATACCAACCAAAAGTGGATTAAATGATGTACAATAAGACATACAATAATAAAAAAATACACCAAAAAACTAGAGTAAAAATAATTAGCCTAAAGACTAGGTTTTTAAGTGAATCCGGTGAATCCGACGATCGGAGCGTCACTTTCGACCTCCATTTTTAATGTTGTCAAGACCAGGCAGACGCTCTAAGTCCACCCGCATTTTACTTGCTCATTTGTGCCTGAATCTTGTATCTCTTGCGTTTATTGTGACCTCTAGTGTATTCAGTGATAGCGACGGTGTGCCTGGTGGTAAATAATAATAATAATAATAATATTTATTCAGTTAGCATTTTACAATGTTGGTACCACATATTATGTTACAAATATGACATGTACCAGCCTTGCATAATTCCAACTAAGGATAGCCCAATAAGGCTGTTAGGTGTATTTCCATTGGGGTCCTTGTGGGATTAGGTTAGCTGGGGAAAAAGGGGAGGATAAAAAAAAAGTAGATACTTTAGAGAAAGTATTTCTAGGGGGTTATTTTAACCCCTACACCATGGAAGGGCTCTTGAGGGCCCATAAAAAAGCATATAACAGGTACCCGGAAGGGCTCTTGAACGCCCAGCGGTTGAAAGCCTGTGAGCTTCGTGTGCGAGGCGTCGGTCCGACGCATGTAAACAACAGCCGGCTGGACCGACGCCCCGCATCTCCGGCCACAAGAAGGAGAGCGTCGCTTGTTCGTGTGTGCCTGTATGTTGTTGTTAAGTATCGAAAAGTAGTGTAAAGTGGCTGTTTTTGCCATAAAGTTATCTCCAATGAAATCATCATCACAACTCAACCAGTTGACTTAGAGAGCTCTACTTAACGCCATTCTACAGGTAAATAACACAGCTACGCTTGGGGATGCGCGGGAATGCGGGAAGCAGTCAGAATAACAAATATACGGTAGCCTAGCCTAGACGTTTTTCGGCCAACACACCCGGGTTTCAGGGAATATTTATGTAATGCGTAGCCGGGGCTGGAGGGTTAAGATACCTGTACCTTACATCCTATAGTAATTATCAGTAATCAGTAATCATTTCAGTTTGTTTTGCCTATCTCTTATGTCGTATTTAGTAGTAGACATAAGCTTGGTGCTCCCTTCTCGCAGCTGTCCGGTTCAGGTGCTCCTTCAAGCTATGTCTGAAGGAATACAGTGTTCTCTTTTCATGGACTGACTAGGGTAGGTCGTTCCAGTCTTTGATGGCAGTGAAGAAGAATGTTAGATTACCCTGTCCTTGGATTCTCGGGACCGTAAAATTAAACATCCTATTTCTTGTATTATGTCCACTCCTCTCATTTGCTTTAACAAAATTACTCTTTAAATACTCTGGAGCTCTGTCATAGAATATCTTGAAGGCATTAGTGAGCCTGATTTGTTTGGCCCTGTCAGAGACATTGAGCATACCAAGTGACTGAAGTTGTTCCTGGCCAACATGCGATCTGGGTCCTAGGTTCAGCATGAACCTAACCATTTTATTTTGAATGACCTGAAGTTTGTGCTGTGCTGATTTAAATGATGCAGAGTACCAGGATGGCACAGAATAGTCAAAATGACATTGAACAAGCGCTTGGCATAGGGTCTTTTTGGTCGCCGCTGGCAAGCATCCCACCTGTCTATACAGGTATTTTATACGTGCTCTACTGTACATTTACTCAGGATAGGTTCCAAAATTGTTTCACCTGACAGTTTTAGTCCGAGATATTTCACTTGTGACACTGTTGTTATAGGAATATCATTACAGTTGACCGAGAAGCCCACAATGTCTTTCAGTTTGCGTTTTGTTCCACATAAGATGGCTTCTGTCTTGCCCAAGTGAAGAGATAGTCTATTGTCCACTAGCCAATCACTACACGATTCTAGTTCTTTGGAAAGTGAAGTGGCAATACTTATTGGGTCTTTTCCTGAAACCAGAAGCACGCTGTCGTCAGCATACAGTAATAATTTACACGAGACGCTCAGTTCCATGTCGTTCACATAACAGAGAAAGAGTAAGGGACCAAGGATGCTTCCCTGCGGAACCCCACAGTTAATTGGCAGAGGATCAGATATATTATCATCAATTTTGACTCTTTGTGTTCTACCACTAAGAAAAGATTTAAGCCAGTTCACTGACCCAATGGCCATTGCTTGTAGTTTATTACAGAGGATATCATGGTCTACTGTATCAAACGCTTTTTGTAGATCAAGAAAAACCATACCGGTGTAGTTACCTTTAGACATTTCTTTACGAATGTGATCTGTTAAGTGAATGAGACAGGAGTCTGTCGAGTACATGCATCTGAAACCTGATTGAAACTTATAGAATAATCATTTTCTTTGAGGTAGTGTTCAATTTGAGTGTATACAGCTCTTTCAAGGATTTTTGATACAATACATAATATGCTAACTGGTCTGTAGTTGCCAACATCTAGTTTATTTCCTTTCTTGAATAGAGGGGTTACAATAGCTGCCTTCAGTTCAGCAGGTACAGTGTTGGTGTTAATTGACAGGTTGATGATGTGGGTTAGGGGACCTGCTATACCAATGGCTCCATCTCGTAGAAATTTGGCAGGAATTTTGTCTGGTCCTGTGCTTCTATGTACAGTCTCAATCCCTAAAAGTAAGCCCCCCTCGATGCTAACAATAACATCTGCTAGGGTCTTTCTGAACGACGGGTAAACTTGGTAACACACAAACAAACACACTCCACTCAAATGAAATAGAAGTTAGAACAGCCATATGCTCCTTAAATGGTTTAGGCAACTACAGTATATTGCTTATTTTCGCAGGATGTAAATTACTTCAAGTTGTATAACTGGACACGGAAATCTGCATCAGGCCTACTAACCCAAACGAGGCATATTGATTATGGTTCTAATTGATTAGGGGTAGTCATTTAAAAACATTGCAGATTATAAGAAATATGTTAGATCGTGAAGTTATTTATGTATGTGAATCAATAGATAAAACAATTATTTATATTCACTGCATTGAATCAACTTTAGTGGTCAAACATTATTGATGACATTTAGAACAACTGGAAACCGTTTATCAACTACATACTATATTCCTCTATTGATAGTAATATATAGTTGTTTCTACATAGCGATTTTGGTCAGTTTTTTGCATTTATCTTGTATTGTCCCAGTTTTAGTATGTTTATTTTGCAAGTTTTACATTATAATTTCTGTGTGCCCTGCTAAACTATTCTCTCCCCAACCCCCCTTTTCCCTAATTTTAAATGATTTTAGCTTCTATTGCTCTCTGACACTAGGTAGAGATTAGGCCTACCATGATTCTTTAGGAAGACCTTACCTTCTTTGACCGGTAAAATGCACAGCTCACTCTGTTCAGGCATACCACCATATCTCTGGGTAAAATGTATGCTCTTAAGTTTTCAGCTCTAGGAATAATAAAATTGTTTATGACAAACTTTCACTATACATAAGAGCTTATAATATATATGAACTAACTTGGAAATCATTAACATAATAATCCACAAAACTTGTCAACAATATAGTTGGTAGAAGTGGAGAACCAACTCAATTCAGAGAGAGAGAGAGAGAGAGAGAGAGAGAGAGAGAGAGAGAGAGAGAGAGAGAGAGAGAGAGAGAGAGAGAGAGAGAGATGAGAAGAGAAGAGAGAGGAGAGAGAGAGAGAGAGAGAGATGGAGAGAGAGAGAGAGAGAAGAGAGAGAGAGGAGAGAGAGAGAGAGAGAGAGAGAGAGAGAGAGAGAGAGAGAGAGAGAGAGAGAGAGAGAGAGAGAGAGAGAGAGAGAGAGAGAGAGAGAGAGAATGTAACTAAAAGTTGTTGAATAATAGTACAAATATTGCATACTGTATGTTAATATATTTTTTCACCAAATAATATTGTTACATTCAATCTTCTTACTTTAAACTTTTTTCCTATCTCAGATTTAGATCCTCATGATTCAATAATCCACTGTTTTTGCGATACTATTGACCTTTGAATACAGTACAGAGTTCGTGGCAGAATGAAGTAGCTCCCATGAGGAAATAACTAAACTGATGTTATCCAATTACCATATTTACTTATTAAAACTTCTGAATTATTTTCAAGGGCATTATATTTATTCGCCCCGTAATTACAGTATGTTAAAATGCTAGATGAAAGTAATGTAATGACTAATGTGACGCAATCCGCTTCATGATAACTTTGAAATAAGTAGCCTATATATGTAAAGAAATCCCATTCTCGACTAACTTAACTCTTTGAAGATAACGATGCATTTTTACCGTTAGTTCTTGTTATCACAACATAATGTTCTGCAGCTTGTGGAAGATCTGTGGGTATTACAAGGAAAACAATCAATAAATCCTTTGACTTCCATGCTACTCATTAAACTATACGCGGTATAAACTGTCAAAAATGCGTCGTGATCCACAAGGGGATAACTTCTAAGGTATACAACCTAACGTTTATTGATATTTCATCAACTTCCTATAATCATTATGTTGTTTAATATGAGCTTCCATTCATGAGAATATACTGTACTCTGTGCAACTCTCCAACTCAAGAGCTAACCTATATTCCCAGTCTTTTTTCTATTCAATAGGTGAGCACCGGAACTCTAGCTGAACCCATCTTTCCCTCATCCTATGACTTAAATGCCTTCAAACTTTGTGTATCCAAGCATTTGGGTTCGTCAGTTCCTTGATATTGGCTCAAACACCCTTTCAACTCTGGGGGAGGCACTCGTAACAGGCAGTTCTGCCTTTTGTCTCCCTCATAAACATGAAAATACATATACTGTATATACTGTACTTCACTACACATATTAAATTGGATGTGTTAATGGTATTTTTGCTAAAACACTTTAGCAAGGTTTTAAAATACGAAATAGAATTACCCGGGGTATAATAATCAAGCTTTTTATTTCGGAAGGATTCGACTCCATCTTGTGAATCAGGTTGCAATATACTGTACTGTAGCTTGGATTTAATATAGTTGGCCAATCTTTATACCTATCCATTGTATTATAACCTTCGTTAAAAAAATTGTGTCTTGTTACTATAAATAGTATTGCATAAACAGTATACTGTATTATATTTTGAACTTGTAGGTTTCGGACACTTTTGAAATTCATTCGTTCCAAGCTAAATATAGCCGTATGAGAAATGTATTTGTGAATGATAGTGTATACGCCGAATAAGTGTGCAATATTTTTTTTTAGTGACCTTTAAAGAACTGATTGCAATAGAAAGCAAAAACTAACGTTGATACATCAAAACCATCAAGGGTTCTTTTTGCTGTTCGAGCCACCTGTGCTAAATCGGCGTGGAGTGTGTTCGTTTGTGCCACGTTTACCTGTCATCCAGAAAGACCCGGGATACCAATATTTCTTGAGTCGAGGGGGGCTTACTTTTAGGGATTGCGACTGTACATTTAGGTTAGAGAGCTCGTCAAATGTGTATTTTGGTGTAACATTTTGCAATCCAAAAGTGTTCGGGTGTATGTCTTATTATCCCTGTAGAAATTTTGAAAGGTGGCCGTTGTTGTCGTATATTTATTGAGAGGTTGCGGTAGGTTCTGTGCAAGTGTGTTTGCTATGGAGGTGAAGAAGGAGTTGAAGTAGGTTGAAATTTGTTGTTTATCATGGCAAACCTGATCATTAACCCTCTGTTCCCGGAAGGGCTCTTGAACGCCCATAAAAAAGCATACACGAGCTACCCGGAAGGGCTCTTAAACACCCATGACGTCAAAGCCTGTGAGCTTGGTGTGCGAGGCGTCGGTCCGACGCATGTAAACAACAGCCGGTGGACCGACGCTCCGCATCTCCGGCCACAAGAAGGAGAGCGTCGCTTGTTCGTGTGTGCCTGTATGTTGTTGTTAAGTATCGAAAAGTGGTGTAAAGTGGCTGTTTTGGCCATAAAGTTATCTCCAATGAAATCATCATCACAGCTCAACCAGTTGACTTAGAGAGCTCTACTTAATGCCATTCTACAGGTAAATAACACAGCTACGCTTGGGGATGCGCGGGAATGCGGGAAGCAGTCTGATTAACGAATATACGGTAGCCTAGCCTAGACGTTTTTCGGCCAAAACACCCGGTTTTCGAGGAATATATATATAATACATAGCCGGGGCTGGAGGGTTAATGTTGAGAGCAATATTAGTGTTAGACGAATCCCTTACCTTGTTGCTGTAGCCTGTTGTTTTTAAGTGCCTCCATAGTTTTTTTTGGGTTATTCTGATATTCCTCTGCCTTACTGTGGAAATAATTAGATTTCGCTGGTTCAATTTTCCTGCTTAGTTTATTCCTAGCCCTGTTGAACTCATGTTTCAGACCTTGATCCTGTCTATGTTTCACTAGCCTTTTTAACAGATTGTCTCTATGTTCCAGATGGTGTAGTATGTCATTGTTGATCCATGGGTCTGACCTTGCTTTAATTCGTAAGTCTTTCAGAGGAGCTATTTCGTCTAGGATGTTTGTGATGATGGTTCTGAAGCCAACCCATGCGTCATTAATGTTTGTATTTCCAAACACTGGAGACCAATCTGTATTCCATAAAATGTCCAGAAATGTTTCTTTGTTGTAGTTTCTGAGTGACCTTGTTTTAATGACCTTGTGATTCTCTAGGGTAATTTTTGGAGTTTTACGTGTGCAATATGTGACGAAGTGATCACTTATCCCAGTCTGTATAACCCCTGATTGTGATATTTTGTCCTCTCTGTTACAATTTATATGGTCTAATATTGTAGCAGTGTTCTCAGAGATACGTGTGGGGGTTGTGATGAGTTGTTTGTGATTGTGCATTGTCAGTATGTGCCTATATTCTCGTACAAGCCTATTATTTCGTTGTTTGTAACACAAGTTAAAATCCCCTAGTATAATAGATTCATTCCGGGGGTCTAGTAATGACAAAGTTCGTTCAAATTTGGTCAAGAATTGTGTGTCGTCTGGTGGCCTATAGCACACTCCAATTGTGATGGGTTTTGTCCTAGGCAGGTGTAAGTCAATCCAAAGAGCTTCGTGGTTTTCTACATGGAGGTTGGTCCTAGTTTTTTTTTTTTTTTTTTTTTTCTATGTGATTGAGGGAGGCAAAAGGCATAACTGCCTATAGCGAGTGCCTCCCCCATAGTTGAAAGAGTGACAGGGCCAAAATCAAGGGACGTTCGAGCCAAAATGCCTGGACACACGGAGTTTGAAGCAATTTAAGTCATAGGAAGAGGGAAAGACTGATTCTGGGAGAGAGTTCCAGAGCTCAGCTGTTGAGTAGAAGAAAGTTTGAGAGTAACGTTTCACTCTTGGGTTGGAGAGTTGCACAGAGTAGGGGTGGGATTGAGTTGCAAGACGGGTACCACGTGCCCTACGTAAAGGAGGTGGTATGCACTGGGATAGCTCTGAGGAACACTGATTATTATAGTAGCGATAGAATAGCGAGAGAGATGCAACATTGCAGCGGAGAGAGAGAGATTGCAGAGAGTTGGTGAGTGGACGGGAGTTAATGATACGAAAGGCCTTCCTTTCAACTTTGTCTAGGAGCAGTGTGAGAGGAACCTCCCCACACATGTGAACAATACTCAATACAAGGGCGCACTATGCCCCTGTACAGAGCAAGAAGCTGTACAGGGGAAAAGAACCCCCTAAGGCGGTTGAGCACACCCAGCTTCTGGGAGGCTGCCTTAGCAAGACTGGTAATATGGTCCTTCCAAATGAGAGCAGAAGAAAAAGAGACACCAAGAATATTGAGAGAAGATGAAGGGTTGATTTTTGTATTGTTGAAGAATAAGGGATAGTCCGCTGGGAGATCCTGACGGGTAGATAGATGGAGAAATTGGGTTTTGGAAGCATTAAAGTTAACAAGGTTTTCTCTGCCCCAATTGGAAATAGTATTTAGATCAGAATTTAAGAGTTCTATGGCTTCATTACGTTTGTCGTTGAGGGATTGCTGGCTGGGGCGTTCTGAAAAACTAATGGAGTAGTGCAAGGTTGAGTCGTCTGCGTATGAATGGATGGGAATTAAGGTACAGTTAAGGAGATCATTTATAAAAATTAGAAAGAGAATAGGAGATAGGACAGAGCCCTGAGGAACACCGGAGTTTATAGAGTGAGGAAGTGAACAATGGCCGTCCACAACCGCGGCTATGGAACGGCCGGAAAGGAAATTAGAGACAAAGGCACAGATGGAGGGATAGAAACCGAAGGAGGGTAGTTTAGAAATTAAAGATTTATGCCAGACTCTAGTTGTGTGTGTGAGGTTGTTTTTTACATACAGACATACTCCTCCCCCTTGTCTATTGCGATCATTACGAACCATATTATTATTATTATTATTATATGAGATGCCGAAGTCTCCATCCAGGGTGCAGAAACACCATCAAGATGAAACCACACAAAACACCCGGAGGCACTGGAGAGAGACTACGGCAACTTAGGAAAAAATAAAAACATGTACTGTATACTGTACTGTATACTGTACATATACAGTACACATATTAAACACAGATAACATATTATGCAGTGGAGGATATCAAGTATAAATATCTATCTATCTATCTATTGCCTGATGCCGTGATCCCCGAAGGGGTGGCCACGAACGAACCGCCCCCATGCACCTCTGTCCCCAGTCAGTCGACGCCCCTCCCCCCAACCAGCACCGCCTTCGTTCATGTACTTCCTCACTCCATCCTTCCACCTCTCATTCGGTCTACCTCTCCCTCTCTGTCCCTCCACCTCGCTCTCGTACACCCTCTTAGTCATTCTCTCGCTTTCCATACGTTCCATATGGCCGAACCATCTCAAGTTGTTCCTTTTCACACTTTCCAGCACATCTACCTCCACACCACACCTCCTTCTTACTTCCTCATTAGTCTGTCTATCCCTCCATGTAACTCCGCACGCACTCCTTAAGTAATTCATTTCCACTGCTCTCACTCTTGGTCTGAGTCTCTCAACCAACGTCCATGCTTCGCTTCCGTAAGTCAGTGTCGGGATTACCACACTGTCATGCAAGGACTTCTTCACTTCCATACTGACCACCCTATTTTTTGTTACTGCTTTTAGTGTTCCTACAACCCTCTTCCCCTGTTGTACCCTCTCCCACACTTCTTCATCCATAGTCCCATCTTTACTCAACACACTGCCCAGATACTTAAAAGAGTTGACGATCTCCATAGCCGGACCGTTCAGCTTCACCTCACACTCTGTGACTTCACCCCTTTCGAAGACCTTTCGAATAACCTTGCTCTTCCCCGCATTTACCTTCAAATTCCGTTTTTATAATACAATAAAATAGAATAAAATAAGTTTAAAAATTAGAATTAATGCTGCAAAAAAGCATTAACTCTAGACTTAAAAATGGATATATGAGCTGAATTGACTAGCTCATTTGGCAACTTATTCCACAAGTCAACCATGGCAGGCACAAAACACCGTGAAAACTGTGTAGTAGAAAAATTAACACGGCTCATGGCAAGATCATTAAGATTGCTTGTGAATCTAGTTGCACGAGCCCGGATATAGGGCCCAGGCAGAACCCCATGTAAGGGATGCTGAGGGTTGTTAAAAACTTTAAATAAAACACTAAGGGCACCAACTTTACGTTGATGACACAGATCAAGAGACAAATGAGGTAGAATAAAACTGATGGAATTTAGCGACCTGTCAAGCAACTTGAGATGGCAGTCAGCTGCTGACAACCAGACAGGTGAGCAGTACTCAAAATGTGGCAAAATAAAAGCATAAAAAGACTTGATAACTGTGGCGTCACAAGCAAATGTTTTATAAACCTTGCGAAGCAGACCAATTTTTTGGGAAATGGAAGAGGAGAAAGAACGAATATGCTTTTCAAAAGTAAGTTTGGGATCAAGAGTAACTCCTAACAAACGCAGAGTATCCACATTCTCAATTTGCTCGCCAGAAACTTGTAGATAAGGATGGGGAGGATCCAAGGTACGAGATCTGCTGATGATAATGGAGTGTGTTTTACTAGCATTAGGTTTCATGCCCCAAAGTTCACACCATGATGTAATTTTGGCTAAATCCCTATTCAGAGCAGTAGCAATTACGTGTCGATCTATTGGTGATGGAATTGACGCATATAAAGTTGTATCATCAGCATAGGAGATTAGTTTATTTTCAAGCTCGGAACACAGGTCAGCAGTAAAAATAATAAAAAGCAAAGACCCAAGGACACTGCCTTGTGGAACACCAGAAACAACAGTAACAGAAGGGGAATGACACCCATCAATGACCACAGACTGAGATCTTTTCGTCAAAAAATCTTCAAAGATCCTTAAAAAATTGCCACCAATACCGATGAGCTGTAACTTATACAGAAGTGCTTTATGGTTGACTAAATCAAAAGCAGAACAAAAGTCAATAGCCACGACACGAGACTCATGTCCCTGGTCCAATGAAGATTGCAAGTCATGGGTGAGTGCCAGATGCGCATCACATGTACCCCGTCCCTTACAAAAACCAAACTGTGAGTTTGGTATCAAATTATGACTATTACAATAGGAGGAAAGGCGTCTGGACAAAAGCCTCTCATAGAGCTTGGATAGGATAGGTGTAATGGAGATAGGGCGATAGTCATTAGGAGATGATGAGGCAGTATTTCCCTTTGGAATAGGAGTGATAATAGCCTTACGCCAGCAAAGAGGAAAATACCTGATTTCAAAAGCAACCTAAACACCATGGCCAATTTAGGTGCCAAGACCACTGCAACCTTTTTAAAAAAGAGAGGGAAAAACCCATCCGGGTCTGTGCCACCATAGGTATCAAGATCCAGCAAGTACCTTTTCAGTTCAGCTGATTTGAATGCCATTGAATTGAGGTTGGGTCTAGGGAAACATGTCAATGGCAAAGACAATTCCTGATTACTCTGCTTATTAATAAAAATATTAGATAGAATATTGGCCTTCGATAATGGATCAAAAGAGATGGAGCCATCAGAATCACAAAGAGGAGGCATGGAGGAATCTATTCCAAATAAAGAGGATTTCAAAGCGGACCACCATTTATGAGGCTGTGTAGCTCCTGCCAGAACATCCTGAAGATGGGAGTTATAATCCCTCTCAGCACCATCATAAACTCTCTGCGCAGCTGCCCTTTTAAAAACATAATTTTCCCAATGCAAGGGGGTTTGATTACGCCTCCATAGACGATATGCAGCCGGTTTGTCATCAAATGCACGCTTGCAGTCATCATTAAACCATGCTTTATCCCTGATACGAGACTTAATTGTTTTTGATGTGTAGGAATCGGTTTTTACACCATACCCGAAAGAGGATTTATGGAGCTCCGATCTTACTCTCAACCATCTGAACAATTTAACCAGCACACCTAAACTTCGTTAAATGCGGAAATAGCCTCACGAAAATATCAAGCCCTGGTGGGGGCACGAACTCTCGACCCTTGGGTGTGAGGCAGGCACCTTACCAGTTAGACCAATAGAGATATCCCACTTGGCCTGTTCGGCTCAGGGTATTTCCGCATCCGAGGTCTGTTTTTAGGCTAGCCTATTTTCACTGACTTTACACTACTTCACCTTCCGGGAAGCGAAAGCTCCGAACAGAGAGGAACGAACAGAGAGGAACAAGCTTGAGCCGAATCGACCGAGAGTCCGTCAGAGAGATGAACGGGAATGGTGAGTCAACTTCACTGAGCGATGCTACACGCACCTACAAACTGCCCAGTTGGCAACTCGCTTGGGTGGCTGGCAACTCCACAACCCAACCCAATCGAGTCTCACAACACTCCCTGCTCTCTCCTATCCTCTTCCTTGTCCTGTAGGAATCGGTTTTTACACCATACCCGAAAGAGGATTTATGGAGCTCCGATCTTACTCTCAACCATCTGAACAATTTAACCAGCACACCTAAACTTCGTTAAATGCGGAAATAGCCTCACGAAAATATCAAGCCCTGGTGGGGGCACGAACTCTCGACCCTTGGGTGTGAGGCAGGCACCTTACCAGTTAGACCAATAGAGATATCCCACTTGGCCTGTTCGGCTCAGGGTATTTCCGCATCCGAGGTCTGTTTTTAGGCTAGCCTATTTTCACTGACTTTACAGATGGAACTCTTTTGCGAAGGATACCAAGAAGGGAATTGTTGAGAGCTGAAACTGGGTCATGAGATCTTAGTATGTGATTCCACTCAATATTACAAACATCATTACAAACGTTGTCCCAGTTAACCCGGGATTTAAGGTAGACTTTACGTGAGAGAGTAATATCAGGAACAGAAAAATCAAGATTAATTTTACACATGATGGCATATTGAAACCTTGAATGTTAATTTAACCATCGTTTATACTCGAGTCCAGCCAGGTTTCTGTAATTGCAATTATTGAAGCTTTGGCCTTATTAGCTAACACGTTTATTTCTGACAATTTATGGTACATTGATCTGGCGTTAATGTGGATAAGATGGAGCCCTTTGTTGGTGAACACTCTGTATTCATCTTTGAATGTGTCCTGGCTGGATTCTGAGTTGTTACTTGGTACATTTACATTAACATTCAGTAATAAATGCAAGGCACACTTATTGCATAAGAATTCACGTTCTTCACTGTTGATCTTCTTAGAGATGCACTTCGTGTGAGCTACAGTTTTACACTTGAAACAGTTTAGGATCCTTTGTTTTCGTATTATGAGTGATTCACATACTGTATATCACAAATGTTTATAGGATCTTTTATAGCTAATTCCCTACATTTACTGCATTCCACTTCGTTTCTGCTAGTAACGCAAGTACATCGATCGTGTACTGTTTCATTACAACTACAGTAAACTTCCGTTAATCCGAAGGGCAGCGGACCGGCCCTCATTCGGATTAGTGGATTTTTCGGATTATCGGACTTTACCCCTATGAACCCGTGTATTAATGGCCTGACGAAAACATTGAGGCATTAGGCCACCCAAATGACACAATGGTGCACACATATCGGCTCATATGTTCATGAAATCACTTCAAAAGTTTACCATTGTCACTGTAGCCTATTACCTACTTCAAAACATTCAGATTAATGGTCAAAGGAATCTGCTGATATAAACGTAAACACCTTCTTCTTCTTATTGTCACATGTCCGCATCGTCTACTAGCGAGTTTGTCTTGCTCTTGAAAGCACCCTTGGGACGCTCCGATCACTGAACTATAAATAGTAGCGTATCGGAACGTCCAAAGGTGCGTTTTCAAGCGCAAGACTGAATGCGCTTGCAGACGATGCGGTGCAAGCCAGTAGCGCATCGGAGCGTCCCAAGAATGCGTTCAAGAGCAAAACAAACTCTCTAGCAGACGATGTGGTGTTTACGTTTATATCAGTAGCTTCCTTTGACCATTAACCCTCTGTTCCCGGAAGGGCTCTTGAACGCCCATAAAAAAGCATACACGAGCTACCCGGAAGGGCTCTTAAACACCCATGAGCTCAAAGCCTGTGAGCTTGGTGTGCGAGGCGTCGGTCCGACGCATGTAAACAACAGCCGGCTGGACCGACGCCCCGCATCTCCGGCCACAAGAAGGAGAGCGTCGCTTGTTCGTGTGTGCCTGTATGTTGTTGTTAAGTATCGAAAAGTGGTGTAAAGTGGCTGTTTTGGCCATAAAGTTATCTCCAATGAAATCATCATCACAGCTCAACCAGTTGACTTAGAGAGCTCTACTTAATGCCATTCTACAGGTAAATAACACAGCTATGCTTGGGGATGCGCGGGAATGCGGGAAGCAGTCTGATTAACGAATATACGGTAGTCTAGCCTAGACGTTTTTCGGCCAAAACACCCGGGTTTCGAGGAATATATATATAATACATAGCCGGGGCTGGAGGGTTAATCTGAATGTTTTGAAGTTGGTAATAGGCTACAATGACAATGGTAAACTTTTAAAGTGAATTCATAAACATATGATATGTGTGTGCTCCATTATGTGTCATTTGAGTGGACTAATGCCTCAAAAAGGGGACTTTGGGACTTCTTGAAATTCGGACCATCGGGTGAATTCGGATTTGGCCTCAAATTGAAAAATTCGGACTATTGGAAGATTCGAATCATCGGTCGTCGGATTAAAGGACTTTTACTGTACTACATTGTGAAGTTGTACTCCTTTTGTTGAATCCAATATCGCACACTATACATAATTTTCTTTTACTGTTTATCGTACATCTGGCGGTGTGGTGATCAGCTGAGCGGCTGGGGTGTATGCGCGAGAGAGGGGGACAGGGTGTGGCTATGCCTACCCCTTGGCCCACTCCCACCCCTACCTGTAGTTGTTGTTTGATGTTGTTGTCCTTGTTCTTGGCCATTGTTGCTACTTTATTGTTGATGTTGTTGCGACTGATACCTTCTTTTTTAGCTGTTCTGGTTACATGTTGAGCTACTTGGGTCGCCGATAGTGTTGTGTTGTGTTGTAGGTTTGGTTGATCAGCTGGGCAGCGGCGTCGTGTTGTAGGTGGAGGGGGAGCACATAAGCCTACTCCTTCACTCCCTACCTCACCAAGGCACGGGCTCGGGGGTGGTTGGTTACCGTTGCTTTGCGCAGTGGCAGTATCGTAACCAATGAGGATAAGGCTCTGCACCAAGGCTCAAAACAATAAAAAATTGGTTAAAGTTTTCGCCATACCATCTTCTTCCGCACACCTCGGTTGGGCTACCCCCAAGGGTAGCCAAGTCGCACCCCACCTGCCCGTGGTATCCTCGCAGACATCCTTTGTTTCCTTTTTCCATATACTGTAGTACTTTTTCATTTTGGGTGACACAAACGGGGGCGGCGCTACCTGGGGTCTGTCCCAGGTAGTTTTCAAAATTTTAGTAATAAATATTTTATTATTTTAACTGATACAGTACCACTGCCATCTCAGCCCATTGCCACCATGAGTGCATGCCCTAAGTGCGACTCCCGGGTCACCAGTAGGGGGTTCAAGTGTACCAGATGCTGTTCTTGGTACCACCCCCTATGATCTGGACTCCCTGAAAGTCTCTGCAAGGACTATGCGTTCTTCCAAAAAATCCATCCATTCGGATGGAGGTGGTTCTGTGACAACTGCCCCTCAGACGCCGAGAACGCATTAGTCAGCCTGCAGGCCACAGCGGATCTGAAGGACGCCATAGTGAGTGAGGTCTCTGGCACCCTCGCTGCTGTGGCAAGTCAAATCGAAAAAATGGGGGACCGAATTACCAACCTCGAAACCAACGCTGCCACACCAGACATTCCCTCGTTCGCCAAAATCGTCCAGCAAACGTTAGAGGACACAAAAAAGGAGCCTACCATGTGCACCACTGAGGTGGTGGATGGTGGGAAGAAAAAAACTGTCTGGGACCATCAAGTCTTAATAGTTAAGCCCAAAGATAGTACCTCTGAGCCTGCAAGCCCACCTGATACTAAGGCTATTGAGAAAGCTTTGGCTGCAATCCCAATAAATAAATGTAATAGAATTGAATCAGGTGTTTTAGTAGTACGACTTCCATCAAAGAAAGCCAAAGAGGACGCAGGGAGGGCCATCAACCAGTGTCTCGGGACTGACAGCATCTTCACTGTGTCAGAACCCAAGAAGATGCTACCAAAAATGACCCTGGTTGGTATCTCTACTGACACGGATGACGACGAGAACATCCCCAGCATCCTAAGCAAGAATCCAAGCATAAAGTCTCTGTTTGACGAGGGCCTAACTCTAAATTTGGTGTTCACTAAGCAGAAAAAGGATGCACATACAAAAATAGCAGTAGTAAAAATGTCTCCTGAAATACGCTCTTCAATTGTCAACGAGGGCAACTCTATGTACGTTGGACTCACTAAATGTCGTGCTTATGATCGCTTCTGGGTGACGCAATGTTACCATTGTCAGGGCTTTGGTCATACTTCTGACAGGTGTACTCTGAAAGGGGAGACCCTAAATGTAGTTTCTGTGCTGGTACTCACAGTTCAAAAGGCTGCACAAATATAACTTCCCCTAAATGCATAAATTGTGTAAACTCCTCATCAGTCACAGAGCCACCAACTCATTTTGCTTCAAGTAGAAATTGTCCTCTTATGATAGCCCCAAAAAATAGACTTATTGAAAACACCAATTTTGTGAGTTCAAAAAACTGAAAAACGTCCCAAGGAGCCGATTGAAACTGGGTATGCTAAATGTTCGTTCGATGCGCAACAAGATGGATTACATTGGTGAGGTCTTGGATGAGCTCGGTCTCGATATACTTTGCCTCATTGAGACCTGGTTGTTTGAGTCAGATCTAAATATTATTCAAGCTGCGTTGCCTAAAACTCATTCAATAATAAGTGTTCCTAGGTCTTGTAGTGATCATCCGGGTGGTGGAGTAGCGTTTTTATACTCTGCGTCGCTAGGAAATATCTCTCAGATAAGTCATAACCCAGCCCCTCTTTTTTATGAACTGTTGGAATTGGAAAAAAAAGTTTGTCAACAAATCCTAAGAATAGCAATTATTTATAGGCCTGGCCATCGAGGAACAGATAGAGGTTTTATGGATGAGTTTGGACAGTTTCTTGAGGAGTTTTCTGCCAAAACCGGAAGACTCTTGATATGCGGAGACTTTAATTACTGGATTGACAACCCTCATCTGAAACCATTTTCCTCAGAGTTCCTTGAATTGACTGACCAGAATAATTTTGTAAATCACGTATCCAACTCAACTCATATCTCAGGACACACCCTTGACTTGGTTCTATCTCTCACCGGTTGTGATGGTCTTCTGGATGTTGAGGTGGAGGTTCTAGACTCTTCTATTTCTGATCATTCTCTGATTACTTTCGGCTTTGATTTCCCTAAGCCGCCCATATATGAGAAAGTTATCAGGTTTAGAAACTACAGAAATACTGACCAGAATATTGCTCGCAATGAAATAAGACAGCATCTTGCAAGTATTGATACTTCCAATCTTTCTTCAAACGAGCTGGTGGAGGTACTGTACACAATGGCGCACTTAAGTCTGTGTTTGATCATCACTATCCGGAGGTAGAAAAGAGAATCATAGTGCGAGATGACTCACCATGGTACAGCCCTCGAGTCAAATTTCTTAGAAGAGAGCGTAGAAGAGCCGAACGTAAATGGCGGAAAAATAAAACTGACATCACATGGTTGCCATACATATTGGCGAAAAGAGCCGTAGTCCACACAATCAAAGACGAAAAGAAAGCGTTTTACCAGGGGAAAGTCGACTCATGTGGTGGTGATCAAAGAAAGTTGGCTTCGGTTGTCAGTGGCTTCTATCTATCTACAGTAAAAGTCCGTTAATCCGACGACCGATGATTCGAATCTCCCAATAGTCCGAATTTTTCAATTTGAGGCCAAATCCGAATTCACCCGATGGTCCGAATTTCAAGAAGTCCCAAAGTCCCCTTTTTGAGGCATTAGGCCACTCAAATGACACATAATGGAGCACACACATATCATATGTTCATGAATTCACTTTAAAAGTTTACCATTGTCATTGTAGCCTATTATCTACTTCAAAACATTCAGATTAATGGTCAAAGGAAGCTACTGATATAATCGTAAACACCTTCGTCTTCTTCTTCTTCCACATCGTCTGCTAGAGTTTGTTTTGCTCTTGAACGCATCCTTGGGACGCTCCGATGCGCTACTGGCTTGCACCGCATTTTCTGCAAGCGAATTCAGTCTTGAGCTTGAAAACGCACCTTTCAAGAAGTCCCAAAGTCCCCTTTTTGAGGCATTAGGCCACTCAAATGACACATAATGGAGCACACACATATCATATGTTCATGAATTCACTTTAAAAGTTTACCATTGTCATTGTAGCCTATTATCTACTTCAAAACATTCAGATTAATGGTCAAAGGAAGCTACTGATATAATCGTAAACACCTTCGTCTTCTTCTTCTTTCACATCGTCTGCTAGAGAGTTTGTTTTGCTCTTGAACGCATCCTTGGGACGCTCCGATGCGCTACTGGCTTGCACCGCATTTTCTGCAAGCGCATTCAGTCTTGAGCTTGAAAACGCACCTTTGGACGTATTAGTCTTGAGCTTGAAAACGCACCTTTGGATGTTCCGATACGCTACTATTTATAGTTCAGTGATCGGAGCATCCCAAGGGTGCTTTCAAGACAACAAGACAAGGGTGCTTTCAATACAATATAATATAACAGAGCACGTCACAAAAGGAAAATCACAAAAGGAAAATTACAAGAACCTCTCAGGGAAGTGCCGTTGTTAAGGCATTACTTCCCGAACCACATCTGATCTTCAAGAGCAAGAAAATTCGCTAGTAGACGGAAGAAGAAGAAGACGTTTATATCAGCAGATTCCTTTGACCATTAATCTGAATGTTTTGAAGTAGTTAATAGGCTACAATGACAATGGTAAACTTTTGAAGTGATTTCATGAACATATGATATGTGTGTGTGCACCATTGTGTCATTTGGGTGGCCTAATGTCTCAATGTTTTCGTCATACACAGGTTCATAGGGGTAAAGTCCGATAATCCGAAAAATCCACTAATCCGAACGAGAGCCGGTCCGCTGCCCTTCGGATTAACGGAAGTTTACTGTATCTATATGCTCAGGCCCAATCCCCATTTTGGGGGTAGCCGACTCAAGACAGAGCAAGAACAGGGAAAACACAAAAACAACATAAACAAAAAATAAACACAGATAAAAAACACAAACTCACACACATCCAGGTCACCCAGGAGAAGACCCAGAGACCAGGGTTACCAAGGTCGCTCCAGCACTCCCCCGGCCCCTGACCACCCGGAGAGGTTCCGATCTCGGCAGGCAGACATGCAGCGGAGCCAAAGCCACAAGCCCTCCCACCACACTTCCAGGCACACCCTTCATATTAATCGTCCCCCCAGGCCAGGCGCCTGATGGACTATTATCTAGTCGAACTTGCGCCCAACCCCTTACTCCAATAATACTCCAATACTGTCAGTGGCTTACTTAGAAAAAAAACACGTGAACTCAAGACCTTCTGCACCTGATGCGGAGTTAGCTGCAGACTTTGTCACATTCTTTACTAGCAAGATAACTCGTATGAGACATGAACTGGATGAAGGCCCCTCTAATGAAGAATATTCAATTGTACCCCAACCACGACATACTCCTAATAGTGTCCTCTCATCATTCCATCCGGTAGAGGCTGATGTTGTTTCATCCTATATAAGAAACCTTAATAAAACAGTGCTGGAAAGTGTGAAAAGGAACAACTTGAGATGGTTCGGCCATATGGAACGTATGGAAAGCGAGAGAATGACTAAGAGGGTGTACGAGAGCGAGGTGGAGGGACAGAGAGGGAGAGGTAGTCCGAATGAGAGGTGGAAGGATGGAGTGAGGAAGTACATGAATGAAGGCGGTGCTGGTTGGGGGGAGGGGCGTCGACTGACTGGGGACAGAGGTGCATGGGGCGGTTCGTTCGTGGCCACCCCTTCGGGGATCACGGCATCAGGCAATAAATAGATAGATAGAATAAAACATTTTGTCCATTGGATCCTATAAATGTTTCCAAACTACCTGGTGTATATGATAATGCAGTGGAGCTTATTTCCAAAATAGTTAACAACTCTTTCTCCGAAGGCAACTTCCCAGTGTCTGAAAAACATGCCTTGCTCCGGCCTATCCTTAAGAAACCTGGACTTGATGTAGAGAACATGTCGAACTACCGTCCTGTCTCCAACTTGTCTCTTTTATCAAAAATATTAGAGCGTGCCATACTTGATCAACTGCTGCCGCTACTTCAGCAAAATGAAACTATTCCCATTTTTCAGTCAGCTTATCGGCAGCATCATTCGACTGAGACAGCATTGATCAGAATACATAATGATTTAGTCAAGAACACTTGCGACGGCGAGATATCATTGTTGGTTTTGCTTGATCTCTCTGCAGCCTTCGACACAGTGGACCATGAGCTGCTACTGAGTGATCTTTATGACTGTGGTGTGCGTGACTCTGCTCTCTTGCTTCTCAGGTCATACTTGTCAGGTAGATCCCAGAGTGTGATGATGAATCGGATAGTCTCGGACTTGGCACCCATGCTCTATGGCATTCCGCAGGGATCAGTGTTGGGTCCTGTCCTGTTCACGATATACACTAGTGGCTTATCTCTTCTGCTTTGTGCACACGGTGTCACCTATCATTTCTATGCTGATGACACCAAAATTTATGTGAAGATCACAGGCATAGCTGATACACAGAGGTGGAAATGCTGATGACCGATATCAAGAAGTGGATGAGGACAAGAAAACTTATAACTAAATGATAACAAAACTGAAATTCTCATCATCCGAGGAAACAGAAGGGCTACTGACGCAGTAAATGCACTCTCCATTGATACGGATGACTCACAGCTACAACCAGTAAACTTTGTTCGAAATCTGGGAGTGTACCTGAACTCAAGACTGGATTTTAACCCGCTGAGTGCCAGCCAATTGTGACGGTGTGCTTCTGCCAGTGCCAGAGTTTTTTTTTGTTTTTTTTTTTTTTTTGGCTAAATCTATCAAGTTGGGAGAGAAAGGAAGGATAATGGTAAAAAAACACTCCCCTTATCCATTTTTGCCAGAAATCAGGTCCCCGATGGTCCCGTAAGTAGCTGAAAAGACACTATAGACTACAGAGACTTTTATGGTATCGGAATGTATGGGTGGGAGGGTGGTGGGAGGGTGATTTTGGGGTTGGTGGGGGGAAGGTAGAAGGGTAATTGACTTGTTACATATATGAAGCCGATTGGTGAGGTAGTTTCGCCACCACGGATTTTCCTTTTTTTCCTTTTCTTCGTACGGATACGCTGGAAGTGGGTGGTGGGAGGTGGTTGGGGGTGTGGTGGGGGGAAGGCAAATGGGTAAGGGACTTGTCACACAAATATGGAACCGATTGGTCCAATCGTTTCGCCGCCACAGATTTTCCTTTTTTTTCCTTCTGACGGGACCGACAGTCAGCGAGTGGGTGGGAGGAGGGATTTGGGATTTTTGTGGTGGGTAGCCAAAAGGGTAAGGTACATGTGACCCCCTGCGTCTTGATGAGCCATGGGCTTTCCGGCAGTCATCTTTCTTTGAGAGATCATTCACTTACATGGCTCCAAGGTTATATAACAGACTGCCACTGACCATGAGACAACTAAGTTCTGTTGAGTGCTTCAAGAGACAACTTAAGACTTTTCTCTTTGTAAGAAGCTACGATCTCGAGAGGGGTGTCATCATGGAGGGCTATAGGGTGCAAGCTATTTGCCGCTGCTGGTGGCTGGGTGATGCGCATAGGTTTTGTGTTGCATTGATTTAAGTGATTTGTGTTTTTGTTTTGTTTTTTCGAGCGCCAGTGAATTCTGCGGAAAAATTGGCGCTTGTGAGAAATAAGTAACATGCTTATTATTATTATTCTTGTTCGTTGCTGTTACTTCATTGTTGATGTGTTTGCTAGAGCTTCCTGCTTTTTTGGGTGTTCTGGTTGCATGTTGAGATACTTGGGTCGCCGATATATGTTGTAGTGATGGTACAGTTGGTGGCAGTGTAATGTTAGCAGGGTGCTGGTAATAAGTACGTGGCACTGTGTGACCGGTGGCATCAGTTGTGTGTGTGACGGGAGCTGAAGTTGCTAGCTTGTTGATTTGAACTTTGATGCTAGGGACTGTTGAAATGTCGGTGTCTGCCTTACTTGTTTGGTGGTGAGGTTTCTTCAACGTTGAACTAGGGCCGGGGTTGGTCTCTACATCTCCGCAGCTAATTAGAGTGTAGGACAATAGGTGTTGTAGCGAGGTTGTGCCAGAGTACTTGCCAAGCCGCGGCGTCTTCCCGATATATGAAATTGACCAGGCAGGAATGGTGACAGAAATTTCATTTGTGTGCAATTTCTGTAAGACGAGGTCCCTCAATACTTGCTTAGTGTTGACCTGGTACACTACCGGTCCCCTCTGCACCTGTATATCAGCACAGCCCCTCTGGATGTTGCGAAGGATGATACATAGAGAGAGAGCTATGCCCGCCCCCTTCAACCCTCCCGCCATCTTACTTTGGTAATGATGAAGGAATTGAATCCCCAGGACCATCAAAACAGTCAAGTCAAGTGCCATGTCTGACGAAAGCCGCGGAAACATGACGATGAGTTAGGCTATGCTAAATATGACTAGGCATATGGTTTCAAATAAAGTCTATGTGGTATGTAATATCCTCATAATATGATATCTGTGCCACGCGAAATGATGGGTGTTCACGTGTATTAGGTAAAAAGGGCGGTTTGGCCACTTTTGGGCTCCCGAAACGCTGATTAGGTACCGTAGACGCTTATTGAGAATTTTGAGCTTGTCTGACCCCCAGGCGTGTATTAGGGTTTTCGCGAATTAGGGAGGCGCGAAATAGGAGAGCTGACTGTATAAGGTATAAGTGGGATGGTGGCGGCGATATACCTTTTATCTATCATATCTATCTATGAACGAGCAGAGGACGAGAGCTGAGATCAACCTACTATCTGCAATCAACATATAACCTATTAGGAACGTACCTCAAAACGTCTTCCCTAATATGGTTAATTATACTACCTAACATATAATTCATAAGGACAGATAGTCACCTTTAGACTTTCTTACTTGGAGTTAATAGCCGACAGTATGGAAGATGCTGAGGCCAAATTCAGAAAATGGAGAGAGGGCATGGCGAGCAAGGGTTTAAGAGCCAATATTAACAAAACCAAGGTTATGCATTGTAGATTGAGACGAGGCAATGTGGAAAAGAGCGGTGAATGTGGTGATGGGCTGGTCTATCAGAGTGAGAACTGAGCGATCTCTCCCATACCCATAGCTTACTCTGACTGTTCCTTTAACTTATATATTTTCTAGATCTCAAGTGACGGCGTCTTTTCCGTGGATTGACCTCCCAATCTACCAAGATTGGAAGCCAAAGCATCACATTTTTCCCTTGCCCCTCAACTTTCTCTTCATAATTGCTGAGGGGCACAGGGTGGGTGGGGCTTTGGTTTCCCGGGCGTTTCCGCACCCTCCTCAGCTCCCCGCCATGGAGTGGCTTCGGTCACCCAGGCTTTATTGTGGTCGGCAGGGAGGGTTCTGTGGGGGCGCTCGGTTATGGCCTTGGAATTGATCGGGGCCTTGGGGCTGTTCGGCCAGGCAGCTTGGGGAACAACAACAACAAGAGCGGTGCATACCCATGTGCAGTGTGTGGAAAGGGTGTGGGCGTTATCGCGATTCAATGTAGCACCTGTCGACGCTGGGTGCACCATGGGAATAAGCGCTGTAGTAGAATAAAGGGATCCCTGCCGAAGGATAAGTCAGAAATTGGGAGGTTTGACGTACCTCCCAACCTACCAAATAGGAAAACCTACTATTTGGTAGTAGTCTTGGAAAATCCAACGTCAAGGCTATTAACCTAATTGCAATGACGACTTGTCTATTTTGACTGCTATGTCGTCATTCCAACCGCGGTTAAAAAGAAAACGTCTAGAGTCTACTCCTTATCTTGCTCTAGGAGACGTTGTACATTAACCAAAACTACCACCGAAAGTGAAAAAAGCATAGAAGAGAAGAAAAAGGGGTTTACCTTAGTTACCGCTTAAGGCCCATCCTGTGTTCCGTCATGTGCAGATCCCTGTCGAACGTGCGCATGAGCGACCCTCTCTTGTCATCACATCTCACGTCAGCAGAAGAACGCGGATGGGCAGGGGTCCGGCGTGAGGGAGGGTATTATGTACGTTGGATTTTCCAAGACTACTACCAAATAGTAGGTTTTCCTATTTGGTAGGTTGGGAGGTACGTCAAACCTCCCAATTTGTTAGTAGTCTTGGCAAATCCAACGTCAAGGCTGCATAACAAATAGGAGGAGGACATCCAAGCCCAACCTACCAAAAAAAACAATGCATAAAACAAAATTACGAATGACAAAGACACAATTTAAACAAGAGAGTTTAATAAAAGAGTGAAAAACTGAGGAGTAGCTAAAAAGAACAGTTTTAACACATGCCCGTCATTCATAGTAATGCAAAAACATAGACTTGTCTGAAACCAAAAAGGTACTGTACCCAAAATCCCTTTTCTTCAAAAACCAACAAAAACACTGAACACAAGAACAAAACACAATTTTCAATGTGGCAAAAACACTTATGTACTGGAACAATACATAATCCCAAACTTGCAATCCAGTGTTGCAAACCCATACACCCCCCCCCCCCCTTTGTCAAAAAAACAAAGGAAAAGAACGAGGGACAAGGGGGGAAGACCAGGGATCTTCGCCAGAGCACCAGGAAACACGACCCCCGAGAGCAATCACCGGCCGAGGGGGTCGAACACTGGACACGGAGAGGTAGGAGGAGATGAAGGAATTGATAGAAGACCACAAAACCGCTGAGGCGAAGGCAGGGAAGGATCGACGTGGCAGGAACCGGAAGGAGGCAGCAAAGGATTCGACATCGCGCGCAGAACCCCTACAAACAGGGTGACGGGCACGAACGGTCCGACAAACGTGGCGGCCCAGCTGCACCTGCTAGAGCCTCCCACCTGTCCGAGGAGACACCCACACAGCAGTACCCGAAGGCGGCGCCACAGACGCAACAGAGGAGTGCAAGGCTGACACCGGGCACAACACATGGCGAGGATGCCCACGCCGTAGAGCCTGGACAGCGAAAGGCTGGAAAACGGGGGCCTCCCTCCCATGCGTGGTAACAAAAGGTGGGGAGGAGGCGAACGAGACGCCATGCAAGGACGGGGAGAATCGCACGCAGTCCCGGGGCCGTGACAATGCCGCTAGTGCAGACACCCGATCCCCAGTGGCCAGAGCGACAAGGAAGAGTGGACGCCCGAGCAACGGAACCGGCGTAGCGGCCCTTGTATACGTGGGGGAAGCCAGAAGGACCAGAGCCCGCCCCAGATCCCACAGCGGAGGGACCTGGCGCGGAGGCGGTCGATCCCGGAAGGCAGCCGTCAGGAAGGAATCCAGCACCTGTGGCGGAACGACCAGCCCAGCGACGGACCCAAAGAACACCCCGGACGGCAGACAAGTGGGTACGTATAGCGTCGACTGGAAAGCGACGTGTACGGAAGAGGTGAAACAAGGAGCGTAGGACGAGGGAAGGAGAGCCAACTGGCAGGCGAGTGGCCTGTAGCCACCTAGGAAAAGACCTCCAGCGGGACCCGTAAGGCCCCCAAGGAGAAGACGGCCAGGAACGCTGCAGGAAGTCAGTCAGGGCCCGGCCGGGGACCGGGAGCCACCGTGCCTCATGAACAAGCACGATGCGAAGGCCAAAGAGGTCCGCAGGACCCCAACCTAGCCTAAGTGGAAGCCGGAGACAGGTAGAGGGACCGGACTCGGGCACCACCGCGGCAACCGGGCGGACCAAGTCCGTGCCGGCCACAGAGGCGCGAGGAGCCAGACGCAGCCGTGGTACAGCCGCAGCTTCGCGAAGACTGGGCACATCAACAGCGCGTCTGGTGGCGGAAAGATGGATATCGACCGCCACCTGTACCAGGCGACCATGAAAGCGTCCGGACCCCCCCCGGAGCGCGAGGCCGGAGGGAGAGGTCCAGAGGCAACTGGCGCGGCACCCCCGATGCGAACAAGGCGACCTCCGGAACACCTCAGGAAGCCGCGAGGTCGGCGAACACAGTCCGTTTCATCGCCCATTCTACAAGAACGCCCTGCCCTCTCGACAGGGCGGCCGCCCAAAGGGTGGCAGGCCCGGGCAGGGAGGAGGCATGCAAGGAGAAGGGGTGTCGGTCAGCGAGGAAGAACAACTCCACCGAGACCCCCAATAGAGTCAACGACCTGGAGGACCCCCGCATAAGGAAACAGGGGACAGCTTGTCTGAGTGTCCAACCCGAAGGCCACCGACTTACCCCGAAGGGCCAGCGCGTGGTCCCGCAGGAAGAACAAAGGAACCAACAATCCGAGGACATAGACAGGTAAGAGGAGGGAGACCCACCCATCTGCCGGGAAGTGGACGTCCCAGGTTCGATTGGGAACCTCACCCAACCTCGCTCGACGTATCTGTGGTTACCCAGACCGTCGGCGGGGGGGGGCGGTCCAGGGCACAGCCGCAGAGAGCGAGCCCCGAGCAACCGAAGCGTCGGCGAACGGTACGCGGGAGCGGCAGGAGCCAATCCATAGGGGCAACGGAAACACCGCGGTGCCCATGAGGAGGAGGCGGCGTAGCCAGAGGCTCCCTAAGGGAAGGGGCAGAGCGGCCCAATGCAGCGAACCCACGAACGAGTCCCAGAGCCACCCCGGGAGGGAGACCGAGTGCAACACGGCGAGGACCGTCCACCGAAGGTGCACCGGGGCCGGCAGACCCCGGGTCACCGTAGCGCCGGACAAAACCCATGCGAGACCGACCCATGGCACGACACGCGACGGGGTCAAGCGTGACTTGGGAACATCGAAGGGGAACCCTAACCGTGCGATGTTGCGAACGACTGTGAGGGCGTCGCCAATGCACAGGCCTAGGGCGTCGGAAACTACCAACCAAACGGCCAAGGAAAACAGGAGCCGGAGCCCGCTCCTGAGGAGAGGACCCAGAGCCTGCCCCACCAGTGCGGAGAAGATCTGCGGCGCGATGTGGAGACCGAAGGGAAGGCCGTCGAACAGGAACACATGATCGGAAGTCCGAACGGTCAAGAATCGCTGGAAGCGAGGATGGAGAGGAACGAGCCAAGACACATCCTGGAGGGCCAGCGACACTACCCACGACAGAGGGCACAGGGCCAGGCGTACCAGGGGTACCGGCAGCATCCGAAACCGTGTGTGCACGATGTGCCCGTTGAGGGCCGACAGATCCACCACCGGTCGCATCGCGTCGCAGGTCGGCGACGGAACCAGAAAGACACGGGAGAGGAAAACCGGGTGACCGGCGGTCAACTCCCTCGACGCTACCCAGCTCGGGCATGGAAGTGAACACGTGGGCCACCTCTGAAGAGATGGGCCGTTGTCGGTGACAAGAGCGGAGTGGGGGTCTGGACGTCCACCTCCAGGTGAGACCCCTCCGCGCAACCCGCCGCCCCCAACGTCCCTCGCGGCTACCGAGGGGCGCAAGGGCGAAAACAACCCGAGGGAGCACCCGAGAGGAGGGGAGCGACCCGGTACGCCCAGGCGAGAAGGAGAACAAGGAGGCCGACCCAGAGAACTACACATTGTGTTGACGTGGAGGTACCCCCGGTACGGGCCGTGCGGGCATGAGCGCCACGTTGACCTCCTCTACCCCCGCCCCCCCCAACCTCGTCGAAAAGGGCGGGCCACCCCAACCCCAGGCCGGCGCGGGGCTGACCCCTTCGAAGGGCGGCCGGAAGTGGAAGGCCGGCCAGCCCCGACACAGAGGGGATGAAAGGGGCAAGAACAGAAGTGCGAGGCGGAACCGATGCACTGGCTAGCAACGTCCCAGTCCTGCGCCCGTGCAAGGCGGCAGCACTTGCAGCAGCACCCCGAAGAGGACCGGCAGAAGGACGGGACTGAGAAGACCCCGCGCGCGGCACAGCGTGTCGGTGCGTGACGTAAGCAGGGTCCGTAACGACACAGCGCGGCGTCGTGTGGCGGAAGCAGGGGCCGCCGACAGAGAAGCGTAGCATTCCCAAGCATCCTGCGTAAAAAAACCCGACGTATATAGCGCAGAGTACAACAAACCCTGACGAATAACCAAGGGGGCCGGCCGGCAGAACGAAGACCGTACCGTCGTGCGGTGCCGAGTTGCCGCGCACAAAACCGCCTTCAGCTCGGGAATCAAAGACACCGCGAGCCGAAGGTGGACCCGCTGAACGCGGTCCAAACCCTCGCGAAGATCGCCTGGCGCAGACGCCTCGAAAAGCCGCAGGTGGTGAACAGACGTCTGGAGGGAACCTAAAGACAAGACAATAAGTCCGTCACCCTCTGTCGCAAGGGAAAAACCTTGGCGACAGAGGGCTGATCCGGGGGAGAGAAGAACGGGGTAGCAATAGAACAAAGTGCAAGAACGGGCGCGCTCATCCAGGACCAGAACGCGCCGTCCAACCCGCCGACAGACACAAGAGGAGGCAAAATCAGGGACGACTCCGGGGGAGGGACGGAAGGAGAGCCGTCGACGGATCGGTGTGTGAAGTCGAAGGCCTCAGCAAACCAGGCCACCAATGGGAGAGGGTGACCGAGCATGATGGCTAAGCCAGGCGTACCGGCATCGCACAAACCTGTCCCATAGGAGGACAGACCCGTCAACACACCGAAAATCAACACCTTATACATCGCACCACGAAGACCTCCGAGCTGTCAACACCTCGCAGCTGCTCCCCGATAATGAGTTACCTTGTGTGAAGTTGATAGGAGTGTCTAAGTGTTGTCCCGGAAATTTATATGTGCATTTCAATAAGTAATTAGGTGTTTTATGAGCAATTCAGATTTAATTGGATATTCCAAGTAATTGAAAATATGGATTAAGTAAAACAGTTCCTGGAGTGAGATGGGATAGTGGGGCGATTGTTGTTTTTAGGCTGGCAGACGACCACCTCGCGATGGCGGGAAGGCGTGAAAGCCTAGCTGGGGATGAGGAGGATTATGAATTTGAAGGCTTTATCACCGAGGACAAGGATGATCAGTTGGCAAGTATGAAAAAACAATTAATGGGTCTTGTGAGATGGAGGGGAGTGATGGAAAATTGGAGGAAGGAGTTAGGGGCTAAAGTAGAAGTTTTGTCCGATATGTGTGGCGTTACTAGCGGGGTGGATAGGCCTAGACCAGTAAGTGACAGCCTAGAGGCAGTGATGGCCAGAGTAGACGAGTTAGCGGCGGAAAATGTGGCACTCAAGGCTCAGCTTAAGGAATATGAGGGCCACCTGAGTGAGGAAGTAAAAGGAATTAGTGAGGTAAAAAATGAGTGGACAAGGGTAGAGAGTGCCACGATGGTAGCCCTTGAAGAAATTGTGAAGGAGCAGAAGGAAGAGAGAGAAAAGGAAAAGAAAGAGTTTGAAAAAAATGTAGTGCAAGTTTTAAAGAAGAAAGAGAAGGTAGTGAGAGAGACAATAGATAGAGGTAAGTGTGTAGTAATCTTTGGAGATGTGGAAGAGCACCTGGCAGATATGAAGGTAAGAAAGGAAAGGGATGTTGTGAAAGTCAAGGGGATACTGGATTACTTAGACGAGGGTTATGGATGGGTAAAAGAACTGGAGGAGGTGAGAAGGTTAGGAATATATAAGAAGGGCGAGATGAGACCACTAAGAGTGGAACTAAAGTTTAGATCAACAGCAGAAGCAGTAGCCAATGTGAGCTGGAAATTAAATTCGACAGAGCTGAATCATATAAGGGTAAAAAAGGACCTAAGTGTAGAAGAACGAGAACAGTTAAGGGAACTCCAAGCTAAGGCTGATGAAGAGAATGGAAAGTTGTCTGAAGAGCAAAAGAAGAATTTTTTTTGGAGAATAAGGGAAGGGCAAGTAAGGAAGTGGTACATCAGGAGCCACCAAGAACCGAAAGTAAGAGGAGTGATAGGGAAAGAGACAGAGAGACAAGTACGAAGTCAAAGCAAGGAGACGGAGCGAGAGATAATGCAGGGAGCAGGGGACCGGAGAGAGAGCCAGGATGTGGTGGAGAGGGTGGAACAGAGGGAGAGAGAGGGGGGAGGAGAATAGAATTAGTGGGGGAGGTGGAACTGGGTCAGGGAAGGGATGGAGGAGGAGGAGGTGAACCTGGTAGGAGGCAGAGAGGGAAGAGAAACAAGGAGGTGGATTCAAATATACTGTGCTACTACACTAATATAGATGGAATAAACAGTAAAAAGGTAGAGTTAGATAATATATTAAGAAAAGATCAACCACAGATAGTCTGTTTGACAGAGACAAAGCTGAACCAGGACTTTGACAGCAACATAGTGTTTAGTGAAGGATATAATATATGGAGATATGATAGAAAGGGTAAAAGGGGAGGTGGAGTGGCAGTATTAGTTAAGAACCCTATGACAGCAAAGCACGTGGAGTTAAATAATGACAAGGCAGAAATAATGGCAGTTGAACTCAATGATATAGAAGGAAAAAAGCTAGACATAGCAGTAGCTTACATGCCACCAAAGACCAGAGCATGGAGGGAGTTGGAGTTTGAGGAGATGGTAGAGGATATGATTCAGTCGTTGAGAAGATTGCTTTTAAGGAAGAATCGATTGATCTTGGTAGGAGATTTCAACTGTAGTGAGGTTGATTGGGAATCGGGAGATGCAGGGCCAAATCAGAGATCTTGGGGAAGTCGGCTAGTGGAGTTGGTTACGGAAAATGTACTTACAACATGTGAAGGAAAATACAAGAATGAGGGGTAATAACGAACCTTCTAAACTCGATCTGATTTTTACAAAAGATCCTCACGAAATTAGTGATATAAACTATCTATGTCCTGTAGGTAAAAGTGATCACCTATTACTAAAATGGAAGTTGACCTCGAGTAATGCCAATAGATTAGACAATAGCTACATAAATGACAGATTAAATTATAGTAAAGCTGATTATGTATCCTTGAAAAGATATTTAGAGGGAGTAGATTGGGATCTTATTTTGAAGGAACGGGACGTACAAGGTAAATATAGTAGATTCCTCGAAATTTATAGAGTAGGAACCAATATGTTTGTCCCAAGATATAAAACTGGAAATTTTACTAAGCAGAAAGATTGGTTTAATTTGAAATGCAAAAGAGCTTTGGGTAGGCGTGATGCAGCTTGGGCTAGATTAAGAAGAAGGAACACTGAGAGTAATCGGAATAAATATAAACAGGAGAGGAATAGATATGTTAACATAATTAGGCAAGTTAAAATGAACTATGAGAAGAACATAGTAAATAAATGTGAAAGTGACCCTAGATTATTTTATAAATATATAAACAGTAAGTTGAAGGTAAAGAAACAAATTACTAAATTAAGAGTTGATGCTAGGACGTATGAAAATGTATCGGACATGTGTGAGGTAATGAATAACAAATTGGGGTCAGTTTTTACTAGAGAGGAAGGTTTTGACGAACCACAGGCGGGAGTACTGGAGAGTGGTCTTAGTAAGATTGAAATAACTAGAGATGAGCTGTTATCTGCGATGAGAGGACTTGAAGTAAGGAAAGCTATGGGACCGGATGAAGTGTCTGCCTGGGTTTTAAAGGAGTGTGCAGAGCAATTAGTGGAGCCAGTGAGGGACATAATTCAAGCTTCCTTAGATAAAGGACAGGTTCCTGTTGAATGGAAAAGAGCTAATATCATTCCGATATACAAGAATGGAAACCCTGAGGACCCTCTAAACTATAGACCAGTTTCACTTACTAGTATTGTATGCAAGATTTGTGAAAAGCTAATTAGGAAGAGATGGATGAAAATGTTGGAGAGAAAGAAAATAATAACCCCAAAGCAATTTGGATTCAGAGAAGGGACATCTTGTGTTACCAGTTTGCTATGTTATTACAGTAGGGTGATAGATGTACTCCAAGAAAGAGGCGGATGGGTGGACTGCGTCTACTTAGACCTTTCCAAAGCATTCGATAAGGTACCACATAAGAGATTGTTATCTAAGCTTGAGACGCTAGGATGTGTCAGGGGGAGTTTGCTGAAATGGATGGAGAGCTATTTAACAGATAGGGAAATGAGGACCAACATTAGAGGAACTTACTCATCGTGGCGGAAAGTTGAGAGTGGTGTGCCGCAGGGATCTGTGTTGGCACCTCTCATGTTCCTTATGTACGTGAATGACCTGCCGATAGGCATAAACTCTTACATGTCAATGTTTGCAGATGACGTAAAAATTATGAGACAAATAACAAATAAAAGTAGTTGTGAGGAGCTGCAAGGGGATTTAGATAAAATATACGAATGGAGCACCAAGTGGAAAATGAAATTTAATATAAGTAAATGTCATGTGTTAAATATGGGAAGAAGTGTGAATAGACCAAATTGGGAGTACAGGATGGGAGATAATAAAATTAGCAAGGCCGAAAAAGAAAAAGATTTAGGGTTGATTATACAAGATAATTTGTCGCCAGAGAAACATATTACCAAGCTCTTTAGCGGAATGTATGCAATGGCCGGGAATATGAAAGTTGCTCTGAACTATTTGGATGAGACCATGGTAGCGAAAATTATGAAGAGTATGATTAGACCAAGATTGGAGTATGCAGCAGTGGTGTGGTCCCCGCATCTAAAGAAGCATATTCACAAGTTAGAAAGAATCCAGAGAGCAGTCACTAGATTGGTTCCAAGTCTCAGAGAACTGCCATATGAAGGGAGGCTAGACAAATTAAATCTACCGAGTCTAAAAGAGAGGAGAGAGAGGGGAGACATGATAATGATGTACAAATGTACCCGGGGGCTGGAGAGGCTGGATAGGGAGGATATATTAATTATGGATACAGGAATAACTAGAGGCCACAGCTACAAAGTAAAAGACCTACCTGCAAGAACGATATCAGGAAGTTTAGCTTCCCCTATAGATGTATTGACAAATGGAATGGGCTGGAGGAGGAGGTGGTAGGGGCAAGGAACATCCATATTTTCAAGAAAAAATTGGATAAAAAGTAGACTGAGAGACGGGACAACACGAGCTTAGCTCAACTCCTGTAAACTACAATTAGGTAAATACAATTAGGTAAATACAGCCAGGGACTGAACAGCCGGAAGGATGTCAGGGCGGCTGAAGTCTGACCAGAGCGTAGGCCTGCAGAAGGGAGGGGGACCGTAGCAGGGGTAGGTAGGGTGAGGCGCGGAGGGTGAGTCACCGCCAAGAAGGGCGAGAAGAGGGAGTATTCCATCGACTCCAAGCGCCCGTCGAAGCGTGACACAACCCTGCCCTGCATAGCCGACAATCGATCCGAGAGAGGCGACCCCCCCCCCCCCCCCCCAGAGTGGGCGGCCCGCAGGGGCGAGCGTGAGCGGGAGCGAGACCCACAACACGAACCAGCAGCGTCGCGGCCCAAGGAAGGCGAGCGACGACGGTTGTGTCGCCGTTGAGGGACTCGTCCCCGATCACGAACGGCCGAGGGGGAAACAGCACCATTCCCCTCTTCCAGCGACACATCAGCACCTGAGAAAGGGGGCCCCAAAAACTCGCGAAACCCCACCGAGGCAAGAGGAGGGGTACCCCCCTGGCGAGACGGTAAGTGAAGGTCAGGAAGAGAAGAATGAGGAGGAGCAGGACGACGGGAGTGGGAAGGCTGGTCGGGTGAAAGGAGGCCAGGAGCCGCGGGGGGAAACAGAGCAAGGATCCCCGGGGCTGAGATAACAGGGCGGCCCGACACCGAGGCGGAGGAGGGAGGGACCACCACCGTGGGACGAGACCGTGAAGGAAGAATAGGCACTGAAGCAGGTGAAGTAGGAGAAGCAACGACATCCAGGCGGACCCTCCTGGACAGTGTAGGAGGAGGGATCAGAGGGCCAGCTACAGCATGAACAACCGCGCGCGGAGAGGACAACGTAAGAGGAAGTCGTCTGGGCTGGGGAAGCGGGCAGAAGGGAGTAGAGCCCCTATCCGTAGAGGCCAGGGGAGGGCGCACAGGGGCAGAGCCGCTAACCCCGGCCTCAGGGCGAGAACCATGACGAGGGCGATGGGCGTCGTCAAGGCGATCAGGAGGACGACGAGGCGAGCGAGAGCGTGGACGGAGCCGGGGAACCCCCCGACGATGGGACGACTGGCTGCGGGACCCAGGGGAGAGGGCCCGAGCACGGAGAGGGCCAGGTGAACGGCCTTCAGTCGGGTCAGGGATACCCAGGGCGATGCGGATCCGGTCGGCAACAAAGGCCGGGGAACGGTGGCCCACAGTCCTAATGTGGCGGGAGACCATCGTCCACACCGACGGAAGGGAAGCAGAGGCCACAGCCGCCGCCGAGGAACCAGGGCCATGGAGCAGCACAACCACCAGGGCCAGACACGTGCCACACAGAGCAGGGAGGTAGGCCGTAGAGGACACACAGAGCGAGTGGCGCAAGCAGGACTTGTGCCTCTCCAAGCACGGGGAGCGACAACCAAGGCGAAAGCAAGGCAGCCTACCTGCACTAGAAGAACACACACCATAATCAGCACGTCGAAGGAGTAAGTGGAGAGAATGTCCAAGAAGAACCAGGGAAGGAGCATGGGGAAACAGGAACACACATGCAAACAGGTATCCGTACTCACCCTAAACTGGGAGCACAGAGGTAGGTGAGGAGGGCGGCCGAGGCGGAAGAGCACAAGCAGAACCTGCAAAGATGGAGAAAGTGTTAACCACCACTCAACATCTTACATGCAGGGCCTATAACACCAGTAAAGTGCATACACCAATATAGTATCAGGCAACAAGATGACATAAAAAAAAAAAAGTCAATAGTGAAAGCCAACTATTACCGCAAATTTGCGGGCCAATGGAGGCATAACCGTACCGACACCACCCTCCCGCAATTTTGCGGGACCTCCCAACGATCTCCGCAAATTTGCGAGGAGCCGAAATGTCCCAGAGGACCGAATCAAGCCCCCGCAAATTTGCGGGACCGGCCGAGATGGTCCGGCGCCGAAAAAGCGAGAGGAGCGTCTAGGGAATACCAAAAGAGGCCCAGAAAAAAGCGTCATCTCCTTATGAACTCCAAGCGACGATGGCCATCAAGCTGAGCAGTGTCTTCCTTGATAATATCCTGACTCAACCGGTCAAGGGAGAGGCAAGGAAGACACACCAGGGGAGAGGAGGCACATCCCCCAGGAACCACCCAACCCACAGAGATAGAGCAAAGCCCATGAGGAGAAGTGGCAGGAAGGGTGGTTTGGCACAAACAGGGGCCCCCGTAGGGTACCCCAGGATTGGGCAAAAGGGTATGAAAGGATGGAGGTGAAAACAGTAAGGGAACACAAAGACCAGTAAATGAAACTGGCGAGAAAAAGGGTGGCCTAGCCGTGTGGTTAATTTGCATAAATTCAAGATGGCCGCCGTCCCAAGCTTCAATTTACAGATAACTTTTTGGTTGCTCCTAAACTTGTTTATTAGGTCCCTCTGATGAACATATAAAAAGTCTCCAGCTTTTGGACACCTGGAAAGTGGTTAATTTACAGCCGAAAAACCTTACAGACAGGCTGAACTGTCTCTTTCACAAGGGGTGACACAGGCACTTTGTGCTTGTAGTCCCTCTTTTCATGACGTAGTATGACGTCATTCAGAGCCAATTATGTAATTCATGATAGGAGTTCGTATTCACTTGGATCATCGGTGCTTGCATCAAAGCTATTTTGACAGAGTCCTTTACATTGACCACATGCACTGGAACATTCAAGCTCATTCCATTTGCAACTACAGCGTTGAGTGTCACAGTTGCCCTTACACTGACATCTGACCAATTTCAGTAGTGAATCAGGAGCCACTGGCTCCCTTCCGCAGACACCAATTTCTCGGGGTCCACACAGTTCCCCATCCATTCCTGGACCTGACAATAAACTCGGAACGAGTGGTATTTGGCTGCATCGGTTGTTGGGGGAAGGCTGTGAACTTCAACGTAGTTGAACTTTTTGCCACCTTGTTGCAAAACTTTGTCTTTCGCAGTCCGTCAAGGGTCATTTCCTTTTCCCCCGTACAAATAAACCAAGGCCTTTTCACCAGCTGATGATATCGCGTCTTTACTTCCACTTTGGCAACAGAATGCTTCTATACATATCAAGAAACCGTTGTCTTCCCTCACTTTCCTCAAGGCAGCCCCTTTACCAATACCATACAGTCGTGAGGCGGCCGACACAAACCCGACAAACAGCACCGCCACCACGAAATCTCAGATTGTGAACCAACTGTACACCTAGGCTATGAAATATGAAAACTCATAGGGGCATAGCAATTCCTGAATGAGAAACAAGCTAGGCTAAAATAAGCTAAAAGCTAAACTATGCCCAGACTAACAGGAAAAAAGAATATGAAAAGAGAAAGGAATGAAAAACACACACGAGGAACGCCAGGCGCCCCCGTACCTTCGGTAGCTATTTCCACACGCGTCTCCATTAAACACACTGAGGAGCCCATTTACGTGTGCCCTAGATCACGTAACATCTGTCTAACAAAAAAGAAGGCCAGATAAGCCGAAACGAACCTAAACAGGGTGAATTAAAGGAGCACAACAAAAGCGACTGCATTCAATGGAGCGCGTGAAAAAATGATGACAAGAGAGGGTCGCTCATGCGCACGTTCGACAGGGATCTGCACATGACGGAACACAGGATGGGCCTTAAGCGGTAACTTTTTTTTTTTTTTTTTTTTTTTTTTTTTTCTATATTCCAACTACTCCCTCTCGGGCATAGGCTGAGAGCCTGTACATTCCAGGTAAGGTAAACCCCTTTTTCTTCTCTTCTATGCTTTTTTCACCTTCGGTGGTAGTTTTGGTTAATGTACAACGTCTCCTAGAGCAAGATAAGGAGTAGACTCTAGACGTTTTCTTTTTAACCCCGGTTGGAATGACGACATAGCAATCAAAATAGACAAGTCGTCATTGCAATTAGGTTAATAGCCTTGACGTTGGATTTGCCAAGACTACTAACAAATAGAGACATTTTAGTGCGTAGTGTGCAAAGGCGAGCTTGTGTTAAGTGATGAGTCTGTGGCTGTGAATTTTGGAAATGAGTCTTTGGAGCTGGTGAACAAGTTTTGTTACCTAGGAGATACCATATCTGCCGGTGGTGGGGCCGAGGCTGCCACTGTTGCTAGAATTAGATGTGGCTGGGGGAAGTTCAGAGAACTGCTGCCAATCCTGACCATGAAAAGAATGCCTCTCCCCCTGAAGGAGAAGGTGTATGCCTCATGTGTTAGAAGTGCAATGACGTATGCCTCAGAAACATGGGCCGTTAAAGTAGAGGATGTCAACAGAATGGAACGTAATGAGATGAGAATGGTGAGATGGATGTGTGGGGCCAGGCTACAGGAGAGAATAACAAATGTTGAGCTGAGGAGACGTTTAGGTATAAAGAGTATTAGCGAGGTGATGCATACAAGTAGAATGGGATGGTATGGACATGTGGAGAGAATGGATGAACAAAATTGGGTGAAAAAATGCAGGTCTGTGATTGTGGAGGGAGCTGCACCAAGGGGTGGACCGAGGAAGACCTGGGATCGGACTATACGTGCCGATCTCAAATCCAAGAACTTGACAAGTGAAGCAGCCCTTAACAGGGTTGCCTGGAACGCCGCCATTAGGACAAGAGACTGAAACTGCACGTATGTGTGGAACACTCAATCTTAAAATTTTATGTATGTATGTATGTGTATGTATGTATGTATGTTATCCTCAATGTGAGGAATTTCTGGAACCTTTTGTTTACCGGGACATGCCAATAGGCGTCTGTCAGGTCTAACGAGCACATCCAACCTTGCGGCTGAAGTGTTAGCCTGATGTGATTCACAGTGAGCATGCTGAACGATGTGTTGTGAATCTGTCGATTCAAACAAGACAGGTCTACGACTGGTCTCATCTGAATGCTGTCCCTCTTTGGTACGAGAAAAAGTCTGGACGTGAAAACAGGGCAAGTTGGATTGACCGGGACAATGATATGCTCGGTGATCATTTCCTGGACTAGTGACTCCACCTCTAAAGAAACATGATTGACTTCTAGAGTTTGACGTAAACGAGGTCGCCGGAGCCACCACCAGGTGATGCCCTTGCGTACCACTGTCCTTGCCCAAGTTCGCCGGGGCCAGGCCCGGTGACACGTCCGAAATGACCCAGTTACTTGACTGGGTCTGTCCGGTGGAACTACCATCGGATCCAACTCACCCTCGATAGGCCCAGGGAGAGAGAGAGTTTGAACTGTGACTAGTTTTTTTATGGTGGAGGGGTAGGGTTAGACAGCTGACTGGTTTTGGTAGACATCGATCCCTGACCTGATCTGTGTTGTGACTTATTCTTATACCACTTCCCTGTTTGTTTTCCCTGTTTAGGCTTGAGCTGAGTACTTCCCTGTGCCGGGGGAGACATAGGACCCTGAAAGGGCTTAGACCCACTAGGCTGGGATTTACCACTGCTCTTAGGCTTGGAGTACGGTTTCTTAAAATGCTCCTTCCTAGCCTGGGAAGTACTCGGCTTGATGCTGTCAACCATATTGTAAACTGCTTTCCAAGTCTCAGGGCTAAGCAAAGATGAAGTTAACACAGATGAGAGAGTTACCCGGTGGCCAATGTCGTCCGGTAACTTTTTTACTATAAATACTCTCAGGTCTTGACGTGCACGAACAGCCTCCAACAAGGCTATCCGTATGTCCCCCAAAGATTGGATAGAATTTTGTAACAGAAGCCGCCGGGATAAGTCCGTGGCCTTCTTAACATCATGATCAGAAACAGCGGCTATAGTCCTCGTGAGGGACTGGGCTATTTGGCGACTTAGCAAGAATTGTGAAAATAGTCTGTAAGCTTTATTTCTCAATTTGAAGTCTCTATCCAAATGTGCCGGAGGAGGGAGGGGTAGAAAAGCTCCTGCAGGTCCCATAGTGATAACTTAGGGGCAGAAGGGAACTCAAAAATTGCAGGCGGAACCCCTCCGGCTTGATTTATTGGCATTGAAAACCAAAGATAGTTGTTCTGAGGAATTTGGTGGGAGGATTTTGACGTTATTGTTGCTGCGAACTGTTGCGCCTCAATCTCCCAGTCCACCCACGGTCCTAGACCTACCTGATTGCTTGACTGATCCAAAGCTGGAGTTGTATCCAACTCCGGCGTTAGCGTTTTGAGATACTTTATATAGTTGACACCGTCAGTCTTAGTCCAATCCGCAAAAAGTTGTGCAGATGAGGAAGGAGGTAATGCCGGGGCAGGAGAATACACGAAAAACTCATGATAGTAAACATTGGGAATAGCCTTGATTGTCACATCTGTTTATCACCCTGTTTGTCTTTAGCTCCTAACTTCTTACACTTACTCATCTCAATTACCCACTCACTAGGAACTGGGACCTCCCCCAATATGGTAGTTTGTGCTATATCCGGGTTTTGTGCCGTGACCTTGAGCCAAGAGCAGTCCAGTCCCTACAAGAGAGGCATAGGGCCTTTCTTCTGGGGAACTTTATCAAGAGGAGGGAGAGTAATGTCCGTGATGACACGCACATTGGTAGTCGTTAATGCGGCGGGCACTGTAGTGCCACTTGCCGAGGTAGTCGCATGAGTTACGATAATAGGGGGAACTGGCATATTAGGTGGCACAACTCTGGCCGGCTCTAGCGGCCGCACAACTGAACCAATCGGGGGAGCTCCCGGCGTAGCTGTGGGAGTCTCTTGAGATTTCTTAGGAACATTGTATTGCCTCATTACCCTATGTAATATGTAATCAAGATCATCGGTTGATATACATTTACTATGTGACCCTTTTGATGATTCAGATTCCACTTCTGACCCTTCCTCAATGTGTCCCGGTTGAGCTGAGGACAGTTCTACGTCCTCCGGCTCTTCAGACACTTCCATTACTTCCGGTTGTTGCCGGAGCTCAGACAACTGGACATTATCTGGCCACACTAAATCAGGTACTGATGAGGGGAGGGTATCTACATTAGCACTTTCCCCGTTATCTTCCTGAAACTGAATATTGGGTTCTACACTCAAGGGTTCAGAATGCCTCCACACACTACGCCCTTGTTCAATAGGATCCTGGGAATCTGGTATAACTTGACTTACTTGAGAACCTTCATAGTCTTGGTGCTCACTAGCCGTGTAACCACGGTATTGTTCAGCTAACACTCTCTGAGAAACTAAAGGAGGCCTATTTATTGGTAAGTTAAAGTTTAATTTTGGAATGGCAAAATTTAAGTCCTTTTGTACCACCAAAGACTCCCCAGACTCATCCCTGGGAGTTGACTCAGCCCCCTCCGTCCCTACCTCGGAGCTGCCAGATTGGACTTTAGGCATTGCAGAGGTAGAGGCGGAGGGCGGTGGCCGGGACTCCGGCGTTAGCCGGTGCCGCGACTGCATCTCCTCCGTGCGGGAACTTTTATGACTCTTATCAGATTTTCTGTGGCTTGACGCCGCCGCGTCATCCTTATGCCTCTTGTGAGACCTAGAAGTCTCCGCTGAAGACTGCTTGGACTGCTTGAGGGGCGACCTAGACTGGTCCCGTGGCGAAGAAGAACGTGCCCTCTTGTGGCGGCCGGGGTGGGTGGGTGGGTGGGTGGTGGTGGGGGGGGGGGGGGGGTTTGCCTTGCTTGAGTCACTATCACTGCTATTCACTAACTCTTTCAAAAGAATTTTGGGCATAGCTTTAGATTTCGAAGTTGACTTAGAAGGTGGGGATTTAAGAACTGGTAACTTTATAACTAGATGCTCCCAGAGAGCCATATCATCACAATGTAATGCCTTATGGGCAATGTCTTTGGAATAGGCATTACAAATGTTCTTAATTTCTTTCAGTGCCACAAGGCACTCATTAAACAATTCAGAACGTAGGTCAGAGCAAATGGGACACCTTTTAGTAACCCAGAGGCCCTGCGACCTATCTAGGCACTTAACGCACTTCACGCAGAGTTTATGTGCAAAGACCGGAATTAGAGAGCAAGTAGGTGTAGCACAAAGAGTAACTAGAGGCATGATGGAGATAATTACGACCCCCCCCCCGGGATCAGCCCCTTCCCCTGTAGACCTGTGCCGCTTACTGATGTGCTGTGATCTGGAAATAGAAAATTTCCAGGAATCAATGCTCATAAGGATATACCGAGAGGTTCACACATCATAAACACCCCCAAATACGCCGGAAAATTAGCTGTAGACCAACCGCTACTCTAATCTTCCGCTGTACTTGTTTGTGAAAAAGCCATGATGACCTTTTCGTTTTCTAGAACTGCTTACCTGTGACAAATTGTCACCGGCCCAAATAAATAATTTAATTAACTAACGGATCGTCTATAAGATCTGAGAGATAGTTAATTACCTCACTGGACTTTTCCGCCAGGCGTTATAAGTCAAATCATGCCGCGTGAGGCTATCGGTTTGGGCGAGTTCACTCGGCCGGGCCGACATTACTTCCCTTAGGAATCGGCATTTCCGCCGGGAGTCTAGTGGTACACCACACCATGCCATGTTATTTGGAATTTTCCTTTCTCGCCTGCAAGGCGAGTATCTGGCATCATAACACAGAAAGATCGCCGGAAGAAAAAAACAAACTTTGAAGGTACCGACTTATCTGAGAAAGTCAGCCACCAACAAAACCCCACCAAATAAGTCAGAACGTCTCCTGACACCCTGCTTAACATGTATAATATCACCACATGAAAGCGAGGGTCACATCTTAGGGCTAATACACAGTATTAATTAAGCAATAAAAAATACCCCTAGCCTACTAAGAATAACCCCTAATGAGGCTGGCCACGAGGCTCATGGTAATAATTGCACTGAATATGTTAGGAAAAATGACCAGAAGTAAGTCCCCGGGACCGGATGGGATACATCCCAGAATCATAAAGGAAGGAGGTGAGATGTTAGTAGAGCCATTAAAAATGTTATTTGAGGTATCTTTTCATACAGGACAAATCCCGGCGGACTGGAGAGAGGCAAACATAACAGCTATTTTTAAGAAAGGAAAGAGAAATGATCCAGGAAATTACAGACCAGTCAGTTTGACATGTGTTGTGTGTAAACTAATGGAAACTGTAATTAGAGAAGGAATAATGGAAGATATGAAATCAAACCAACTTTTCAGTGAGAGACAGTTCGGATTCTTGCCGGGGAGGTCGATGGTGCTACAGCTAATTAAGGTGGTAGATGATTGGATGCAAATTCTGGAGGATGGGGATATTATAGACGTGGTATATTGCAATTTTATGAAGGCCTTCGATAAGGTCCCACATAAAAGGCTAATAGAGAAAGTTAGATGCTATAGTATAGGAGAGAAATGTGTGAAATGGATAGAAGCCTTCCTGAAAGATCGGAGACAGAGGGTACTGGTGAATGGAATAGACTCGGGGTAGAGGGAAGTTACAAGTGGGGTACCTTAGGGATCTGTGTTGGGACCACTACTGTTCGTTATGTTTATCAATGACTTACCTGAAGTTATAACTAATGGAAGTGAGATGTACCTGTATGCGGATGACACCAAACTGTATAGAAGAGTGAGGAGTAAGGAAGATGTGGGTTTGCTTCAAGGAGACGTGGAGGGTATGAAGTGATGGTCTGAACAATGGTTAATGCCTTTTCATCCAAAAAAATGCAAGTACATGTGGATTGGGACAAGCAAGACAGACAAGGTAGGATACAGTATGTATGAAGCGATGGAGGAAGTGAATGCAGAAAGGATATAGGAGTAGTGATAGACAATAAGTTAAATTTCTCAGAACATTTAGCGGAAAAGATAAATAAAGCCAATAGAATTGTAAGGCTAATAAGGAGGACATGTGTGTCAATGGATGAAGAAATCTTCAGGAATCTCTATACAGCGCTGGTTAGGCCGCACCTGGAATATGCGAACCAGATGTGGGCACCATATATGGTAAAGGATATAGAAGCAGTGGAGAAAGTGCAGAGGAGAGATAGAAAGCTGGTACCAACGTTGAAGAACGCGGGCTATGAGCAGAGGTTGAGGACACTGGGACTTCCGACACTGGCATATAGGAGAAAGAGAGGGGATATATGATAGAGACTTTTAAGATAGTATCAGGAAAGTATGATGAGGATGCGAGTGAAGGTAGCTTCTTGATGCGGGAGGGAACAAGAACGAGAGGACACTAAGAAAATTTACAAGGAAAGAACTAGGCTTGAAAAGGCAAAGAACTCTTTTTGTGATAGAGTGGTAAATGAGTGGAACGCACTGCCCCAGTATGTAGTCGATTCTGAATCAGTAAGGAAGTTTGAAAGTAATATTGAAAAAGCATGGGGAAAACAAGATTGAAGTTTGATTACAAAGCGAAAATACAGAATAGTAAAAATGTTGCGTCTGCTGCCGCCGCCGCCAACACCGTGAACGACCGCAGCAGTGCAAGTACAGCTGGCACTGAACTGGATACACAGGCCTAGTTTGCCTTTTTCCAGAGGATCTACTGTAAGAAACTGTAAGAAACTTACCTCCAAAGAAGACACAGCAGCAACGAACGCAGAAAACCCCACGCCCGAGGGGAAAAAGAGCAAACTCGGGTTCTTGAAAGTTCCACACCACGTGTGGCAACTCTTAGACCAGAACGTCTGCTAATAATAAGTATAATGCAGCTACCTCAGAGAGATGGCTAGAAGCATAGTTCTGCGGATGTAAATAACCTTCTAAATAACTAGTATATAGCAAAGCTAAGGCGCAGAAACAAGAACAAGTACACATGACGCGCGGACCCGAAGCGGACCGACATGGCGCCTACACTTAAGTAACCTATTTTAACACTTCCCTGCGGACATACCAATGGGGTTGTCAGTCCTAGCTAGTCTAAACCTATTCTATAACAACTCAGATATATACAAATGAGCAAAAGACTCACTAGAGTTGAACGAATGAAGAATAAAGCGATGCACCTCTGCACAGTATGGCCGCAGGGGAAGGAAGGAGGAATTGGTTCAGCGTCTCGGGTAGAATCCACAAAAGACATCCACGAGTTGGAAAGCCTTAATATAACAATTATTAACCCGTCCAGCCCCGGCTAGTTTTGTAATGTTTGTTCACCAGAACCCGGCCAGTTTTCAAAAAAAGGTTTTATTCCAGAAACAATAGCGAATGGGTTAGGAATGAAGGAAAAACCACGAAAACCGCTCAAAAAGCTTAAAAAATGGTCCTACAGAGCCCCCGAAAACGTAATTTACAAGAGTAAAAAATTGAAGGCAATTATCCCAAAAAAACAGGTTTTTGCGAGCTCACGCGCACGCACGTGGACTTTGAGAGTTTTCAACCATCGGCACGGTTGCGTGGGATACGTACACAGTTCCCATACAAATCTGGGTCCTCTTGAGTGGCTACACCTGAGGTTACGGTCGGCGCAATTAGGGTGACGCGCCAGGCGCGTCTCTGGGGCTGTGCGTTACATACATCGCCGACGCGTCAGGCGCGTCGCTGGGGCTGTACGGGTTAAGTTAATTTTAATTTTTTATTTTTAAGAAGTTTTTTCGTAGTGAGTACCCAATCATAAAGACGATTCCATAAGAGAATTAGCGTTGCACTTATGATGTAGTACTCTTTCCCCTGCGGCGGATGATTCAAACAGGCTGACCGCGGGTGCTTGAAAAAGAGCTATTATATTAATAGGCATATCGTCAATGATGGAGGGGCCACTAATAAATATATTCCATTCATGCTAACTCGTTCTAGAAGTGCTTTTGTGACCCATTGTATCTGTGCCAAGACTCTTAAGTGTGCTTTTTATAATACATATATATCAGTGATAAACCCTCAGTGCATTACTTGTGTATTATTTGTGTACTACAGTATTAGTATTGCTTTAAAATAGTATAAACCCTGTCTTAACTACATTTGCAATTCACCTCAGTAACGGGTAATATATATTTTAATGTCCATGTTGTATGTACTGTATTATGTTTGTCGTTCAGTGTGTGAACAATTAGCCAACTAAGCCATATCGTATTTGTAACTTAACTGAATATAATAAATATAAATGTCCTGTGTTGTCCTTACACCTTTGCATGTTTGTGTATGTTTATGTGTAAATTCCTTTCCTGTTCAGTTGAGATTGATCCCACAAAATAGCCAGATAAACCCAGTAAGAATCCTGGTATAACAATAGTATTAATCATATGTACAGTAGAACCTCGCTCTTTCGGACTAATTGGGGGAGAACCCCGTCCGAAAGTGTCAAAAGTCCGAAAGGGCCGAATCCGAACTCACATTTCAGCCTTTCAGACAAATCCGAAAGGCTAAAATAATGTCCGAAGTTTATAAGTCCGAAACTCGGCTCTTCGGTCCGAATGCGAAATAATTTTTCTCAGCCTTTCAGACAAATCCGAAAGGCTGAAACATGAGTCCGAAGTTTATAAGTCCGAATACACATTCACCTAACCAGACAAGTCCGAAACTCGGCTTTTTGGTCCGAATGCGATTTAATTTTTCTCAGCCTTTCAGACAAATCCGAAAGGCTGAAACATGAGTCCGAAGTTAAATGTAGTCCGAAAAGGATGGAGGTATTTTCTCAGCCTTTCAGACAAATCCGAAAGGCTGAACCATGAGTCCGAATTGAAATGCTAGTCCGAAAGTCTGAGAATTCCGAAAGATTGAAGTCAGAAAGAGCGAGGTTCTACTGTATTGTCAATATTTATTCCTACTGAATACAATAGCATACAAAATATTGAGAAATTCCATATGACTAATTTATTGATGGCTCCTTACGTCAATGACGTAAGTGCCTATGTTAATATGGCCTCGTTCCGGGCTCCTCTGACCCCGGGTTAACCTGGATCACGGTGGTCGAGAACCAAGATCATCATAGGGGGTACCCCTTAATCATTCCTACGGTACGTCATTGGGTTGGAGCCACTGAAAAGTAGGAAATAAAAAGAAAAGAATTAGCACAGTTTGAACACCGCGCCTACGCGGGCTCACGGTCTTCCTCTGCTTCCCACACACCTGCCAGTTAGCTGTTCCTCCCAGGAACCTCCTCCCTCGCCCGCCAAGGTAGACGTGCGTGTCCTTACCTCATGCTCAGGGTGACATAGCCCCTCTTGAATGCGTCAGTTTTGGTCCTTAGTGAATATTAGTGCAGTTGAAATCATTTACGCGTTTAGGAAAGTGTTTGTTTGGATCAATTTCACTTGTAACCCTGTAAGTAAGGACTTCTTAGTCTGGGCTGGTCGACGGGCGTGTTATTCAGAGCCACTTTCACTTTCTAGAGCCTCGAATTATTGTGTTTATTTCTGTATGTCGTATCATACGAACCTCAGCTCTTTAGCGGCAGTGTCCTTTGTTCTGTGATAGTGTGTTTTAACATTGTAGCTCGATAGATGCTGACGTAAGTGTTGAATGATATGCGAGTGTCATCAACTTGTATCTGTGAGCCATGACAGACAAACCTCGGTTGTGCCTAAACCAGAGGTTATTTTTCAAGCCACCGTAAGATTGGTACTTAGGAACAAATTTCCTAAGCCTAATTTGTTCTGTGCTGGTTGTGTTTTAACATGATAGCATGACAGAGATTCCCTTAAGAGTTGAATTACAGGTAAGTTTAAGATTCATATATCTGTAATTCCTGACAGGTAGCCCCTGGTCGTGCCCTGGCCAGAGGTTATTTTTCAGGCCACCGTAATATTTGTACTTAGGTACAAATTTCCTAACCCTAATTTCCAGAAAATTTTAACCTATTTTCATTCAATGCTTTGCTCCACAATAAACTACAATACTTTCAGTATTTACTTCCAAGTTTTCTTTAAAAAGTGAATACATTTCACTTTAACATTATTCAAGCACTCGAATATAATTTTTCAAGGGTATCAAGTGTACCCATATTAATATCATATTTAAATATATCCCACTATGATGTAAGAATAAAATACAACTTGCTGATAATTTTCCAAATACCCAGGTACCATAGGCCCTATCTCAAAAGGTCCGGTTCCAAGGCCCGGTTACCGGGACTGCCAGATATGGTGACAGTCCCGAGTGCCCAGTTAGGCAGGCGATGCTAGAATACCATCCAACCTCGAGTTCCCGAGTCCTTATCTCAATAAGACCCGGTTTCCAAGGCCCGGTTACCAGGACTACCGAGTATGGCGAAAGTCCCGGGTACCCGGAAGGGCCAGAAATACAATAATAAGTCAGTCCCCCCAATCCGCGCCTATATGGGCGGCATTACACGACGTGTATTGGGAATTCGCACATTGGGGATAACATAACTTATGGAGAAAAATACATATGGGCGGCAGCCCACATTTCCACACACATTTGACGGTAATTTTTTATCAAAATCAATACTAATTGGAAAACCCAGCATACACAATAATAGAAACATAAACAAGTCATTCCTAACATTAAAATTAAATGCTATAAGTAGGTGAGAAGAGTGGGGGCTCCGAGGCAGACCCCCGCGACAGGGCGAGTTCATATAGCCTAGGCCTAGGCTTCCCCGGCCCCGCCACTGTCACTGGCCCCGTCCCCGGCCCCGGATAAACCCATAGATTTCCCGATCGCAGTAGTGCCTTCACCAGTTTATTCTTCCTAGGCATTTTGAAGTTGTTGAAGGGTGTAGGAAGGCGGTTGTTACACAATAAATGGGTCAAGTCTCAGCGCACGGACACTTAAGGATATTGGGACTGAGAAGGAAGCGTACATGTGGTTATGTATGTACTTACACTAGTTGTACTTACACTAGTTGTATTTGCGGGAGTGAGCATGCTCGTTAATTCCCGCCTCCTAAGATATGTTTGTCATACCGTGCTTTGAAACTATGCACTGATGGTGCAGACACTACTTCGGCTGGCAATTTGTTCCACCCACTAATCGAGTTGGTAGGAAATCTTTTACTTTTCAGAACAGATTTACTATTAGGCACTTTCAGTTTGTAGCTGTGACCTCTTGTTCTCTCACCTCCATCCCTCTCTATGAAGTTTTCTTGGTCGATTTTGTCAATACCTCTAACACATTTGTATATCTGAATTTGCTGTCCTCGTTTCCTTCTCTGTTCCAGTGTAGGTAGATTCAATCTCTCGAGCCTCTCTTGGTACTCCAAGTTTTCCAAACCTGGGATCATCCTTGTAGCTGCTCTCTGTACCCTCTCAATTTTGTGGATATGTTTCTTCATGTGAGGGGACCACACTACAGATGCATATTCCATCCTGGGTCTTATTATTGCCGTTATTATTTGTTTCATGGTGTTTTCATTAAGATAATTGAAAGACATCCTGATATTTGCCAATAGAGCTAGTGATTCTCTCACTATCTTATTTACGTGGCTTTCCGGAGACATGTTATCCATAAATTCTATCCCCAAGTCTTTTTCTTTTTCTGCTTTGGGAATCACTTCGTTTCCTAGTTTATAATCTTTTCTAGGTCTGTACTTGCTTTTACCCATTTCTAGAGTCTTACATTTTCCTGCATTGAACTCCATATTCCATTTGATGGTCCATTCATGGATCTTTTGCAAATCTGATTGGAGTTCAAGGCAATCCTCCTGGGTTCTGATCGTTTTAAGCAGCGTGTGTGTGTGTGGTGTGCGCGCGGAGTAGGGAGGGGGGGTGGCGCGGAATACTAAAAACAGCATTTTTACACCACTCTTCAACCGTGATTCGTGTTTTGTGGGGTCAATACGTGTTTTAGGGATTTTGAGTACCTGTTTTAACCCTCAGAATAGGGTAAACGCGGACTGAGGATACGTGTATTAGGGGGACTGACTGTACCACCATACAAACTCAAGTTCCCGTGTTCCCGAATCCTTATCTCAATAAGGCCCGGTTACCAAGGCCCGGTTACGACTACCGAGTAAGTCCCGGTTACCCAGATGGGCCGGAAATACAATAATAACATACCACCATACAACCTCAAGAATTAAGGTCATGTAATAATCGTTCCCTAGGCTAAAGTAAGCCTACCCAGGAACATTAATTAATTTTGAAGAGGAAACACTATGAATGCAATAATATATATACCCAATATACTCAATTATCTCAGGGATTAGATCTAGAGTATAAATATTTTTTGGTAACTTTACCGTACCTAAGGCCATGAATATGTAGGCCTACATATTAATAAATTTGGGTGATAATGAATGTTTAATTTCCCCTGGAATATATAAACTGAATGGATAGTTTATTCCTGTGTTACACCAACTGTTCTATGAAACTTAAAGGCGTTAACACCACAGGCTTCCTTTAGGAAACGCCACCTGTAACCTTCTTTTATATTATATTTTATATTAAACTGACCTGATTAGTACAGGTTCATTGGATACAATAATACCATACAAACATAAAGTCAAACCCGAATACATACAGACTAGGGCCATCTACCCAAGCATTATAATACCGAGTGGTATTATAACACATGCAACCGGGTCGTAACATAATACCATAAAATCGGCCGGGCTCCAGTAAGCCAGTTTACCAAGTACTCCAACGACTGTCAAGACGACAGCACATACTGTATTACTTTACCGAGTACTCTGACGACTGTCAAGACGACAGCATATATCACAACAAAATTATTTTTAAAGTCTCCGTTACTCTAGGCCTAGCCTAAACAACATTTTTTCCACCGGGTACCCTAAGCGGACCCAAACTTTAATATAAAAACAAACCAAATCCCAATATAAAAATTAACTAGAAATTATTACCGGGCACTCTAGGTTAGGTCAGACTTTAATAAAGAAGTCAGACCCCGTTAACTAATAGTTAACATAACTAACAGAATTAAGATAAGTGCGAGAGCTTAAATAAGTAAGTTTTCTAATCAGTTTAATTTAAAAAAAAAAAAAAAAATGTGTGGGTCAATCCAGAATACCAATATTCCCGGGTGACACCATACCGCCACCACCATAAGGGTGCCAGGTGATTCAAGGCTGTGCCATACTGGGACAAGGACAATGCCAGGTCCCTGTAAGAGAAACAAATATTATTTTACCCAGTACCCTAAACTTTGTCATACTCTAAGAAAAACAAACCAGGGTTCCAAGAAAGGAATCACATGGAAATTCTTGCCGGTTACTCTAGGCTGGGTCATACTTATTACCATTATTATTTAAAATAAACAATACAAGGCTAGTGCCCACTTTTTGCCCCCATGGTAGACATGACCATCTCACCTGTTGCTCCCTACATTCGGCTAAATAACCCATATCTCTAGAGTGAGTTCACTGGGCAAAACTCTAGACATTTCCATGTCACCTACGAAGTGTATTCTCACGAATTACATATTTTAACTAATTTCCAGGAAACAAGTACAAGTTTCCGTTCCCTTCCTAAAAAGGCTATACAGTAAACCCTCGCTATCTCGGACCTCTAGAAGTCGGAAACCCGGACTACTCGGACTGGCATCGGCCTCTCGGAAAGTTTGCCTTATATCTCGGAAAATTCCGAGATGTAAGGGGAATACTCCGAGGGCCCACATGGTCTGTCGGACAGGTGTCATATATCTCGGAAAATTCCGAGATCTAAGGGCAAATTCCGAGATCTAAGGCTACAGTGAGGTGGAGAAGGACAATGAAATGGAGAAGGAAAGTGATATTTATAATATATGTCTGCTGGATACTGTACAGGTACTGTAATTTATCTTTAATCAACGTTGTTAGTGATAGGGAAGTCTCCGTTTTCTCTGGTGGCTCGGACTCCCTCTTCCAATTCGGACATTTTCCTCTCTTAACCCAGTGAGACCCAGCGTCGGCAGTCTTTGATCACCAACTCCCAGCGACGCATCACGTGCGTCCGACATATTAAAATCAGTTACGTGGCTCGTAAGGTAGGAAATGGCGGGAGAATAGGAGGGGGAGGTACCGTAGTGTGTGGGGGAGCCGGGCCGATAGGTGTGAGCGGGCCAAGACAGCCACGCGGCTGGTGGTGGTGGGCTTAGTGGGGATACTTTACACCCTTAGTTCACCGCCACTTTGAACCTTCATTACTCCGGTCGTATGGGAGCTAGAGGCTTGAGATTTATGTGAGACACTCCTTAGGATGTATGCCGTACAATGCCATACTCAGTTTTCACCCTAGTGCTCCCGGGCGGGTGGTCATGCCGGGGAGACGAACTTTCGACCCCCCCCCCCCCAAATGACCAAGGTGTTTTTTTTTGTTTTTTTTTTCATTTCTCATCATTCTCTTCCATTTTGGCTCAACACATTTTTTTGAGGCCCCCCCCCCAAAAAAAAAATATCCGAGGCGATTTTTTTTTTTTTTCATTTCTCATCCTTGTCTTCCATTTTAGCAAACAAAAATAAGAAGTGAAAATGGCTTGGGACTGGGGTGAACAAAATATTATAACTAGCCGGGGCTCAACGGGTTAAGTCGGACATAAGTCGGACTTCGGACATCTGGGATTTTCGGTCATCTCGGACTGGGTCTCCCCCCAATTAGTCCGAGATAGCGAGGGTTTACTGTACTTGCCTAACAAATTTCCGGGTAACTATATCCAGTTATACCGAATATTAATTCACTAGGCTACTTCTTACATAAAAGACAACGGGAGTCGGATTAAAATAAACGGGACATGACTAGATCCTATTTACCAAAACCTAAGTAGACCTTATAATCCCGGTATTAATTCCACCATACAACACTGACACCTTGTTATAATCTCCAGGCTCAAAGAGCGACAACACTACCGGAGAAGATTCTTTTCAACAAGTAAAACATCCCCTCCCCCTCCAAGTGACAACCACTGGCGTATCCTAACACCTTATATGTTAAGGTGAGTTTATTTGACAAATTACTAGATGTTTCCGGTTCACCGGCTAAGTGTACCTTCACTATCCATATAAGCTTTGCTTATAACAATGACCCAAAAAACATGTATACCCTCAGGCATATTATCTATATGGAGTTCAGTAAAATCTGACAATTCAGGTACCTTTTACAAAAAATCTCCAAGTACCAGCAATACTAAAATATGTAAGCTTTTTAGAATTATCTCTTCCAGAACTCCTAGCTAGTCCCCATCTCCCGACAAGAAAATGTCCGGATCTAGCAAGAAAATTACATAGGTCAGTCGGCTCAGAGCCTTCCAGTAAAAAACGGAGTAATAATAATATCAATAACATTTACTCAATTAGCTTTTACAGAATGGGTACCACATAATATGTTACAAATATGACGGGTACCAACCGGGCTTAATCCCAACTAAGGATAATCCATTAAAGCCGTTAGACATATTCCCATTGGGGTCCTGGGAAATTAACAAACCACAAACATAAAAGCTACCCACCTTCGAAGTCCCAACTTCCCTGACTCGCAATCAGGATTTCAAATCCTGCACCCTACACACATATCCCCAGGCCGGGGACAATTATCTGACATGGCCGGTCACCCTGCTAATCCTGTTTTCTTCGAATAAACAAAGAATTACCTGCCTCCTCTACCGCCTTGGCTGAGCCAAGTGCTGAACATGTCATCCCCTCCCCCTCCTTCCCTAGTATGGCTAGGTGATACTATTGAACAACAGGTTGATTCAACCCCGTTGTTTTTCTCCACCCACGTTGATTCTCCCTAAGAAGAAAAAAAAAAAAAAAAAAAAAAAAAAAAAAAAAAAAAAAATCAGATGAATACTGAAGCTGAAATACATAAAACCCAGGAGGCTAGTTGGGCTAATTTCAAGTAATTCTTTATTAAATCCATGCAGGAACGTGGAAAGCAAACCCAACAGGCATTTTTTACGCCTTTAGATAACACTATCCGAGATCTCAAAGTAGTTCTCTTGCTCCTTTCAGATTACAACAGGACATACCAAACACAGTTCCACTGGCTCAGGTACCTGTCCATCCTAAACAACCTGCTCGTAAAACAACAGCTCCCGATACGGGAAACAACCACCAGAGTAACACCTACTAATGCTGACACAGGTCTTCCAAATTTGGTATCAATACCAAAGTAGTGGATTATTAAAATGGACGAGCTGAAGAATATACGTGCAAAGAAACACAAGGCCATTTGCTGGGCGTATTAACCCCTCCAACCCGGATGGGCTCTTGAACGCCCATAACAACCTCGGCCCGCGCAACCCGGAAGGGCTCTTGAACGCCCATTGCTTGCATGCGTGCTTTCGAATGCCGCGCGTACATTTTCGGTATCGTGGGACGGTAGGTGGCGCCACCAGGCGTAAACTCCGCCACAGCAACAGTATCTACCCCGACGCCATCATGGACAGTACGCCAAATAGTGATTCCGCTGTGTCCGATACCGTGCTTCCTACGACGCCCTTGCTTGTTCGTCGCGCCTTACCCCGACGCCATCGCCTAAATGTGTTATCTCCCGGAGGTATTGAGACGACATTGAGACTTTATGAGCGAGCTGATGCCAAGCATAATGTTGATGATGAAGTCAGTGACGACTCCAGTAATTATAAGTCGAGTGATTATGGCCATGAGAGTGATAAAGAAGAGCAATTCCTGGGATTTGCGAGAGAACATGACAGTGATGAGAGTGATGAAGGTGATGTAACAGTTGTTGAGGAAGCTGGTTTACCTAAAGACAGTGAACTTGAGAGAGTGAGCGAGTGGGAGAGTTCAAGGTCACTCACCAAATTTCGCTTAAGTGACACGACGCCAAGCCCTTCCCCAGGTAAATCGCCTTTCAAGCTACATTTGTATAAGCAGAAAATACTTGAGAAGGCGGCCGCGGCAGCTAGGGAACAAGCAAAACTACTTGGTGAGGATGAGGCTGTGAGTGAGGGTCAGCGTGGTGACCCTTCTCATCCGCCATTGTCTCCCTTATCTACCCTCGCCACCCAAGATGACCCGGATGCCCCGCATTCTTCCCCACCACCCCCACCATTGCCAAGGGTTGAGGACCCCACACTTTCGGCCTATTTGCCTCCTAGGTCCCCGACAGGAGACATACTGCTGCCGAAAAGGGGAAAGGTAGGAAATATACCAAGAAAATTAAGAAAAGTAAGAGAGTTTTGTTCGAGGCTCCCGCGGCGTCCACCCCGGCCGGCCCCAGCCATACGTCCCCGCAACTTTCCCCACGGTCCTCCCCACCTCTCCCGCCTTCAACATGTCTTCCTGAAGAAGTCTTTGAGCTCGCATCACCAATACCTGGGCCTAGTGACAGTGAAACATTGCTTTCTGTCACTCGTCGCAGGCCAAGGAGCCCGGGACCTCGGGGGGACACAGCCTCACCTGCCACTCCTTCCCCACCTGCACGCCGCCCACGCATCACTGGTTCCCCGCCAGATTATGTGGGGGCCACTGATGATGAAGGGCACCTCTCTCAAGACTCTGGCCATGATTACATAGGTCCACCGTCAGGGCAAGATGACCACTCTGACGATGACTATATGGACATCGACGACCCTCGACCCATCCGCTTGGCCCGGCGTCGTGCTGCCCGTCGTGCTGCCCACCGCCCTGGCCGCCGCCCTCGGCCCCCTAGGGCGCGCGCCTCCCGAGTTGGCCGTGGGCATGCTGGGCCACCAGCTGGAGCTCCTCGTCAGCGTAGACAAGACCCATTCTACATTTTTCAGTGGCAAGACGTAGTTGATGAGGATGCATACAACCCTGATGTGCCAGCTTTTGATGAGGTACTGGAGGGTTCAGGCGTTACCCCCAATTTTCCTGCAGGCCCCAATGCTCCACCACACGAACTGTTTGAGGCCTTCTTTGATGAGGAGGTGGTAGGCTATGTTGTCAAAGAGACAAATAAGCAGCACCAATTCCAGGTCCACTTTTTGGGAAAGGTGACCAAGGGCCACATGAGGCAGTGGACCCCAGTGACTCATAAAGAGTTCATGGTGTTCCTGGCACTCACCATGCTAATGCCTCATGTCAAGAAGCATAGGTTGCCTGACTATTGGATCACCAATGATCTGATATCCACCCCTGCCTTCGGGAAATATATGTCTCGCGACCGGTACCTTGATATCCTCGCAGCGCTCCATCTTGTCACCAACCTTGACGTCCACCTCCCAGACAAGCTGTGGAAGATTAGGACGTTGTATGAGATGATGCGAGAACGCTTCACCTCCTACTTCAAGCCCTTCCGCAAGGTCGTCATTGACGAGTCTCTTGTGCTGTTCCGGGGAAAACTCAGCTTCCGGCAGTACATCCCCTCAAAAAGACATCGCTTTGGCATAAAATTCTTTGTGCTGTGCGACTGCCAAACTGGCTATGTCCTGGACTTCCTGGTCTACAGCGGGAAGGAAGGGGACTTGCTTGTGGACCCCCTCATTGGCTTTGGCGGAGCAGTGGTGCAAGCCATGATGGACCGCTACTTTCATAAGAATCACGTCCTCTACACGGACAATTATTACACGTCCCCCACTCTCTCACAGTACCTGCATGAGCGCAAGACGGGGACTGTAGGCACAGTATGAGGGAAAAGGAAGGGCATGCCACCTTTCCCTCCAAAGACCAAAAAAGGTAATGTGTTCAAGAAGAAGTCGGGGCCCATTCTGGCTATCCACTGGCACGACCAGCGGAAGGTCAACCTCCTGACCACCATCCACAAGGGGGAAATGGTGGAGACTGGCAAGGTGGATCGCCGCACCCAGGCCAGGGTGACCAAGCCCGATGCTGTCCTGGACTACAACATCAACATGAGGCTGGTGGACAAGTCCGACATGCAGATAGGCTTCATTGACTGCCTGCGTACCTCGTGCAGATGGTACAAAAAGTTCTTTCTGCATATGGTGGACATGTCAGTTCTGAATGCCTACAACATATACAAGCTTCGGAATGTGAACACACCCATGAAGTTCAATAGCCTGCGGAGGTTCCAAAAGCAGGTGTTGACGGAGCTCCTGGAGAAGTATGCTATGCCACAGAGGGCAGTGGCACATCCTGGGCCCGCCGTTATTGACCGCTTGCAGTCTGCTCAATACTTGATTAGGCACAGGCTTGGTTCCCTGCCTCAGAATGAATCCGGAAGAACACAGCAGAAGCGGTGCCATGTCTGCTACAACAGCAGGGTGAAGCCGAGGTCAGGTAAAAAGTCAACCCTGGAGTGTGTGGCGTGCAAGGTGGCACTCTGTGCTGTAGATTGCTTCTTTGATTACCACTCCAAGCTGAAGTTCTAATAATCATACTGAAATTGCCAAATAAAATGACAATATGTACACTATAATTATATATAGGCAAAAAGTGGAAGAAAACCAATGTATTGTAATACAAAAGTCATGTATTATGAGAACATTGATACAAATACAATTACACCATAATAATATGTGAAAGTGACACATATGTATATACCAAGTGACATTCATATGATTAGAACCTATAGAAATATATAAATCAGTGAAAAAACACAATAAATTGTATATAAAACGTTTACAAATCATATAACTAAGTGAAAGTGACACAAGACCTAATATTTGATGGCCAAAGTATAATAAACACCTGTGATAACGAATAATCAGTGCCTAATACAACAATAACCTACCTCAATTACTAATAAAATGTACGGTATCGAGTGAAAATGAGCATTATCAGTGACAGTGACACTCTCTAAAGCATATTTGTCAAAGTGAAAGTGACACAAGACCTAATATTTGATGGCCAAAGTATAATAAACACCTGTGATAACGAATAATCAGTGCCTAATACAACAATAACCTACCTCAATTACTAATAAAATGTACGGTATCGAGTGAAAATGAGCATTATCAGTGACAGTGACACTCTCTAAAGCATATTTGTCAAAGTGAAAGTGACACAAGACCTAATATTTGATGGCCAAAGTATAATAAACACCTGTGATAACGAATAATCAGTGCCTAATACAACAATAACCTACCTCAATTACTAATAAAATGTATGGTATCGAGTGAAAATGAGCATTATCAGTGACAGTGACACTCCCTAAAGCATATTTGTCAAAGTGAAAGTGACACAAGACCTAATATTTGATGGCCAAAGTATAATAAACACCTGTGATAATGAATAATCAGTGCCTAATACAACAATAAGCTACCTCAATTACTAATAAAATGTACGGTATCGAGTGAAAATTAGCAATATCAGTGACAGTGATACCCTAATAAACATATTTTATATAATTGGCCTCAAAATAACTAGAAAATATCAAATAAACATCACATTCTCAATATCAAACACTAAAATCGTCTAAGGGAGATAAATACTTTGGCGCGACGAGCGGCTAAGTGCGTCGTAGCCATGGCCGGGGCGACGCGTCCGAACGCGGGAAGAATTTGCCGCCGAAAAGCACTCGTCTTCCCGCGCTCACCATTATGCAACCAGAGGGGCTAGAGACCTCTACTCAACGCCATTCGACAGAGGAAGGTTTGTGGAACATTATTCTTTTTTATTCACAACATTACATGACATATTCATTGACTTACAGAGTAGTTAACATAGGCCAAAGATCGTCAAAACACCCGGTACCGGAGCACAGTCGTAAGCTATAGCCCCCGGGACTGGAGGGTTAAAAAAAAAAAAAAAACAAAAAAAAAATCCCAATTCGATTGGGTGCGAAGTACTTTTCTTACACACAGATACCCACGGTTCCTTCAGGAAACGCTGCAAACCATAGTCTGGCGTGAATAAGACGGATGGACATACAGTAATCCCTTGCACAACGAATGGGTTATGTACCGAAAAAAACGTTCGTAGTGCAAATTTTCGTTGTGTGAACTATTAGTTATATGGGATTAATTAGGTTAGGTGCACGGACTCTCATTTTCGACCCCTTTCATTTATATTTACTCAGTTTGAATCAATATTTGTGTTTACTATGACTTCTTAACCTTATAATACACCTTACATCTACAATTTAACATGCAGGGTGATAATACAGTAAAACACCATGCGCAAATCATGTTTTATTTTGGCCTACGGTAGGCTGTACTTTGGTGACTTAACCCTCCAGCCCCGGCTATGTATTATATATATATTCCTCGAAACCCGGGTGTTTTGGCCAAAAAACGTCTAGGCTAGGCTACCGTATATTCGTTAATCAGACTGCTTCCCGCATTCCCGCGCATCCCCAAGCGTAGCTGTGTTATTTACCTGTAGAATGGCATTAAGTAGAGCTCTCTAAGTCAACTGGTTGAGCTGTGATGATGATTTCATTGGAGATAACTTTATGGCCAAAACAGCCACTTTACACCACTTTTCGATACTTAACAACAACATACAGGCACACACGAACAAGCGACGCTCTCCTTCTTGTGGCCGGAGATGCGGGGCGTCGGTCCAGCCGGCTGTTGTTTACATGCGTCGGACCGACGCCTCGCACACGAAGCTCACAGGCTTTCAACCACTGGGCGTTCAAGAGGCCTTCCAGGTACCTGTTATATGCTTTTTTATGGGCGTTCAAGAGGCCTTCCGTGGTGAGAGGGTTAACCTAATTCTACAATATTGCAAGACTAATAAAAAATAATTATGCTCTTAAACTTTTATTTCTTACATGCAGTTACATGCAGTGTGCAGTAGGCAGTGTCCACCATTCTTTAACTGTCTACGTGGTGCGATGCATAAGGTGTTGATTTTCGGTGTGAGCATCCTGGATTCGAATCCACGGACTGCCACATGTGTTTGTAAATTTCATTAATCGATTTTAGGAGTATAGTTGGTTGTTGGAAGGAACATAATAATTGATATTGGTTCAGGGGTAATTTATCGAGAGGACTTCCCTAGTGGTTAAGGCCCCATTAATTGCTCTTTCCATTCACATATGCATAGCCTACGTGAGTTGCAGTTGGGATGTGTGTACATGCTTAGATTGATATGCAGGATTCGAAGTTGCATAATAAATCGTAGGCAGTGTCCACCATTCTTTAACTGTCTACGTGGTGCGATGCATAAGGTGTTGATTTTCGGTGTGAGCATCCTGGATTCGAATCCACGGACTGCCACATGTGTTTGTAAATTTCATTAATCGATTTTAGGAGTATAGTTGGTTGTTGGAAGGAACATAATAAATGAATAGTTTTACATTTCTGAATCTGAGGAACCTTGGAGTTCTGGGGAGTCAGGGTTGTCTGGGGAGGCCAGCTGGGAGGCCGCGGCGGTGGTGGTGGCACGGCTGGTGCCAGAGGTGGATGCCACGGGTGTGAAGATGCCAGACGTAGAAGGGATGCTATCATGTGACAGCTCTGGTGACGGTAAAAGATTTGATGATGGAGTAGAAGGGGTGCTTGGCCTGAAGTAGGATGTCACAATGCTCTGCTTAGCTTTGTCCCACTTCGGGTTGAGAATTTCGTGGTAGATTGCAAGTGCCTTCTCTATGTGATGCGCTGCAGTGCCGCTTCTAGCTGGGTTCGGGTCGGTGTCTCTCATGATGTCTATGTCTCTGGCGAAACCTGACAGAAATTCTTGCAAGGTTTTTATGGTCAGCTCACGTTCTCGGACTGAATCATTATCCTCGGCTGGATCTTGACGACGCTGCTGCAACATTTCTTCAAGCTCTTCATTACTTAGGGGCTCACTGTGGCTGTCTAGCAACTGTTGAATGTCGTCTTCATCTACGTCTGTGAAGCCAGCACGGTGGGATAGGCGCACAATATCTTTGCGGAGATCCTTGACAGTGGGGGCAGGTCCAAATCCTTTGAAATCATTCACACACTCAGGCCACAGTTTACTCCAAGCCCCGTTCATTGTTTTGGCTTGGATCTCATTCCAGGACGCTTCAATGTTGTCAACGCCCTTTTTGAAATGGTAACCGCGCCAATATTCCTTGATGGTCAGCTCGGGGTTGTTGTCAAGGGCCTGGACAACCTGTGCCATCGTGCGACGTTGATAGTAGGCTTTGAAGGTTGCAATGACGGTCTGGTCCATAGGCTGTATTAACGATGTGGTGTTTGGTGGCAAAAAGAGCACTTCAATATTGTCACACCAATCAGACATGATATGAGGGTGGCTTGGGGCGTTGTCGAGGATGAGTAGGAAGCGGTTTGCAATATTATTTTCTTCTGCATAAGCTTTCAATGCAGGAGAGATATAGCCACACACATAGTCTTGGCAGAGGACGGAAGTAAGCCACGCTTTTTTGTTAGACCTCCACACTATGGGTAGCTGCGCCTTTGCAAGACCCTTCATTGCCCTACGGTTCTCCGATTGATAAATTAGCAGAGGTTTCAGTTTTAGATCCCCATTTGCATTGCCCCCTAGACTAAGTGTCAACCTATCCTTGGCGGCCTTAAATCCAGGGGCTCTTTTCTCCTCACGTGCTATGAAGGTTTTTGATGACATTTTTTTCCAGTAAAGACCTGTTTCATCAAAATTTATCACTTGTTGGTTGGAGTACTTGCCCTCTTTGATGTGGTCCTTCAGGATAGGTTTAAAAGCATCCGCGGCTGGGCGATCGGCACTAGCAGCTTCCCCTGTTGTTTTGATATTATGTAAGCCAGCCCTCTTCCTAAACCTATCAAACCACCCCTTGCTGGCACCAAATGGAGTCTTGCATCGCTCATCCTCACTCAATTTAACCTGGATATCAGACCAAAGCGATAGGGCTTTGGCAGTGACTAGGGCTGTGGAGATGGGCATACGACGACGTACCTGTTCACTTACCAAATTTCCAGAAGCGTCTCCATCTTATCCATTGCTGGGTCACAGGTTTGAGTGGTCCTTGTAGTTTGCACAGTCGACACAGTTTCTTGATAGCATCCGACAATTTGAAGATCGTAGACACAGTCGAGGGGGACAAGCCATGTTGGCGAGCGATACTATTAGTCTTTTCACCATGGTCACGTCTTCTTATCACATCCAACTTCATTTAAAGGGTAAGGCTCTTCCTGGCGGCCTTGGCTACTTGTTTTCCAGGCCTAGTTGCAGGTCGTTTAGGCATGATGACTGATGTAAAACAATGCACGTGTAGGTAGGTAGGTAGGTAGGTTGTTGTTGTTGTTGTTCCCCAGGCTGTCTGGCCGAACAGCCCCAAGGTCTCGAGCAAGGCCAAGGCCATAAACGAGCACCCCCACAAAATCCTCCCTGCTTACCACTAACAAAGCCCGGGTGACCGAAGCCACTCCAAGGCAGGGAGCTGAGGAAGGTGCAGAAACGCCCGGGAAACCAAAGCCCCACCCAAGGCCCTGTAGGTAGGTAGGACTAGGTAGCGTGCGCCGTTCAGTTACCGGTACCTGTAGCGTTCGGTGGCATCTCGGTAAAACATTCATTAAGTCGAACCCAAAGTGTTTGTTGTGCGGGCAAGGGGTAGTAATATGAAACCTTCGTTAAAGTGAAAATTTGTTGCAAGAGTGTTCATTGTGCAAGGGTTTACTGTATTACCATTAAATCTCTCTAATCTCTATAAATCCGTAGGTTGCTCCACAAAAATTTCAAGGAACAAAAACCCTACGATGGGGGTATACACTCTAAGAGATGACCCAGGGGCCAAGTGGTTGACTGAGTCAAAGTGATTGACCCTGTTGTGGGGGGATGCCCCCCCCCCCCCCATTGGAGGATCTCCAATTTGCCACTAAGCATACATAAAAAACTCCTACTCTATTCCCCAGAAGTTCTGGAAATATCTCAGATCCCCAAATAATAAGTTGTAACCAACTAATTGACCCCATGATAAATACACCTACCCTGCACGAATTTACAAAGACATTAGACTGCGTCGAAGAACCCATAGGTTACTCTCAAAATTTTATCACGCAACAACACCCCGCACAAGCCATAAGGCAAGTAGCAGAGTCTATCCCTCAACAACACTCCAAGTCCACACTTCATTTTATCAGAGGAACTCCACGGGGTAATTCTCGGAGGACCACCGGGATTGTTAAGATTGGCTCTTGTTTGCGCTTGTAGTGATGTAGGTGAAATCACCAAGGTCGATCTGGGGATCCACCGTTATTACAAATTTTGAAGCAACTAGAACTAGACAGTATCTACTCATCCAATTGTCCAAGAATACCCAAAGGTATGGCCACTCTAGCACTCTCTTCACCTCGATTCACATGTAAAGTGGTCCTTCGCGTTTAGCGGATTTCAGCTTGGCGAAACACAGTATTGGCGATAGGTTGGATATGGTACCAGAATCCGAATTTGGCGCTTCAAATACACTTTTGGCGAGAATGCTGAAGTCACGGAATGGCGTCGGCCCAGAATGCGCCGCCCGCAAGCTAGTCTCACCAGGCCTAACTCTAAATAGTTCATGGTAAATAAAATCTGTTATCTATTATCTATTGTCTTTTCTATTGCTGTTAATGTTTCATGTAGGCTACAGTAGAGCGCCGTATTGAGAGTTACTCTTAGGGCGAGGCTAGGCTATAGATAGGCTTAGGCCTACTCACAAAACCCTAACTGAGCTGCTTGGATAGCGAGAATATCCCAGGTATATTTCATAAACGTATATTAACAGAGTAATCTTGACCAAACCGATTTGTGAACCTCATATCTCTTGTGTTTTGCTTTGTTTATTGTGCCGAACAGTCTGCGACACACAAACACACACACGCGCATTAGCTGACTCAGGGGCCCAATCGATAAATATAATTAATCAAAGAAGTGACCACGGATCCAAAACCAATTTAATTATTTTGCTCAATCGAAAAGCAGTTGGTATAGAAAATTCTAGTCTTCACCATTCACAAGGTAAAAGTGATTTATGCCTCCTGATATATATCTATATATATGAGTTGCTAAATGTAAGGAATGAAGAGCCAGCAAACATAGCTGGATAAGGTATGGGAGGGAGAAGAAGAGAAGTAGTGGAGGAGGAGGTGGGGATCAGGAGGTCAGAAGTGTGGGAAGCCATGAAAAGAGTGAAGTTGGGGAAAGCACCAGGAACAGATGGAGTGTGTGGGGAAATGTTGAGGTATGGTGGTGAGATAGTGATAGAATGGGTATGGAAAATGTGCAAACTAGCATGGGAGAAGGGGAGTGCACCCGATGACTGGAAGACTGGCATAATAGTCCCCCTATATAAGGGCAAAGGGGAAAAAGGAGTGTGTGGTAACCACCGAGGAATATGTCTTCTAAGCGTAGTAGGGAAGGTATACAGTAGGGTAGTGATTGAGAGAGTGAGAGTGAGAACGGAGAAATGGATAGGCGACGAGCAGGGAGGTTTTAGGAAGGGAAGAGGATGTGTAGATCAGATTTTTACCCTGAATTGTGTTGTGGAGAAGTATCTGGAGAAGAAACAAAAGGTGTATGTTGCCTTTATGGACTTGGAGAAGGCCTATGACAGAGTGGATAGAGAAGGTTTGTGGAAAGTACTTAGAATATACGGAGTAGAGGGCAAGTTGCTGAAAGCAGTGAAGAGCATGTATGAGGGTGCAAAGGCGGCAGTACGTGTGGAGAGTGAGCAGAGCGAGTTCTTTGACCTGAATGTTGGTTTGAAACAGGGGTGTGTGATGTCCCTGTGGTTGTTTACTGTATATATGGATGGAGTTATGAAAGAAATACTATCAAGAGCAGTGGATGTTGGTGTATCGCTGAAAAGGGAGGGAATTGAGTGGAAGCTACCTATACTGCTGTTTGCGGATGATACAGTTCTGATGAGTGATAATGAATGGGAGTTGCAGGGTCTGGTAAATGAGTTTGGAACAGTGTGCGAAAACGGACGGAATTTGAAGGTAAATACGGGGAAGAGCAAGGTTATGGTCTTCGAAAGGGGTGAAGTCACAGAGTGTGAGGTGAAGCTGAACGGTCAGGCTATGGAGATCGTCAACTCTTTTAAGTATCTGGGCAGTGTGTTGAGCAAAGATGGGACTATGGATGAAGAGGTGCGGGAGAGGGTACAACAGGGGAAGAGGGTTGTAGGAACGCTAAAAGAAGTAACAAGAAATAGGGTGGTCAGTATGGAAGTGAAGAAGTCCTTGCATGACAGTGTGGTAATCCCGACACTGACTTACGGAAGCGAAGCATGGACGTTGGTTGAGAGACTCAGACCAAGAGTGAGAGCAGTGGAAATGAATTACTTAAGGAGTGCGTGCGGAGTTACATGGAGGGATAGACATACTAATGAGGAAGTAAGAAGGAGGTGTGGTGTGGAGGTAGATGTGCTGGAAAGTGTGAAAAGGAACAACTTGAGATGGTTCGGCCATATGGAACGTATGGAAAGCGAGAGAATGACTAAGAGGGTGTACGAGAGCGAGGTGGAGGGACAGAGGGGGAGAGGTAGACCTAATATGAGGTAGAAGGTTGGAGTGAGGAACTACATGAACGAAGGCGGTGCTGATTGGGGGGAGAGGCGTCGACTGACTGGGGACAGAGGTGCATGGGGGCGGTTCGTTCGTGGCCACCCCTTCGGGGATCACGGCGTCAGGCAATAGATAGATAGATAGATATATATCTAAGCTAGGTTAGACCATTTCTTGGTCTGGCTAGCTAGTGACTTAGCAACTTGTTGCTAAGGTTATGTGGTTATTCCTTATCAATAAGACTATTCACAAGATAACAATGAATTCTGCTGCCTGATATACATCTAACCTAGGTTAGGTCAATTCTTTGTGGAGATATATAGGCTAGGCTTATGTCTTCTAGCAAAAACAGAGTAAGCAGACGGCGCCGAGTGTGTCGGCGATCGACGATGCGCATGGCGGGCGGTTTGAAAAGGCCCAAAAGGGTGAACTCGGGCCTCGTCAAAGACTAATGGATAATTTTCCTATTTAAAGTACTATTCGCGTTTGGCGAAATTCACTTTTGGCAATGGTTTGGCTAGACTAATGAATTTGCTAAATGAGAGGGACCACTGTAGTTTAATTCCCCAAACAACCTGAACGAAGTTCAGGCTCGGGTACTAAGCCCTCAGATAGATACTGTAGGTTGGAGCAGTTTAATAAACAAACTAACCCCTCCTCAGAGTTCAAGACAACAATGGACAACTTCCTCTAGAATCAAAATATTAATGAACCAAATGGTGACAGACAATGTTGTGTCTTAGGTGCCAGAAGGCATTCCAGCTTTCTATCACACATATTTCTCTCCCCAAAAGAGACAGTCTACAACTAAAACCCTACGATAGACATGTTTACTCCTCAACAAATCAATTCACAATAGAAAGTTCAGGATATTATCTAGTTACCAAGTAGAACTAATTCCACAATCAAAGGTCTGGATAATTGCTCCAGATATAGAAGTCCTCTGGCACATCCCAATACAAGAGGTACCAAAAAAGGTCCTAGCTATCCCATTCAGAATCAGAGCGAGAATGTTCACCAGAATTCCTTCCAGCGCGGACATAGCTCCCAGTTTTCACCAAGGGAGTGAAACAAACTCTTTCCCCTCTATTCAAAAGTCAGAGTAATAAATACTGTTTAGCCTTCAAGATTGTAGATTACTGTGGTCCTCTCCACTCCATAGCCAAAAAATAAAACCCTGATAGTCACGTAACATGTGACAAAAGGAGGTTTCAGAATAAATTTAGAGAAATCAGAATTCTCACTCCTACACAATCAGCAGAAGGAGTAGGAGTAATCGGGGATACACAACTCCAGACTATAAAACAAAATCCATCCAATGCCAAAAGTCTTCAAATATAACCATCCAGTATTACATACCAAGATGTGGCGGCGTCTACACCGTGGGGCCACCTCCCGAGGCTGCCAACCGCGGATGGCTGCCGACCCTCCACAGCCGAAGACAAAATCAACGACCAGTGGAGGAAAACCGGATGCTGGCCGCGGGGAGCAGTTTCGGGAGCCAAACCGTCACAACCATCCCCTGCCCCCTCCCTGGGGGCACGGGTCCTTGGAGCGGCTTCGGTCGCGCCGGGAATTTCCACACCTCTCACACCACACACACACATCACACAGTTTTTCCTACACCGAGAAATGACTCTCCGGCTGTCATTTCTCGAAGACTTCTTCTAGCCGGAGACATTGAGAGCAACCCAGGACCCACGTTCACATACATATGTCCAACTTGCTCAAAACCCATCACTTCGAGTCGCCATACTAAGGGTTCAGTTCTCTGTAATTCATGCGGGAACTGGACCCACTTCACCTGCACAACACTTGCCTCCAAGAAACACTACACAAACACCTGGACCTGTTCCTCATGCCCCTCCCTCTCCCAGTCAAATCCCTCACCTAAAACCCGTCCACCTCTCCTCCCCAACCCACCTAACCTTCCCATATCATCCACTCCCCCCCCTAAAACCCGTCCACCTCTCCTCCCTAACCCACCTAACCTTCCCATACCATCCACATCCTCAACTCAACACACCACACCCCATCCTAATCCTTTCCAACCCCCATCTCCTGCTCCCCAATCCCCACCCCCACCTCCCCCCTCCCAACCCCCACCCCCCCCCTCCCCCCCCCCCCCCCCACCCCATCCTCGTGCAGCAGCACCCAACATACATCGTGCACATAACATTAACATTCTTCAACTGAACATAGATGGCATCAACACAAAGAAACACGAACTCTCACACTTCATCAAACAACACAACATACACATTGCCATCTTACAAGAAACAAAACTCCGCACAACACAAAAAACACCCACATTTCATAATTTCACCACCATCAGACAAGCCCGGGCTGTCGGCGGGGGCGGTGGACTCATCACCCTGGTACACAAAGAAATATCATACATAGTAACCAGTGTACAAACCAAATCACTCCTCCCCCCAAATGATAACACAACAGAAATACAGTCAATTAAAATACGCACTGGCAACAACTCCAACATAACCATCATAAACACATACATCCCTCCCCAAACATCCCCTACAGTACCAAATGAATACAGACCACACTTACAACACATCACAAACACCCCACACATCATCCTGGGTGGTGACTTCAACGCCAAGACGTCGGCCTGGTTTGTCGACAACCCCGACACAGACAGAGGGCTGGTACTACAAAACCAAACCGATAACCTCATCATCCTTAACGACATCCATCAACATACCCATATTCCTCACCAAGCCCTCTATAACCCATCATCTCCAGACATCACCCCTTGCTCCCCAGAACTCGCCCCCACAACATCCTGGAGGGTGGTCAGAACCTTAGGCTCTGACCACCTCCCAATCATTATCACCACCAAAACCAGACTCACCCCAGCTAGCCACAAACACACATACACCAATTATAAAAGAGATAACTGGGAAGCATTCACAAATGAGACAGAACAACACTTCACAACTCTAAACAGTACACCCATCACTAACATCAACAATGCTGTACACATACTCAATAAAACTATCCAAAACGCTGACAAGAAACACATTCCAAGAGGTAACAGAAAAAGACACAACCCCAACTTCACACCAGAAATTCAAAACCTCATCAGACAACGCGACATACTGAAACACTCCCCAGCACCCCACACACAAGACATCACACAACAAATTCAAGCACTCAACACCCAAACTAACAACAAAATACAAGAACAACAAAAACTAAATTGGAATAACTTCCTACAAACACTTGATCACAAAACAAACCCCAAAAAACTATACAAAACACTAAACAGCATCACACTTTCCAACAGCAACACAACACAATCACATGCTGCAATCACAACAACAGACTCTACTCCTTCATGTAAACAACAAGCAAACACTCTCATCAATCACTTTTCACATGTCAGCCACCTAAAACCTCACAAAGACGACCGACGTGTCATCCGACGTAAGAGACAATTCCCCACAGACCCTGACTATACACCCTTCACCAATCACCAGACAAAGCATATCATCAACAATCTCAAGCACTCACCCGCCTGTGGCCTAGACAACATAAGCAACATACACCTCAGACACCTGGGACCACAAGGCATACAAGCACTCACTAACATATCAAACTACAGCTATTCACACAACACATACCAGACATTTGGAAGCATGGTATCATCATCACATTCCCCAAACCCAACAAAGACCCCACGCTACCCTCCTCGCACCGCCCCATCACACTCCTTTGCTCCCCCTCCAAAGTCATGGAACGCCTAGTATTACAACTAATTACATCTGACCTACCCCTAGCTCCAACACAACATGGCTTTAGGCCACTGCACTCCACAAACACTCTTCTCACAGACCTTACACAAAGAGCTTTCGACGGCATCAATTCAGCTAGACCACCACACAGATCACTATTAGCCACACTCGACATTAGTAAAGCCTTCGATGCCATCCCCCGCCACAACCTAACAAACAAAATCTACAACACAAACATGCACAACACAAAACGGTGGCTGGCCAACTTCCTAGCAGGCAGATGTGCACACGTATCTTTTGCCGGTCAGTCATCTAAAATCAGAAACTTTCCAAACGGAGTCCCACAAGGATCCGTCCTATCGCCCGCACTCTTCAATCTGTACATGCACGATATAACTACACCCAATACGCCCCAAATAAACTTAGCCTCCTATGCAGATGACATAACACTCACATGCACACACCATGACCCAAAAAGAGCAACAGATCTCCTTCAACCCTATCTCAACACACTACATGGCTGGTGCACTACAAACAGACTTAATCCAGCCCCAGCCAAATCCACCGCAACCCTGCTCACAAGTTGGACAGGAGAACACGAATACATCCCTCAACTCACCATAAACAACACACCCCTAACACATACACACACACCCAAAATCCTAGGAGTAACATATGATACTCATATGACATTCAAACAGCACACCACAAACATTAAAAAGAAACTGACACCCAGACTTAACGCCCTCAGGTCACTTGCTCACACAAAATTTGGACACAACAAAGAAACTACCACCACAGTATATAAACAATACATAAGATCAGTGATGGAATACGCAAGCCCAGCCTGGGCTTCTAACCTAGCTGAAACACATCATAAGACCTTACAGACTATTCAAAACAAAGCCCTGAAGATCATTACAGGCTGCACAGCTACTTCACCCACAGATCACCTACATCAAGAAACCAAAATCCTCAAAGTCAAAGACCATCTGGACATGAGAGGCACTCAATTCCTGGCAGCAGCCTCCACGAACCAAGACCACCCACTAAACTACATGGCAACACACCCACAGACACCAAGAAATATCAAAACAACACCCAGCACACGGTATCACACACAATTATTGTCCTCTCTCCCTCCCTGCCCACCCCGAACCAACTTCCAGAAGCACATCCATACTCATATCTCTCACCGATCCATCCACTCACTCACAGACAACACACAGCTGCATGCACGACCTCCCGAAATCCATCCTTCCGAATCCTCCCTTCCTCGCGAGGACAGAGTCCACCTGGCCAGGCTGAGATGCGGACACCATCCAGCTCTCCTGAGCTATCAGAAGAGACTGGATGACTCCGTTGTCGACGCCTGCCCGGGATGTAACACAGCACCCCATACCATTAAACACATCATAGAAGACTGCATTTCACACAACCACTTACGCCAACAACACAATCTACACTCAATGAGAGCTCTGTGGGAAAGCCCGATCGTGGCCATGGCCTTTCTCAGGGACTCGGGGCTGTTCGGCCAGGCAGCTTAGGGAACAACAACAACAACATACCAAGACTGTAAACAGGAACTGTGTTAATCTCCGATAGGCTCCTTAAAAAATTTAGTTCAAAATTACAAGACTCCTAAGCTTCCTCAGGTTAAAAGAGCTAATCTGACCAGGCAACAAAATCGTTCCACTAACACCTCCCAATTCCCTTCTATTCATCCCAAAGAGAATTCGACATCCCCTGGCGTTGCGGGGGAAAATCTCAAGTAAAGGTAATAAGTGACACATTGGCCAAATCCACCTCCCACTTTTGGGATTGGACACAGACGCTTCGAATCTGATAGGTTGGCACTATCAGTCGTTCTGAAGTTCATCAGTCAAAGAAAATTAACAATCTTTAGTCAGTGTCACACCATACCCAAGAACTAACAGCCCCGCGATTTTCCCAAAGTTCATGCAATATCATTGACCTCCAGGTCAATGTCATACCAGATGGACACCATGACAACTGTAATTGGCTTGGAGAAACAGGTCCCTACCCGGACCAGTTCTCTCTAGAATTGCTCGGGTAAAAGATATGATTTCTAGCCCAAAACATTCCCCATTAATCCAGGCAACATCTCTACCAGGGTTCCCCAACCCGTAGACAGATATAACACTTGCGATATGGACATCCTCTAATCCAAATGGCTACCATCCTGCGACAAGGGAGTCACAGATACACTCACTAGCCAATACACAGCTTCAACTCTAAGACAGGATAGTTCACGCTTGATACAATTTACATCTTGGAGTGCAAATTCAAAACCAGCAGTCTCCATCGGTTGCTGGTTCCCTGAAGCACCTAAATTTCTTAATTGACGTTAACCCTCCAGACCCGGTTGGGCTTTGAGGCCTCCAATAAAAACATACCCCGCGCTACCCGGTAGGCCTCTGAGGCTCCGACGCCGTGCATCTCCGACCACAAGAAGGAGTGCGTCGCTTGTTCGTGTGTGCCTGTATGTTATTGTTTAAGTATCGAAAAGTAGTGTAAAGTGGCTGTTTTTTCCACAAAGTTATCTCCAATGAAATCATCATCACAACTGAACCAGTTGACTTAGAGAGCTCTACTTAACGCCATTCTACAGGTACGAAACACATCTACACTTGAGAATGCGCGGGAATGCGGAAGCAGTCTAAATAACAAACATACGGTAGCCTAGGCGTAGACGTTTTTCGGCCAAAACCCCCGGGTTTTTGGCAAATTATAGAATACAAGAGCCGGGGCTGGAGGGTTAAAAGAACTAACAATTAACACACTTATAAACCACGTACCGTCATAAAGAAACCCTTCCTGACGCATACTAGTTTATCTCTGCCCCAGAAAGACCAGCGGGATTTGTTAGGCAGGCTGGTGTTAAGCTCAGAGCCCCTAATCGCCATTCGCTTCCTCAATGGTCAATCGCGAAGGACCTAACTTTGTCACAGTCCAGGCCTTCTCCTGTGAGACCACACAGGACAAGAAACTTAATAAGTGCGTATTGTCAAAGGACTCAGACCATTGGCCAATGGGTCTCAGAACGGACATCCATGACAAAGTCTACATAATTTTGCTACTAAGAAAGAACGGACATCCATGACAAAGTCTACATAATTTTGCTACTAAGAAAGACTCTGTACATTTTGTTACTACACCAGAGTAATCACAAAAAGGAACACCAGGAACATCTCCCCACACCTTTATTTATTCCTGCCTTGACAAGAGCAAAAATACTCCATGCTCTATTCCTTGTTAATGCACTATATACCTACTCTAAGTCTATTATTCCTAGGAATAAGACACAATTGTGCTTCCCCCATGAGGGTCAAATAAGGTGGGGAAAGAAAGTGTTAGCATCCCTTTTGCAAAGATAATGAAGGAAGCTGAACCTCAGGTGATCGCAAAATCCCATGATATGCACATATGGTCCGCTACCATTAGTTTTCCTAAATGGGTGTTTTCAGGGGAAGATATAACTCAGACGGGCCTGTTGGCCCTCTAGCAATGCGTCCCTAGCCATATACTTGTCGGTACTTCCGGAGAAGTCCCAAATTACCAAATAGAGCTGTAGGGCAGGATGATGCCCCCCAAAGCCATTAAGTAGATGGTTATGTTTGACCATAATTGTGCTAGAGTAACTGAACAAAAAGCAATAGCCTACAATGCATACACAAGATCAAAAACACATGAAGCCTTTAATTACTTTAGAAACATCAGAAATCATGCCAAAACTGTATTAAACCTAACTAAATCAAACTTTCTCCACAAGCAGGCAAATAAACTTCTAAATAATCCAAATGATAACAAAATATTTTGGTCTACTCTTAACTCATTTAAATCCAACTTCACTACTGCTTCATCCATTCCACCATTAAAATCTCCGACTGGCAATCTTGTAAGTGACCCACGAGGTAAAGCTAACCTTCTTGCGGATATTTTCTCCACCAACTCAACCTTAGATGAAATAAATCAAGATGTCCCTGTACTTAATTTTAATTCGCCTGAAATTCCCTCACTTAAGATCCACACCAGACATGTCAAAACTATTTTGCAGAATCTCTCGGTAGATAAGGCTCCTGGTCCAGATGAAATTCCTCCAATAGTACTTAAGAATTGCTCCTTGGTGCTCGCTCCTGTATTGGCAAAAAAAATCCGTTTGTGTACTCATACCTCATGCTTCCCAGTACCCTGGAAAGAAGCAAACATCCATCCAGTTCCTAAAAAAGGTGCCTCTTCAGATCCAACAAACTACAGACCAATAGCTATAACTTCCACTCTTGGTAAAGTCTTTGAAATTATATTAAATAATCACATAATTAAGCATCTGGAGAATAATAAATTAATCAGTGATAGGCAATATGGTTTTAGACGATGTCGATCAACTGCAGACATGCTTTGCCTTCTTACGCATCAAATCAACCAAGCTACAGACCAACATGGTGAAACACATACAATAGCACTGGATATATCAAAGGCATTTGATAGTCTGGCATCAATCCTTATTGTCGAAGATGTCACACTACGGCCTTGCATCATTAGTTCCACTAATTTCTTCTTATCTTCATAACAGAAAAATATGTGTAATGGTAGATGGCCTTTATTCTCAATTTCACTCAATAAATGCTGGTGTTCCCCAGGGATCAGTTTTGGCCCCAATTCTGTTCCTCATTCATATCAATGATCTCATATCTACCACTCATAATCCAATACATTCCTACGCAGATGACTCAACACTCCACAGTTCCTTCACATTTACCAATTCTTTCACCCAACCCGATCTTATAAATTCAAAAATAAACACTGCAATTTCTCTGAACCAGGACCTTTCTAGAATTAATGGATGGGGACAAAAGAATCTAGTTTCCTTTAATGCACAGAAAACCAAGTACATTCAATTTTCTAACCGACAGAATCTCACTGACTCCCATATATTTTTTAATGATGTAAATATTCCCACTTCCCCTAGTATTGACATTCTCGGTGTAACATTAACTACTAACTTGAGCTGGACACATTATGTTAGAAGCATTGCTAAGAATGCCTCTAAAAAACTGGGACTCCTGTACAGAGTTCGAGAATTCTTCACTGGCGAGCAGTTGGCCGTGATATATAAAAGTCATGTGCGTTCTCAGATGGATTACTGTTCACCTCTGTGGGGTGGAAGTGGAGTGGTTGCATTGAGGCAGTTGGACAAAATTCAAAATAAAGCTATTAGATTAATCAATAACCCTGCAATCACACAGGACCTTCCTACATTATCCATACGAAGAAACGTTGCATCCCTTGCATTATTCTACAGATATTTTCACAGCAATTGTTCCGAGGAACTTGCTTCAATTGTGCCGCCTCTCCACATCTTTCCCCGTAGAACTAGGGCAGCTGAGAGCGCCCATGAATTTACACTTTCTCCTCCACAATGCAGAACTTCTGCTTATCAGAATTCATTTATCCCCAGAGCTACTACTCTTTGGAATTCACTTCCCTCGAATTGCTTTCCACAAACTTACAATCTACAAATGTTTAAATCCAGTTGTTACAAACATTTTATGAATGGAGGATGCCTTTAGGCACATGGACCTTTTTGTTTTATCTGTGTTTTTCCTTCCTCCGTTCATTGTCTCTTAAAAAAAAAAAAAAAAAAAATCAATGCCTTATTACCAGGGTGTAAGGTAATAGAAAGTGCATCCTACCTGTCACCTTAAATGGAAAAAAAAGGGGGGGGGGGATGTTAAGTCCAGGACAAGTTGGCAGGACACACAATCCGGAATGGATAACAAGAGTGCTATAACTGCACTAGATCTGTTACATAACAATATCGATACGTTATTGCAACTATAAATGCATAACTTTATTTTAATTTTAATTTTGTGATATACAATTATCAGTATTCACACCTCAGTAGTTCTGTCTCTCCGAGATAAGGCTTCTTTAATGGTACCCGCCTTATACATCTTTTTCTTACGACTATACTCTTATATTTAGACACATGTCACAGTTTTCGTTTTGGTCTTCCTAATAGATTCTCGCGGTTTAGAATGATGAGCTTATGTAGGTCCCTCCACCGGTCGTGATATTCTAGGCACTTACGTCATTGACGTAAGGAGCCACCAATAAATTACGGTTTTGACAACCCGTAAGGGAAGGAAGAAAAAACTAATATTTATTGGTGGCTCCTGGAGTCAATGACGAAAAGTGCCCTCCCACCATCCCCTTCCCATACACATGCTCAACTTGATATTACATTAGAGGAGGTTCCTGGGAGGAACAGCTAACTGGCAGGTGTGTGGGTAGCAGAGGAAGACCGTGAGCGCGCGTAGGCGCGGTGTTCAAACTCTGCTAATTCTTTTCTTTTTATTTCCTACTTTTCAGTGGCTCCAACCCAATGACGTACCGTAGGAATGATTAAGGGGTACCCCCTATGATGATCTTGGTTCTCGACCACCTTGATCCAGGTTAACCCGGGGTCAGAGGAGCCCGGAACGAGGCCATATTAACATAGGCACTTACGTCATTGACTTCAGGAGCCACCAATAAATATTAGTTTTTCCTTCCTTCCCTTACGGGTTGTCAAAACCGTAATATTTACCAAAAGTATTATGAAATGTAGGCTACAACTGATCAGCTGGTGAGTTACTATTACCAAAATGAATCGAGTAATTGTGATCCATGTTTAACCCTCTCACCACGGAAGGGCTCTTGAACGCCCATAAAAAAGCATATAACAGCTGCCCGGAAGGGCTCTTGAACGCCCAGTGGTTGAAAGCCTGTGAGCTTCGTGTGCGAGGCGTCGGTCCGATGCATGTAAACAACAGCCGGCTGGACCGACGCCCCGCATCTCCGGCCACAAGAAGGAGAGCGTCGCTTGTTCGTGTGTGCCTGTATGTTGTTGTTAAGTATCGAAAAGTAGTGTAAAGTGGCTGTTTTGGCCATAAAGTTATCTCCAATGAAATCATCATCACAACTCAACCAGTTGACTTAGAGAGCTCTACTTAATGCCATTCTACAGGTAAATAACACAGCTACGCTTGGGGATGCGCAGGAATGCGGGAAGCAGTCAGATTAACACATATACGGTAGCCTAGCCTAGACGTTTTTCGGCCAAAACACCCGGGTTTCGAGGAATATATATATAATACATAGCCGGGGCTGGAGGGTTAACTGACAACCGTAGCCTACAAATTGGCTGCGGCTATGTTTGGGCTATTTAGGGCATATTCAGGCACTCCTGAATGATAAATCAAGCATCTGCATTAAATGAAGTGTATTCTGCCGAAAACTAGGCGAAAATAGCTTCAAAATAACACCAGAACACACCCTGTACATGGTCTGGTTCACCCGCAGTGGTCCCAGTGAAACGCGGGAACCCCGCTATTTTGTAACACTCGCTCGCTTGGCTACACTGGTGAGAGAGACAGAGAGAGACCCGCGCGAGACACAGCCTAGCTCAGTGAGCCGCTCGGTGCTCTGAGGGTCGGAGGTGGGCCCCTCACGCTACCGCCCACTGACACTTGATTTTTACGTTTTTTACAGGCTTTTAACCCTCTCACCACGGAAGGGCTCTTGAACGCCCATAAAAAAGCATATAACAGGTACCCGGAAGGGTTCTTGAACGCCCAGTGGTTGAAAGCCTGTGAGCTTCTTGTGCGAGGCGTCGGTCCGAGGCATGTAAACAACAGCCGGCTGGACCGACGCCCCGCATCTCCGGCCACAAGAAGGAGAGCGTCGCTTGTTCGTGTGTGCCTGTATGTTGTTGTTAAGTATCGAAAAGTAGTGTAAAGTGGCTGATTTTGCCATAAAGTTATCTCCAATGAAATCATCATCACAAATCAACCAGTTGACTTAGAGAGCTCTACTTAACGCCATTCTACAGGTAAATAACACATCTTTTTTTTTTTTTTTTTTTTCTATGTGATTGAGGGAGGCAAAAGGCATAACTGCCTATAGCGAGTGTCTCCCCCATAGTTGAAAGAGTGACAGGGCCAAAATCAAGGGACGTTCGAGCCAAAATGCCTGGACACACGGAGTTTGAAGCAATTTAAGTCATAGGAAGAGGGAAAGACTGATTCTGGGAGAGAGTTCCAGAGCTCAGATGTTGAGTAGAAGAAAGTTTGAGAGTAACGTTTCACTCTTGGGTTGGAGAGTTGCACAGAGTAGGGGTGGGATTGAGTTGCAAGACGGGTACCACGTGCCCTACGTAAAGGAGGTGGTATGCACTGGGATAGCTCTGAGGAACACTGATTATTATAGTAGCGATAGAATAGCGAGAGAGATGCAACATTGCGGCGGAGAGAGAGAGATTGCAGAGAGTTGGTGAGTGGACGGGAGTTAATGATACGAAAGGCCTTCCTTTCAACCTTGTCTAGGAGAGCGGTGTGAGAGGAACCTCCCCACACATGTGAACAATACTCAATACAAGGGCGCACTATGCCCCTGTACAGAGCAAGAAGCTGTGCAGGGGAAAAGAACCCCCTAAGGCGGTTGAGCACACCCAGCTTCTGGGAGGCTGCCTTAGCAAGACTGGTAATATGGTCCTTCCAAATGAGAGCAGAAGAAAAAGAGACACCAAGAATATTGAGAGAAGATGAAGCTACGCTTGGGGATGTGTGGGAATGCGGGAAGCAGTCAGATTAACAAATATACGGCAGCCTAGCCTAGACGTTTTTCGGCCAAAACACCCGGGTTTCGGGGAATATATATATAATACATAGCCGGGGCTGGAGGGTTAAAGCCTGGAAATTGATGTAACTTGCCAAAACATTCCAGAACGTCACCCGCAGTGAAAGGGTTATATAGCAAGACCTATAATTATATAGCTTTGGTGTAAAGCTCTCTCAGTGGTCAGCCTGAGACCACAGGTGTGGCACACTGACCATCATCTGATGCACGCTAATCCACCCTCACCTGCGTGTCAGCTGACCTACAGTACTGTATATGTATTGGCCTTGACTGCTCCCAGCAATCTCATATGGTCCCTGGTGGTGAGAATGTGGAACTGAGCGTCTCCTGTAAATTATTGCTGTATGCTCATGACAGTGTGCTTCTGGTTTCAGGAAAAGAAACCAAAAGTGTTGCCGCTACACTTTCCAAAGAGTTAGAATCTTGTAGCGATTGGCTAGTGGACAATATATATAGACTATATCTTCACCTGGGCAAGACGGAAGCCATCTTATGCCGAACAAAACGCAAATTGAAAGACATTGAGGGCTTCTTGGTCAACTGTAATGATGTTTGGAAGGTACACTAAGAAAGATTACTGAACGTGGAATTTGAGTGGAATAGAGAGCAGCTTAGTAACGACAAGCCAATACTCCCCCCCCCAATTTTTTTTTATAGCGCCAGCTGTTGTAAGCAGTGCAATAAATATAATGAAGGACGGAAAAGCAGCAGGATGCTCTAGCATTGTAGCTGAGATGATTCAAGCCTCAGGTGATATAGGAGTGAGTTTGGTCACAGAGCTAATTAACTATAATTAGAGAGGAAGCAATCCCTGATGATTGGCACAAAAGTCTAATAGTAAACATATATAAAGGCAAGGAGGAAGCATTAGATAGGGGAAATTATAGTGGCCTGACTTGACCAAGTCATGAAGGTCTGTGAGAGAGTCTTTGAAGGTATGATAAGGGAAAATATTTCTATTGACGATATGCAGTTCGGTTTCATGCCAGGACGTGGCACAACCGACGCTATCTTCATAGTCAGGCAGCTGCAGGAAAGATATCTACTTAAACATAGGGATCTGTATCTTGTGTTTGTAGACCTGGAGAAGGCCTTTGATAGGGTGCCCAGAGAAGTTGTGCAGTGGGCTATAAGAAAACTTGGCGTAGAGGAGTGGCTGGTGCGCGTGATAATGAAGATGTACGAGGACTCTCGAATGGCAGTGAGGGTGAAAGGTGAACTGAGTGAGGAGTTTACAGTTCACGTCGGAGTTCACCAGGGTTCTGTGTTAAGCCCTCTCCTCTTTGTTATGGTTCTGGAGGCAGTATCTGGTGATTTCAGAGTTGGGCTCCCATGGGAACTGCTATACGCAGATGACCTAGTACTTATCGCAGATAGGGCGCAGGATGCCGAGGCCAAGTTCAGAAGATGTTAAAAGGGTATGGCAAGTAAAGGGTTAAGAGTTAATATAACAAAGGTTTAACACAGTGGATTAGGGATGGGTAAGGTAGAAAAAAGTTGGGCATACCCATGCGCAGTATGCAGAAAAAGGGGGGGCGTGAACTCAATACACTGTAGCGTCTGCCGAAGCTGGGTACATCACGGGAAGAAGCGCTGCACTAGAATAATACGGTTTTGACAACCCGTAGGGAAGGAAGGAAGAACTAATATTTATTGGTGGCTCCTGGAGTCAATGACGTAAGAGTCTATGATAATATGGCCTCGTTCCGGGATCCTCAGAGCCCGGGTTAACCTCGATCACGACGGTCGAGAACCAAGATAATCTTAGGGGGTACCCCTTAATCATTCCTAAGGTACGTCATTGGGACAGAGCCACTGAAAAGTAGAAAATAAAAAAGAAAAGAATTAACACAGTTTGAACACCGCGCCTGCGCGCATTCTGATCTTCCTCTGTTTCCCATACCTTGCCTGCTATCCCCACCTCTCAGGTGCGTTCTCTAATATATATATCAAGTTGAGCATGTGTATGGGAAGGGGATGGTGGGAGGGCAATTGTCGTCATTGACTCCAGGAGTCACCAATAAATATTAGTTTTTCCTTCCTTCCCTACAGGTTGTCAAAACCGTAATTTATTGGTGGCTCCTTACGTCAATGACGTAAGAGCCTAGAATATCACGACCGGTGGAGGGACCTTCATATGCTCATCAAGCTAAAAAACAAGAATCTATTAGGAAGACCAAAAAAAAACTGAAAACTGTGACATGTGTTTAAATATAAGAGTATAGCAGTAAGAAAAAGATGTATAAGGTGCGGGTACCATTAAAGAAGCCTTATCTCAGAAAAACAGAACTACTGAGGTGTGAATACTGGTAATCGTATATCACAAAATTAAAATTAAAAATAAAGTTACACATTGCAATAATGTATAGGTATTGCTATGTAATAGGATCTAGTGCAGTAATAGCACTCCTGCTATCCATTCCGGATTGTGTGTCCTGCCAACTTGTCATGGAACTTAACACGCCCCCTCCTTTTTCATTTAAGGTGGATGGTAGGACACACCTTCTATTACCTTACAACACTGGTAATAAAAGCATTGAACAAATATATCCATCTACTTATTGGCCTCAGTGGGCATGTTCCAGCCCCAACGCTATGCTTTGTAATTTGGGTCTTCTCCAGATGTACCGACAAGCATATGGCTAGGAACGCCTTGCTAGAGGACCAAAGACCAGTCAGTTATATCCTCCACTGAAAAACCAATGGGGAAAACTAATGGTAGTGGCCCATATGTGCATATCATGGGTTTATGCAATCAACTGAGGCTCAGCTTCCTTAATTATATCTGCAATAAAGGATGCTAACACTTTCTTTCCTAACCTTATTGAACCTTCTGGAGAAAACCACAATTGTGCCTTATTCCTAGGAATAACAGACTTAGAGTAGGTATAGAGTGCCTTAACAGGGTGCGAGCATGGAGTATCTTTGCTCTTTTCAAGGCAGGAATAAAGAAAGGTGCAAGGATATGTTCCTGGTGCTAATTTTTTGCGATGAATCTGGTGCAGTAACCATATGTACAGAATCATTATCAGGGGCAAAACATAGACAGTTAGTAGACCTTGCCATGGCTGTCAATTCTGAGACCCTATGGCCAGCAGCCAGGGTCATCAGAGACACACACTTTTTAAGTTTCTTGTCTATACTGTATTTGGTCTCACAGAATAAGACCTAGACTGTGACAAAGTTAGGACCTTCGAGATTGACCAATGAGGAAGCAAATGACGATTTGGGGCTCTGAGCTTAAAACAAGCCTTCATAAAACCCTGTTCGTCTTTCTGGTGTAAAGATAAACCAGTAAGCGTAAAGAAGGGTATCTTTATGCCGATACGTGGTTTATAAGTGTGTTCACTGTTAGTTTTTTAAAGTCAATTAAGTAATTTTAGGTGCTTCAACAACAATGCAACCGATGGAGACTGCTGGTCTGACTCTACACTCTAAGTTGTAAAATTTTCCCAGTGTGAACTATACTGTCTTAAAGTGGACGCTGTGTATTGACTTATGAGCGTATCCGTGACTTCCTTGTCGTAGGACGGTAGCCACTTGGATTTGAGAATGTCCACATAGCAAAATTGAGCGAGGTCTGCAGGTTTCCCATTTTCTTTCAAGTGGAAATAGGACAGGGGGAGTTGCAGAGGTCTGTTATACCACTGAGTAAGTTGAGTGTGCCACACCTGAGTAGGCCACATTGGAGCAACTAGGACCACTTGGTCCTGGAAGCGACCTGAGGTGGTGAATGATTCTCACATCATAAATCTATGTCCACTTGTTCCAATTCACTGTGAGGGCATCTGGGCCCCCTTCTCGTGTTATGTGATTCCGAGATATGTAAGACTGGAGCTTCGTTGAATTACGAGATGCAAAACAGATCGGTTTGAGGTAAAAATGGCAGACTTAAGTGGTTGAATGCCTTTTGTTTGAGAGCCCATTCCGCTGAGGTAATCTTTCCCTTGGGTAGAGCATCCGCCCACAGATTGGAGACCCCTGGTAGATCTGTTGCATGGATTATTATGTTATGTGTTTTGGGCTAGAAGGAATATATTTTCCCGAGATATCCTGGAGAAACCTGGACAGGGTGGGGACCTGTTTCTTCCAGCAAATTACAGTGGTCATGTTGTCCATCCGGAATGTAATTGACCTGGAAGTCAATGACATCGCATAAACTCTGGGACACTGACTTAATGTTGTCCATTTTCCATGATTCTGATGACCTTCCGTCGACTGATAGCCCCATCCTATCAGACTCGAGGCGTCTGTGTCCACCCATCGAGTGGGAGGTGGATCTGACCAAAGTGTCACTGATTCCCTTTTCCTGAGATTTTACCTACAACGATGTAGGAGTGAGATTTGATTTCTCTAAATTTACTCTTGAGAACTCAACTTTGCCACATTTGCATGACTCTCAAGGTTTGTGCTTGGCAATGGAATGGAGAAGACCACGGAATCATCCAATTTTTTAGGTAAAATAGTATTTTCACACCGTCCTTGAGTAGAGGGAGAAGAGTTTGTTTCACTTATCTTGGTGAAAAATCTGGGAGCTATGTTCAAGCTGAAAAGCATTCTGGTGAACATTACCGCTTTGTTTCTGAATGGGACAGCTAGGAACTTTTGGCTCCTCTTTGCTATTGGGATGTGCCAGTAGGAGTCCTTTAGATCTAGAGTAATTATCCAGACTTTTGGTTGTAGAACTAGCCTTACTTGAGAAATAGTTAACATCCTAAACCTCATATTGTGAATTGATTTGTTGAGGAGGGACATGTCTATCGCAGGCCATAGTTGTAGCCTGTCCCTTTTTGGGGACGAGAAACATGCGGGATAGAAAAACTGGTATGCCTTCTGGTACATAAGTCACAACATTGTCTGTCAACATTTGGTTTATTACTGTTTCTAACTCTAGAGATAGTTGAACATTGTTGGACTGAGCTCTGGGGAGGGGTTTTACCAACCCGACCCATGTAAAGACCTTCTTTACTACCCTCTTTTACCCAAGATCTCTGAGGCCAATGAAGGACATTTTTCCTGAACTGGCCTGTCTGATGTAGGACCAGTTCTCTGTTAATGGCCTCCAGAACATTTAGTTTCTTGTACTTTGGGCAGGTTGGTGAGGGATGGAGGGTTGATGGTGACCAAGTGGTCTCTGGTGTTTGGGGGCATGATGGTGCACCCCGGCCTCTGGACTGGTAGTGTCCTCTGTTTGACGAGTTACCACTATGAGCCTGAGATGTTAGTGGAGTAAGCTTAGGAGAGGGGAATTGGACTCTAACTTTTCCACGCTGTGATTGAGAACGAGAGTGGAACTGTCTAGGATGTTTCAGCTTGTTTGCAGACTGCCTAAAACGCAGCCAGACTGCCTAAAACGCAGCCAGACTGCCTAAAACGCAACAGAGCATGAACCTCAATCCAGGTCGTTTTGAGGAATCAATCTACATGTGAAAGGAGAACTCGAGTAGCAATATCTTTGGACATATTCTTGGGCAATTGAATGCGCGGATCCTGTCTAGCTCTAGCTGCCTCAAAAATAGCAATATTGACATCCCTAGTGGTCATCAGAGAATTAACACGTGAAGTTCTTCTGCTAAAATGAAGTGCAGACCTGGAGTTTTGTTCAGGGATAGCTTCTGCTACTTGCCTCATGGCTTGTGCACATTGTTGCTGTGTGATAAAATTTGACAGCAACCTATGGGCTCTTTTGACGCAGTCTAAAATCTTTGTCAATCAGTGCAGGGGTAGGGTGTATTAATCATGGGGTCACTAGCTGGTTTACAAACTCTTTTTGGAGATCTGAGATATTCCCAGAACTCCTGGGGAATAGAGTCGGAGTTGTATACATACATAGTGGCAAATTGGTGATCCTCCAATGGGAGTTTATGGGGGGGGGGGGGGGGGGGGGGGTGGCATCACCCCAAGACAAGGCCAATTTCTCTGCCTCAGTCACCCATTAAGCCCATGGACCATAACTTAGAGTGGGTACCTCCGAAATAGGAGTTTTGTTCTCAAACATTTTTGTGGAGCCACCTACGGACTTTGAGAGATTAGAGAGATTTAATGGCATTATGTCCATCCGCCTTATTCACATCAGACCATGGTTTGAAGCGCTTACCCGAAGGCACTGTGGGTGTCTGTGTGTAAGTAAAGTACTTAGCATCCAACAGAGATGGGAAGGGTTTTATGATTACGTCGGTCTTGTGCATCTTTTGTATGTAGATGCCTAAGCTCGTCCGTTTTAATAATCCACTCATTTGGTATTGGCACCAAGTCTGAATGACCTGTGTCAGCATTAGTAGGTGCTACCCTGGTAATTGTTTCCAGTATCGAAATTCACCAATTAGTAGAGGGGGAGGCTTCTTGAACATTTCATGAGCAGGTTGTTTAGGCTGGACAGGTAAATGAGACAGTGGAACTGTGTCTGGTATGGCATGTTGTAACATGGGTGGAGCAAGAGACCTACTTTGGAGATCTCAGATAGCCTTATCTAAAGACGTAAATTTCTGTTCAATTTTGTCTGTCAACTCATGCATAGATTTAAGAAAATACCTGAAGTTCACCAAACAAGCCACCAGGCGGGCTCTGAGTAGGGACTATATCAGGAAACTCTTCTTCACTGTGTTCTAATGGAGAACCATGGTACTCATTCTCACTCCAACCCTCCTCAGTATGGTTACTGGTTTCCAAATCATAACACCCTACCATAGCATTGCTTATGACCAAAGGTTCTGGGGTATCCTTAGGAAGTACTTTTTTCCGTATTGCCCCAACGTACGGTTGGGGCAATACGGAAAAAACCAAAATGTCTGGAGCTGCCAGAGAAGGATCTAAACGAACAGGTAATTCCGTAGAAGGCTGAACAGGTGATTAGTGTATGGGTTTATGTATTTCAGCTTCAATATTCACCTGAATCAGTTTAGGGTGAATTAATGTGGGTGGAGCAAGCAACTGGGTTTATTCAGATTGCTGTTCAATAGTATCAGCTAACTGTACTAGGGAAAGTGGAGGGGGACTGACACCCTCAGAACTTGGATCAGTCAAAGAAGTAGATGAGACAGGTAATTTATGTTTTTGATGTAACAGGGTTAGCAGGGTGACTGACCACATTAGACAATGTCAAAAGTCTGGGGGTATGTGGTGTAGAATGCAGGATTTCGAAATCATGACTGCGAGTCGAGTCGGGGAAGTTTGGTACTTAGCAGGTCGCCTTTTAGTTTGAGATTTGCTCACTTTCTTCTGTTTATATACTGGAAGACTTTGAGCTGGCCGACCTATGTCTTTTCCTGCTAGATCCAGACATTTTCTTGTCAGGAGATGGGGAGGAGCTAGGGGTTCTAGAAAAGGATATTTCTAAAAAGCTTACATACTTTACCTCCATAATACCTGGAGATTTTGTTTAAAGTACCTGAAATGTAAGACTTTACCGAACCCCACACAGATAAAAACACTTGTTTGCATGACATGTTTTTGGGTCATGGTTATTAACAAAAATATATGATTAGTGAGATTACACTTAGCCGGTGGACCGGAAATGTCTAGTGTTTTGTAAAAGGAACTCACCTTAAAATATAGGGTTTTTAGCCGAGTGAGGGGAACAACAGGTGGGAGGAAGGCAAGGTCCACCACCGTTCCTAACCTGGAACACTGCTCGGCTCCTCCCGTGGTTATCACTTGGCCGGAAGAGATCGTTCTAATCGTTGAAAAGATTCTTCTCTGGTAACACAGCAGCTCGCCTGAGCCTGTGAATAATACCAAGGAGTCAATGTTGCATAGTGGAAATAATACCGGAATTATTAGGTCTACTTAAATTTTGCAAAATAGGATCTAGTCTTGTATCGTTTATTTTAAATAAACTACAGTTGCCGTTTATGTAAGAAATTAGCCTAGTGAATTATTACCCGGTATCACTGGATATAATTACTCAGTCATTTTTTAGTCAGGTATAGCCTAGTCTTAATTACATGCTAAGACTGGGAGGTTTAACGACCCTCCCAATACCAAATGAGGCAAACCTCCTATTTGGTCGTAGCCTCGGAGTATCCAACGTAGAGCTATATACTTATCGTATAATTCTGCTCCGCTCTAGAGCGGGCAATTATCGAAATCACTAGCGCGATAAAACGATAACATCTAGAGTAGCACCTTACTCTCTCTACTAGGTACGTTGTACATACTTTGGAGGCCACTATTTGAAAAGGAAAATAAGAAAATATTGATGAGAAAGAAGAGAAAATTACAGGATTTTAGGCCATCCTATCTGGCTCCTTCAGCCGTCTTGACGGATCCACCCCACTACCCGACAGGGTTCATTGGGCATTCCCGGTATCAAGTTACAAGAGACAAGATTGGATGGGCAGGGGTACGGCGCGAGGGCAGGATACTATGACGTTGGATACTCCGAGGCTACGACCAAATAGGAGGTTTACCTCATTTGGTATTGGGAGGGTCGTTAAACCTCCCAATTTAGTAGTAGCCTCTACGTTCCAACGTAGTGCTAGAGTACCAAATTGGAGGCGGACATACAAGCTGAAAACACAAACATTAGCCATTAGGTAATATCAGGACTATAAAAGACAGACTTAAACAAGAGAGTTTATATAAAAGAGTGTACTGACAGGCGCATATCAAGAGAGGTCAAGTACAGTCAAATCTTATGTAATGGTATATCTTAGCCTAAGACAAGAATGATGCATTTCATAAGGGATAATATGAATCCCCGGATGCCCCCCCCCCCCCCCCGGAGCCTTCTGGAAGAAGGCAGAACGATTAATAAAGGAAGGAATGACTTCAGACATTTGCCGAAGAGGAGGACCGTACATGACGGGATGATAATACATGAGGAGAATCAGTGACTAGCACGAAAAACCGGATGACCAAAACAAGTGAGATGATGTAGAAACATACAAGGTCATGGAGCATACACAAGATAAGAGAGGACATCAAAATCTTAACCTAGTGAATCCGTAAACATAGGTGCAGGTATGGTTATAGTGCAGGAAGAACCCCCCCCCCCCCCCCCCCCCCCCCCCGCGTCTGTACAAAGCAGTAGCACCCATAATATAATGAGGGAAGACAGACACATATGGAAGAGGAGTACTGTACCGGAGGTACTGAGAATACCTGAGCATATCCAGCGCGGAGCAGCAGGACCCCCTCAAAAAAACAGTAGCAGAAGGGGGTGCATACATAAAAATCAATATGTAGGAGACTGAAGACGAGAAATAATAAAACCTCTTAGCCTAGGTAAAGTCCTTAACCCGTTGAGCCCCGGCTAGTTATAATATTTTGTTCACCCCAGTTCCAAGCCATTTTCACTTCTTTTTTTTGTTTGCTAAAATGGAAGACAAGGATGAGAAATGAAAAAATAAATAAATAAAAAATCACCTCGGACATTTTTTTTTGGGGGGGGGGGGAGCCTCAAAAAAATTTGTTGAGCCAAAATGGAAGAGAATGGTGAGAAATGAAGACAAAAATAAAAAAAAAATCATTTCGGTCATTTGGGGGGCGGGGGTTTCAATAGTTCGTCTCCCCCGCATGACCACCCGCCCGGGAGCACTAGGGTAAAAACTGAGTATGGCATTGTACGGCATACATCCTAAGGAGTGTCACACATAAATCTCAAGCCTCTAGCTCCCATACGACCGGAGTAATGAAGGTTCAAAGTGGCGGTGAACTAAGGGTGTAAACTATCCCCACTAAGCCCACCACCACCAGCCGCGCGGTTGTCTCGGCCCGCTCACACCTACTGGCCCGGCTCCCACACACACTACGGTACCTCCCCCTCCTATTCTCCCGCCATTTCCTACCTTACGAGCCACGTAAGTGTTTTTTATATGTCGGACGCACGTGATGCGTCGCTGGGAGTTGGTGATCAAACACTGCCGACGCAACACGTGCGACGCTGGGTCTCACTGGGTTAACATTAAGTGCACATAAGGGAATATGAATAACATGTCCCCCCCCCCCCTTCTCCCCCCACCCCAATAAAGGAATGATCGGAAAGGAAAAGGGACAAAAGACAGAGGGAATAGCGCAGGTAGACCCTAACTAACCCACTGGCCCAACGCAACACAAGGACGCCCCGGCCTGTCCGTGGACATGGACAGATAGGAGGAGACAAACGTGTTGTAGGAAGACCACAGCCCCGTGTCGGCAATATCCGTAAGTGAATGATTATGAAGAAATCGTATCGTCGCAGCGTACGATCGAATGTCATGGGCAGTGCCCTGAACTTGAGGGTTGCTGGCCCGAATAATCCGACACAGGCGAATTCCTACCGCACGTTTACCAAGCCTCCTACCAGTACGAGGCGCCACCCACAATGCAAAACCCCGACATCGGCCGGACTGTCTCCACATAAGAATGGAGAGCGTGAACGGGGCATAAAAGATGATGAGCCCTACCCCATTTCAAAGCCGGGACAGTAAATGGTTTAAAAACGTGAGTCTCTCGCTCATTCTTAGCAATAAAATGAACCGACGGGGCCAAGGTGACCGACCCAAGGAGGGGAGAAAACCTCATGCAAATCTGGGCCCGAGACATGGCGGCAATCTCCGAGACTCTCTCACCCGTTGCTAAAGCTAGAAGGAACAGGGTTTTGTCAAGTAGGTGTTCAGGGGATGGGTTCGTAGTGTATGGGGCAGACGAGAGCAGTTTGAGAGCCTCCGCCAGAGACCATTGAGGAGGAATCTGGCGCGGGGGTGGTCTAAGCCTAAAACAGGCACGCATGAAGAAATCCAATTCTCTTTGAGGAACGACCAACCCCGTTAACTTCTCAAACGGCTCCCGGATGGCAGACAGGTGGTTCCTAAGGGTGTTGAACATGTTGTGACGTGTCTCAAATAAATAATTGAGGTAGTGAAAAATCAACGCCACCGATGGCAGTGTCTGTGACGTGTCGTGTATCCAAGAAGTAAAACTGTGCCAGTGAGATTCGTACGTCTTCCATGTGGATTGTGTCCAGTGTAGAGTAAATTTGTCAGTTAATGATCTTCCAAACATTGGCAGCCACCCTGCCTCACAAACATCCACGATGCGAATGCCAACGAGGTCCCTAGGTCTCCAATCGACCCCAAGTGGAAGTCTGAGACCGACAGGGGAACGGGACTCGGGCACCATCGCTTCAGCTGAGCGTACCAGGCTTGGGCCGGCCAGATGGGCGCGATCAACCAAACTTTGCCCTGGTACTCTCTCAGCCTGTGGAGGACCTTGCACATCAAAAGTGCGTCGGGTGGAGGAAACACATATAGAGACTGCCACCTGCTCCAGTCCTCGCTGAAAGCGTCCGGTCCCCCCGCTGGAGTTCGAATCCAGCGGGTCAGGAACACAGGCAACTTGTTCGTCTCGGACGAGGCGAACAAGTCTACCTGCGGAACACCCCAGGAGGCCGCGAGGTCGTCGAATACGGTTTGTTTGAAAGACCATTCTACCTGGGTGCTCTGTCCCCTCGACAGAGCATCCGCCCATAGGTTGGCCGTCCCGGGCAGGTAGGTCGCATGCAGTGTGATGTGGTAAAGGTCTGCCTGGAAAAACAGTTTCTCCACCAGGTCCTGAAGAACGGCGGACCTGGAGGATCCCTGTTACTGTATGCAATGAACTGCAGTCATGTTGTCCATCCTGAAGGCCATCGACCTGCCGGCGAGGGCCTGCCCATGATCCCTCAGGAAGAACAACGGAACTAACAGTTCTAAGACGTTTATGTGAAGATGAGTGAGGCCTGACCACCTGCCTTGACCTTGGTGTCCCGTGTTTGACTGGTAACCACAACCTACCTCGCTCAACGCATCTGTGTCGATCCAGATGGTCGGCGGTGGCGAAGTCCAGGACACAGCCCTCGCGAGCGTGCCCCGAACCACCCAGTGTGTCAATTGTAAGTGGATCGAGCGCGGAATCGGTCGCAGCCGATGTGGAGGCAGTAGCGGAAAAGCCCTGTTGCCTAGTAGAATCAGGCGTTTGAGTCTGAGCCTCCCGAAGGGAACGGTCAGAGACGCCCAATTGAGTGACCCGATCAGCGAGTCACAGAGTTTCCTGGTAATCGAGACCGAGTGCAATGCGGCAAAAAGTTTCCTTCGAATTTTCGACGCATTCACTCGGCTCTGTCTGACAGTCGCGCTCGCCATGTCCCAGTCGAGGCCCACCCACGTCACTTCTTGCGACGGCGTGAGGCATGACTTGGGAACGTTTACCTTGAAGCCTAACCGTGTGATGTGTTGGATGACAAGGAGAGTGCCGTGTACACAATGGGTGGGAGAGTCTGCGGTGATGAGCCAATCGTCCAAGTAAAACAGGATCTGAAGCCCTTGACTGAGCAGGGGAGTCAGAGCCTGTTTGACGAGTTTCGTAAAGACTCTCGGTGCGATGTTGAGACCAAAGGGCAGCCTGTCGAACGTGAACACCCTTCCGTGCAGCTGGAGCGCCAGATAACCCTGGAACCGAGGAGCTATCGGAACATGCCAGTAAGCGTCCTTGAGATCCAGGGAAACCACCCAGCAACCGGGACGGAGCGCCAACCGCACCTGACTGATGGTAAGCATCCGAAAGTGGTCGTTCACGATGTGCAGATTGAGGCACGACAGGTCGACCACCGGTCTCATCGCATCGCAGTCCTTCTTGGGGACTCGAAAAACATGAGAGAGGAAGACTCGCTGGTGAGGCGAGACTTCCCGAATTATCCCATCCTTGTGCATGGCCAGAATAACCTTGGCCACGTCCGGACACAGACCGATGTTTGGGAGGCATTCTGAGTGGAGGCCTTGACTGCCACCTCTAGGACAGACCCCGCTTTACTACCCGACGCGCCCACGATCGGCGAGGCCATTGCCGATAGTGGGGGCGAAAAAATCCGGTAGGGGCGCCTTGAGTGATGGCGACCACCGTTTCGGCGAGGCAGTCGGGAGAAGGGAGAGAGGATAGTCCTGGAGGCACTAGGCGTTTTTTGCCGCGGAGTTGTCCCCGGGCTTGCCGCGCCTTGACTGACCGCCTCGGTTAGTCCCTCCCCTATAGCGACTGCCCCTCTGAAACTGGCGCCGACCATCCTGCGTCGGGCGCCTATCCTCCTGCCTCTGGTCGACTCGCCGAGAGGAGGCCTCAATAACGAGGTGCTGAGAAGGGTGAGGTGGTGAGCGACGGTCATACAGACAGCGCGTTGAAGACTTCACCACCTGATGCTTCCCAGCAGAGGATCCTCGCCAAGCCTGGCGTCCTCTTGACGAGCCGGCCTTCCCATCCCTACTAAGGGAGGAAGCGGCTGAGGAGCGCCGCGACACCCAAGGTGGACGGGGTGCGAAGCGCCCCGCAGCAGCAAAGAGGTATGCTTCCTGCCACGCCGCGTCAGAGAAGAGCCCCGCTGTAGCGAGCTCCGACAGCAGCAGCTTCGTTCGTACCTCAGGCGGCGCCTTCTTACAGAAGGCCACCCTCAGAGACTGCCGACAACGCGCAGCCTCATGGATGGCACAACGAAGGTCCCCAACCGAGTTAAGGGCGAGCTGCAGGTGTACTCGCCGCAAGTGCTCTGCCCCCTTCCTGATCTCACCAACTGGTTGCACCTCTATCAGACGCAGGTGAAGCCGAGCCAGCTGTAGCTGCAGCAGGAAGGTGGAGAGCAGGCGAGCAGTGCGCTGTCGGAGCTTGTGATCACGCTCCAGGGCACTCTTATCCGGCGCAGTGAAACAGGGCTGAGGCATTTCAACAAACACCAACTTAGGCGCATTGAGCCATGCCCAGTACTTAGGGTCTACCCCGGACGAAGACGTGACTAGGCTCGACACGAACGATGAGTCGTGCTGTGGAAGCGGGGAAGAACCCTCCGACGACCGAAGCCCGAAGTCCAAGCCTTCAGCCAGCCACAAATCCCAGGGACCTCCCTCGAGATGAGGAATCTGAACCATGAGGTTACCCTCTACGTCCCGAGCATTCCCCACCAAGGGAAGGCCCGCGATGGCTGACAGAGCGGGCGCATCGACATTGATGTCGTGTCGAGCAAAGTCCGACCATAACTTATGAGACCCAGAGGGCGACACTGGAGAACGGTACGTAAAAAAATGTAGATCCGTCCTCCCAGGGTGAGCCCTGATGTCGACCTCAGGGACTAGACCGTCCGGAGTCAAAGTCCGAAAAGACCCTTGACGTTAACCTGCACCTGCCAGCTCCCCAAAACAGGGCACTCCCCCGGTGCCTGGGTAGAAGCCCTTTCCGGGTGTGAAGCCGTCACGTTCCGCCACGACGACGGTTCTCCATAAAGAGAAGGAAAGCGACGTTTCGGAACCTTGTATTTTCCCAAGGACGGAACGGTGACAGGCTGCCCAACCATCCCGAACCCACTCCCTGGTAGCATGACAAAAGAAGGAGATGCAGGCGGGGAGGGCACAGGAGGGGCGACAACAGGAGCAACAGGCACAGAGAGAGCAGGACGAGTTGGCAGGTTGTCCACAAATGGCGGAAGAGGATTCACAAGAGGAATCACAGGAGGAATGGGAGTAGGACGCTCCAAGCCCCCCCGCCATCAGTGCAAGCATCTCGTGTAGGGAGGCAAACCGTGCAGCGTTAGCCTCCTCAGCCCTAACCTGGGCCTCCTGGATGGCCCGAATAGGAAGGACCCATCCAGGGTCTTCGGTCGGTGATGAGGAAGATGAAGAGATGGTCCGGCGACGTTTCCTACGGCTGGGCGACCGACGAGGCGAAGGAGTATAGTAGAATGACTCCCGTGGTGAGTCCTCAACCACTTCGTCATCGTACTCTTCATCGCTCCTGCCACTCAGTTCCACGAGGTCACAGGCAGCCCCCTCCTGACCAGGCCCTAAAACCGCCACACTGGCGCCTTGCACTGCCAGAGGTACGGGTCCACTTGTCCGAGCAGGAGAAGGCTGGCCACACGGAATGTCAGACCCGACAAAGCCAGGAGAATCCGGTAGACCATCGCGGACAAGAAGAGGGGAGGCCGAAGCAAACAGAGCCCCTGCCTTTCTTAGGTGGTGGAGTAGGCGGTAACGGTGGTAGCAGAGCCAACGGCAACGATGGCGGAGGAGCCAACGGTAGATGTCCGGCGGCCTGCGACGCCTCAATCTCCTTTAGCAGCTCATGGGTGGTACGACGACCAGGGGAGAAGGCCGAAACACCAGCAGGAACACGGACCGGGGGAAGCATCGTCATCTTAGGGCGAAAAGTCGTCGAGCCCAGAGACGTGTGGTCGGAAGCTGCAGGGCGGCGGGACGTCGAAGACTTCCGGCGACGTGGAGAAGCTGAGTGGTGCCGCTTCGACCCCGCTGTGTCCGCCGAGAACGGAGACACACCAGACTGAGGGACCTGCGAAGCGGTGACCACTGGGCGCGGAGACTCCAGAGGAAGGTTCAGCAAGGCGCGAACACCTTCGTCCATGAAGCGGGGGACTCGGTGTAAATGGTCCTTAACATACCGAGCCACGCCCGACCATGCAGCGGTGAGGTTGACCCGTGCCGTCTCAGCATCCGGTGAAGTAGGGCGAGACTCAATCGTCATAATGTTGACGAGACACGGGCTACACCGTCTGGGGGTGAAGCCATCACAGCAGTAGCACGCAGCATGGGTGGGGCACTCAGTATGCCCAGCTCCCATAGCCGGACGGGCACACCCATGGCGCGCGCAGTCAGAGAGCGACATCCGCACTGTATTTACCTAATTGTAGTTTACAGGAGTTGAGCTAAGCTCGTGTTGTCCCGTCTCTCAGTCTACTTTTATCCAATTTTTTCTTGAAAATATGGATGTTCCCTGCCCCTACCACCTCCTCCTCCAGCCCATTCCATTTGTCAATACATCTATAGGGGAAGCTAAACTTCCTGATATCGTTCTTGCAGGTAGCTCTTTTTACTTTGTAGCTGTGGCCTCTAGTTATTCCTGTATCCATAATTAATATATCGTCCCTATCCAGCCTCTCCAGCCCTCGGGTGCATTTGTACATCATTATCATGTCTCCCCTCTCTCTCTCCTCTCTTTTAGACTCGGTAAATTTAATTTATCTAGCCTCCTTTCATATGGCAGTTCTCTAAGACTTGGAACCAATCTAGTAACTGCTCTCTGGATTCTTTCTAACTTGTGAATATGCTTCACAAGCGAAGGGAGAAATGAAAGATGTCCCAGACGAAGCACAGACAAAGAATATGCATAAATTGAAGGAAGGTAAAACACACAAAAGATTCCATGCATTATGATAGGTACATAAAAGTAATAACCCCCCCCCCCCATGTGGAGAAGGACGGAGACGGACCCCCCCATGTGGGAGGGCCAAGCATACATCATAAACAGCAACAGTCCGAAGAACCCCAAAAACCCAGGTCAGAAAAAACCAAGGTGCAGGTTCAAACACCCTGAAATAAAGCATGACAGCCATACAAGAACCGAAAAGGGTACCTGAGGGTGAAGGGACCGAAGAGGAGATGGCAGGCCAAGGGACCCAGCAGTGCAGAGCGGGAAGACAGCCTGACGTAAAGGAGAAGGTTATTAGACACAGTAACCGACAAACCCCAAGTACAAACAAAGCAATATTGGCCAAAAAAATAGTGCCAGGGCCGAGAGGGCAAGTCCGCTCTAGAGCGGGAAAGTCCGCTCCAGAGCAGAGCAGACAGACCCACTCCAGAGCGGACTACACCCTCCCGCTCCAGAGCGGGGCATGCATGCATGACAATGGCAGTCTAGGCAAAGGAGAAAGGCATGCGCACAGCAAACAAGAGAGCCAGGGCATCAGAAGGCAAGGCCTAGGACCGACCCGGAGCAGGACTGGCGCCCGCCCCAGAGCGGAACAATCGTAGAGTAGAACCAGGTGAAAACAGGAGGGCTAGGGCAGCAGGAGGGAAGGCCTAGGACCGACCAGGAGCGGGACTGGCGTCCGCTCCAGAGCGGAACAGGTGGAGGAGAGACCCAGTGTAGAAGCCAAAGTGAAGAAGGAGCCCAAGGAGGCCCTGTACAGAGCGGAATAGACATCGCTGCAGAGCGGAGATGCTCGCACCAGAGCGGAGATGTCCGCCCTCGAGCGGAAAGGGAGATGGAGGTAAATACCAACCAAAAGGCTCAACCCAAGTGCACAGCAGGACAGCTGGCAGGGGAGCTTGCATGAGCAAAAATAAAACAGTGCGATGCAGAGGACCGACCTAGAGACGGATAGTACCATCCTAGGGCGGAGCGGGTCCAGTGTGACCCGACCACAGCAGCCAAAAAAGAGAACATGTCGGAAGCATAGGACCGACCCGGAGCGGGATTTGTCCACGCTGCAGGGCGGAGCGGGCGCGGAGCCCTTCCCAGAGACCCGCGTCACCAAAAAGGGTGGAAGGGACGACAGTTCAAGGCATCGTAGAGCTCAAAGGAGGTGAAGACCGTGCCGCGGGGACCTCAATTGTCTCATGAACTCAAGGCCTAGGGGAGCGCCAACAAAATAAGGGAGAGACAGCGCGGGAGCGAGCGTCAGACGAAAAAAGGGCCCCACAGAAGGTTTAGTAAAACCAAAGCGTCATACCCCTGTGAGCCTAAGGTGGTTTAGTAAACCATAGATCGGCAAGCAAGAGCGACGAGGCAACAACGATGGTCTACCAAAAGTCCCTTCTCCCCCTTCTAAAAAATTAGGCTAGGAACATGAGGCCTAGCCCTGGCGCCCCCCTCCAACTAAAAGTTAGGCTATTAACAGGGGGCCTAGCCTTGGTTGAGTGGCAGATAAAAATAAAAAACACAGGGCACACTCCAATGCGAAACATTAGTGTGAAGGTAAGCAAAACATAAGGCTAAAATAACCTGTCATGGCAAGGGGGGCTATGCCCCCGTCATCACAAACGAAAGTGCACAAGTTAGCCGAACTTTTCGCAAAAGCCACGCAATGAAAGCAGAAAATAAGCACAAAGTGTAAGAGAACCTACCAGGTATACAAAACTAAGCCACCGCAAGTGAAAATGATGATAAAAACAGGCAAAGGCCTAAATAAAAACACTCACCGGACGACGCATGCGCAGAAGCGTGACCAACCAGTTTCGACGCCATACTCAAAGTAACACACCTAAGAGCCCATTTGAAGCGTGCCTACATCACAGATCATCTGTCTAAAAACCTTAGGTACCATAAATAAGGCCCACAACTCACCCAAAGGGTAGGCGACAGGAGTAGAAGCACAAAAATTGGGCGCATAGAAAACAGCGTGTGTGTAGGCTTGAGGAGCGCGAAAAGGAATGCCCAATGAACCCTGTCGGGTAGTGGGGTGGATCCGTCAAGACGGCTGAAGGAGCCAGATAGGATGGCCTAAAATCCTGTAATTTTCTCTTCTTTCTCATCACTATTTTCTTATTTTCCTTTTCAAATAGTGGCCTCCAAAGTATGTACAACGTACCTAGGTAGAGAGAGTAAGGTGCTACTCTAGATGTTATCATTTTATCACGCTAGTGATTTCGATAATTGCCCGCTCTAGAGCGGAGCAGAATTATGCGATAAGTATATAGCTCTACGTTGGAACGTAGAGGCTACTACTAAATTAATATATTTGTATACTTGGTAACATAGAGGCTAAGTGTACCCGGTGAAGTTAAGCTCTCGTATTTATCGTAATTCTGATAGTAGGGTTATATGACTGGTACCCGGGGCTGTCTCTAATATGGTATGACAAGGTCTAGGGTACCCGGCAAAATTAATATCTGCTTCCATCATTGCAACCCGGGCTTGTCCTATTATAGTATGACAATGCCTAGAGTTTCAGACCAAAATAATATCTGCCTCAATTACTGGGAACCGGGCTACTTGGGCAAAATAGGATCTAGCCTTGTATTGTTTACTTTAAATAAACTATAGTTGCCGTTATGCAAGAAAAAATAGGCCAGTGAATTATTGCCCGGTATCACTATAGAAGTACTCTTTAAGCTCTCGTATCTATTTTATCTGATAGTAGTGTTAATTACTGGTACCCGGGCCTGTCTCTAATATGGTATGACAAAGTCTTGAGTACCCGATAAATACTTTCTGCCTCAATTTCTGGGAACTGGGTTTGTCCTTATGAAAGTATGACCAAGCCTAGAGTACCCGGCAATAATTTCTATTTGATTCCATTACTGGAACCTTGGTCTGTCTTTTTTATTAAAGTATGACAAAGCCTAGAGTACCCGGCAAAATAATATCTGTTTCTATTATTGGTACCCGGGCTTGTTCTTGTTATAGTATGACACAGCCTTGAGTACCCGGCACCAATATAGTGGTATCAATTTTAGGTACCACGGGTTTGTCATTATGATACTATGAACCCCGCCATAGTAACCGGCATTGTAATATCACCCGTCAATTACTGATACCCGGGTTTGACTTTATACTGTTTAGGCAAGGCCTAGAGTAGGCTACCCGGGGGCTTTGTAAAAGATTTTAAAAAAATATGCCATCGTCTTTAACAGTCGCCAGAGTACCCGGCAAATGGCCTATTGGTGCCCGGGCCTGGTTACTAGAGTACCCGGGCCTGTCTTTGTACCACCCGGGAATATTGGTACCCGGGTCTGTTATCGAGTTTGGCAGCCGCCAGAGTGACCGGCTATAGCCTACTTGTACCCGGGGTTTATGGTATGGTACCACCCGGGAATACTGGTACCCGGGTCTGTCATAGACTTAATGGCTGCCAGAGTACCCGGCATTGCTGATACCCGGGCTTGTCTTTGTTTTTGTTATAGATTAAAATACCATCCGGGAAACTTGGTACCCGGGTCTGTCAGTCAGCATAGCCTACGTGAGTTGCAGTTGGGATGTGTGTACATGCTTAGATTGATATGCAGGATTCGAAGTTGCATAATAAATCGTAGGCAGTGTCCACCAATTCTTTAACTGTCTTCGTGGTGTGATGCATAAGGTGTTGATTTTCGGTGTGAGCGTCCTGGGTTCAAATCCACGGACTGCCACATGTGTTTGTAAATTTCATTAATCGATTTTAGGAGTATAGTTGGTTGTTGGAAGGAACATAATAATTGATATTGGTTCAGGGGTAATTTATCGAGAGGACTTCCCTAGTGGTTAAGGCCCCATTAATTGCTCTTTCCATTCACATATGCATAGCCTACGTGAGTTGCAGTTGGGATGTGTGTACATGCTTAGATTGATATGCAGGATTCGAAGTTGCATAATAAATTGTAAGCAGTGTCCACCATCCTTTAACTGTCTTCGTGGTGCGATGCATAAGGTGTTGATTTTCGGTGTGAGCGTCCTGGGTTCGAATCCACGGACTGCCACATGTGTTTGTAAATTTCATTAATCGATTTTAGGAGTATAGTTGGTTGTTGGAAGGAACATAATAATTGATATTGGTTCAGGGGTAATTTATCGAGAGGACTTCCCTAGTGGTTAAGGCCCCATTAATTGCTCTTTCCATTCACATATGCATAGCCTACGTGAGTTGCAGTTGGGATGTGTGTACATGCTTAGATTGATATGCAGGATTCGAAGTTGCATAATAAATCGTAGGCAGTGTCCACCATCCTTTAACTGTCTTCGTGGTGCAATGCATAAGGTGTTGATTTTCGGTGTGAGCGTCCTGGGTTCGAATCCACGGACTGCCACATGTGTTTGTAAATTTCATTAATCGATTTTAGGAGTATAGTTGGTTGTTGGTAGGAACATATTAATTGATATTGGTTCAGGGGTAATTTATCGAGAGGACTTCCCTAGTGGTTAAGGTCCCATTAATTGCTCTTTCCATTCACATATGCATAGCCTACGTGAGTTGCAGTTGGGATGTGTGTACATGCTTAGATTGATATGCAGGATTCGAAGTTGCATAATAAATCGTAGGCAGTGTCCACCATCCTTTAACTGTCTTCGTGGTGCGATGCATAAGGTGTTGATTTTCGGTGTGAGCGTCCTGGGTTCGAATCCACGGACTGCCACATGTTTTTGTAAATTTCATTAATCGATTTTAGGAGTATAGTTGGTTGTTGGAAGGAACATAATAATTGATATTGGTTCAGGGGTAATTTATCGAGAGGACTTCCCTAGTGGTTAAGGCCCCATTAATTGCTCTTTCCATTCACATATGCATAGCCTACTTGAGTTGCAGTTGGGATGTGTGTACATGCTTAGATTGATATGCAGGATTCGAAGTTGCATAATAAATCGTAGGCAGTGTCCACCATCCTTTAACTGTCTTCGTGGTGCGATGCATAAGGTGTTGATTTTCGGTGTGAGCGTCCTGGGTTGGAATCCACGGACTGCCACATGTGTTTGTAAATTTCATTAATCGATTTTAGGAGTATAGTTGGTTGTTGGAAGGAACATAATAATTTATATTGGTTCAGGGGTAATTAATCGAGAGGACTTCCCTAGTGGTTAAGGCCCCATTAATTGCTCTTTCCATTCACATATGCATAGCCTATGTGAGTTGCAGTTGGGATGTGTGTACATGCTTAGATTGATATGCAGGATTCGAAGTTGCATAATAAATCGTAGGCAGTGTCTTCGTGGTGCGATGCATAAGGTGTTGATTTTCGGTGTGAGCGTCCTGGGTCGAATCCACGGACTGCCACATGTGTTTGTAAATTTCATTAATTGACTTTAGGAGTATAGTTGGTTGTTGGAAGGAACATAATAATTAACATTCTCCGGGGTAACCTGCTATAGCCTATCTTATACCCGGGACTGACTTTGTACTTGTCTGGTATTATAATATCACCCGCTCATACTGGTACCCAGGATGTCTTTATAACCGGCAGTACTGGTACCCGGGTCTTGGTGACCGGGCCTTATTGAGATAAGGTTTAGGGTACCCGGGGACTTGAAAAAATCTCAACAACGCCATAGTCTTAGCACTCGTAAGGGTAGGGCTACTCGGCCACGAGTGTTATTCGGCATTCCTTTATGTATCTTTGTACATGTTTGCCTTCTTATCTCTTTCTGGGACTGTAAGTCAGTGAGATATATTCAATCAAGATATTATTTTGAGTACTCCACTGGCCATAGTCCTACTTGGTACCATGGAAATAATTAATTACGAGCGCCTAAATAGTAGTAAAATAGGCTACTATTATTTTATTTTTTATTGAATTTAACATCATATTATAATGCCATCAAATATAAGTACTTTGATGGCTATCACTGAAAATAATGCAATATAAAAATTTCTTGAAGGCAAATATATTGATACGGCATTCGATCTTGATTGGTAACGTAAAAACGTTACGAATTCACCATCGCATAGAACGCTTTGATGGTAAATACTGAAGGTATTGTAGTCGATATGGTATGAACCATTTATTCCCTACAATGTGTATTTGTGATAAATTAATGAACAAATTAACACTGATCGGAATGAAGGGAAATTGCTCAAAAATTTTCGGAAATAAAATTTGGGAACTAAAATTCTGATAAATAAAATATGGCTTTGAAAAGTGACCCTTGGCCAACGCATAATCTTGGGGACAAGCAAAGAATTTAAAGTTTCATGAATTTGACACTATCATAGTACTGAAAACTTAAGGAAATTACTATAAAGCTACAAAGTTAATATGCACTTTTTAAAATAAAAGACACTGCAGCTAGTGAGCCGAAGGCTCGTATGACAATAACAATTAAAAGCAAGGTGGCGTCCTGAAAACACGATCGTCGTCCCGCCCAGAGATTAATTAATAAGTGCTTGCCTATTCAGGTTTACAAGTGAATACAATTAACCCTTTCAGACTCCTATGATGCAGAGGTTGCCAGATTAGCAATAAGAAATAGAGTTCTCTCCCTCTTATAATTACCTCTCCAAAAATTAGTTTTCTGCCCACAGCTAACTCAAAGACAACTGCAGAGGTTGAAGTAACTAACCTAAAGGTTTATAAATACCCCTGATGGTAACAAAGGCTTTAAAGTATCCCTAATAGGCTCAAAATTGCGTCATATGTCTGAGAGGGTTAAAATAAATACATTCCTAAACGCATATACAACTTAAATATGCAAATAAGCTCACTATGAATTAAAAACTGACGGGTTTAAGAGGGGCTATGTAAACTGAATGGGGATAGGCAAGGGGCACACGTCTTTACAGGGTGGGCGACGATCGAGAGAGAACGCACCTGAGAGGTGGGGATAGCAGGCAAGGTATGGGAAACAGAGGAAGACAGAATGCGCGCAGTTCAAACTGTGTTAATTCTTTTCTTTTTTCTTTTTTACTTTTCAGTGGCTCCGTCCCAATGACGTACCTTAGGAATGATTAAGGGGTACCCCCTAAGATGATCTTGGTTCTCGACCGTCGTGATCGAGGTTAACCCGGGCTCTGAGGAGCCCGGAACGAGGCCATATTATCATAGGCTCTTATGTCATTGACGTAAGGAGCTACCAATAAATAGGGACCTCTACCAAGGAAGAATTCCGAAATTGAAAAATTTGTATGCATAGTATGCAAAGGTGAGCTTGTATTCAATGACCGGCAAAAGAGTGTTAACTTTGGCAATGAGGCACTGGAGATGGTGGACAAAGTTTTGCTACTTGGGAGATACCATCTCTGCCGGTGGTGGGGCCAAGGCCGCCACTATCGCTAGAATAAGATGCGGCTGAAGGAGAGTTTAGAGAACTTTTGCCACTATACTCACCATGAGAAGACTCCCTTTCCCCTTGAAGGGAAAGGTGTTTGCTTCATGCGTTAGAAGCGCAATTACATATGCTTCAGAAACGTGGCCTGTCAAAGCGGATGATAGCAACAGAATGGAACGCAATATGATGAGGATGGTGAGATGGATGTGTGGTGCCAAACTGCAAGATAGGATATCAAGTGTTGAGCTAAGGAGAAGGTTAGGTATCAAGAGTATCAGTGATGAGATGTGTAATAGCAGGCTTGGATGGTTTGGACATGTGGAGAGGATGGATGAACAAAGCTGGGTGAAAATATGCAAGTCCATGAATGTGGAGGGAGCTGCACCAAGGGGCGGACCAAAAAAGATGTGGGATCGCACTTTGCAGTCTGATCTTAAATCAAAGAATCTGAAAAGTGAGACAGCTTTTAACCTCTTAATAGCGCAGGTTCTATGGTATTTAAATGTGCCCGCGGTGCAAAGGTATTCTAATTAATTCCTCACTAAAATCGTTAATTTACCATATATATAATTAATACTTATCCATATTCGCCTATTTTACTTTTAATATGAACATATGAACATGGGAAAGCAATTCTTAGTTTCTTACAGTAGATCCTCTGGAAAAAGGCAAACTAGGCCTGTGTATCCAGCTCAGTACCAGTACTTGCACTGCTGCGGTCGTTCACGGTGTTGGCGGCGGCGGTAGCAGACGCAACATTTTTACTATTCTGTATTTTTGCTTTATAATCAAACTTCAAATCTTGTCTTCCCCATGCTTTATCAAGATTACTTTCAAACTCCCTTATTGATTCGGAATCGACTACATACTGGGGCAGTGCGTTCCACTCATTTACCACTCTATCACAAAATGAGTTCTTTGCCTTCTCAAGCCTATTTCTTTCTTTGTAAATTTTCTTAGAGTGTCCTCTCGTTCTTGTTCCCTCCCGCATCAAGAAGATAACTTCACACACATCCTCATCATACTTTCCTGACACTATCTTAAAAGTCTCTATCATATCCCCTCTCTTTCTCCTATATGCCAGTGTCGGAAGCCCCAGTGTCCTCAACCTCTGCTCATAGCCCGCGTTCTTCAACGTTGGTACTAGCTTGCTAGCTCTCCTCTGCACTTTCTCCACTGCTTCTATATCCTTTACCATATATGGAGCCCACACCTGGTTCGCATATTCCAGGTGCGGCCTAACCAGCGCTGTATAGAGATTCCTGAAGATTTCTTCGTCAAGTGACACAAATGTCCTCCTTATCAGCCCTACAATTCTATTGGCTTTGTTTATCTTTTCCGCTAAATGTTCTGAGAAATTTAACTTATTGTCTATCACTACTCCTATATCCTTTTCTGCATTCACTTCCTCCATCGCTTCATACATACTGTATCCTATCTTGTCTATTTAGTAGTAGCCTCTACGTTCCAACGTAGAGCTATATACTTATCGTATAATTCTGCTCCGCTCTAGAGCGTGCAATTATCGAAATCACTAGCGCGATAAAACGATAACATCTAGAGTAGCACCTTACTCTCTCTACTAGGTACGTTGTACATACTTTGGAGGCCACTATTTGAAAAGGAAAATATTGATGAGAAAGAAGAGAAAATTACAGGATTTTAGGCCATCCTATCTGGCTCCTTCAGCCGTCTTGACGGATCCACCCCACTACCCGACAGGGTTCATTGGGCATTCCTTTTCGCGCTCCTCAAGCCTACACACACGCTGTTTTCTATGCGCCCGATTTTTGTGCTTCTACTCCTGTCGCCTACCCGTTGGGTGGGTTGTGGGCCTTATTTTTGGTACCTAAGGTTATTAGACAGATGATCTGTGATGTAGGCACGCTTCAAATGGGCTCTTAGGTGTGTTACTTTGAGTATGGTGTCGAAACTGGTTGGTCACGCTTCTGCGCATGCGTCGCCCTTCGGCGAGTGTTATTATTTAGGCCTTTGCCTGTTTTTATCATCGTTTTCACTTGCAGTGGCTTAGTTTTGTATACCTGGTAGGTTCTCTTACGCTTTGTGCTTATTTTCTGCTTTCATTGCGTGGTTTTTGCGAAAAGTTAGGCTAACTTGTGCACTTTCGTTTGTGATGTAGGGGGCATAGCCCCCCTTGCCTTGACAGGTTATGTTAGCCTTATGTTTTGCTTACCTTCACATGAATGTTTCACATTGGAGTGTGCCCTGTGTTTTTTGTTTTTATCTGCCACTCAACCAAGGCTAGGCCCCCTGTTAACCCGGCAAGCGCGATAGGCCTCACGAAAGGCTTCCTATAGGGAACGCGATAGGCCTCACGGAAGCAAGACCATAAAAAAAGCCTTACAAAAAAAAAAGGGCCTATCAAAACAAAGGATTTTGTCTCTAGGTGAGATAATTCCCCTCTAGTACTCATCCATGTGTTTCTCACCCCCCCCCCCCCCCCCCTCCTCAATTATCACCTATTTATCCACTTATTATCATCATTTATCGGTTATTTTTCTCTCCCGCGATAATGTAGCACAAGTGGGTTGCATAAAAGATCGTTATGCAACACCCAGACACCGGCACACACCGCCCCGCTCGTCTCAGTTGACTCCCAGACAGCGAGAGGGGAGGGCTGCCTGTGGCTCTCTCTCGCCTGAGATTATGACCGGGTGGCCAATATCTTCGTTTTTCACCACCCAAATGCTTTTCCCACTTATTTTAGCACTCTTGAAGGTTCATATATACATCATATATGTAAAATAAAAGCATACCGAAAACAAATAATGCTTTATATTGTAAATATAACGAATTCTGTCAGAATCCAGGGCTAGAAATGCACAAATAACTACCCTAGCACCTAGGTCTATATCGCGCTTGTCAGGTTAATAGCCTAACTTTTAGTTGGAGGGGGGCGCCAGAGCTAGGCCTCTTGTTCCTAGCCTAACTTTTTAGAAGGGGGAGAAGGGACTTTTGGTAGACCGTCACTGTTGCCTCGTCGCTCTTGCTTGCCGATCTATGGTTTACTAAACCACCTTAGGCTCGCAGGGGTATGACGCTTTGGTTTTACTAAACCTTCTGTGGGGCACCCTGTTTTCGTCTGACGCTCGCTCCCGCGCTGTCTCTCCCTTATTTTGTTGGCGCTTCCCTAGGTCTTGAGTTCATGAAACACAGTCTTCCCCTTACTTGAACTCCCTCATACATTGAGGTCCCCGCGGCACGGTCTTCACCTCCTTTGAGCTCTACGATGCCTTGAACTGTCGTCCCTTCCACCCTTTTTGGTGACGCGGGTCTCTGGGAAGGGCTCCGCGCCCACTCCGCCCTGCAGCGTGGACAAATCCCGCTCCAGATCGGTCCTATGCTTCCGACATGTTCTCTTTTTTGGCTGCTGTGGTCGGGTCACACTAGACCCGCTCCGCCCTAGGATGGTACTATCCGTCTCTAAGTCGGTCCTCTGCATCGCACTGTTTTATTTTTGCTCATGCACGCTCCCCTGCCAGCTGTCCTGCTGTGCACTTGGGTTGAGCCTTTTGGTTGGTATTTACCTCCATCTCCCTTTCCGCTCGAGGGCGGACAAATCCGCTCTGGAGCGGCCGTCTCCGCTCTGGTGCAAGCATCTCCGCTCTGCAGCGATGTCTATTCCGCTCTGGACAGGGCCTCCTTGGGCTCCTTCTTCACTTTGGCTTCTACACTGGGTCTCTCCTCCACCTGTTCCGCTCTGGAGCGGACGCCAGTCCCGCTCCTGGTCGGTCCTAGGCCTTCCCTCCTGCTGCCCTAGCCCTCCTGTTTTCACCTGGTTCTACTCTACGATTGTTCCGCTCTGGAGCGGGCGCCAGTCCTGCTCCAGGTCGGTCCTAGGCCTTGCCTTCTGATGCCCTGGCTCTCTTGTTCGCTGTGCGCATGCCTTTCTCCTTTGCCTAGACTGCCATTGTCATGCATGCATGCCCCGCTCTGGAGCGGGAGGGTGTAGTCTGCTCTGGAGCGGGTCTGTCTGCTCCGCTCTGGAGCGGACTTTCCCGCTCTAGAGCGGACTTGCCCTCTCGGCCCTGGCACTATTTTTTGGCCAATATTGCCTTGTTTGTACTTGGGGTTTGTCGGTTACAAGTGTCTAATAACCTTCTCCTTTACATCAGGCTGTGTTCCCGCTCTGCACTGCTGGGTCCCTTGGCCTGCCATCTCCTCTTCGGTCCCTTCACCCTCAGGTACCCTTGTCGGTTCTTATATGGCTGTCATGCTTTATTTCAGGGTGTTTGAACCTGCACCTTGGTCTTTTCTGACCTGGGTTTTTGGGGTTCTTCGGACTGTTGCTGCTTATGATGTATGCTTGGCCCTCCCACATGGGGGGGTCCGCCTCCGTCCTTCTCCACATGGAGGGGGGGGAGGGGGGGGTTATTACTTTTATGTACCTATCATAATGCATGGTATCTTTTGTGTGTTTTTTGCGCATACTGTCATACCTTCCTTCAATTTATGCATCTTCTTTCTCTGTGCTTCGTCTGGGACATCTTTCATTTCTCCCTTCGCTTACAGTGCGGATGTCGCTCCCTGCCTGCGCGCGCCATGGGTGTGCCCGTCCGGCTATGGGAGCTGGGCATACTGAGTGCCCCGCCCATGCTGCGTGCTACTGCCGTGATGGCTTCACCCCCAGACGGTGTGGCCCGTGTCTCGTCAACATTATGACGATTGAGTCTCGCCCTACTTCACCGGATGCTGAGACGGCACGGGTCAACCTCACCGCTGCATGGTCGGGCGTGACTCGGTCTGTTAAAGACCATTTACACCGGGTCCCCCGCTTCATGGACGAAGGGGTTCGCGCCTTGCTGAACCTTCCTCTGGTGTCTCCGTGCCCTGTGGTCACCGCTTCGCAGGTCCCTCAGTCTGGTGTGTCTCCGTTATCGGCGGACTCAGCGGGGTCGATGCGGCACCACTCTGCTTCTCCACGTCGCCGGAAGTCTTCGACGTCCCGCCGCCCTGCAGCTTCCGACCACACGTCTCTGGGCTCGACGACTTTTCGCCCTAAGATGGCGATGCTTCCCCCGGTCCGTGTTCCTGCTGGTGTTTCGGCCTTCTCACCTGGTCGTCGTACCACCCATGGGCTGCTCAGGGAGATTGGGGCGTCGCAGGCCGCCGGACGTCTACCGTCGGCTCCTCCGCCATCGTTGCCGTTGGCTCTGCTACCACCGTTACCGCCTACTCCACCTCCTAAGAAGGCGGGGGCTCTGTTTGCTTCGGCCTCTCCACTTCTTGTCCGCGATGGTCTCCCGGATTCTCCTGGCTTTGTCGGGTCTGACATTCCGTGTGGCCTGCCTTCTCCTGCTCGGAAGAGTGGACCCGTACCTCTGGCAGTGCAAGGCGCCAGTGTGGCGGTTTTAGGGACTGGTCAGGTGGGGGCTGCCTGTGGCCTCGTGGAACTGAGTGGCGGGAACGATGAAGTGTACGATGACATAGTGGTTGAGGACTCGCCACGGGAGTCTTTCTACTATACTCCGTCGCCTCGTCGGTCGCCCAGCCGTAGGGACCGTCGCCGGACCATCTCTTCATCTTCCTCGTCACCGACCGAAGACCCTGGATGGGTCCTTCCTATTCGGGCCATCCAGGAGGCCCAGGTTAGGGCTGAGGAGGCTAACGCTGCACGGTGTGCCTCCCTGCACGAGATGCTTGCACTGATGGCGGGAGGCTTGGAGCGTCCTCCTCCCATTCCTCCTGTGCTTCAACCTTGCGTTTTGGTTGTTCGACACTATTGCCTCCTAGGCTTGCTCTTGCTTGCCTGTCTCCGGATTTACTAAACCTTCTTGCAGGGCACCGGTTTTCGTCTGCTTCCAGCTCCTGCGACACTGTCTTACCCTCCATTGAACTCACCAATATCTTGAGTTCCTGAGCCGCAGTCTTCACCTATATTGAACTCACCAATACCTTGAGGTTCCTGAGGCACAGTCTTAACCTACATTGAGCTCCCCTATACCTTGCGGTTCCTGCGACACGGTCTTAACCTACATTGAGCTCACCAATACCTTGAGTTCCTGAGCCGCAGTCTTCACCTACAGTATATTGAACTCACCAATACCTTGAGGTTCCTGAGGCACAGTCTTACCCTACATTGAGCTCCCCAATACCTTGAGGTTTCTGAGACACAGTCTTAACCTCCATTGTGCTCACCAATCCCTTGGGATGTCTTTTTCCTTCCACCCTCCCCGGTGCCGCAGGTCTCTCGGAAGGGCTGTACTCAGCTCGCTCCGCCCTGGTGCGTGGATGACTCCCGCTCCAGGTCGGTCCTCTGACTAGACACATTCTCTTATGAGACCGCTTCCTTTATTACTGCAATCTGCCTGACGTCCTTCACCGGTGTCGTTGGCTTTGCTGAGCGGGACCCTTTAGACCTCTCCACTTCAGTTGGGAATGTTTTTATTCCGAGCCTCTGGCGTCTGGGCTGGGGCCTCACGGGGCCCGTTCCTCCCTAGGGTGGGCTCTATCCTCCTCTAGGTCGGGCCTATGCTTTGCCTCTGTTCTTTACCCACGGACGCTCCCACGTCAGCTGTGATGCTAGATCATTCTGTTGGGACGCTTGGATGTGCATATCTGCTGTTTTTACCCAGGGAGGCTCCCACGTCGGCTATCGTGCTAGACGATTCTTTTGGGACTCTTGGATGTTCCTGGCCTTTCACCTTTACTGGTACCTACAGGCATCTGACGTTTGGCTCCCCTACGCCCGCTCCTCCCTGGTGCGGCGACTCCGCTCTGGAGCGGAAGATACGCTCTGGAGCGGTGACTGTCTTTTTATTTCCGTGGATCCTTCCACGTCAGCTGTCCTGCTCGACTATTCTGACGGAACTCTTGGATGTTTTCCCTTTCACCCTTCCTGATGCCTCAAGCCTCTCCCATCCGACTGCACTACATCTGCCCCACCCTAGAGCGGAAATTCCCGCTCTTGGCCAGTTCTCTTCCATACTTCTCCTGCCACCATCCCGGTTCCTCGCCTGTCCTATGCCGCTCTCCGCTCTGGAGCGGAGCTTACTTTCTGCTCCAGCGCGGGATTTCCGCCCCAGAGTGGAGCGGGCCGTTCGGGGCCCCCTCCACTCTGGGTCGGTTCTCGGTGGACTTTGCCTTGCCTCTGGATGGGCCCTCAGTTGCTGTCATTCATCTTCCTACTGTTGCAGTCATTCATCTTACTACTGGCTCCGTCTCGCTCCCTTGCCTCCCTAGGCTAGGTCATTCATCTTCCTCCTGGCACCATCTCGCTCCATTGCCTCCCTAGGCCTCCTGGGCCGCTCCTGCAGCGTGCAACGCTCTCCGCTCTGGTGCGCAGCTTCCATTCCGCTCCGGGGCGGCGAGGACCCTTCCTCCTACATTCCGCTCCAGAGCGGATTTCTGCCCCGGAGCAGAGGGGACCATTCTGGACCCCTCCACTCTGGGTCGGTGCTAGGGTGCTTTGCTTTACCTCTGGATAGGGACTCAGTTGCAGTAGTTCACGGACTTCTCTTTTTTATCAGACTGTGCTCCCACTCTACTCTGCTGGTAGAGTGGAGAAGAGGCGTCTTCTCCTCTTCCGTGCCTTCACCCTTTGGGTATTCTTATTCTCCTCTTCAATTGTAAGGCTTTCATGCCTTCCTTCTGGGGATTTGCACCTGCCCCTTGGTCTTTTCTGACCGGGGTTTTTCGGGGTTCTTGCTCTTGCTGGTTCGCCTGGTCTCTCCCTGACCCTCCGCATGGGGGGTCACTCTTCACCCCTCGCCTTGCACAGGGGGGGGGGCTACTCACTTTCATGAAAGGTGCTCCATTTTCGAGGTGTAGTGAGCACTTTTGTGCGTCCTTCGGCCCTTGTGCCTGTTAATTTTCAGGAGTTTTCTTCCAGTATTTGTGCACCCATGAATTATCCTCCTGTATAGCCCTCCGTTCGAAGGGTCCCCCTTTTTCGTCCTTTCCTTCCTACACAAGGGAAGGGGGTAATCTCCTGTCACGGATTTACCGGTTTTTCACATTATTGTGCTTACACACAATTCCTGTGCTTCCTACATGGGACGGCAGTATCTTTTTCCTTTCCGATTGCAAGGAGGCTATCACTTTCTTCCTGCGCACACCATGGGTGTGTCCGTCCTGCCATGCCCGTTGGACGTAGAGAGTGTCCTCCCCTTATCTCATGCTACAGCCGCAATGGTTTTCACCCTCGGAGGTATAGATCGTGGCTCGTGGATATTGTCCTTTGTGTCTCGTCCTCCTTACCCGGGCACGGATGAGGCAAGGTCTCGCCTCTGCACTATGTAGTCAGGAATTGCTCTCTATGTCCAGGACCACTTCCATTGGATTCCACACTTCGTAAGACGGAGGGGTACGCGCCATGCGTCCCCTTACCTCTGCTGTCTCCGTGGCGCCAGGCCGCCTTTCCTCCTGTGCCTCGTTCGGGCGTCCTCGCGGTTTCCGAGGACGCCGAAACGACGGTGTGACGTCGCTCTCCTTCCCCATATCGCCGACGATTCCCGACTCCTACGTCCGGTTCATGCCATACATGTGGCTCTAGACGAGCCTCAGGAGCCCGTCACACTGCATGCAACCTCCCTACCCGGGCCTGCCGCCCTATGGGCGGATGCTCTGTCGAAAGGACAGAGCGCCCGGGTAGTATGGTATTCCCGACACACCGTGTTCAACGACCTAGCGGCCTCCTGGAGTGTTCCTCAGGTGGCCTGGTTCGCCTCATGCGAGGCGACCGGGTTGCCTGTGTTCCTGTACCGCTGGATTCCTCCTCCGGTGGAGGTACCGGTCGCGTTCAGCAAGGACTGGCACAGGTGGCGGTCGGTTTATGTGTGTTCCACCAACCGCCGCCCTTTTTGATGTGCAAAGTCCTCCGCAGGCTGAGAGGGTGCCAGTGCTTCGTTTGGTTGTCGCGCCCATCCGGCCGGCCCAAGCCTGGTCCGCTCGGCTGAAGCGGTGGTACCCGAGTCCGGTTCCCCTAGCGATCTCCGATTTCCACTTGGTATCGATTGGTGTCCTAGGGACCTCGTTAGCCTTCACATCGTGGATGTTGTGAGGCAGGGTGGATGCCTAAGTTTAGTCGATCTTTGAATGTCAAATCCTCTTCCCTAGATTCATTTTACATGGCAGACTTACGGATCTCACTGACACAGTTTTCCTTCTTGGTTACCTACCCATCACAGACGCGGCCATCGGTGGCGTTCGTGTTTCACTACTCCATTGGTTAATATTGAGAAGCGTCCCAACATCTGCACCACTCTTACGAACCGCCTGTCGGCCATTCGGGTACCGTTTGAGACTTTCACGGGGTTGGTCGTTCCTCCCTAGGACTTGGGTTCTTTTTGCGATCCTGCTTTATGCTTCGTCCGACGCCGCGTCAGCTTCCTCCTCAGTGGTTTCTGGCGGAGGCTCTCATACTGCTCTCGTCTGCCTCTTACGCTCATTACCCCACGCCTGAACACTTCCGTGACATGACATTGTTCTTTATGGCTTTAGCGACGGGTGAAGGCGTCCCCGGAGGTGACTGCCGGGTCTAGGGACCGACATTCCTTACGTCGTTCTTCCGTCCTTGAGTCAGTTACTTTGGCTCCGTCTGTTCGTTTGGTTGCTACACCCGTACGCGACACTCCCGTTTTTAGGCTTTTCCTGTACCAGCTTTCAAACATGTTAGGGTTCATCATCCGTTATGCCCGGTTCAAACCCTGCATCCGTATGTGTACTCGACCGGGCCAGTGTCGGGGTTGCCTTTACGGGTGGCGCCTACGACCAGTAGGAGACTAGGTCGACGTGGTGTGGGACTTCGCCTGTGTCGGTAGTTTCGGGCCAGTAAACCTTACGTTCTGGACGCAGCTCGTGTTGTCCGTTCGTACGCTGCTACGTTCAGATTTTACATACTCTTTCTCGACCGAACGTTGCCGACACTGGGCTTTGGTCTTCCCCCACCACGTTTGTCTCCTCCTCTCTGGCCATGTCCACAGGCAGGCCGGGACGTCCTTGTAGTGCGTTGGGCCAGCGGGTTCACTCAGGGTCTACCTGCAGCGTTCCTTCTGTCTCTTATCCTTCTCCCTTCTTGTTCTTCTTTTATTGGGGGAGGGGAGGGGGGGGGGGGGGGTCGTTGCACTATACCCATACTTGCACCTAAGTTAAAGGATTAATAACTAGGTTAAGATTTTTATATAATTTCTCGTCTTAAAGTATACTACGTTCTGTTGGTAGGTCTTGGCCTCATACCACTGAACTTTTCTCATATGGCTTTCAGTGCTGGTCACTGTCTATGCTCATGTCTTTTCTCGTCACCCTCTGTACGGTACTCCTCTTCGACGTATGTCAGTCTTTACTCATTCCATTATGGGTCTTCCTGCCTTCGTCCGGAAAGAGGGGGGGGAGGGGGCATCCTGGACTTCATATTATTATGATGAAATGCAGCATTCTTTGTCTTCGGTTGGTTATCCCATGGCATGAGACTTGACTGTACTTGACCTCTCTTGATATGCACCTGTCAGTACGCTCTTTCTATAAACTCTCTTGTTTAAGTCGGTCTTTCCATGCTCCTAATATTTCCTAAGGTCTGTGTTTTCCGCTTGGATGTCCGCCTCCAATGTGGTACTCTAGCTCTACGTTGGAACGTAGAGGCTACTACTAAATTGGGAGGTTTGACACCTCCCCAATACCAAAGAAGGAAAACCTTCTATTTGGTAGTAGCCTCGGAGTATCCAACGTCATAGTATCCCGCCCTCGCGCCGTACCCCTGCCCATCCAATCTTGTCTCTTGTAACTTGATACCGGGAATATCCAATGAACCCTGTCGGGTAGTGGGGTGGATCCGTCAAGACGGCTGAAGGAGCCAGATAGGATGGCCTAAAATCCTGTAATATTTTCTTATTTTCCTTTTCAAATAGTGGCCTCCAAAGTATGTACAACGTACCTAGTAGAGAGAGTAAGGTGCTACTCTAGATGTTATCGTTTTATCGCGCTAGTGATTTCGATAATTGCCCGCTCTAGAGCGGAGCAGAATTATACGATAAGTATATAGCTCTACGTTGGATACTCCGAGGCTACTACCAAATAGAAGGTTTTCCTTCTTTGGTATTGGGGAGGTGTCAAACCTCCCAATCTTGCTTGTCCCAATCCGCATGTACTGGCATTTTTTTGGATGAAAAGGCATTAACCAATGCTCAGACCATCCCTTCATGCCCTCCACATCTCCTTGAAGCAAACCCACATCTTCCTTACTCCTCACTCTTCTATACAGCTTAGTGTCATCCGCATACAGGTATACCTCACTTCCATTAGTTATAACTTCAGGTAAGTCGTTGATAAATATAACGAACAGTAGTGGTCCCAACAGAGATCCCTGAGGTACCCAACTTGTAATTTCCCTCCACCCCGAGCCTATTCCATTCACCAGTACCCTCTGTCTCCGATCATTCAGGAAGGCTTCTATCCATTTCACACATTTCTCCCCTATATTATAGCTTCTAACTTTCTCGATTAACCTTTTATGTGGGACCTTATCGAAAGCCTTCATAAAATCGCAATAGAGTCGACGCTCCATTTAAAAGACGTCGATTTAACGGATTTCGGATTTAACGGACTCCAGCTGGTAAATTAGGCCTCTAAAATCAACCAAAATTTTTAGACATATCGAGTCTACACAGGTATCGAGTCTACACACACTCAGATGTAACATATAAACTAAACACTATGGTACACAATGCTAATATAATTGCCCAATAATGTATATAATGCTTATTGTTTGGCATTATGAGTATTGTACATATCAGTAATGGGCGAAATTGTAACTATCCTGGAGACGCCATTTGCAATGTTTACGTTTTGGCCTGACGCTACGGTACAACGATCCGGTACACTGAACTTTCGGTACAGTAACAATATTGTCACCTTTTCTTTTTTTTTATTTCGTAGGCTACAAATTTGCATCCACATAATATATTATGGTATTATTGGGTATTATTGTAATAAATAAAACACACTTTGATATTGCTTTATATTTATCCCATAAAATATTACGAACTATGAATACTTTAGTAGTATCCAAAATAGTAGGCTACAGTATTGCGTACCAAAACAGACCCTGCACCGTATTGTTTGACTGAACAGGGACGCCAAAATACGGTTTTGACAACCCGTAAGGGAAGGAAGGAAAACTAATATTTATTGGTAGCTCCTGGAGTCAATGACGTAAGAGCCTATGTTAATATGGCCTCGTTCCGGGCTCCTCTGAGCCCGGGTTAACCTGGATCACGGTGGTCGAGAACCAAGATCATCATAGGGGGTACCCCTTAATCATTCCTACGGTACGTCATTGGGTTGGAGCCACTGAAAGTAGGAAATAAAAAGAAAAGAATTAGCACAGTTTGAACACCGCGCCCACGCGCGCTCCGGTCTTCCTCAGCTTCCCACACACCTGCAGTTAGCTGTTCCTCCCAGGAACCTTCTCTAATGTAATATCAAGTTGAGCATGTGTATGAGAAGGGGATGGTGGGAGGGCACTTTTCGTCATTGACTCCAGCAGCCACCAATAAATATTAGTAGTTTCCTTCCTTCCCTTACGGGCTGTCAAAACCGTAATTTATTGGTGGCTCCTTACGTCAATGACGTAACAAGGCATTGAATAAACATACCTTCTTCTTAATGGCTTTGGGGGCATCATCCTGCTCTACAGCTATGTTTGGTAATTTGGGACTTCTCCGGAAGTACCGACAAGTATATGGCTAGGGATGCATTGCTATAGGGCCAACAGGACCGTCTGAGATATATCTTCCCCTGAGAACACCCATTTAGTAAAACTAATGGTAGCAGACCATATGTGCCTATCATGGGATTTTGCGATTACCTGAGGTTCAGCTACCTTCATTATCTTTGCAAAAGGGATGCGAACACTTTCTTTCCCCACCTTATTTGACCCTCATGGGGGAAGCACAATTGTGTCTTATTCCTAGGAATAATAGACTTAGAGTAGGTATATAGTGCATTAACAGGGAATAGAGCATGGAGTATTTTTGCTCTTGTCGAGGCAGGAATAGATAAAGGTGTGGGGAGATGTTCCTGGTGTTCCTTTTGTTCTTACACTGGTGTAGTAACAAAAGGTACAGAACTCGTAGTAGCAAAATTATGTAGACTTTGTCATGGATGTCCGTTCTGAGACCCATTGGCCAATGGTCTCAGTCCTTTGACAATACGCACTTATTAAGTTTCTTGTCCTATGTGGTCTAACCAGAGAAGGCCTGGACTGTGACAACGTTAGGTCCTTCTCGATTAACCAGATAAAGGTGTGGGGAGATGTTCCTGGTGTTCCTTTTGTTCTTACACTGGTGTAGTAACAAAAGGTACAGAACTCTTAGTAGCAAAATTATGTAGACTTTGTCATGGATGTCCGTTCTTAGACCCATTGGCCAATGGTCTCAGTCCTTTGACAATACGCACTTATTAAGTTTCTTGTCCTATGTGGTCTAACCGGAGAAGGCCTGGACTGTGACAACGTTAGGTCCTTCTCGATTAACCATTGAGGAAGTGAATGGCGATTAGGGGCTTTGAGCTTACCACCAGCCTGCCTAACAAACCCCGTTGGTCTTAAACTAGTACACGTCAAGAAGGGTTTCTTTATGACGATACATGGTTTATAAGTGTGTTAATTGTTAGCTCTTTTAACGTCAACTTAAAAACTTTGGTGCTTCAGGGACTCAGCCACCGATGGAGACTGCTGGTTTTGAATTTGCATTCCAAGGTGTAAATTGTATTAAGCGTGAACTATCCTGTCTTGGAGTTGACGCTGTGTGTTGGCTAGTGGGTGTATCTGTGACTTCCTTGTCGTAGGATGGTAGCCATTTGGATTAGAGGATGTCCATATCGCAAGTGTTGTATCTGTCTACGGGTTGGGGAACCCTGGTAGAGATGTTGCCTGGATTAATGGGGAATGTTTTGGGCTAGAAAGCATATATTTTACCCGAGCAAATCTAGAGAGAACTGGTCCGGGTAGGGACCTGTTTCTCGAAGCCAACTACAGTCGTCATGGTGTCCAACTGGTGTGACATTGACCTGGAGGTCAATGATAATGCATGAACTTTGGGAAAATCGTGGGGCTGTTAGTTCTTGGGTATGATGTGACACTGACTAAAGGTTGTCCATTTTCTTTGACTGATGAACTTCAGAACGACTGATAGTGCCGACCTATCAGAGTCGAAGTGTCTGTGTCCAATCCCAACAGTGGGAGGTGGGTTTGGCCAATGTGTCACTTATTACCTTTACTTGAGATTTTCCCCCGCAACGCCAGGGGATGTCGAATTCTCTTTGGGATGGATTTTGTTTTATAGTCTGGAGTTGTGTATCCTCTATTACTCCTACTCCTTCTGCCGATTGTGTAGGAGTGAGAATTCTGATTTCTCTAAATTTATTCTGAACCTCCTTTTGTCACCTGTTATGTGACTATCAGGGTTTGATTTTTGGGCTATGGAGTGGAGAGGACCACAGTAATCTACAATCTTGAAGGTTAAACAGTATTTTTATGCTGACTTTTGAGTAGAGGGGGAAGAGTTTGTTTCACTCCCTTGGTGAAAAACTGGGAGCTATGTCTGCGCTGGAAGGAATTCTGGTGAACATTCTCGCTCTTATACTGAATGGGATAGCTAGGACCTTTTTTTTTTTTTTTTTTTTTTTTTTTGTATTGGGATGTGCCAGAGGACTCTTCTATATCTGGAGCAATTATCCAGACCTATGACTGTAGAATTACTGTAGTTCTACTTGGTAACTAGTTAATATCCTGAACTTTCTATTGTGAATTATTTGTTGAGGAGTAGCCATGTCCGTCGTAGGGTTTTAGTTGTAGACTGTCTCTTTTGGGGAGAGAAATATGTGTGATAGAAAGCTGGAATGCCCTCTGGCCCCCAAGACACAACATTGCTTGTCAACACTCGGATCATTAATATTCTGATTCTAGAGGCAGTTGTCCATTGTTGGCCCGAACTCTGAGGAGGGGCCAGTTTGTTTATTAAACTGCTCCAACCTATCCATCTGAGGGCTTAGTACCCGAGCCTGAACTTCGTTCAGGTTGTTTGGGGAATCAAACCACATGTGAATCGAGGTGAAGAGAGTGCTAGAGTGGCCATATCTTTTGGGTATTCTTGGACCATTGGGTGAGTAGAAAGTCTAGTTCTAGTTCCTTCAAAATTTGCAATAACGGTGGATCCCCAGATCGACCTTGGTGATTTCACCTACATCACTACAAGCGCAAACAAGAGCCAATCTTGACATTCCCGGTGGTCGTCTGAGAATTACCCCGTGGAGCTCCTCTAAAAAAATGAAGTGCGGACTTGGGGTGTTGTTGAGGGGTAGACTCTGCTACTTGCCTCATGGCCTGTGCGGGGTGTTGTTGTGTGATAAAATTTTGACAGTAACCATGGGTTCTTCGACGCAGTCTAACGTCTTTGTCAATCCGTGCAGGGTAGGTGTATTTATCATGGGGTCAATTAGGTGGTTACAACTTATTAATAGGGGATCTGAGATATTTCCAGAACTTCTGGGGAATAGAGTGGGAGTTTTTTATGTATGCCTAGTGGTAAATTGGAGATCCTCCAATGGGAGTTTTTTTTGGGGGGGTCCCCCCACTACAGGGTAAATCCCTTTGACTCAGTCAACCACTTGGCCCCTGGGTCATCTCTTAAAGAGTATAGCCCCATCGTAGGGTTTTTGTTCCTTGAAATTTTTTGTGGAGCAACCTACGGATTTATAGAGATCAGAGAGATTTAATGGTAATATGTCCATCCGTCTTATTCACGCCAGACTATGGTTTGCAGCGTTTCCTGAAGGAACCGTGGGTGTCTTGTGTGTAAGAAAAGTACTTCGCACCCAATCGAATTGGGATTTTTTTTTTTTTTTTTTTTTTAATATGCCCGGCAAATGGCCTTGTGCTTCTTTGCACGTATATTCTTCAGCTCGTTCATTTTAATAAACCACTACTTTGGTATTGATACCAAATTAGAAGACCTGTGTCAGCATTAGTAGGTGTTACTCTGGTGGTTGTTTCCCGTATCGGGAGCTGTTATTTTACGAGCAGGTTGTTTAGGATGGACAGGTACCTGAGCCAGTGGAACTGTGTTTGGTATGTCCTGTTGTGATCTGGAAGGAGCAAGAGAACTACTTTGAGATCTCGGATAGTCTTATCTAAAGGCGTAAAAAATTTCCGTTGGGTTTGCTTGTCACATTCCTACACAGGTTTAATAAAAATTTCTTGAAATTAGCCCAACTATCCTCCTGGGTTTATGTATTTCAGCTTCAGAATTCATCTGAATCAGTTTTTTAGGGAGAATCAACGTGGGTGGAGAGAAAACAACGGGGTTGAATCAACCTGTTGTTCAATACAGTAGTATCACCTAGCCATACTCGGGTAGGAGGGGGAGGGGATGACATGTTCAGCACTTGGCTCAGCCAAGGCGGTAGAGGAGGCAGGTAATTCTTTGTTTATTCGAAGAAAACAGGATTAGCAGGGTGACCGGCCATGTCAGATAATTGTCCCCGGCCTGGGGATATGTGTGTAGGGTGCAGGATTTGAAATCCTGATTGCGAGTCAGGGAAGTTGGGACTTCGAAGGTGGGTAGCTTTTATGTCTGTGGTTTGTTAATTTCCCAGGGACCCAAAGGGAATATGTCTTACGGCTTTAATGGACTATCCTTCGTTGGGATTAAGCCCGGTTGGTACCCGTCACATTTGTAACATATTATGTGGTACCCAGTCTGTAAAAGCTAATTGAGTAAATGTTATTGATATTATTATTATTACAGTAAAAGTCCGTTAATCCGACGACCGATGATTCGAATCTCCCAATAGTCCGAATTTTTCAATTTGAGGCCAAATCCGAATTCACCCGATGGTCCGAATTTCAAGAAGTCCCAAAGTCCCCTTTTTGAGGCATTAGGCCACTCAAATGACACATAATGGAGCACACACATATCATATGTTCATGAATTCACTTTAAAAGTTTACCATTGTCATTGTAGCCTATTATCTACTTCAAAACATTCAGATTAATGGTCAAAGGAAGCTACTGATATAATCGTAAACACCTTCGTCTTCTTCTTCTTCCACATCGTCTGCTAGAGAGTTTGTTTTGCTCTTGAACGCATCCTTGGGACGCTCCGATGCGCTACTGGCTTGCACCGCATTTTCTGCAAGCGCATTCAGTCTTGAGCTTGAAAACGCACCTTTCAAGAAGTCCCAAAGTCCCCTTTTTGAGGCATTAGGCCACTCAAATGACACATAATGGAGCACACACATATCATATGTTCATGAATTCACTTTAAAAGTTTACCATTGTCATTGTAGCCTATTATCTACTTCAAAACATTCAGATTAATGGTCAAAGGAAGCTACTGATATAATCGTAAACACCTTCGTCTTCTTCTTCTTCCACATCGTCTGCTAGAGAGTTTGTTTTGCTCTTGAACGCATCCTTGGGACGCTCCGATGCGCTACTGGCTTGCACCGCATTTTCTGGAAGCGCATTCAGTCTTGAGCTTGAAAACGCACCTTTGGACGTATTAGTCTTGAGCTTGAAAACGCACCTTTGGATGTTCCGATACGCTACTATTTATAGTTCAGTGATCGGAGCATCCCAAGGGTGCTTTCAAGACAACAAGACAAGGGTGCTTTCAATACAATATAATATAACAGAGCACGTCACAAAAGGAAAATCACAAAAGGAAAATTACAAGAACCTCTCAGGGAAGTGCCGTTGTTAAGGCATTACTTCCCGAACCACATCTGATCTTCAAGAGCAAGACAAACTCGCTAGTAGACGGAAGAAGAAGAAGACGTTTATATCAGCAGATTCCTTTGACCATTAATCTGAATGTTTTGAAGTAGTTAATAGGCTACAATGACAATGGTAAACTTTTGAAGTGATTTCATGAACATATGATATGTGTGTGTGCACCATTGTGTCATTTGGGTGGCCTAATGTCTCAATGTTTTCGTCATACACAGGTTCATAGGGGTAAAGTCCGATAATCCGAAAAATCCACTAATCCGAACGAGAGCCGGTCCGCTGCCCTTCGGATTAACGGAAGTTTACTGTATTATTATTCTTCCGTTTTTTACTGGAAGGCTCTGAGCCGACCGACCTATGTCATTTTCTTGCTAGATCCGGACATTTTCTTGTCGGGAGATGGGGACTAGCTAGGAGTTCTAGAAGAGATAATTCTAAAAAGCTTACCTATTTTAGTATTGCTGGTACTTGGAGATTTTTTTTTTTTTTTTTTTTTTTAAAGTACTGTACCTGAATTGTTAGATTTTACTGAACTCCATATAGATAATATGCCCGAGGGTATATATGTTTTTTGGGTCATTGTTATAAGCAAAGCTTATATGGATAGCCTAGTGACGGTACACTTAGCCGGTGAACCAGAAACGTCTAGTAATTTGTCAAATGAACTCACCTTAACATATAAGGTGTTAGGATACTCCAGTGGTTGTCACTTGGGAGGGGGAGGGGATGTTTTACTCGTTGAAAAAGATTCTTCTCCGGTAGTGTTGTCGCTCCTTGAGTCTGGAGATTATAACAAGGGGCCAGAATTGTATGGTGGAATTAATACCGGAATTATTAGGTCTACTGTACTTAGGTTTTGGTAAAGTAGGGTCTAGTTATGTCCCGTTTATTTTAATCCGACTCCCGTTGTCTTTTATGTAAGAAGTCGCCTAGTGAATTAATATTCGGTAAAATTGGATATAATTATCCGGAAATTTGTTAGGCAAGTATAACCTTTTTAGGAAGGGGACGGAAACTTGTACTTGTTTCCTGGAAATTAGTTAAAATATGTAAATCGTGAGAATACACTTTGTAGGTGACTTGGAAATGTCTAGAGTTTTGCCCAGTGAACTCGCTTTAGAGATATGGGTTATTTAGCCGAATGAAGGGAGCAACAGGTGACCTGGTCATGTCTACCATGGGAGCGAAAGGTGGGCACTAGCCTTGTATTGTTTATTTTAATTAAAATGGTAGTAAGTATGACCCAGCCTAGAGTAATCAGCCAGAATTTCCATTTGATTCCTTTCTTGGAACCCTGGTTTGTTTTTCTTAGAGTAGGCTATGACAAAGTTTAGGGTATGGTACTGGGTAAAATAATATTTGTTTCTCTTACTGGGACCTGGAATTGTCCTTGTCCTAGTATGCAGAGCTGGGCACTTTAGCCAACACTTCCGCAAATAGCCAATTCCGCCATGGCGGAAGTGTTATTTTGTTGGCTCATTAGCGTTGGCGTCAAAATGGCTGCCTATTTGCGGGTTTGAAGCTCTGGAAAGTACCTCGAGTCCGCAAAATTAAAATTCCAGCCGCCAGCCAGCCCTGGGCCGTTCCTGCAGCTCCCGCCAAAAAATGTCACGTGACCAAGCCAACTACCTGTGTTCTGGAATCTAGGCCTATACATCGGCTCTTCACGTTTGAGCACTTACTTAGTAGCAAGCATCGAGCTAACACCTACAACACACAGCAGTCCAAGAGTTCCAACCTGCTAGCACTTCAACTTTGTTTATATTTTCGGCCTATTGAAGTGAACATGGAGTCTACCATCATTCCTACCGCAGCTGCCAACAGCATGGGGAGCAGTTCACCACCATCATCCGACAGTGATGCTGCAGAGCATGCAGAAATCGAGGACCTAAGCCACCCCTGGCCCCACCTAGAAACCTTTTATGGGCCTGTAATTACCAAGATGTCTCTGGAGAAGGGCAGAATAATCTACCCTTGCAAAAACTGCAAGGCTAAATTGGCTTTTAATACGTACAGCGCGTACACCCGAGCGATTATCAGCATGTGAGTAAAGTCGAAGTGGTTAATTTTACCTAGCATAACTTTATAATCTAGCCTAATTTAAGATTAGGCCTATAAAGTTAGGCTATCGTTAATTTAATTGATAGCCTGTTAATGTTTTAACCGAAACTAATGTTATTAGGCTACCCTAATCCCATCAAAATGCCTCAAAGCATGTAGGCCTAGGCTAAGTCAAACTTATATATAGGCTAGGCTATAATAGCCTAGGCCTAGGTCTATAATCACTAATCCCATCAAAATGCCTCAAAGCATGTAGGCTAAATATTGCATGTTCTAACTTCTATAGGGCCTATATAGCCTAGGCCTATAGGCTAATTATTAATATACCGGTAAGTAATTTTATTAGGCTAGGCCTAGGCTACCCTAATCCCATCAAAATACCTCAAAGCATGTAGGCTAAATAATATTGCATGTTCTAACTTCTATATACAGTATATATAGGATAGCCTAGGCCTAGGTCTAGGCTATAATCAGTCAATCACTAATTCCATCAAAATGCCTCAAAGCATGTAGGCTAAATATTGCATGTTCTAACTTCTATATATACTGTATAGCCTAGGTCTAGGCTATAATCACTAATTCCATCAAAATGACTCAAAGCATGTAGGCTAAATATTGCATGTTCTAACTTCTATATATAATATATAGCCTAGGCCTAGGTCTAGGCTATAATCAGTCACTAATTCCATCAAAATTCCTCAAAGCATGTAGGCTAAATATTGCATGTTCTAACTTCTATATTTTTTTTTTTTTTTTTTTTTTTTTTTATATTCCAACTTACTTCCTCTCGGGCATAGGCTGAAAGCCTTAACATTCACCGCTTTACAATGAACAGTGAAGCCCGTGAGGTCTTGTTCCAGTCTAGGGAGTGAGACATGTGAAGCACGTAGAGCACAACGAGGACCTGCCATCTTGCCTTCACATGAGGCACGGTGCTCACTCATGGCCCGAAACGACCCCATCTCTGAAGCCACCTCGTTCCCGTGCTCACTGTTCTCACCACCTACACTCGGACTCTCACACTTACACACACAACGCCACCTGTTGAGCAGATAACTCACCAGGCATTGCACCCCTATAGCATATTTTGAATATGGGAATATTCATACAGTGCTATTTAATCAGGGAACAATGAGGGTATTTTATTGACGTTTCGGTGGGCTTGTGGTAATGCACTGATACTAGGTACAGCACAAATTCCATCCCAATAATATCTTCCCATTGATACATCGGGATTTGAACCCGGGACCTTTGGATTACCAGGCCAGTGGCAAGACCACTCCACCACACCTCCCCTGTAGGCTATATATATAATATATAGCCTAGGTCTAGGCTATAATCAGTCACTAATTCCATCAAAATGCCTCAAAGCATGTAGGCCTAGGCTAAATATTGCATGTTCTAACGTTTATGTATAGGCCTAGGCCTATAATCGCACTCATTGTATTAGTGTCAAGTAGAAAGTGTTAATTTTGAAAGTATCATATAGGCCTAGACTAAATTTAGCCTACAATAACATTTTATTAAATTTTGATCTGAAGCTAGGCCTTTATTCTGAGCATTAACATTAATAGGCCTAGCCTACTTTCTATTAAATTACTTAATCTATCTAAAGTAGACCTATCTAGGCGTATATAGCCTATTGCCATTCCCAAAGGGGGGACCACGAATGAATCGCCTCCTTGCACCTCTGTGATCCGGCGTACCTCCTCCTGAATGGTGCGGAATTGCGAATACTGATTATTACTGAAGCACTCTCCCCATAAACAAGTTGCCCCAACGCTTTACTGCCCATGTGGACAAACTAAGTGGCCTATGCTATATATATTAACCCTTTCACTGCGGGTGACGTTCTGGAATGTTTTGGCAATTTACAGCAATTTCCAGGCTTTAAAAGCCTGTATGTATATCCTTGAGGTCCATGGAAGTTGGCAACATTATATTTAAGTAAATATATATATTTATTGACATTAGAGATTGAATTTATTGATTTACCCTTGATTCTGTAGTTAAATTTAAAATTAATAAAAAACGGTTTGCGTTTGCATATTTGCATTTGAGGACTAGAAATTTCACAAGGTTTGCACATTTGTATTTGCTGAAGTTATGTTCTGGATTTGCTGATTTGTGTTTGCTGACTTGACTTTTTGTTTGTGGTGCCCAGCTCTGCTAGTATGGCACAGCCTTGAATCACCTGGCACCCTTATGGTGGTGGCGGTATGGTGTTACCCGGGAATATTGGTATTCTGGATTGACCCCCACATTTTTTTTTTTTTTTTTTTTTTAAACTGATTAGAAAAACTTACTTGTTTAAGCTTTCGCACTTATCTTAATTCTGTTAGGTTAGATAACGGGGTCTGACTTCTCTATTAAAATCTGACCTAACCTAGAGTACCCGGTAATAATTTCTAGTTAAATTTTTTATATTGGGATTTGGTTTGTTTTTCAAAATTAAAGTTTGGGTCCGTTTAGGGTACCCGGTGGAAAAAAGTTGTTTAGGCTAGGCCTAGGGTAACCGAGACTTTCAGAAGAATTTTGTTGTGGTATTATTGTATCCAATGAACATGTACTAATCAAGTCAGTTTAATATCAAATAAAACATAAAAGAAGGTTACAGGTGGCGTTTCCTAAAGGAAGCCTGTGGTGTTAACGCCTTTAAGTTTCATAGAACAGTTGGTGTAACACAGGAATAAACTATCCATTCAGTTTATATATTCCAGGGGAAATAAAACATTCATTATCACCCAAATTTATTAATATGTAGGCCTACATAGCCAATTCATGGCCTCAGGTAATGTTACCAACAAATATTTATACTCTAGGCCTAGATCTAATCCCTGGGATTATGGAGTATATTGGAAACCTTATTGCATTCATAGTGTTTCCTCTTAAAAAATAATTAATGTTCCTGGGTAGCCTAGGCTTACTTTAGTCTAGGGAACGATTATCACATGACCTTAATACTTGAGGTTGTATGGTGGTAGGCCTATGTTATTATTGTATTTCCGGCCCATCTGGGTACTCGGAACTTTAGCCATACTTGGTAACTCGGTAGTCCTGGTAACCGGGCCTTGGTAACCGGGCCTTGGTAACCGGGCCTTATTGAGATAAGGACTCGGGAACTCGGGAACTTGAGGTTGTATGGTGGTATGTTATTATTGTATTTCCGGCCCATCTGGGTACCCGGGACTTTTCGCCATACTCGGCAGTCCTGGTAACCGGGCCTTATTGAGATAAGGACTCGGGAACTACGGGAACTTGAGGTTGTATGGTATTCCAGTATCGCGGCTCGCCCGACGCCCGAATAACTGGGCACTCGGGACTGTCACCATATCTGGCAGACTGGCAGTCCCGCACTCGGGACTGTCACCATATCTGGCAGTCCCGGTGTCCGGGCCTTGGAACCGGACCTTTTGAGACAGGACCTAGGGTATCTAGGTATTTGGAAAAATTGACAGCATGTCGTATTAGAATCTTACATCATAGTGGGATACAGTATATTCAAATATGATATTATTATGGGTACTCTTGATACCCTTGGAAGACAAAAAGGATATATGAGTGCTTGAATAATGTTAAAGTGTAAATAAAGCAAATAAATAAAGTTAAATTTAATATTCAGTTTTAAAGGAAAACTTGGAAGTAAATACTGAAAGAATCGTAGTGAATTGTGGAGTGAAGCATTGAATGGAGATAGGTTAAAATTTTCTGGAAATTAGGCTTAGGAAATTTTGATCCTAAGTAAAAATATTACGGTGGCCTGAAAAATAACCTCTGGCTAGGGCACGACCAGGGGCTACCTGTCAGGAATTATAGATATGTGAATCTTATACTTACCTATAATTCCACTCTTAACCCGGCAAGCGCGATAGGCCTCACGGAAGGCTTCCTATAGGGAACGCGATAGGCCTCACGGAAGCAAGACCATAAAAAAAGCCTTCCAAAAAAAAAAGGGCCTATCAAAACAAAGGAATTTATCTCTAGGTGAGATAATTCCCCTCCAGTACTCATCCATGTGTTTCTCACCACTCCCCCTCCCCTCCTTCCCTACCTTATTCCCCCCTCCCCCCCTCCTCAATTATCACCTATTTTTCCTCTTATTATCATTATTTATCGGTTATTTTTCTCTCCCGCGATAATGTAGCACAAGTGGGTTGCATAAAAGATCGTTATGCAACACCCAGACACTGGCACACACCGCCCCGCTCGTCTCAGTTGACTCCCAGACAGCGAGAGGGGAGGGCTGCCTGTGGCTCTCTCTCGCCTGAGATTATGACCGGGTGGCCAATAACTTCGTTTTTCACCACCCAAATGCTTTTCCAACTTATTTTAGCACTCTTGAAGGTTCATATATACATCATATATGTAAAATAAAAGCATACCGAAAACAAATAATGCTTTATATTGTAAATATAACGAATTCTGTCAGAATCCAAGGCTAGAAATGCACAAATAACTACCCTAGCACCTAGGTCTATATCGCGCTTGTCAGGTTAAGGGAATATCTGTTATGGTATCATGTTAAAACACAACCAGCACAGAACAAATTAGGCTTAGGAAATTTGTACCCAAGTACAAATCTTACGGTGGCTTGAAAAACAACCTCTGGTTTAGGCACAACCGAGGTTTGTCTGTCAGGGCTCACAGATATAAGCTGATGACACTCGCATATAATTCAACACTTAAGTCAGTATCTATCGAGCTACAATGTTAAAACACACTATCACAGAATAAAAGACACTGCCGCTAAGGAGCCGAGGTTCGTATGATACGACATACAGAAATAAACACAATAAATTGAGGCTTTAGAAAGTGAAAGTGGCTCTGATGACACGCCCGCCGACCAGCCCAGACTACAAAGTCCTTACTTACAGGATTACAAGTGAAATTGGTCCAAACAAACATATTCCTAAACGCGTATCTGATTTCAACTGCACTATATATTCACTAAGGACCAAAACTGACGCGCTCAAGAGGGGCTATGTAACCCTGAGCATGAGGTAAGGACTCGCACGTCTACCTTGGCTGGCTCGGTGGGCGAGAGAGAAGGTTCCTGGGAGGAACAGCCAACTGCAGGTGTGTGGGAAGCTGAGGAAGACCGGAGCGAGCGTGGGCGCGGTGTTCAAACTGTGCTAATTCTTTTCTTTTTATTTCCTACTTTCAGTGGCTCCAACCCAATGACGTACCGTAGGAATGATTAAGGGGTACCCCCTATGATGATCTTGGTTCTCGACCACCGTGATCCAGGTTAACCCGGGCTCAGAGGAGCCCGGAACGAGGCCATATTAACATAGGCTCTTACGTCATTGACGTAAGGAGCCACCAATAAATTGTAAACATTGCAATGGCGTCTCCAGGATAGGGTTTATTTACAATTTCGCCCATTACTGATATGTACAATACTCATAATGCCAAACAATAAGCATTATATACATTATTGGGCAATTATATTAGCATTGTGTACCATAGTATGTAAATAAGGTAAGAAAAAACGAATTTTTGTCATTTTATTAATGAATAGGCTAGGGCCTAACCACTTTTCAGAGGTCATTTGCACTTAACGGACTTCGCTTCCCCCCTAAAAGTCCGTTAAATGGAGGGCTGACTGTATACCATGTCTATTACATCACCATCCTCTAGAATTTGCATCCAATCATCTACCACCTTAATTAGCTGTAGTACCGTCGACCTCCCCGGCAAGAATCCGAACTGTCTCCCACTGAAAAGTTGGTTTGATTTCATATGCTCCATTATTCCTTCTCTAATTACCGTTTCCATTAGTTTACACACAACACTTGTCAAACTGATTGGTCTATAATTTCCTGGGTCATTTCTCTTTCCCTTCTTAAATATAGCTATTTGTTAGTAGTCTTGGAAAATCCAACGTCAAGGCTATTAACCTAATTGCAATGACGACTTGTCTATTTTGACTGCTATGTCGTCATTCCAACTGCGGTTAAAAAAGAAAACGTCTAGAGTCTACTCCTTATCTTGCTCTAGGAGACATTGTACAGTAAACTTCCGTTAATCCGAAGGGCAGCGGACCGGCCCTCATTCGGATTAGTGGATTTTTCGGATTATCGGACTTTACCCCTATGAACCTGTGTATAACGAAAACATTGAGACATTAGGCCACCCAAATGACACAATGGTGCACACACACATATCATATGTTCATGAAATCACTTCAAAAGTTTACCATTGTCATTGTAGCCTATTACCTACTTCAAAACATTCAGATTAATGGTCAAAGGAATCTGCTGATATAAACGTCTTCTTCTTCTTCCGTCTACTAGCGAGTTTGTCTTGCTATTGAAGATCAGATGTGGTTCGGGAAGTAATGCCTTAACAACGGCACTTCCCTGAGAGGTTCTTGTAATTTTCCTTTTGTGATTTTCCTTTTGTGACGTGCTCTGTTATATTATATTGTATTGAAAGCACCCTTGTCTTGTTGTCTTGAAAGCACCCTTGGGATGCTCCGATCACTGAACTATAAATAGTAGCGTATCGGAACGTCCAAAGGTGCGTTTTCAAGCTCAAGACTAATACGTCCAAAGGTGCGTTTTCAAGCTCAAGACTGAATGCGCTTCTAGAAAATGCGGTGCAAGCCAGTAGCGCATCGGAGCGTCCCAAGGATGCGTTCAAGAGCAAAACAAACTCTCTAGCAGACGATGTGGAAGAAGAAGAAGAAGGTGTTTACGTTTATATCAGTAGCTTCCTTTGACCATTAATCTGAATGTTTTGAAGTAGGTAATAGGCTACAATGACAATGGTAAACTTTTAAAGTGAATTCATGAACATATGATATGTGTGTGCTCCATTATGTGTCATTTGAGTGGCCTAATGCCTCAAAAAGGGGACTTTGGGACTTCTTGAAATTCGGACCATCGGGTGAATTCGGATTTGGCCTCAAATTGAAAAATTCGGACTATTGGGAGATTCGAATCATCGGTCGTCGGATTAACGGACTTTTACTGTATATTAACCAAAACTACCACCGAAGGTGAAAAAAGCATAGAAGAGAAGAAAAAGGGGTTTACCTTAGTTACCGCTTAAGGCCCATCCCGTGTTCCGTCATGTGCAGATCCTTGTCGAACGTGCGCATGAGCGACCCTCTCTTCTTATCATTTTTTCACGCGCCGCCATTTGCTTGAGTCCGCTTTTGTTGTGCTCCTTCAATTACCCTGTTTAGGTTCGTTTCGGCTTATCTGGCCTTCTTTTTTGTTAGACAGATGTTACGTAACATCTAACACGTAAATGGGCTCCTAAGTGTGTCAAATGGAGACGCGTGTGGAAATAGCCTACCGAAGGTACGGGGGCGCCTGGCGTTCCTCGTGATGTTTTTCATTCTTTCTCTTTTCATATTCTTTTTCCTGTTAGTCTGGGCATAGTTTAGCTTTTAGCTTATTTTAGCCTAGCTCGTTTTCTCATTCAGGACTTGCTATGCCCCTATGAGTTTTCATATTTTCATAGCCTAAGGTGTAACGTTTGGTAAACAATCTGAGTTTTCGATGGTGGCGGTGCTGTTTGTAGAGTTTGTGTCGGCCGCATTATAGCGTTATTCCCGAGTCCCCCCTTTCGAGCCTTCACTGTGTCTCAAGGGCCTGGGCGACAGGTGGTTCGTGATATTCCAGGGGTACCCCAGGGGGGCTCCTACATCACACCACAGTTTTTTTTTGCCCCTGACACATTCTCTGCTCACGGCTTGGCCACCCTTTTTCTCACCAGTTTCGTTTACTGGTTTTTGTTTTCCCTTCATGTTTCACCTCCATCCTTTCATCATCTTTTTGCCCAATCCAGGGGTACCCCAGGGGGGCCCTTGTTTGTGCTAAACCACCCTCCCTGCCACTTCTCCTCATGGGCTTTGCTCTATCTCTGTGGGTTGGGTGGTTCCTGGGGGATGTGCCTTCTCTCCCCTGGTGTGTCTTCCTTGCCTCTCACTTTACCGGTTGAGTTAGGATCATATATCAAGGAAGACACTGCTCAGCTTGATGGCCATCCAAGCTTGGAGTTCATACGGAGATGACGCATTTTTGTGGCCTATTTTGGTATTCCCTAGACGCTCCTCTCGCTTTTTCGGCGCCGGACCATCTCGGTCGGTCCCGCAAATTTGCGGGAGCTCGATTCGGTCCTCTGGGACGTTTCGGCTCCCCGCAAATTTGCGGAACTCGCTGGGGGGTCCCGCAAATTTGCGGGAGGGTTGTGTCGGTACGGTTATGCCTCAATAGGCCCGCAAATTTGCGGAAATAGTTGGCTTTCACTGTTGACCTTTTTTATGTCATCTTGTTGCCTGAAACTATATTGGTGTGTGCACTTTACTGGTGTTATAGACCCTGCATGTAAGGTGTTGAGTGGTGGTTAACACTTTCTCCATCTTTGCAGGTTCTGCTAGTGCTCTTCCACCTCGCCCGCCCTACTCACCTACCTCTGTGCTCCCGGTTTAGGGTGAGTACGGATACCGGTTTGCATGTGTGTTACTGTTTCCCCATGCTCATTCCCTGGTTCTTATTGGACATTCTCTACACTTACTCCGTCGACGTGCTGATTATGGTGTGTGTTCTTCCATTGCAGGTAGGATGCCTTGCTTTCGCCATGGTTGTAGCTCCCCGTGCTTGTTGAGCCACAAGTCCTGCTTGCGCCACTCGCAATGTGTGTCCTCTACGGCCTACCTCCCTGCTCTGTGTGGCCCGTGTATAGACCTGGTGGATGTGGTGGACCATAGCCCTGGTTCCTCAGCGGCGGCAGTGGCCTCTGCTTCCCTTCAGTCGGTGTGGGCGGTAGTCTCCCACCACATTAGGACTGTGGGCCACCGTTCCCCGGCCTTTGTTGACGACCGGATCCGCGTCGCCCTGGGTATCCCTGACCCGACTGAAGGCCGTTCACCTGGCCCTCTCCCCTGGGTCCCGCGACCGGTCGTCACATCGTCGGGAGGATCCCCAGCTCCGTCCACGCTCTTGCTCGCCTCATCGCCCGTCCTCTACTGCCCCTCGTCGTCCTCCTGATCGCCTTGACGACGCCCATCGCCCTCGTCATGGTTATCGCCCTGAGGCCGGGGTTAGCGGCTCTGCCCCTGTGCGCCCTCCCCTGGCCTCTACGGATAGGGGCTCTACTACCTTCCGCCCGCTTCCCCAGCCCAGATGACGTCCTCTTACGTTGTCCTCTACGCGCGCGGATGTTCATGCTGTAGCTGGCCCTCTGCTCCCTCCTCCTACACTGTCCAGGAGGGTCCACCAGGATGTAATTGCTTCTCCTCCTCCTACTTCACCTGCTTCAGTGCCTATTCTTCCTTCACGGTCTCGTCCCAAGGTGGAGGTCCCTCCCTCCTCCGCCTCGGTGTCGGGCCGCCCTGTTATCTCAGGCCCGGGGATCCTTGCTCTGTTTCTCCCCGCGGCTCCTTCTGACCTCCTTTCACCCGGCCAGCCTTCCCACTCCCGTCATCCTGCTCCTCCTCATTCTTCTATCCCTGACCTTCACTTACCGTCTCGCCAGGGGGGTACCGTAAAATGGGGTAACTTCGGACATTTTTCGATGTTTTTTATCAATTGCTCCTGAGTGTAAACACATTATAGAGATTTAACTAGGTCAAGTGATGTATGGTGATAGTGCACCGTAATCCAGGAAGCCTCCTAAAATTATCCCCCATAATAAGAGAGCTATCCTTATCCTAAATGATGTCCGAAGTTTGCTTGAAAAGTTGAAAACTTCGGACATGTATGGATAACTTCGGACATAGGTGATTTCTTATGGAAAATGATTGCCAAGAAAGCTGGGCTAACTCCGGACAAACGGAGGAGAACTTCGGACGTACGTTCGTGGCCTTATTTCATTCATTTTTCGGCTCCTACTATTTTATATGAATATTTTATTCTATCTATCTATCTATTGCCAGACGCCTTACTCCCCTTACGAGGGTGGCCATACACAGAATGCCCCCAAGCGGACCTATTCCCTGTGAGAGGGACAACCCGAGCCAGTTTAGTGAAGGACTTACCGGATTGACCACTCAATTTAGGATCGGTCCGACTCAGAGGCCCTCTGTGTATCTTGTTAGCACTATTTTTCTACAGTGGTGTTCGGCTAATCCATCCACTAACCTGCCTTACCCTTAGGTAAGCAGTACGGATTTGTATCAGGTTTACTCCCCTAGACAAGTTGCCAACCAAGGCTGACGAGTCCCATCCACCCGAATTTGTATAAGGTTGTCTCCCCTAGATGAGTTGCCGACCAAGGCTAACGAGTCCCACCCACCCACCCAAATATTTTATTATTGCTGCTTATTCCTGTCCGATGTTTAAGTGGAAAATGCACAGTCAATACTTTTAGGCCTGTATAATCAGTATAGGAGGGGGATATATACGATGTTTAACATATATTCTGTTTGGATCTGTTCTCGTTAGGCATTGAGCTCACTCTTAGAAAATATTGAGCAGGAAAAATAACCAATGCTGTCTAACCAATAACTCGAAAATTAACTAGGCCTAATGAAAATATATACAGTAGGGTCCCGCATAAAACGAGTATATGGTCGATAAACGAGGGCGTTTTATGCGATTTCGTTTTATGTGAACACAGCATTTTGGTGGCCCAATATCGTCAATGTTCACTGGAAGCGTAAATTTCCGTCAGGAGCGTACGATATTTCGTACGTTTTGTACGATATTTCGGCGTTCTATATGAAAGCGTACGATATTTCGTACGTTTTGTACGATATTTCGGCGCTCTATATGAAAACTCCTCGGATTTGCCCCACTTTGGCGGCGGACTCATTTTATGTGATCACATTCGTTCTGATCGAAAATTAAATATTAATATTTTAGGTCGGTCGTTTTAACCCCTAGGGTAGATCGTGACTGTACTCTGAGTCCGGGGGTTTTGAGGAATTTTGGTCCATGTTGATTCACCTGTTACTCCTGAAATACATGACACAAAGTTATAAAAAAAAAAAAAAAATGTTGCACAAACCTTCATGTGTAGAATGCCGTTGAGTAGAGGTCTCTAGCCCAAGTGATTGCATAATGGCGAGCGCGGGAAGTGGAGTGATTTTTATGCGGGAAAATCTTCCCGCGTTCGGATGCGTCGCCTTGGCCCAGGCCCCGGCTTGGCTAACCTACTGCGCACTTAGCCACTCGTCGCGCCAGAGTTTTTACCTCCCGGAGGCGATTTTATTTATTGATAGTGATGTTATTATAGTTATTTGGAGTCCAATTATATAAAATATGTGTATTAGGCTATCATTGTCAATAATATTTCACATTTTCACTCGATACCGTAGTTTTTATGAGTAATTGAGGCTGGTTATTGTTATATTAGGCAGTGATTATTCGTTATCACAGGAGTATATTATACTTTGGCCATCTAATATTAGTTCGTGTGTCACTTTCACTTTGGTAAATATGCTTGAGAGAGTCACTGTCACTGATAATGCTCATTTTCACTTGATACGGTACATTTTATTAGTAATTGAGGTAGGTTATTGTTATATTAGGCAGTGATTATTCGTTATCACAGGTGTTTATTATACTTTGGCCATCTAATATTACTTCGTGTGTCACTTTCACTTTGGTAAATATGCTTGAGAGAGTGTCACTGTCACTGATAATGCTCATTTTCACTTGATACGGTACATTTTATTAGTAATTGAGGTAGGTTATTGTTATATTAGGCAGTGATTATTCGTTATCACAGGTGTTTATTATACTTTGGCCATCTAATATTACTTCGTGTGTCACTTTCACTTTGGTAAATATGCTTGAGAGAGTGTCACTGTCACTGATAATGCTCATTTTCACTTGATACGGTACATTTTATTAGTAATTGAGGTAGGTTATTGTTATATTAGGCACTGATTATTCGTTATCACAGGTGTTTATTATACTTTGGCCATCTAATATTATGTCATGTGTCACTTTCACTTAGTTATATGCTTTGTAAACGTTTTATATACAATTTATTGTGTCTTTTTTCACTTATTTATATATGTTTTCATAATACATGACTTTTTTATCACAATACATTGTTTTATTTCCACTTGTTGCCTATATACATACATATTGTCAGTCTTTGGTACTTTCACTATGATTATTAGTTAGTACTCCTGCTTGGTGTGGTATTCAGCAAAGCACGGTACAGCACATAGTGACAGCTGGCACTCCACACACTGCATGGTGGTCTTTTTCTGCTTCCTCGGCCTCACCTGGCTGTTCCAGCAGACATGGCACCGCCTTCTGCTAATGGTGACTCCATCTCGTTCCAGAGGCAGGTAACCGAGCTTGTGCACATTTAGATACTGTGCACACTGCATACGGTCCTGAACGGGGCGCCCAGGTTGTGCCACTGCCCTCTGTGGCGTAGCATACCTGTCCAGGAGCTCCACCAACACCTGTTTTTGGAACCTCCGCAGGCTACTGAACTTCCTGGGTGTGCGCGGATTCCGAAGCCTGTAGATATTGTAGGCATTCAGCATTGACATGTCCACCATGTGCAGAAAGAACTTTTTGTACCATCTGCACGAGGTACGCAGACAGTCGATGAAGCCTATCTGCATGTCGGACTTGTCCACCAGCCTCATATTTATGTTGTAGTCCATTACAGCATCGGACTTGGGTGCGGCGATCCACCTTGCCAGTCTCAACCATTTCCCCCTTGTGGACGGTGCTCAGGAGGTTGACCTTCCGCTGGTCGTGCCAGTGAATAGCCAGAATGGGTCCCGACTTCTTCTTGAAGACATCGCCTTTCTTGGTTTTAGGAGGGAAAGTTGGCATGCCCTTCCTTTTCGCTCTAACTGTGCCTACAGTCCCCGTCTTGCGCTGATGGAGGTACTTTGAGAGAGTGGGGGACGTGTAGTAGTTGTCCGTGTAGAGGACGTGATTCTTCTGGAAGTACCGGTTCATCATGGCTTGAACCACTGCTCCGCCAAAGCCAATGAGGGGGTCTATTTCCACGTCCCCTTCCTTCCCGCTGTAGACCAGGAAGTCCAGGACATAACCAGTTTGGCAATCGGACAGCACAAAGAACTTTATACCAAAGCGATGTCTCTTTGAGGGGATGTACTGCCTGAAGCTCAGCTTTCCCCGGAACAGCACAAGAGACTCGTCAATACAGACGTTGCAGAAGGGCGTGAAGTATGACGTGAAACGTTCTCGCATCATCTCGTACAACGTCCTAATCTTCCACAGCTTGTCAGAGAGATGCATGTCGGTGTTGGTGACAAGATGGAGCGCTCCGAGGATGTCGAGGTACCGGTCCCGAGAGATGTATTTCCCGAAGGCAGGGGTGGATATCAGATCTTTGGTGATCCAATAGTCAGCCAACCTGTGCTTCTTTACATGAGGCATTAGCATGGTGATTGCCAAGAACACCATGAACTCGGGATGAGTCACTGGGGTCCACCGCTTCATGTGGCCCTTGGTCACCTTGCCAAAAAAGTTCACCTGGATTTGGTGGTGCTTGTTTGTCTCTTCTATGACAAACTCAGTAACCTCCTTATCAAAAAATGCCTCAAAAAGCTCATGTGGTGGAGCATTGGGGCCTGCGGGAAAACTTGGGGTAACTCCTGAACCCTCCTGTACCTCATCAAAAGGGGTAACATCAGGGTCATTCACTTCATCAGCAGCCACATCCTGCCAGTTGAAAATATAAAATGGGTCCTGCTGGCGACGCTTACGAGGAGCTGCAGCTGGGGCAGCACGCCCACGAACTTTGGCGGCGCGCACCCTAGGGCGGCCAGGAGCGCGACGGCGCCCAGGCCCAGCCCGGCGGCCCGGGCGGCCAGGAGCACGACGGCCCTGGGCAAAGCGTCTGGGTTGAGGGTCGTCGATGTCCATAAAGTCATCGTCGTTGTCGTCAGAGCCGTCATCTTGCCCTGACGGTGGACCCAGGTAATCATGGCCAGAGTCATCTGTGAGGTGCCCTTCATCTTCAGACCCCCCCTCATAATCTCGCGGGGAACGAATGATGCGTGGGCGGCGTGTAGGTCGGCGAGGTGGGGAAGGAGTGGCAGGTGAGGCTCTGTCATCTTCATGCAGAGGTTCGGGGCTCCTTGGCCTACGACGATTCGTAGACAGCACTGGTTCAGTGTCTGTAGGTGCAGGTATGGATGCGAGGTCAAAAACATCGTCAGGAACCTCTGTTGTAGGCTGGAGAGGTGGGGTGGACCCTGGGGAAACTTGCGGGGGCGTATGGCTGGGACCGGCAGGGGTGGAAGCCGCGGGAGCCTCGAACAAAGAGCGCCTACTTGTAGCTCCTTTTTTCACATATTTTCTCCCTTTTCCCTTTTCTGTAGTAGTATGTCTCCTCTCGGGGGAAATAGGGGGTAAATAGGCCGAAAGTGGGGGGTCCTCAACCCTAGGCAGTGCTGGTGGTGGTGGGGAAGAATGGCGGGCGCCTGGGGCAACTTGGGTGGCGTGGGTAGATAAGGAAGACAATGGCGGGTCAACCTCACCCTCACGCTCAGCCTCACTGGCACCCTCACGCACTGCTCCCTCACCAAGTTTTAGGGCCTCTTTCCTGGCTGCCGCGGCCGCCTTTTCAAGAACTTGCTTCTTATAAAAGCGTATCTTGAATGGGGATTTAGCTGGCGAAGGGCTAGGTGTCGTGTCACTCAACCTAAACTTGGCAGTCGACCTAGTGCTGTCCCATTCGCTCACTCTCACTACACTCTCATCACCTTGCACAACTATATCACGTTCAGTACTATCATCACTTTCATCGTCATCGTCAAATCCAACAAATTGCGCGTCTCTTTCATGAATTTCGTCTAGATCGTCTAAATTTTCACTATAGTGAGACTGATAAGACTCGGAGCTATCACTGCCCAAGTCATCAACACTATTTTGTCCTTCACCACGTTCATAACTCCTCAAAGCTATTTCAATACCTCCGGGAGTCAACGCATCTTGTACGTGCCTTTGCGTTACGGCGCGACGAACATGGGCAGGCATCAAAGTGAGCAGGGAATCGGACACAGGGGAATCACTTTTTGGGCTAGTATCCATGTTGGCGGCAGGGTAGAGACTGTTTTGGTGGCGTACATGGTGTCTGGTGGCGTCACCTAGCGACCACGGAACAAAATTTTTACGCGCGCCATTCGAAAGCACATACGCAAGCAATGGTACAATGTTGTACCACCCGGGTTCCTCGGGTCAAAACATAATGGTACACACATGTACCACCCGGGGTTGAAGGGTTAATCGAGACTCGTTTTATGCGAACACGTTTTATGCGGGATCCTACTATAGGTATGTATACTATATCACTGCATATACACTTTTATGAATTTGAGCATTTTTATAGGTATAACGTATTTGTTGGTGTTTCTTTCGGCAGATAAAAAAAAATTTGGACAAGATATGCCTCTCCTAATTTATATATATTATATATCCAGAATTATCCGAAATACATAAATCGGTTAGCATATCATATTTTGATGGGTTTTTGGGCTCAGAATGATTATTTGATCTTTTACCACCATGTTAATGATGGACAAGTATTATGAATGAGTTTCATAGGGCAAATAATAACAAACGATTGTTTTGTTCCATGTCCGAAGGTAGCATTTTTTTTTTTTTAAACACAATCGGCTAAATGATAGTGTTCTAGCTAGAGCGTTATACAAGTGTAACAAATTTCCTTTGGTGGATGTTGTCTCTGGTAATGTTACTACAAAATTATATCAGTCACAAGATCATTCATACAAACAAATTTCTTCAGGGCGATAGAAGTTTGGCATGGTAGCGAAAAATGTACATATTTTCGTCATATATATAATATTTTTTTAGTGTACATATACTCATGTCAGTTTCCTAGGACTTTTACATGCTCTTCCTTTGCCATTTCTCTAAACGGACCCCACAAAAAAAACAATAAAAAGCGTTTCCATTATATAATGACAATGTCTAATTACTTATTATCGCCGATGTCCGAAGTTATCACCGCAGTACGAAGTTACCCCACTTTACGGTACCCCGCCTCTTGACTCGGTGGAGTATAGCGAGGTTTCGGGGTCCCCTTTCTCAGGAGCTGACGTGTCGCTGGAAGAGGGGGATGGTGATGTTTCCCCCTCGGGCGTTAGTGATCGGGGACGAGACCCTCAGCGGCGACACAGCCGTCGTCGCTCGCCTTCCTTGGGCCGCGACGCTGCTGGTTCGCTCACGCTCGCCCCTGCGGGCCGAACAATCTTCGGGGGGGTCGCCTCTCTCGGATCAATTGTCGGCTATGCAGGGGTGGGTTGTGTCACGCATCGACGGGCGCTTGGAGGAGATGCAAGACTCCCTCTTATCGCGCTTCTTGGCAGTGACACAACCTCAGCGCCTCACCCAACCTACCCCTGCTACGGTCCCCCTCCCTTCTGCAGTGGACCACATTCCTTCTCGCCCAGCTTCTCCGCCTGCCCGGTCGTCGGCTAGTACTGCTCCTGCTCTAGCTCAGGAGGTTGCCCCTGCTGTCTCCCATGCGGGGGTTCTCCGTCTGCTAGGGCAGGGTCCGCGCTTGCCCCCCATCCAGAAAACCAAGGTCCCGTCGTGGACCATGCCGCTCCTCTATGGCTCCTTGGCTGTTTGGAAGGGGGTGCAGGCCTCCCACCCGGAGCGTGCTACCGGCTTCCCGTCAGGTGAGAGGGCCCTACCATCTGGCTGGTCGGTGCAAATTAATGACAATATGCAGTTCAGGGCGATCAGGGTGGATGGTCAGGTGGCCGACGTGGAGGTGCGGGCTTACCCGACAAGGACTGACCTTCAGTACTTTTCGGTGAAGCCCAAACTCCCGTCTGCTTCTCGGACTAAGCTCTGGTCAGACTTCAGCCGCCAGGACATCCTTCAGGATGTTCAGTCCCTGGCTGTGTTGACGGGACTGTCCTCCTATGGGACAGGTTTGTGCGACGACGGTAAGCCTGGCTTAGCCGTCGTGCTCGATAACCCTCTCCCATTGGAGGCCTGGTTTGCTGAGGCCTTAGCATTCGCCAACCGATCCGTCGATAGATCTATTTCCGTCCCTTCCCCGGAGTCATCACTGCTTTTGCCTCCTCTTGTATCTGTCGGCGGATTGGACGGCAAGTTCTGGTCCTGGATAAGCGCGCCCAAACTTGAAATTTGTTCTATTGCTAACCCGTTCTTCTCTCACCCAGATAAGTCCTCTGTCGACAAGGATTTTACCTTGCGACAGAGGGTGGCGAACTTATTATCTTGTCTTTTAGGTTCCCTCCAGACATCTGTTCACCACCTGCGGCTTATCGAGGCGACTGCACCAGGCGATCTTCGCGAGGGTTTGGACCACGTTCGGCGGATCCACCTTCAGCTAGCGGTGTCTTTGGTTCCCGAGCTGAAGGCGGTTTTGTGCAAGGCAACTCGGCAACGCCAGACGGTAAGGTCCTCGTTCTGCCGGAAAGCCCCCTTGGATATTCGTCAGGGTTTGTTGTACTCTGAGATATATACGTCGGGGATTTTTGCGCAGAATGCTTGGGAACGCTACGCTTCTCTGTCGGCGGACCCTGCTTACGACACGCAACGACGCGCTGTGTCGCGAACAGGGTCTTCTCAGTCCCGTCCTTCTGACGGTCCTCTTCGGGGTGCTGCCGCAAGTGCTGCCGCCAAGAAAGGGCGCAGGAAAGGGAAGTTGCAGGCCAGAGCGTCGGTTCCGCCTCGCACTTCTGTTCTTGCTCCCTTTCATCCCCGCCGAGAAGGGGCTGGCCAGCCTTCCACTTCCGGCCGCACTTCGGCGGGGTCAGACCCGCGACGGACAGGGGATGGGGTGACCCGCCCTTTTCGACGAAGTGGGGGGGGGGTAGAGGAGGTCAATGTGGCGCTCATGACCGCAAGGACCGTACCGGGGGAACCTCCACGTCAAAAAATGTGTAGGTTCTCCAGGTCGGTCTCCTCCTTGTTCTCCTTCTCGCCTAGCCGAACGGGTCGCTCACCTCATCTCGGGAGCTACCACAGGTTGTTTTCGCCCTTGCGCCCCTCGATGGCCGCGAGGGACGTGGGGGCGGAAGATTGCACGGAGGGGTCTAACCTGGAGATGGAAGTCCAGACCCCCACTCAGCTCTTGTCAACGAAGCCGGCCCATCTCTTCAGAGGTGGCCAACGTGATAACATCCATGCACGAGCAGGGAATCGTCAAGGAGGTGAAAGCCGATCACCCGGTTTTCCTCTCCCGTGTATTTCTGGTACCGAAGAAGGACTGCGACGCGATGCGACCGGTGGTGGATCTGTCGGCCCTCAACGGGCACATCGTGAACACACGGTTTCGGATGCTGACGGTACACCAGGTACGACTGGTCCTGCGACCTCTGTCGTGGGCAGTGTCGCTGGACCTCAGGGATGCGTATTGGCACGTTCCTATCCATCCTCGATTCCAGCGATCCAGACTTCCGATCGTGTGTTCATGTTCGACAGACTTCCCTTCGGTCTCAACATCGCGCCGCGGATCTTCTCAAAACTGGTGAAGCAGGCTCTGGATCCTCTCCTCAGGAGCGGGCTCCAGATCCTGTTTTACTTGGACGATTGGTTGATAGTTTCAGACACCCTTGAACAGTGCGTACACGACACCCTCACAGTCGTTCACCACATTACACAGTTAGGGTTCAAAAGCAATGTTCCCAAGTCACGCCTGACCCCGTCGCGTGTCGTGACGTGGGTAGGTCTCGAATGGGATTTGACCAGCGGTACAGTGACCCAGAGTCAGCCAAACGCGGTGAAACTTCGAAGGAAGGTCTTCGCCGTGTTGCACTCGGTCTCCCTCACGAGGAGGATCTGGGACTCGTTAGTGGGTTCGCTGAATTGGGCCGCTCTGACCATTCCCTTAGGGAGGCTCAGGCTACACCGCCTAATACTCATGGGCAACAAGGTGTTTCCGTTGACCCCTATGGATCGGCTCATGCCGATCCCGCGTACCATTCACAGACACTTAGGACACTGGGTTGCTCGGGGCACGCTCTCTGCGGCTGTGCCCTGGACCCCCCCCCCCCCCCGCCGACGATCTGGGTAGACACAGATGCGTCGAGCGAGGTAGGGTGGGGTTACCAATCAAACCTGGGACATCAACATCACGGCAGATGGGTGGGACACACACACCTACACATAAATGCCCTAGCACTGTTGGTTCCTTTGTTCTTCCTGAGGGACCACGCGCTGGCCCTTCGGGGAAAGTCGGTGGCCTTCAGGATGGACAATCAGACAGCTGTCCACTGTATCCAAAAGCAGGGGTCCTCCAGGTCATTGACTCTGTTGGGGATCTCAGAGAAGTTGTTCTTCCTCGCGAACCGACACAACATCTCCCTGCACGCCTCCTACCTGCCAGGGACTGCCAACCTGTGGGCGGACGCCCAGTCGAGAGGACAGGGCGTTCTTGTAGAATGGGCAATGAAACAGACTGTGTTCGACGACCTCGCAGCTTCCTGGGGTGTTCCGGAGGCCGACTTATTCGCATCGAAGGAGACGCACAAGTTGCCTCAGTACCTATCCCTCCAGACTCGCACTCCGGAGGGGGGTCCGGACGCTTTCATGGAAGACTGGAACAGGTGGCAGTCGATATACATATTTCCGCCACCAGACGCACTGTTGATGTGCAAAGTCCTCACGAGGCTGCGGCTGTACCGCGGCAGAGTCTGGCTAATAGCGCCTCTGTGGCCGGCACAGGCTTGGTACGCCCAGTTGAAGCGGTGGTGCCCGAGTCCGGTCCCTCTACCTGTCTCAAACTTCCACTTGAGCCAGGTTGGAGACCTGCGGACCTCGTTGGCCTTCGCATCGTGGATGTTCGTGAGGCACGGTGGCTCCCAGTCCACGGACGGGACCTGACTGACTTCCTGAAGCGTTCATGGACGACTTCGACTTGGGGGACTTACGAGTCCCACTGGAGGTCTTTTACTAGGTGGATACAGGACACTCGCCAGACAGTTAGCTCTCCTTCCCTCATACTACACTACTTGTTTCACCTCTTCCGTACACGTCCCTTTCAAGTCAACACTATACGTAACCACTTGTCTGCCATCCGGGAGGTCTTTGAGTCCGTAATTGGGCTGGTCGTTCCACCGAAGGAGCTGGATTCCTTAATGAAGGCTGCCTTCAGGGAACGACCGCCTCCGCGCCAGATCCCTCCACAGTGGGATCTGGGGCGGGCTCTGGACCTTCTGGCTTCACACACGTATACACGGGACACTACACCGGTTCAGTTGCTCGAGCGTACACTCTTCCTTGTCGCTCTGGCCACTGGGGATAGGGTGTCTGAACTAGCAGCCATGTCACGGTCCCAGGAATGCATGCGATTCTCCCCGTCCTTGAATGTCGTCACGTTAGCCCCCTCCCCTCATTTTGTTGCCAAGAATGAGAGAGAGACCCATGTTTTCAAGCTTTTCAACATCCAGGCTTTAAAGCGTGGGCATACTCACCATGTGTTGTGCCCGGTGAAAGCCTTGCACTCCTATGTTGAGTCTGTGGCGCCGACTTCGGGTACTGCTGTATGGGTGTCTCCTCGGACAGGTGGGAGGCTCTCGAAGGTGCAGATAGGACGCCACATTTGTCGGGTCATTCGTGCCAGTAACCCTGATTGTAGGGGTTCTGCGCACGATGTGCGATCCTTTGCCGACTCCTTACGGTTCCTGCAAAGTCGATCCTTACCTGACATCGCCTCAGCGGGTTTGTGGTCTTCTATCAATACCTTCGTCTCCTCCTACTTCTCCATGTCCATTGTTAGACCCCCTCGGCCGGTGATAGCTCTCGGGAGTCGTGTTTCCTAGAGCTCTGGCGAAGATACCTTGTCACTCTTTCTTTTACTTTGTTTTATTTGCGAAAGGGGGGGGGGGGGGGAGTACGGGTTTGCAACACTTGATTGCAAGTTTGGGATTATGTATTATGTATACAGTACATAAGTGTTTTTACCAAATTGAAAATTGTGTTTTGTTATTGTGTTCAATGTTTTTGTTGGTTTTGGAAGAAAAGGGATTTTGGGTACAGTACTTTTTTGGTTTAAGACAAGTCTATGTTTTGCATTACTATGAATGACGGGCACGTGTTAAAACTGTTCTTTTTAGCTACTCCTCAGTTTTTCACTCTTTTATTAAACTCTCTTGTTTAAATTGTGTTTCTTTGTCATTCATAATTTTGTTTTATGCATTGTTTTTTTTGGTATGTTGGGCATGGATGTCCTCCTCCTATTTGTTACGCAGCCTTGACGTTGGATTTGCCAAGACTACTAACAAATTGGGAGGTTTGATGTACCTCCCAACCTACCAAATAGGAAAACCTACTATTTGGTAGTAGTCTTGGAAAATCCAACGTACATAATACCTTCCCTCACGCCGGACCCCTGCCCATCCGCGTTCTTCTGCTGACGTGAGATGTGATAACAAGAGAGGGTCGCTCATGCGCACGTTCGACAAGGATCTGCACATGACGGAACACGGGATGGGCCTTATAGACCAGTCAAAGTAGGGCTGGACTTAGAACAAATTGCAATAGAAGGTTTTTTGGCTTTAACTTGTTTATTAGGTCCCTCTGATGAACATATAAAAAGTCTCCAACTTTTGGACACCGGGAAAGTGGTTAATTTGCATAAATTCAAGATGGCCGCCGTCCAAAGCTTCAATTTACAGATAACTTTTTTCTGGTTGCTCCTAGACCCTATAAATGTATTACAAACAACGTTTTTTGGCTTTAACTTGTTTATTAGGTCCCTCTGATGAACATATAAAAAGTCTCCAACTTTTCGACACCTGGAAAGTGGTTAATTTACAGCCAAAAAACCTTACAGCCAAAAAACCTTCTATTGCAATTTGTTCTAGGTCAAGCCCTACCTTTACTGCACATTATTGTCTATTACATTTTGCCTAGGCCTATACTAATCCCATCATCTTGTTTCTTGTTTCAACAGATTGGTGCGACATCTACCGAAGCCATGGAAGAAGAGGTGGTGCATAATCCCTGCGGCATTTGCTCAAACACGTTAGACGAAGGAGAAACAGTCAAGCTGAGGGCGAAGGGAGCAGATACTATCAACAAGGCCAGTACTGAACGTGGAACGCCATCAATTACCGTGTCCGAGGGCCAAACGGTGCACATTGATTGCCGAAAGAAGCATGTCAATACGAAGCCAAATAGAATTCCTGGGAAGCAGAAGAAACGTCCTGAAAAACCTGCTCTTCGTTCTCAGACACCAGACTTTTGTTTTACAGAGAACTGCTTTTTTTGTGGTACAAAAATCTATTTGGACACAAAGCATGATTCAGAAGAAGTGTATCCAGTACGCACCTTCAACTTTCAAAGGACAATACTTTCTGCATGTGATGCCAGGGCTGATGAGTGGGCTGACACTGTTAGAGGCCGAATTAACTTTGCACGCGATCTTCCAGCAGCGGACGCAATATATCACAAGCAGTGCAGCTCAAATTTCCAGACACATAGGCAGATCCCCTCCAAATATCGTGATTCCGCAGACAGTGAACCTCCTCGCAAGGGTCGCAAAGTAGATGCCTCACGAGAGGAAGCATTTCTACTCGCAATCGAGGACCTAGTCAGTGGCAATGATGATGAACAGACTACAGTGGTTGATCTCGTTGATAGAATGTCCCAGTTGTGCCCTGATGTTGAAGCGTATAGTGTAAAATACATGAAACAGAAACTTATTTCATATTTTGGGGATGAACTGGTTATTAGTAACGTGCATGGACGCAGCGATGTTGTAACTGTCAAAGAAAGTGCTGCAAAGATTTTGCAACAATTCAAAGACTCACCACAGACTGATGATGAGGAAGCAGAACAAAGAAAGATAGTCAGGGCTGCAGCACGGTTGATCAAAGCAGATATAAAGAACATTGATACTTGTAGAGATTTCTATCCAGATCCTTCTGAACTCCGGTCGCTGGAAAAGAATGTGGCGTACGTTCCGCAGTCCCTTCGTATATTGCTGCAAGAGACGTTCAGTGGCAAGTCATGTGATCTTGAAGTTGCATCAATTGGACAAAGTATCGTGCAACTTACCAGACCAAGGGCCATTGTAGCACAAAGCCAGAGCAGCACAAAGAAATGACTGAAGCAAGGCGTGAACGAGATAGGAAGGACACAGAGAAGGTTCTCGCATTCTTCAAGGATTATGATCCATTTCAAGAATCAAATGAACTCAGGAATATTGCCAACGGTGTGACAGGACCAGCCTCGGCCAATCCTCATTTACTGTATGAGGTTGGTATGAACATTGTGCAGAAGATGGAAGGTAGCAATGCTTTTGACTTTTCATTTAGGAAGAAAGATCAAGTTGAGTCGTTGGGTGCAAAGGTTACAATCAGTGCTGAAAAAGTACCAATCGACCCACAGCTCCTTTTCCAGAGGCTCCTCATCTTTGCTAATAACAGGGACTTAGGTGTTGAAGAGGTCTTTGCGTATGAGTTGTCTAGCTACCCTACTGCTCTGTTCGATAAGTGGGGGAGGCTCAGGGAAGCCAATAAACCACAGCTAGGAGATGAGATAGCTGCTGTTGTTCCCAAGTCGTCATTGGAATCATTTGAGGAAGAAAGGACTGTGACCCATGTTCTGGATGGTGGTTCCTTATTGCAAAGGATTCCATGGAAGAAGGGTGACACATTTGAGGACATTGCAAGCATGTACATGAAGCATGTTTCCAAAAACTTTCTCAACCCGGTGGTTGTATTCGACGGTTATAAATCAGGACCTACTACCAAGGACATGACACACAATCGACGATCAAAAGGAGTCTTTGGTCAAAAGGTGATGTTCACTCCAACCATGCCCCTTCGGTCAAAAAAGGAAAACTTCTCGTCAAACTCGGACAATAAGCAAAACTTCATTGACTTATTGTGTGAAACATTCAAGGCAAATGGAATTGACTGTGTCAATGCGCCAGCAGATGCAGATGTCATGATTGCGAAGAAGGGAATTGAGCATGCAAGGGAAACCGTGACATATGTGATAGGTGAGGACACAGACTTGTTGGTGCTGTTGTGTCATTATGCGGAACGAGGGATGAATGATTTGTACTTCAAGTCGAGCAAGGAAGGTGGGAAATGTTGGCATATTAACTCAGTAGCAGAAGCTCTCGGTGAAAGCATCTGTCGTGTCCTGCCAGTTGTCCATGCACTCTGTGGATGTGACACAACCTCACGACTGTATGGTATTGGTAAAGGGGCTGCCTTGAGGAAAGTGAGGGAAGACAACGGTTTCTTGAAATGTATAGAAGCATTCTGTTGCCAAAGTGGAAGTAAAGACGCGATATCATCAGCTGGTGAAAAGGCCTTGGTTTATTTGTACGGGGGAAAAGGAAATGACACCCTTGACGGACTGCGAAAGACAAAGTTTTGCAACAAGGTGGCAAAAAGTTCAACTACGTTGAAGTTCACAGCCTTCCCCCAACAACCGATGCAGCCAAATACCACTCGTTCCGAGTTTATTGTCAGGTCCAGGAATGGATGGGGAACTGTGTGGACCCCGAGAAATGGGGCTGGTGTCTGCGGAAGGGACAGCTTGAACCGAAGACGATGGATTCGCCAGTGGCTCCTGATTCACTACTGAAATTGGTCAGATGTCAGTGTAAGGGCAACTGTGACACTCAACGCTGTAGTTGCAAACGGAATGAGCTTGAATGTTCCAGTGCATGTGGTCAATGTAAAGGACTCTGTCAAAATAGCAACTTTGATGCAAGCACCGATGATCCAAGTGAATACGAACTCCTATCATGAATTACATAATTGGCTCTGAATGACGTCATACTATGTCATGTTTTTTTTTTTTTTTTTTTATAAAAAAGAGGGACAACAGGTCAAAAAACCCATACAAGCACAAAGTGCCTGTGTCACCCCTTGTGAAAGAGACAGTTCAGCCTGTCTGTAAGGTTTTTCGGCTGTAAATTAACCACTTTCCAGGTGTCCAAAAGTTGGAGACTTTTTATATGTTCATCAGAGGGACCTAATAAACAAGTTAAAGCCAAAAAACGTTGTTTGTAATACATTTATAGGGTCTAGGAGCAACCAGAAAAAAGTTATCTGTAAATTGAAGCTTTGGACGGCGGCCATCTTGAATTTATGTAAATTAACCACTTTCCCAGTGTCCAAAAGTTGGAGACTTTTTATATGTTCATCAGAGGGACCTAATAAACAAGTTAAAGCCAAAAAACCTTCTATTGCAATTTGTTCTAGGTCCAGTTAAATGATTGCTAGATTTACTGGACTATTAACCCTCCAGCCCCGGCTATGTATTATATATATATTCCTCGAAACCCGGGTGTTTTGGCCGAAAAACGTCTAGGCTAGGTTACCGTATATTCGTTAATCAGACTGCTTCCCGCATTCCCGCGCATCCCCAAGCGTAGCTGTGTTATTTACCTGTAGAATGGCATTAAGTAGAGCTCTCTAAGTCAACTGGTTGAGCTGTGATGATGATTTCATTGGAGATAACTTTATGGCCAAAACAGCCAATTTATTAGTGGCCCCTCCATCATTGACGAACATGCCTATTACATAAGGCATCCTCTTCAAACACTAATCCGCCGTAGTTTGAATCTACCGCGCAGAGCATTTAAAACTGAGGAGCCTTCATCATGAGCGCACGCGACCTCACTCATGGCTTCAGTCATTATGAATTGGGTTCTCACTACGAAAAAACTTCGTAAAAAATAAAAACAAAAAGAAAATAAGAATAACTATCTAATAAGCTTTCCATCATATCGTGGATGTACTTGTGTGGATTTCTGACCAGACGCTGATTCAGGCGTCATTCCTCCTTCTCTGCTCTGCGCTCAGCCTGCCCGGACGTGTCTCCCCACGCTCCGCTGATTCCGCATTTGCTGCGTCCCTAGTGAGTTTTTTCTCATTTGTTTACTTTGGGATGTATCGAGTAAGGTTAGGATATGTGTAGCAGAAGTGTCCTGGGCTGGTTGCCCGCAGTGCAGTGTATTTTGGGTCGTGTGTTTGGGGCATCTATTTCGGATGTTCCCTCGTGGTCCTGTTGTGGACATGTGAACTTTTTCACAGTTAGTTAGCTTGTGTTGCAGGCGGCTTTAATTACGCGTTAGTTATTGCTGCCTTTTATCTTTCTGATGAGGTATGCTTTGCTTACTGACGTTCCCTTTGTATTTTTCTTCACTTAGTGAAGTTTTTTCTGGGTCCCGTGTCAGTCTTCCCTTTGCCGGAAGTATTTGCTACAGTGGTGTGTTGGCGGTGGTTCCTGTTGTGATATTTCCAGTGTTTGGTGTATATTTCAACTTTTATTATGCCGTCTACTTAGGCCTAGCCAGCCGCTCGTAGCTTTGCCACATGTACAAGTGTTATTGTTTATTATTTATAAATATGCCATACTGTGCCATGTGTATCCGGGTTTTAGTTGTGTATTGGCTAATTCCTCGGACTATGTTTGTTTCCTGGTTTAGTTGTGTATTGGCTAATTCCACGGATTATTGTGTGGACTTAGGTTAGTCGTGCGTGGCTTCCTTCGTGTCCGTTGTACGTTCAGATGGTGTCTGATCGGGGTGGGTTTCCTTCCGGCGGGTTTTTTCTCGGTTTCACCATGAAAAACCCGGCCGAGAGCCGTGTTGGGCCACACGTGGTTTTAACACAGGCTGGTGTCCCCGGCGATGAGGTGTCTGTGGCTCTCCAGGACTGCGTCTCTGTTGGTACCTGGTTTCAGGCACCCTTTGATTCCCGGCGGAAATGGCTGTACCCATCTATAAAACGTTGTTCATGCGAACATACGTTATGTAGTTTTTCTACCAGGTTTTACAAAACCACATGAAAAACCTAGCTGTTGTTAAGGGCTTTCCTCCCCGGCGATCTTTTACAAAGAAGTGGGGACAGGAACTTATGGGGTTAACTTTTTGACATCTCACCCGGCGGGTGTACCTTGGTAGGGTGGGATGAACAACTAAGTCATTTAGTTCATTAACCAATCCATTTTAAGTGATGCTATATGTATCGCCGCCTTTATACTTACGGCGATTGAAGGTTCAATTAGGGTTAACATCGTTTTTCACACCCGGGGGGTGCTCCTAGGTGGAGGAAATAAGGAATTTACAAATTCAATTTCGATTTAACCACTTAATTTAGTGATACAATTAGGTATCGCCGCCTTCAACCTTACGGCGATCTTTTTGTGACAATTCGTTAGAAATCAGATCTCGTGTCATCCTGCCCTGTGTTATTCTACTAAAATATTTCAAGGGCCGGCGTCTTTATGGGGGGTTGTTTTTGTTCCAAAAAATTGAATCTTAAGACAGTCACCACCAGAAAGACTATAATCGCCATGCTGGACAATTATATTATGTCAGAGGGTATTCTTCACTTTCGTCAAAAAGATTTGTTTAGATATTCTTAACCCCGCCGCGTAGCGAGCTGTGATCGTTGTGTCATTACATCTCGTTATCCGGTGGGTTATTAACACTTGTATGCGAACATGTTGGGTTAACCTTATGAGCATTAATTCCTGGAAATTTTCTTTTTTTCCAGAGCTGGGCTCCGGCGGACCAATACAGACCCGGCGGTAGTTTTCCCCACCAGTCTCTGTCATGGCTACCTCAGCCCCAGTCTTTGCTTTATGCACTACCCCTGCTTGTGCCGGTATCCCTATTTTTGCGCATACCCTTTGCATAAGGTGTGTTAAATGTCTAGACCGTTCAAGGGGTCTCTGGGTAATGCGCAATTGTTCTTTTTGCTCCCAATTAGCTGTCAAGGTCCTTTGCGACAATGATAAGACCGCGGCAGTAGCTTTAAGAGAAGTACGGCAACAGATGGCAGCCTACACTACGATTGTTGCGCATAAATCACTTCAATGTGACAACGTCCCTCTTTGGGATAGATTGCTATTTGAACACCCTCCCCCTAAACGTTCCTCTAGAGTCACGAGTCATAAGCCGGCGGAGACTGGTCAGGGTTCTGTATCTTCTGCTACTACACCAAAACGTCCAAGAGAGCCTACACCCCCGGCGTCCGCCTCCTCGTCTCGGGCGAGATCTCGGTCTAGGTCACCTCTCAGACGCCAGTCTTCTAGTCTTGCCTCTTCACCAGCGAGTAAGAAGAGTAGGACGGAAAGTTCCACCAGTGGTCACGGCGATGAATCCTCCAAATCTAGGAGTAGTTCTCGGTCACACTGTAGCCATAAATCCTCCAAAAAGGATTCCCAGAAACGAAAGTCCTCCCTACATTCACCAGCTTCTAGTGCCTCTCATCGTACCTCTACCCCAGACAAAGTTTGTGTTAGGTCTCAAGGGTCCAGTGCGGTGCCTGTCCCTAAAGAGGATTTACCTATTAATATTTTAACCCTGGAATTGGAAAGTTCAGGGGGTTCAATAATTGAGAATGTTTCAGACTCCCAAGAGAGTGTAGGCCAGGGCCTCGGTGTTTGGCGGTTTGCTCAGCCAGGGTCTGACCACCCACGTCCGACTCAAACGAGTCACACAGTAGCTGATGTCCACAGGGACGCGGCGATCCCATCCTCTATTCCTGACTTATCTTGGCAACAAGGTACCCCAGCTTCGGCGGGGTCTTCTCAGGAGGATCAGTAGGAGAAAGACGAGGTTTCAATAATTTCGGAGATGGAAGGGCAAGAGTCAGGCTCAGGCTTAGACGCTGCGCAGGATATTAATGATTCACCTGTAAGTTCATCATCTAACCAATTTGTTACTGCGCAAGAAATTAATGGGCTACTTACTGATGCTTTATCTAAATATTTTGGCCAACAACAGGAAAACCCCACAATGGACTTGGGGGCTCCCACGACAAGTTCTACGGTACGGCCTCTGATGACTTCGATTGCTTTATCTAAGATCCCTAACCCACCCACTCTGTCACCATCAGTGGTTACTAAGCCTGCTACGGCGGCATTGACAACTTCAAATGTCAGGGTCATCACGGATGTCAATCCACCCCCTCTAGACAAGGCGCCTCTCAGAAAGGTGGCTATGCCCTTGCTTTATGGACCAGACGAGTCATGGGTCCTTTTGACCCCCACTAACCCAGAGCTCGCCCAACCTACCTTGTCAGGGGAACTCCCGGTACCGCGTGAGTGGGTCATCCAGGGCAATAAATCAAAGAAATTAAGGGCCCTGGATAATTTGGGAAATGTACTGGACGTAAACATCAAGGCTATACCTAGTTATTATCACCAAGACTATTTTGTGTATGCTACTAAGCCAGCTTTACCCCCTGCCTCAGCTTCGAAACTATTTTCAGACTGGTCTAAGCTGGATGGGTTTAATGATATTAAGACTCTGTCAGCTCTCACTCCTGAACTTGATTTACAGACCGTCACAGACGAAGCAGCTAATCCAGTTTTGAAGGTGGGGCAGTTGGGTCCAGGACCTTGGGTAGATTGGGAGATAGAGGCTCAAAACTTTGCAACCACATTTACTTCTAAATCTTCCCACCAGATCCCTCAGGATACTCATTCATGGTTCTCCATGCCGGTAGGTTCTGCCGGCGGAGTCCCGTCAGCTTTGTTTTCTTTCCTAGCTGCCCCTAAGATTAATCTTTGTGAGCTAAAAGACCCTTTCACTACCCCTACCCCTACTCACCTAGACAGAGAATTTAGGCTAAGGGGGAAAGCTTTTCGCCTGTTCTCTCAGTACATAGTGTCTCAACAGGTGGCTAAGTCTTTACTGCGGTCCACTCAGGCAATCGCAGACGCAGATGCCAGAAGATCGGTTGAATTATCCCGGCGACTGCTCCTCCAGTCGTCAATCCAATCCTTGGGTGACATACGCACCGCCTTGCTTGAGGCGGTACGAGCAAGACAAGATCTCAGAATGTCTTTAGTTCGCAAGCTACCTGATCGCATTGCGAATCAGGTGATCATGTCACCAGTGCTTACTCCCTCTTTAATGTCCCCTGAAGTGTGGCGAACGGTGTTCAATATGGCACAGGCCGTTAAGCACAGTCCCACCCCTTCTAAGAAACCTGCATTTAACTTCCCCAAACCCAGGCCAACCGCTAAAGCTCAGCCAGGGGGATCTAAACCTTTTCTTCTGCCTAAGTCCTCCCACTCCCCCCAAGGTCAGTACAGGCATAGACAGGGTAGGTTTTCAGGTCAGAGAGGACGCGGCCAGCATAAGCCAGGTCAGGGCCAGTCTTCGGCCAACACCAGCCAGCCGGCAAAGCGTCCTGCACCACCAACCCCACCATCAAAAAACTAAAGTCTCTCTCACTCCCGGTGCCAACCTTAAGGCCGGAGGACCCGAGGGTAGTACAGCCGGCGAACCCTTGTCTGCTAACTGGGTCGTTCCGAACGTGTCACCAAGCATGGCCATTAAACACTTGGGCACGGATGGTGGCACGCAAAGGCATCACTTGGCAGTGGCTCCGGCGACCTCGCTTACGTCAGCCGACAACGGCAAATTTTGTTTCTTTAGAGGTGGAGTCACTGGTCCAGGAAATGATTGCCAAGAATGTCATCATCCCGGTCCCCCCAAATTACCCTGTATTCACGTCCAAACTATTTTTGTTTCCAAAAAGGGACAGTGTTCAGATGAGGCCGGTCGTAGACCTGTCTTATCTGAACCTTCACATTCACAACGAATCTTTCAGAATGTTAACAGTACACCAAATCAGGCTAACACTTCCGCCGGGAGGTTGGATGTGTTCACTAGACCTGACAGACGCCTATTGGCACGTCTCGGTCAACAAAAGATTTCAAAGGTTTTTGGCCTTACGGATCAGGCACCAAAATTTTGTTTTTCAAAGGATGCCGTTCGGCTTGAACCTAGCACCTCGATTATTCACGAAATTAGTCAGGCAAGCCCTGATGCCATTGTTAAAACAGGGGATCAGAGTGTTGTGGTACCTAGACGACTGGCTGGTGGTGGCAGAGACACAACAATTATGCGTCAAACATGTCAATATTATTTTAAATCATGTCAAAACTCTAGGCTTCAAGGTAAATCTGGTAAAGTCAAACCTTGTTCCCTCACGAGTAATTCAGTGGATAGGGCTGGTCTGGGACACGGCCGCTCTCACTCTGAGTCAGAGTGTGGACAATCGCAACAGGTTTCGCAGGAAACTGTTCATGTTTCTTCACAGTCTGACTACGACGCGGAGGGTCTGGGAGTCTCTGATAGGCTCTCTCAACTGGATTCAACTAACTGTCAAGTTGGGCCGGTTGAAAGTAAAACGATTAATATTGGAAGGCAACAAATATTTCCCGCTCTTACCGGCGGGAAAATTATGGCCCATCCCGAAATTAATCCACACCTTGCTAGCGGTCTGGGCAAGGAGGGAAACGTTGCACTCAATAATGTCATGGACCTCTCCTCCACCAACGGTATGGGTAGACACGGATGCGTCAGGCACAATAGGGTGGGGATTTCAGTCAAATCAGGGGCACCAGGGTCAGGGGCTTTGGTCCCACTTAGAAATCTCTCACATCAATGTCAAAGAATTACTAGTCCCCTTGTATTTCCTTCAGGCTCACGGCCCGGCGCTACGGGGCAGGTCGGTGGCCTTCAGAATGGACAATCTGAATGCAGTTCACTGTATTCAGAAACAAGGATCAACGAGGTCAAGGGGTTGCTAAACGTGTCGGAAGAGATTTTTACTCTCGCCAACAGACTAGACATTTACCTTCACGCATCTTATCTCCCAGGCGTAGCGAACGTCTGGGCAGACGCTCTGTCCCGGAGACAGAGCACGACAGTAGAATGGGAGCTCAAGCAACCCATTTTCAACCTAATGATTGCAGAGCTCTCCCATCCACAAGTGGATCTATTTGTGTCCGAGGAGACTCACAAACTCCCTCTATACCTCACCCGCCGGGCGAAAACGCCGGCAGGGGGGCCAGACGCCCTAGTGACAGACTGGAACAGATGGAGCTCCATCTATCTGTTTCCGCCGCCAGATGCGTCACTAATGTGCCACGTAGTGAACAAACTACGAGATTATCGAGGCTTAGTCTCGCTAATCGCGCCCCTGTGGCCGGCGCAGTTGTGGTACCAGCAATTGAAAATGTGGTGCCCGGACCCGGTATTGCTCCCGGTCGGGTATTTCCACTTAGACACGATTGGCAACCTAGCGACCTCGCTGACTTTTGCATTATGGACATTCAGGAGGCCAAGTGGCTAGCACCATACGGTAGAGATGTGACCAATAAATTAATCAATCAATATACTCAGTCTACGAAACGACAGTATCACTCACATTGGCAAGCCTTTACTTCCTGGATCATCAGAACGGAACAGAATGTGCCGTCAGTGGCTTTAGTTTTCAATTATTTAAATTATCTGTTTGAGCAGAAACATTTATCTGTGGTAACATTAAAAAATCACTTAACTGCGATTAGAGTGCCCTTTTTAGACCTTACAGGTCTCTCCATACCGGTGGCGGAGGAAACAGGTTTTATGAGAGCTTGTTTTAAACTTCGCTCACCTCCCCGTCAGCTCATGCCTACTTGGTCTCTCGACAAAGCTTTGTCTTTACTTCACTCTCGTCTGTACCAAAATACTGCAGACTTTGCATTACTCTTAAAAAAGGCGGTTTTCCTTATGGCTTTGGCCACCGGAACAGAGTGTCTGAGCTGGCGGCGATGAGCAACACACCTAATTGCCTTAGGTTTGGCAGACTTAATGAATGTATTTACATTGCACCTTCCCCAGGTTTTGTAGCCAAGAATGAGCACAGTGCACACATGTTTTCTGAGTTCACGGTGCCGGCGTTAAAAAGGGGAAAGGTGCATCATAATCTATGTCCAGTGCAAGCTCTAACCAAATATTTGAGAGTAGCTCCTCTTAACCCCCAAGGTGCTTTATGGGTAGCAAGTACGGGTAAACGCTTACTTAAACGACGATTAGCCTCTCTTCTGGTCGAAGTCATTAAAGAGAGTAATCCCGGCGTTGTGGGTAGGGCCCACGATTTACGCAAATGGGCAGCCTCTTTACGTTTCCTGAAAAAAATTCAGTAGAAGATATCGCGTCCACTCAGTTGTGGGCGTCTAATCATACGTTTTTGTCTAGATACTTATCAGTTGCTCTAGACAAACCTTCCTTACCATGTATAGCTTTAAGGCAGAGGGTCTAGGTGGCCCTGCAGTCACTTTTGTTTATTTTCACGAGAAAGGGGGGGGGGGGGGGTGCAGTCAGTTGATATAGGACACCCTAGACCCCGCCGGAGTATGAGAGCTGTGATATAATTTAAGGTTAATGTGATATGAAAATTTCTCAGTGAGAAATTGTGCTAGTACAATGTTAGTACAAAACAACGGAGTTGTTATAGTAGTTTTAGCTGCGAAAGCAGTCTAATATTAGAACAGTGGAGATCCTTTGCAATTTCTCTCCACGATTATTTTGGGGTTTATTATGTGCACATATAAACTTATAACTTGTTATTTTTGTCACCACTCGTTGAGTGGGGTGCCTTTGTAACTACAGATCTGTGTTCAGAATCTTCAGGGTTACCCATTTTTGTCAGGCAGGCTTCTTTGAAGCACGCACCTGCCTGAACCCCTTTTTCTTGTATTTTTGGTCTACGCCATATTTAAATATATTTTTCAAAAGTAAGAATACTATGTGGTTGTTTTTATTATCTGCTTTTATAGAGTTATGATATGATTACGAATGTCCCCCTCCAGTCTTAGAAATCAGGCATGTTCGTCAATGATGGAGGGGCCACTAATAAATTATAGGTTTGACTCCTGTAAGGAGATAAAGAAAACCTAATATTTAGTAGTGGCCCCGTAATCATTGACGACTGGGGCCCTCCCGACCGTCCCCTTCCCATTCGTTGATGTATTAAGGATTTTGGTTTACTTGATATGTCAGTGAAGGAGGAATGACGCCTGAATCAGCGTCTGGTCAGAAATCCACACAAGTACATCCACGATATGATGGAAAGCTTATTAGATAGTTATTCTTATTTTCTTTTTGTTTTTATTTTTTACGAAGTTTTTTCGTAGTGAGAACCCAATTCATAATGACTGAAGCCATGAGTGAGGTCGCGTGCGCTCATGATGAAGGCTCCTCAGTTTTAAATGCTCTGCGCGGTAGATTCAAACTACGGCGGATTAGTGTTTGAAGAGGATGCCTTATGTAATAGGCATGTTCGTCAATGATTACGGGGCCACTACTAAATATTAGGTTTTCTTTATCTCCTTACAGGAGTCAAACCTATACTTTACACCACTTTTCGATACTTAACAACAACATACAGGCACACACGAACAAGCGACGCTCTCCTTCTTGTGGCCGGAGATGCGGGGCGTCGGTCCAGCCGGCTGTTGTTTACATGCGTCGGATCGACGCCTCGCACACGAAGCTCACAGGCTTTCAACCACTGGGCGTTCAAGAGGCCTTCCGGGTACCTGTTATATGTTTTTTTTATGGGCGTTCAAGAGCCCTTCCGTGGTGAGAGGGTTAGGCGGTAACTAAGGTAAACCCCTTTTACTTCTCTTCTATGCTTTTTCCACCTTCGGTGGTAGTTTTGGTTAATGTACAACGTCTCCTAGAGCAAGATAAGGAGTAGACTCTAGACGTTTTCTTTTTTAACCGCGGTTGGAATGACGACATAGCAGTCAAAATAGACAAGTCGTCATTGCAATTAGGTTAATAGCCTTGACGTTGGATTTTCCAAGACTACTACCAAATAGTAGGTTTTCCTATTTGGTAGGTTGGGAGGTACGTCAAACCTCCCAGTCATGTTCGCCTCTCTCCAGTCCATCGGGATTTGTCCTGTATTAAACGATACCTCAAATAACATTTTCAATGGCTCTACCAACATCTCACCTCCTTCCTTTATGATTCTTGGGTGTATCCCATCCGGTCCCGGGGACTTACTTCTGTTCATTTTTTCTATAGCCCTTCTTATTCTAGCATGGAAAAACTCTATTAGTTCTAGTGCCGGTACCTGTTTGATGGGAATAGTAGGCACTGCATCATCCGACTCCACTGTTAGTACCCCCCTAAAGTATTTCCCCAGCACCTCTGCTTTCTCCTTATCAGTCTCCGCTCTACTCCCATCATCCAACCCCCCTACCAGCTCTGAGATCCCTACTCTTCTTGTTAACTTTTCCTGAATGTACTTCCAGAATATTTTTGGATTATCCTTCACATTTCTAGCAATCTCTCTCCCTCTCCTTCACACCCCCTCCTTGTCTCCCACCTTATTTTATTGTTTATTTGTCTGCGTTCCAGATCCACTTCTTTAGCTTCTATACTAGATCCCCTGTTCTTTTTTAACAATATTAGTCTTTCCCACAATCGTTTCTTTCTTCTAATCAATGTCCAAAGCTTTCTTTTCATTGGCAATTCTGGGTTCGTTATTTTCCTCAATTTTGTTTTATCCTTATATTCCCTTACTGGTACACTTTTGGATACAGCATTCTCCAGTTTGACTCTAATTTTCCTCCACATTCCTTCAGCGTCTTCACCGTTCAAGTATTCCCCCCAGTCAATGTCCAAACACCGTCTCAGCAGCTCATAATCTGCTCTATCATACATGTATATTTTTTTATTGCTTCTATTATCCCTCTCTGTTTTAATATTGCAACTAAAGCTTATACAGGCATGGTCACTACGACCTATAGGGCTATCCACATTGACATGTTCCACTATATCCTCCTCATTGCTAAAAATCAAATCAAGTAGACTCCCCCTGTGTCCCATCTCTATATCTTATCATCTCTGTAATATGTTGCGTTAAAAAACAATCTCTCACCTTCTCTATAAACTTGTTTTCGATAAACAATAAAACAATTGCTAACAGCAATTGGCTGGTGAATATTTTATATTTTAGCCACACGGTTGTAATCTGGCCTTGAGCAGTGAGAGACTAACACCCTCACTCTCTCGTGTGTTGCGTGGGACTGAGAGACCAGGGGAGCTTTCAGACTGGCTTGGAGGGTTGGAGTTACACTCCTCCCTGTCTCCCACCCGTCCTCCCATGAAAATACTTGATAATTATCGGGAATAATAGAGAAAATACCTGATAATTGAGGAGGGGTGAGGAGGGGAAAGGGGGGTTGGGACAGATGTGTAGGAGTGGTAGCAAGTAATGGAGGAAAATTATCTCACCTAAACACAATTATTTATTTTTTTGAGTGCCATGCACTGGGATGTTTTAAATGAGTTTTTTTAGGACTAGGATCTTAAGAGTCTTCCCGCAGCCGCCCAGTATGACGACCTAAGAATCTTCCTGCAGCTGCCGGGTTAACAGGGCTGCCTGGAACGCCGCCATTAGGACGTGAGACCAGAACCGCATTTTGTGTGGAGCACTTGGTCTTTAAATTTGTGTATGTATGTATGTTCCTATATCAACAGTGTCACAAGTGAAATATCTCTTGACTAAAACTGGACTCAACTCTGTCAGGCAAAGCTATCTTGGAATCGATCCTGAGTAAATGTAGAGCACATATAAAATACCTGTATAGACAGGTGGGATGCTTGCCAGCGGCAACCAAGCAGACCATTTGCCAAGCGCTTGTTCAATGTCATTTTGACTATTCTGTTTCATTGTGGTACGCTGCATTATCTCAAGCAGCAAAGTGTAAAATTCAGGTCACTAAAAAATTCAAAATAAATTGGTAAGATTCATGCTGACCCTAGGACCTAGATCTCATGTTGATCAGGAACAACTTCATTCACTTGGCATGCTCAATGTTTCAGACTGGGCTAAACAAATCAGACTCATTAATGCCTTCAAGATATTTTATGATAGGACTCCCGAGTATCGAAAGAGTAATTTTGTTAAAGCAAATTAAAGGAATGGACAAAATACATGGAATAGGGAGTATAATTTTAATGTTCTGAGAATCCAAAGGCAGGGTAAACTAACATTCTTCTTCACTGCCATCAAAGACTGGAACAACCTTCCACACACCTTATCTCTGTCACCTGTCCTATCTCTTCAGTACGGCCTTCTGACCTCCCCAGCCGGCGGCGCTTGTGGCACTTTGGCGCTGCCGACTGGGAGGCTCTACGGCAGTACTTCTTTGCTTTCCCATGGAATGATTATTGCTTCCGTGGCCGGGGACCCTCAGAGAGTGCCGAGCGCATTGCTGAGGTAATCCTTTCGGGCATGGAATCCTACATTCCATTCTCTTTCTCTCAGACTAACTCACAAAAATCTTGGTTTATTCACGCTTGTTCTACTGCTGTCCGCAATAAGGAGGAAACATTAAAACTGGACGATCGCCTTCAAGCTCAAGAATCCCGTATTTTATATGTCTCTTCCCGGAATCAAGCCAAATCTGTTCCATAGCTGCAGTTGTGGACGGCCATCGTTTACTTCCTCAACCTATCAACTTCGGTGTTCCTCAGGGTTCTGTCCCGTCTCCAATTTACTTTCTAATATTTAGCCTATTAATGATCTCCTCAATTGTACTTTTAGTCCTATCCACTCATATGCTGATGACTCTACCCCCCTCAGGGGGTAAGGGGGCCTTCACCTATGGTGTAGGAAAAAATGAATATGCTTCACGCATCCTACTGCATGTCGTACAAGGCGACTAATAGGGGGGGATGGTGTTAAACTTGCGGACCAAGTAGCCATCACTATACTGTACAATGAAACCTTGTTGTTGTTGTTGCTGTTCCTCAGGCTGTCTGGCCGAGCAGCCCCAAGATCCCGAGCAAGGCCAAGGCCATAACCGAGCGACCCCACAGAACCCTCCCAGCTTACCACTAATAATGCCCAGGTGACCGAAGCCACTCAAAGGCGGGGAGCTGAGGAGGGTGCGGAAACGCCCGGGAAACAAAAGCCCCACCCAAGGCCCTGTGCCCCTCAGCAATTATAAAGGGAAAGTTGAGGGGCAAAGGAAAAATGTGACGCTTTGGCTCCCAATATGCCAGGGTTGGCAGTAGGGAGGTCAATCCACGGAAAAGACACCGTCACTTGAGATCTAGAAAATATATAAGTAAAAGGAACAGTCAGAGTAAGCTATGGGTATGGCAGAGAACGCTCAACTCTCATTCTGATAGACCAGCCCATCACCACTCTTGGCGCTGGCATTGTCTCCATATGACAGTGCTGTGACAGGGCTTTGTTGTTCTTGCTCCAAGTTGCATAATGGCGGCACACTGGCGGTGGGTGTCGCTCCCTCTGGACCCGGATCTGGCGCCCTGGGCCCAACCTGGTCGAAATGGATCCAGAGGGTACAGTACGTAGTGTTTCCCCAGACTGGCACTTTCCGCCCAATAGTATAGGGGCCCAAACCTGGTGGTAGCGCTCCAGAAGGCTGCCCTGTCATTGGGCGAAAAATATCAGGCCAGTCTTAGTGTCGTGTACGCGCACGGGGTGCGTCCCTGCGGCTGGTTCTGGTGGGGCGTACCGAGGCCACTGGATCCTACCCCCTTGTAATCTCTTGGGGGAAGGTACTGGGAATGGTCCCGGGGTAGACTGAAACCGGAATTCTGGGGGGGGGGGGGGAGATGCACATTTGCCAGCCAAAATACCCAATTATGACTAAACAACCTAAAAAGAAACTACGTAAGTCCGATGAATCAAACCGCACAGGACAAGGACAAATGCCCCCCCACAATCTCAGACTTGCTAGTGTGAATGTTGGTAGTTTGAATCTGCGTGCAAATGAAGTGGCTGAGATGTGTGAGAGGAGGCGAGTGGATGTCTGCTGTGCCCAGGAAACACTCTGGAAGAGACATGGGGTACAGTGGATTGTCGGAAGAAAGAAAAGATATAGGATCTACTGGATGGGGGTGGAGACTGATAACATAATAATAATAATAATAATAATAAACAGAATGGCAGCCTCATGAGCTGAAAATACACATTTTACAATTTAGTGAAAGGAGGGGTGCGTGTTCTGGCGGCTGAAGAGCTGGCGGAATGTGTGCTTCAGATTACGAGAGTTAGTGAAAGGCTGATTGTTTTGAAGTTGAAAGTTGGTGAAAGAATTCTGAATGTGATAGCTGCATATGCCCCACAGGCTGGTCTACAGAAAGAGATAAAAGAGGACTTCTAGAATGACACCGTCAGTGTCATTTCAGGCCTCTCGGAGAATGAAATAACAATCGTGGGGGGGACCTGAATGGTCACGTGGGAGTATCTGCAGATGGATACGAGGGGGTATATGGAGGAAATGGTTACGGAAGGAGGAATCTGGAAGGCGAATATATACTGGAGTCCTGCATTGCACTCAACATGGTTGTGTGTAACACGAAGTTCAAGAAAAGATAGAGCCATCTGATCACATATAACTCTTGGATCTCCAGTAGCCAGATAGATTACTTCTTGGTTAACAGGAAAGATTGGAACCTGGTTCGAGATGTAAAGGTCATCCCGAGCGAAGAATGTATCCTCCAGCATAAGCTACTTGTGTGCGACATGAGCTTATACAGAGATCCTAAGCGCAAGAAGGTATACATACCCAATAGGTAAGTGTGGCTGCTGAAGAACAAGGAAGTTAGGGATAGGTTTCATAGTGAACTGGAGGAAATGAATAGAAATAAGGAAGATAGGCCTAACGATGTAAATAGTCAATGGAACTTTCTTAAGCATAGCCTTATCGCTGCCACTGACAAAGTCTGTGGGAAAACAAAGGGTCACCCCAGGAATAAGACCTCCTGGTGGTGGAATGATGAGGTAGAACATGCTGTGAAAGAGAAAAGGAGATGCTTCAAAGCAAGGAAGAAGGGAGGCAGCAAGGAGGAATACCAGGCAGCTAAACGTACTGCCAAAAGAGTTATTTACAATGCTAAAAAAGGCATTAAGGACCTGGTCCTCGAACAAGTGTGTAACACTGACAATCCCAATGGGATCTTCAACCTAGCTAGGCGAGTTAAAAATGACAGTAGGGATATTATAGGTGAACAGTGTGTTAGAAACGATAATGGGAATACGATTTTGACAACCCGTAAGGGAAGGAAGGAAAAACTAATATTTATTGGTGGCTCCTGAAGTCAATGATGAAAGAGCCTATGATAATATGGCCTCGTTCCGGTCTCCTCAGAGACCGGGTTAACCTTGATAGCGACGGTCGAGAACCAAGATCATCTTAGGGGGTACCCCTTAATCATTCCTAAGGTACGTCATTGGGACGGAGCCACTGAAAAGTAGAAAATAAAAAATAAAATAGTTAACACAGTTTAAATAGCGCGCCTATGCACCTTCCATTCTTCCTCTTGTTTCCCATTTCTTAGTTTCTTACAGTAGATCCTCTGGAAAAAGGCAAACTAGGCCTGTGTATCCAGCTCAGTGCCAGTACTTGCGTTCACTGTGTTGGCGGCGGCGGCAGCAGACGCAACATTTTTACTATTCTGTATTTTTGCTTTATAATCAAACTTCAAATCTTGTCTTCCCCATGCTTTATCAAGATTACTTTCAAACTTCCTTATTGATTCGGAATCGACTACATACTGGGGCAGAGCGTTCCACTCATTTACCACTCTATCACAAAATGAGTTCTTTGACTTTTCAAGCCTATTTCTTTCTTTGTACATTTTCTTAGAGTGTCCTCTCGTTCTTGTTCCCTCCCGCATCAAGAAGATACCTTCACACACATCCTCATCATACTTTCCTGACACTATCTTAAAAGTCTCTATCATATCCCCTCTCTTTCTCCTATATGCCAGTGTCGGAAGTCCCAGTGTCCTCAACCTCTGCTCATAGCCCGCGTTCTTCAATGTTGGTACTAGCTTGCTAGCTCTCCTCTGCACTTTCTCCACTGCTTCTATATCCTTTACCATATATGGAGCCCACACCTGGTTCGCATATTCCAGGTGCGGCCTAACCAGCGCTGTAGAGATTCCTGAATATTTCTTCGTCAAGTGACACAAATGTCCTCCTTATCAGCCTTACAATTCTATTGGCTTTGTTTATCTTTTCCACTAAATGTTCTGAGAAATTTAACTTATTGTCTAACACTACTCCTATATCCTTTTCTGCATTCACTTCCTCCATCGCTTCATACATGCTGTATCCTACCTTGTCTATCTTGCTAGTCCCAATCCGCATGTACTTGCATTTTTTTGGATGAAAAGGCATTAACCAATGTTCAGACCATCCCTTCATGCCCTCCACATCTCCTTGAAGCAAACCCACATCTTCCTTACTCCTCACTCTTCTATACAGCTTAGTGTCATCCGCATACAGGTATATCTCATTTCCATTGGTTATAACTTCAGGTAAGTCGTTGATAAATATAACGAACAGTAGTGGTCCCAACACAGATCTCTGAGGTACCCCACTTGTAATTTCCCTTCACCCCGAGCCTATTCCATTCACCAGTACCCTCTGTCTCCGATCTTTCAGGAAGGCTTCTATCCCTTTCACACATTTCTCCCCTATACTATACCTTCTAACTTTCTCTATTAACCTTTTATGTGGGACCTTATCGAAGGCCTTCATAAAATCGCAATATACCACGTCTATTACATCACCATCCTCCAGAGTTTGCATCCAATCATCTACCACCTTAATTAGCTGTAGTACCGTCGACCTCCCCGGCTAGAATCCAAACTGTCTCCCACTGAAAAGTTGGTTTGATTTCATATGCTCCATTATTCCTTCTCTAATTACCGTTTCCATTAGTTTACACACAACACTTGTCAAACTGACTGGTCTATAATTTCCTGGGTCATTTCTCTTTCCTTTGTTAAATATAGCTGTTATGTTCGCCTCTCTCCAGTCCATCGGGATTTGTCCTGTATTAAAAGATACCTCAAATAAAATTTGTAATGGCTCTACTAACATCTCACCTCCTTCCTTTATGATTCTTGGATGTATCCCATCCAGTCCCGGGGACTTACTTCTGTTCATTTTTTCTATAGCCCTCCTTATTCTAGCATGGGAAAACTCTATTAGTTCTAGTGCTGGTGTCTGTTTGATGGGAATACTAAGCACTGCATCAACCGACTCCACTGTTAGTACATCCCCAAAGTATTTCCCCAGCACCTCTGCTTTCTCCTTATCAGTTTCTGCTCTATTCCCATCATCCAAGTCTCCTATCAGTTCTGGGATACCTACTCTTCTTGTTAACTTTTCCTGAATATACTTCCAGAATATTTTTGGATTATCCTTCACATTTCTAGCAATCTCTCTCTCCCTCTCCTTCACCCCCTCCTTGTCTCCCACCTTATTTTATTGTTTATTTGTCTTCGTTCCAGATCCACTTCTTTAGCTTCTATTTCTTACAGTTTCTTACAGTAGATCCTCTGGAAAAAGGCAAACTATGCCTGTGTATCCAGCTCAGTACCAGTACTTGCACTGCTGCGGTCGTTCATGGTGTTGGCGGCGGCGGTAGCAGACGCAACATTTTTACTATTCTGTATTTTTGTTTTAAAATCAAACTTCAAATCTTGTCTTCCCCATGCTTTATCAAGATTACTTTCAAACTCCCTTATTGATTCGGAATCGACTACATACTGGGGCAGTGCGTTCCACTCATTTACCACTCTATCACAAAATGAGTTCTTTGCCTTCTCAAGCCTATTTCTTTCTTTGTAAATTTTCTTAAGAGTGTCCTCTCGTTCTTGTTCCCTCCCGCATCAAGAAGATACCTTCACACACATCCTCATCGTACTTTCCTGACACTATCTTAAAAGTCTCTATCATATCCCCTCTCTTTCTCCTATATGCCAGTGTCGGAAGCCCCAGTGTCCTCAACCTCTGCTCATAGCCTGCGTTCTTCAACGTTGGTACCAGCTTGCTAGCTCTCCTCTGCACTTTCTCCACTGCTTCTATATCCTTTACCATATATGGAGCCCACACCTGGTTCGCATATTCCAGGTGCGGCCTAACCAGCGCTGTATAGATTCCTGAAGATTTCTTCGTCAAGTGACACAAATGTCCTCCTTATCAGCCCTACAATTCTATTGGCTTTGTTTATCTTTTCCACTAAATGTTCTGAGAAATTTAACTTATTGTCTATCACTACTCCTATATCCTTTTCTGCATTCACTTCCTCCATCGCTTCATACATACTGTATCCTACCTTGTCTATCTTGCTGGTCCCAATCCGCATGTACTTGCATTTTTTTGGATGAAAAGGCATTAACCAATGCTCAGACCATCCCTTCATGCCCTCCACATCTCCTTGAAGCAAACCCCATATCTTCCTTACTCCTCACTCTTCTATACAGTTTATTGTCATCCGCATACAGGTATACCTCACTTCCATTAGTTATAACTTCAGGTAAGTCGTTGATAAATATAACGAACAGCAGTGGTCCCAACACAGATCCCTGAGGTACCCCACTTGTAATCTCCCTCCACCCCGAGCCTATTCCATTCACCAGTACCCTCTGTCTCCGATCTTTCAGGAAGGCTTCTATCCCTTTCACACATTTCTACCCCTATATTATAGCTTCTAACTTTCTCTATTAACCTTTTATGTGGGACCCTATCGAAGGCCTTCATAAAATCGCAATATACCACGTCTATTACATCACCATCTTCTAGAATTTGCATCCAATCATCTACCACCATAATTAGCTGTAGTACTGTCGACCTCCCCGGCAAGAATCCGAACTGTCTCCCACTGAAAAGTTGGTTTGACTTCATATGATCCATTATTCCTTCTCTAATTACCGTTTCCATTAGTTTACACACAACACTTGTCAAACTGACTGGTCTATAATTCCCTGGGTCATTTCTCTTTCCCTTCTTAAATATAGCTGTTATGTTCGCCTCTCTCCAGTCCATCGGGATTTGTCCTGTATTAAACGATACCTCAAATAACATTTTCAATGGCTCTACTAACATCTCCCCTCCTTCCTTTATGATTCTTGGGTGTATCCCATCCAGTCCCGGTGACTTACTTCTGTTCATTTTTTCTATAGCCCTTCTTATTCTAGCATGGGAAAACTCTATTAGTTCTAGTGCCGGTGCCTGTTTGATGGGAATAGTAGGCACTGCATCCTCCGACTTCACTGTTAGTACCCCCCCAAAGTATTTCCCCAGCACCTCTGCTTTCTCCTTATCAGTCTCCACTCTACTCCCATCATTCAACCCCCCTACCAGCTCTGGGATCCCTACTCTTCTTGTTACCTTTTCCTGAATGTACTTCCAGAATATTTTGGATTATCCTTCACATTTCTAGCTATCTCTCTCTCCCTCTCCTTCACCCCCCTCCTTGTTTCCCACCTTATTTTATTGTTTATTTGTCTGCGTTCCAGATCCACTTCCTTAGCCTCTATACTAGACCCCTGTTCTTTTTTAACAATTTTAATCTTTCCCACAATCGTTTCTTTCTTCTAATCAATATCCAAAGCTTTCTTTTCATTGGCAATTCTGGGTTAGTTCTTTTCCTCAATTTTGTTTTATCCTTATATTCCCTTACTGGTACACTTTTGGATACAGCATTCTCCAGTTTGACTCTAATTTTCCTCCACATTCCTTCAGCGTCTTCACCGTTCAAGTATTCCCCCCAGTCAATGTCCAAACACCGTCTCAGCAGCTCATAATCTGCTCTATCATACATGTATATTTTTCTATTGCTTCTATTATCCCTCTCTGATTTAATGTTACAACTAAAGCTTATACAGGCATGGTCACTACGACCTATAGGGCTATCCACATTAACATGTTCCACTATATCCTCTTCATTGCTAAAAATCAAATCAAGTACACTCCCCTGCGTCCCATCTCTATATCTTGTCATCTCTACAATATGTTGCGTTAAAAAACAATCTCTCACTTTCTCTATAAACTTATTTTCCAGGCTACCCTGTCCCGCTGGAGTAGTACAATTTGCCCAGTTGATCCTTGGCAAATTGAAATCTCCAATAATTTTTTTATATTTGAAGCCCTCCGAATCATAAGGGGACCAACCGACATTTTTTGAATTTCCGAGCCAAGCACGTGGCGCCATAGCCCAACTTCTCCCCTACACACTGGTAGTCGTTTGGTACCCTTAAGACGAAAACTGTAAGAGTGAGAGTCCTGGACGTTAAGGTAACTTTTTTCGCCTTTCGGGAACACTCACCAATATCCTGGGAAAAATTTAACATGACACAAGGGGTCCAAACGACACTCAGTTAATCCCTCCATACTCTCACTCTCCCGTACGTAAAAGTACGTTCACTTACCCATACCTTGTACTTACTTGTTAATTATTAACTACTTACCTGCCTTACCTGGAGTATGGAAATTGGAGGCTTGTGGGTGGGAATGATGGAAAATTATGTACACTACCCAATATCAGTGCATTATTATCTTTAAAAGAAAAAAATTGGTCAAAGTGCTGGTAATGTTAGATTTTGGCCATTTTGGCCATTCAAAAAAGGGGATAATTTTGGTTTGGGTGTTTTTACTAAAAATATAGATGTGGAACCCCCTATTTTTACATGCTGGGATGAAAGAGTAGTGTTTCAGCTACCTTCAGTAAAAATATGAAGAGGGCACCTTACCGGGTTAAAGAGTTACACATATTTTGAACTGCCAAACTTTGACCTTGATTTTTTCAGAAGTAAGAAAATGGTGGTTGGTCCCCTTATGATTCGGAGGGCTTCATTTGTTCTCTCTATTATCTATCTCCTCCATTGCTTTCAGTAGGTTATCATCCTCTCCCCTGCTATTATTTGGGCTTCTATATATAGAGGCAATTAGAATTGATCCTCTTACACATTTTACTTCAATACACAAATACTCACAATACTGCTGTCTCATATCCACCTCATTAACCTTAAGCTCTTTTCTTACATAAATAAACAGTCCTCTTCCAACCTCTGCTCTAATAGCATTTCTCTCATATAACTCAAAACCCTCCAAACTATATTCCACCAGTTCCCTTTCAATTCTAGCATTTTTTGGTCTTACTTCCTGTAGGGCTATGACATCCGGTTTTTCCTCTTCATCCTTCAACCTACATGTCCTGGGTAAACACATCCACATTACTAAACATAATCCTTAATCCATCTACCATTCCTTCAGCAATTACACCATCCCGCTCCTCCAGTCCGTACCCTACTCCCCCGTTAGCACTACTGGGTCTGCCCCTTCTATACTAGACCCCCTGTTCTTTTTTAACAATTTTAGTCTTTCCATCCACATACCTCCTCTCGTTATCTCCCGAGATGCGTTCTCTAATGTATATATCAAGTTGAGCATGTATTTACCTAATTGTTTACCTAATTGTAGTTTACAGGAGTTGAGCTAAGCTCGTGTTGTCCCGTCTCTCAGTCTACTTTTTATCCAATTTTTTCTTGAAAATATGGATGTTCCTTGCCCCTACCACCTCCTCCTCCAGCCCATTCCATTTATCAATACATCTATAGGGGAAGCTAAACTTCCTGATATCGTTCTTGCAGGTAGGTCTTTTTACTTTGTAGCTGTGGCCTCTAGTTATTCCTGTATCCATAATTAATATATCCTCCCTATCCAGCCTCTCCAGCCCCCGGGTACATTTGTACATCATTATCATGTCTCCCCTCTCTCTCCTCTCTTTTAGACTCGGTAGATTTAATTTGTATAGCCTCACTTCATATGGGAGCTCTATGAGACTTGGAAAAACCAATCTAGTGACTGCCCTCTGGATTCTTTCTAATCTGTGAATATGCTTCTTTAGATGCGGGGACCACACCACTGCTGCATACTCCAATCTTGGTCTAATCATACTCTTCATAATTTTCGCTACCATGGTCTCATCCAAATAGTTCAGAGCAACTTTCATATTCCCGGCCATTGCATACATTCCGCCTAAAGAGCTTGTTAATATGTTCTCTGGCGACAAATTATCTTGGTATAATCAACCCTAAATCTTTTTCTTTTTCGGCCTTGCTAATTTTATTATCTCCCATCCGTACTCCCAATTTGGTCTATTCACACTTCTTCCCATATTTAACACATGACATTTACTTATATTAAATTTCATTTTCCACTTGGTGCTCCATTCGTATATTTTATCTAAATCCCCTTGCAGCTCCTCACAACTCCTTTTATTTGCTATTGTTATTTGTCTCATAATTTTTACGTCATCTGCAAAACATTGACATGTAAGAGTTTATGCCTATCGGCAGGTCATTCACGTACATAAGGAACATGAGAGGGCCACCACAGATCCCTGCGGCACACCACTCTCAACTTTCCGCCACGATGAGTAAGTTCCTCTAATGTTGGTCCTCATTTCCCTATCTGTTAAATAGCTCTCCATCCATTTCAGCAAACTCCCCCTGACACATCCTAGCGTCTCAAGCTTAGATAACAATCTCTTATGTGGTACCTTATCGAATGCTTTGGAAAGGTCTAAGTAGACGCAGTCCAACCCATCCGCCTCTTTCTTGGAGTACATCTATCACCCTACTGTAATAACATAGCAAACTGGTAACACAAGATGTCCCTTCTCTGAATCCAAATTGCTTTGGGGTTATTATTTTTCTTTCTCTCCAACATTTTCATCCATAGCTCTTCCTAATTAGCTTTTCACAAATCTTGCATACAATACTAGTAAGTGAAACTGGTCTATAGTTTAGAGGGTCCTCAGGGTTTCAATTCTTGTATATCGGAATGATATAGCTCTTTTCCATTCAACAGGAACCTGTCCTTTATCTAAGGAAGCTTGAATTATGTCCCTCACTGGCTCCACTAATTGCTCTGCACACTCCTTTAAAACCCAGGCAGACACTTCATCCGGTCCCATAGCTTTCCTTACTTCAAGTCCTCTCATCGCAGATAACAGCTCATCTCTAGTTATTTCAATCTTACTAAGACCTCTCCAGTACTCCCGCCTGTGGTTCGTCAAACCTTCCTCTCTAGTAAAAACTGACCCCAATTTGTTATTCATTACCTCACACATGTCCGATACATTTTCATAGTCCTAGCAACATCAACTCTTAATTTAGTTATTTGTTTCTTTACCTTCAACTTACTGTTTATATATTTATAAAATAATCTAGGGTCACTTTCACATTTATTTACTATGTTCTTCTCATAGTTCATTTTAACTTGCCTAATTATGTTAACATATCTATTCCTCTCCTGTTTATATTTATTCCGATTACTCTCAGTGTTCCTTCTTCTTAATCTAGCCCAAGCTGCATCACGCCTACCCAAAGCTCTTTTGCATTTCAAATTAAACCAATCTTTCTGCTTAGTAAAATTTCCAGTTTTATATCTTGGGACAAACATATTGGTTCCTACTCTATAAATTCCGAGGAATCTACTATATTTACCTTGTACGTCCCGTTCCTGCAAAATAAGATCCCAATCTACTCCCTCTAAATATCTTTTCAAGGATACATAATCAGCTTTACTATAATTTAATCTGTCATTTATGTAGCTATTGTCTAATCTATTGGCATTACTCGAGGTCAACTTCCATTTTAGTAATAGGTGATCACTTTTTCCTACAGGACATAGATAGATTATATCACTAATTTCGTGAGGATCTTTTGTAAAAAATCAGATCGAGTTTAGAAGGTTCGTTATTACCCCTCATTCTTGTATTTTCCTTCACATGTTGTGTAAGTACATTTTCCGTAACCAACTCCACTAGCCGACTTCCCCAAGATCTCTGATTTGGCCCTGCATCTCCCGATTCCCAATCAACCTCACTACAGTTGAAATCTCCTACCAAGATCAATCGATTCTTCCTTAAAAGCAATCTTCTCAACGACTGAATCATATCCTCTACCATCTCCTCAAACTCTACCATCTCCTCAAAATGTGTATGGGAAGGGGATGGTGGGAGGGCAATTGTCGTCATTGACTTCAGGAGCCACCAATAAATATTAGTTTTTCCTTCCTTCCCTTACGGGTTGTCAAAACCGTAATTTATTGGTGGCTCCTTCCATCAATGACGTAAGAGCCTAGAATATCACGATCGGTGGAGGGACCTTCATACGCTCATCAAAATTAAAAATTTAATCGGAAGACTAAAAATGAATACGTAAACTGTGACATGTGTTTATTTATAAACGTATAAAAGTAAGAAAAAGATATATAAGGCGGGTACCATTAACCCTTGTCTAACGGGGTGTTTTGGGCTATTTTGGGCATATTCAGGCCCTCCTGAATGATCAATCAAGTATCTGCATGAAACGAAATTTATTCAGCAAAAAAACTAGGCGCTAAAAGCTTCAAAATGAGACCAGAACGAGCTACGTAGCACTCGTGGTTCTCATGCAGTGGTGCCACCAACATGGGAGTTTAGCGTATAGCGGTATATTTTTCCCAGCTATGCTCACTACTGGCTACACTGCCGGCCTCTCGAGAACACAGAGAGCGTGAGTCAGTGGGTAGCGGTAAGCCCTGGATGTCGGACGTGTGGCCTGCTGCACTCCCGGCCATTTGCACTCGATTTTAACCCTTAAAAAGCCTTAATAATGCTCCTAACTTGCTGCAAATTGGTGCACGACTTAAGTCGAGCGCCGCTCTTTAAGGATTAAAGAAGCCTTATTTCAGAAAAACAGATCTACTGAAGTGTGAATACTGGCAATAGTATACCACAAAAAAAAAAAATCAAAATAAAGTTATATTGCTAAATGTAGAGTTTGAATGGGATAAGGAACAGCTTAGTATAGAAAAACAATATCTGGATCCCCTCTTTTGATAGCACTAGCTGTATTGAGTGACGCGATCAATAAAATGAAGGACGGCAAAGCTCCAGGGTGCTCTGACATTGTCGCTGAGATGATAAAAGCCTCAGGGGAGACTGGTGTCAACTTAGTCACAGAGTTGATAAACACCATTATTAAAGATGAGAAAATCCCAGAGGATTGGCTCAAAAGTGTAATAGTAAATATATACAAAGGAAAAGGGGATGCGCTAGATAGAGGAAATTATAGGGGCCTGAAAATGCTTGATCAGGCAAAGCATCTCCATTGATGATATACAGTTTGGTTTTATGCCAGGACGGGGTACAACCGATGCCATCTTCATAGTCAGGCAGATACAGGAAAGATACTTACTAAAAGGCAGGGATCTTTACTTTGTGTTTGTAGACCTGGAGAAGGCCTTTGATAGGGTGCCTAGAGATGTTGTGCAGTGGGCTATGAGGAAACTTGATGTGGAGGAGTGGCTGGTGCGTGTGACAATGAAGATGTATGAGGATTCGCGAAGTGCTGTGAGGGTGAAGGGTGTACAGAACTGAGCAATGAGTTCGCAGTCCGTGTTGGAGTCCATCAGGGTTCAGTGTTAAGCCCCATCCTCTTCATTATGGTCTTGGAGGCACTGTCTAGAGTTTTTAGAGGCGGACTCCCGTTGAACCTGTTTTATGCAGACGATTTAGTCCTAATAGCTGACAGTATGCAAGATGCTGAGGCCAAATTCAGAAAATAGAGAGAGGGCATGGCGAGCAAGGGTTTAAGAGTCAATATTAACAAAACCAAGGTTATGCATTGTAGATTGAGACCAGGCAATGTGGAAAAGAGCGGTGCATACCCATGTGCAGTGTGTGGAAAGGGTGTGGGCATTAACGCGATTCAATGTAGCACCTGTCGACGCTGGGTGCACCATGGGAATAAGCTCTGTAGTAGAATAAAGGGACCCCTGCCGAAGGATAAGTCAGAAATAGAGAAATTTGAGTGCGTAGTGTGCAAAGGCGAGCTTGTGTTAGGTGATGATCCTGTGGCAGTGAATTTTGGAAATGAGTCATTAGAGCTGGTGAACAAGTTTTGTTACCTAGGAGATACCATCTCTGCCGGTGGTCGGGCCGAGGCTGCCACTGTTGCTAGAATTAGATGTGGCTGGGGGAAGTTCAGAGAACTGCTGCCAATCCTGACCATGAAAAGAATGCCTCTCCCCCTGAAGGGAAAGGTGTATGCCTCATGTGTTAGAAGTTCAATGATGTATACCTCAGAAACATGGGCCGTTAAAGTAGAGGATGTCAACAGAATGGAACGTAATGAGATGAGAATGGTGAGATGGATGTGTGGGACCAGGCTACAGGATAGAAAAACAAATGTTGAGCTGAGGAGACGTTTAGGTATAAAGAGTATTAGCGAGGTGATGCATACAAGTAGACTGGGATGGTATGGACATGTGGAGAGAATGGATGAACAAAATTGGGTGAAAAAATGTAGGTCTGTGATTGTGGAGGGAGCTGCACCAAGGGGTGGACCGAGGAAGACCTGGGATCGGACTATACGTGCCGATCTCAAATCCAAGAACTTGACAAGTGAAGCCGCCCTTAACAGGGTTGCCTGGAACGCCGCCATTAGGACAAGAGACTGAAACTGCAGGTATGTATGGATCACTCAGTCTTAAAATTTTATGTATTTATGTATGTACTGTACTACACTTCTCCCTCGGTATCCGATGCATCGGTTTACGATAGTTCAAGCGACCAGCAAGCTCCTCTTCATCCGATGTGAATCCCAAACTCGCACGAAAAAGCTTGTGTTTGGAAATTAAGCTGGAAATCATCAAGCGTCATGAGGGTGGTGAGGGCACCAACTCTATTGCCCGGGCCCTCTCGCTATCCTTCTGCCACCACGTCCGCCTCTGCCGACACGGCCACCCCTGTTAGCCCATTCTCCCTCCCCACTTATGATGATAATGATGATGATGAGTAAAAGATGTGGCCCAAGATGTCCCTTAGCCTCGGAGGGGACATAGGGCACAGTGTCCTCCAGCCTCGGGGAGGAGTACAGTACGGAATAAGGTAGATACCTAAACACGCTATTTAGTAGTAGCCTCGGAGTATCCAACGTAGAGCTTATACTATGACGATGTAATCTGCTTCGCTCTAGAGCGGCAATTATCGTATACCCATAGCGCGAATGAAATCGATAACATCTAGAGTAGCACCTTACTCTCTCTACTAGGTACGTTGTACATACTTTTGAGGTCTTGTTACTAGAAAAATGAAAAGAGAAACGAGAAAGAAAAGAAAAAGTTGTCGACTAGGCCATTCCATCTGGCTCTTCACGCCGCTGTCAGGGGCGTACTTTCTAACCCGGTCCGGAGTAAAGGGCATCTCTTTCGCGCTACCACTCGGATGCACACGTGTTTCTGGTGCTCTGTTTTTTGGTGCCTTCCACTCCTATCTTCGTCACCTTTTGGTGAGTTTTGGGCCTTTATTTGGCGCCTGGATTTATAGATAGATGATCCGTGTTGTAGGCACAACGTAAAATGGGCACTCAGGTGTTTTTTCGAGTGTTTGCGTTGAAAGTGGAGGTCTCTCATGTTTTCAGCCCTCTGCGCATGTGTGTCATTGGACACCGCTAGTGTTGAAAGGCCTTTGCCTTATTTTGCTTTTATTTTCATTGCGGTGACTTTAGTTTAGGTTTTGATAGGTTCTATTCATTTAGGGCTTCTTGTCACTGAGTTATTTTTTTATTTTTTTTATTTATTTTTTTTTTAAAGACAACGAACGGAAGGAAAAACACAGATAAAACAAAAAGGTCCATGTGCCTAAAGGCATCCTCCATTCATAAAATGTTTGTAACAACTGGATTTAAACATTTGTAGATTGTAAGTTTGTGGAAAGCAATTCGAGGGAAGTGAATTCCAAAGAGTAGTAGTTCTAGGGATAAATGAATTTTCATAAGCAGAAGTTCTGCATTGTGGAGGAGAAAGTGTAAATTCATGGGCGCTCTCAGCTGCCCTAGTTCTACGGGGAAAGATGTGGAGAGGCGGCACAATTGAAGCAAGTTCCTCGGAACAATTGCTGTGAAAATATCTGTAGAATAATGCAAGGGATGCAACGTTTCTTCGTATGGATAATGTAGGAAGGTCCTGTGTGATTGCAGGGTTATTGATTAATCTAATAGCTTTATTTTGAATTTTGTCCAACTGCCTCAATGCAACCACTCCACTTCCACTCCACAGAGGTGAACAGTAATCCATCTGAGAACGCACATGACTTTTATATATTACGGCCAACTGCTCGTCAGTGAAGAATTCTCGAACTCTGTACATGAGTCCCAGTTTTTTAGAGGCATTCTTAGCAATGCTTCTAACATAATGTGTCCAGCTCAAGTTAGTAGTTAATGTTACACCGAGAATGTCAATACTAGGGGAAGTGGGAATATTTACATCATTAAAAAATATGTGGGAGTCAGTGAGATTCTGTCAGTTAGAAAATTGAATGTACTTGGTTTTCTGTGCATTAAAGGAAACTAGATTCTGACTTACGCGCATTTTTTCGGTGGCTAGGCTAACTTCGGTGTTTCGGGTGATGTTTGGTGGGGGGCGCCGACCCGGGATGTCGTTTGCCCCATGTTGGTCTTTTATGTCGCTCTCACACCTCTTTGGGTGTGCGGTACCTAGTGGCGCTCTTCTTTTTAATTTTTCCTTTCACCTAGTGCTGTTTAGGCTAACTTTTTGTTGGGTGGCCTAGCCTACAGGGGGGGCTTTTTGTCGTTCGATTCTGTTGTTGTTGTTGTTGTTGTTGTTGTTCCCCAGGCTGCCTGGCCGAACAGCCCCAAGGTCCCAAGCAAGGCCAAGGCCATAGAGCACCCCCACAAAACCCTCCCTGCTTACCACTAACAAAACCCAGGTGACCGAAGCCACTCTAAGGCAGGGAGCTGAGGAGGGCGCGGAAACGCCCGGGAAACCAAAGCCCCACCCAAGGCCCTGTGCCCCTCAGCAATTATGAAGGGAAAGTTGAGGGGCAAGGGAAAAATGTGACGCTTTGGCTCCCAATCTGCCAACTTTTAGGTTGGCAGTAGGGAGGTCGATCCACGGAAAAGACGCCGTTACTTGAGATCTAGAAGACATATAAGTAAAAGGAACAGTCAGAGTAAGCTATGGGTATGGCAGAGATCGCTCAGCTTTCACTCTGATAGACCAGCCCATCACCACATGACTAGAACCCAATCCTCTCAGCATCAGCTAGGAAAGGCCCTAGAAAGCCGCCTTTGGCGGGGGGATAGCTCCCCTACTTCAACTCCTTTCGGAGTTGGGCACCCGCCAGTCTGTTGCAGACCCTGGGGTTGTCCTTTGACCCCCTTTTTTGTTATTGTGGGGTTCGCACCGGTTTTCTGACTACCTCTGGCTTTCCAGATCCCCAATTTGTATTCTGCATTTCATTAAGGCTACCAACCCTTATTTTGCCTGCTTGGGGCCTTGCGATTAGGCTATGTCTTCCTCTGCTCCTCCCTGTTCGTGGGTCACGTCCCACGCCAGGTCGGTCTTTGGTTGGCGTTTCCTTTTCTCGAGTCCCTGGGGGGGCCTTCTTGGCAGACGTGACACACTTCTCCGTTACATTACTTTCTGTATTAAGTGTCGTCGGTGAGTGACGCTTCGGTCCTCTGTTCCTTGGACCTGGCTCGCCGCTCCGCCCTGGAGCGTCGGTCTTACCGCTCCAGGGCGAGCGTCTGGCGCTCGTCACATGTCTTCTTTCACTTGGACCTTCCTTAGCCCTCAGACTATTATTATGGTGATCGCCGCTCCGCCCTGGGGCGTCGGTATTCCCGCTCCTGGGCGTGTCTTCTCCTTCTTGGTGACTGCTTCTGGTCTGTCCCTCTTCGGCCCCGCTCTAGGTCGGGCTTTGTGCCGCCCTAGAGCGTGTGTTGGGCCGCTCTGGACCGGGCGTGAGACCGCTATATCATCCTCCCGCTCAAGTATGACCGCCCCGCCCTGGAGCGCTGGTTTTTCACGCTCCAGGTCGGTTCGTTTGGTTTTTCGGCTAACTCTCTTCTTGGTGTCTTCACCCGCCCTAGGGCGCAGGTTTTTCCCCCGCTCTGGGTTGGTCCTACTCGTCTCTGAGGTGCCTTGGTAAGATTCTGGTGGCTGTGGCCCGCTCTGGAGCGTCTCAATGTCCGCTCCAGGGCGTGTTTCCCCCCGCCCCAGGGCGCGGTTTCTTCCCCCGCTCTGGGTCGGTCCTACTCGTCTCTGTGGTGCCTTGGTAGGGTTCTGGTGGCTGTGGTCCGCTCTGGAGCGTCTCGGTGTCCGCTCCAGGGCGTGTTTACCCCACCCTACGGCGGCGTGTGTTTCACGCTTTTTTGGCTGTCCTGTTGTCCCGCCTCCGACCAGAGGGTACCTTGATGGTCCGCTCCTCTCTGGGTTTGGGTTGGGGAGTGCATTGCTACTTGTCCATGCCTGTTGGTGCATCAGTTCTGGTTTTTAATGCTCTTCTCCCTTTTTTCCCAGGCTGTGATACGCTCCACTTTGGGTGCTCTCCTGCTGCCTCCCTCGCTTCCACCTAAGGCCTACAGGTAATGTCGCCTTTTTGTTCACCTGTTTGGGGTTTACATTGGGGGGGGGGGGGGGATATGCACTCTCCGTTATGCGGCAGAGGTTTCTTTCTCAGGGTTTAGTGAGCGCTTTTGGGCGTCTCCCTCACCTTGTGATCGGTTTACCTTGCAACTTTCTTATTTTTGTCTATAGTGATGTATTATTGGCCTTCATCCTTCCTTGGGGTTTTTCAAGGGGGGTGGGGGGTTATTATCCTTGTCTGGGAAACGCTACAGCTTCAGGGGTAGGGGCCACTCGCGGGTGGCTTTCTCCCTTTGTGCCTGTCTCAGTTTTAAGGGATTATTCTGTCTGCTAGTGTTTTTCCCTACCTGCTTGGAGGCTCAAGACTGGTTTTTTCTTCCGGTTGCAGGTGTGATGCCGCTCTCTCTCTGCACCAGGCGGGGATGTGGTAAGCCTGTGGTCAGTCCCGGCCATCTGGAATGCCCTACCCACGTGGCTTGTTACTCCAGGGATGGTTATTCTCCCAGGAGGTGCGGCCCTTGCCTCATTAATGTCATGGCAGTGGAGTCTCAACCCTCGTCCCCTGCGACGGCGGAGGCTGCGGCGCGCCTCCTGGCTACATGGGAGGGCATTTCCCGCTATGTTGGGAAGACCCTACATCGCATCCCTCACTTCAAGGACGAGGATGTTCGGCTACTGCTCTGCCTTCCTTCTGCTCCTACATCAGGGCTCCAGGCCGCCCTTCCTCAAGTGCCTCCTGCGGACCTCTCTACGACGTCTCTGGACCACGGACGGAAGCGGAAGTCTCCACATTCACCTGTTCGACCGTCAGGGACAACTACCTTTAGGGCAAAGCGCACTGTACCACCTGTGCCTCGTGTTGTGTCCCCTCACTTTGCCCCGGCTCGAAAGACTACACACGACTTGATCGGGGAGATTGAGGCGTCTCAGGCTGCGGGACATCAACCTGTTCCTCCCCCGCCTGCCAGCACATCGACCCCTACACCACGGGTGGTCTCTTTGTTTGGTCCGGCCGTCAATGTACCCGCCCCACCTCTGTCGCCTCTGGGGTCCCCGGGTCCTGTCGATCCGGCGTTTCAATGTGCCCAGTCCTCTACTGTGGGACGTGCTCAGTCACCTCCTCCGGCAGTGACAGACGCCGGTGAGGAGGATGAGTGGACTGATGTGGAGGGGGATTTTGAGGATCCTGAGGACCCCGACAGGGGAGTTTAGATGCAGCCTGAGGAGGAAGCTGACATTGTTGTCCTGGAGGACTCCCCTCGTCCGGATCTGCACTATACACCTCCCCCTCGCTTCCCTGCTCGGAGGAGTCGGCTGCGCGTCGCCGTGTCGACTTCCCCGGAATCGACGTCGCCAGATCGCTCGGCCGCAGCCCCTGAGTGGCTTGAGGCCTTCAACTCCCTCAAGGAGGAGATCTGTGCCAGGTTCGGGGCCTTGCATGCAACCCTGGAACGGCTTACCGAGGCTATGGTTAGGACTCCTCAGCTTCCTACGGTGGTTCCTGTCATTACCCCTCTTCCTCCATTTGAAGATCTACTGCCTACTGGCCCGGCAACCCCTGTGGTGGCGGCCGCGGCTCTGCCTGCGCCTGCCCCCTCTCCGACTCCCTCGCCGTCTTTTGTCGTGCTGCCTGGGAGCGGGCTGGGGATGGTTGGCCAGCCCGTTAGTGTTCCCCCACTGTCTAAGTTTAAGATCCCCAAACGTGTCCTCCCTTCTTTGTATGGCGAGCCTGCGTCTTGGCAGAATGTGGTGGCTGATAATTCACTTCCATGTATATTCTTACACCTCCATAGTGGGAATTACTAAACATATCTTCCTGTAGTATCCATTATATTCACTTAGAAGTTGACAAATTCAAATGATGCAGTTCCCTCCAAAATGGCTCTCTGCTAACTGACAGTTACAAAAACAATAACAAATGAGCATCTGAACAGAACATTTAAATTCAAATCTATCCATACATAGATATAAGGTAAACTAGTATATACAGTATGTATATGTAACACAAATAAATAATAATAATACAAATTAATAATTGTTAACATTTGTATAGCATATTGGTACTGTATAGATACAAACATAATACAGTAGTACAGTACAGTAATTAAGAAAGCAAATATCTTAACATATATTCCTCTTAATTTTTGTTTTCTTCTTTTCTTTTGTACAGTCTTAATCTAATGGTCCTCTTATATCTATACATCCTTGACCTAATATACTTATTAGGTTTCTGCTACATGCACCTCTTTTTGTCATACAGTCGGCCAACTGACTACTTGACTCGACCCAGTGAATACAGTTTATTTCATTTCTTTCAAGCATCTGTTTTATATTAGCAATGTCTATGCGCAGACGTTTTTCTGACACACTTTTAGTAGAATGTACATTATCACACAATGATCTGTTGTCAACATGACATTTTACATTTATGTCACCTCTCTGCATAATTTCTGACAGAATATGCTTAAGATACATACATACATCAATAGCATCTACTAACGCTAAAGTTTCAGCAGCTAATGTACTTTTAACTACCGGTACTCTTCTTATTTTCTTTGAGCCCCAAGCTAGTGGACAACTTTTACCATTACCATCAGCAAGAAAGATCACAAAACCTTCAGCACTTGAATAACCATCGGGTAGATTTGCATGAGATGCATCACAATAAACATGAAGAGAAAGTCTTGAAGTACTCTGTAAGCATGGAAACTGAAGAACACAATCATAATTTTTTAACTTTTTCAACATTTGTTGGCCTTCAAAATATTCGCTACAAGAGGGTGCTTCAAGGAATTGCTCAGTTCTAATACTTCATAGCAGGCATCTGGTCTTGTTTGTGTACATAGCCAGTTAAGTTGTCCTATGATACTTCTGAAATACTTTACTTCATCATGTTTTAAAACATCTTCCTTACAAAGAGACCTAGCATATGAGATAGGAATGGCTTTTACAGAGTCTAAATATTCATTCTGGCTTAAAGTTATCTCAGAATTATTTTGGTTAATTTCTAATCCTATGTATTTGAACATAGTATTATCTTGGGTACTGATTTCAAATTTCTCTCTAACTTTACTTATTACATTTTCCTCAAACTCTTGTGTACCACCCCAGAGAAAATCATCCACATGCATCAAAAATATTCCAGCCAACTGGTTCTGTGAATAACAATAGAACATCGATGGATCTACTTGTAACTGTACACAATTCAGGCTTAATAGTAGTCTTCTAACAGTGAAATACCACACTCGAGAAGCATCATTCAAACCATACACACACTTTCTAAGTTTCCAAAGTTTGCCTTCTATGTTCTCCGCTTCCTTAGGAGGTTTAAGATAAACTTCTCTATCAAATTCTGCTCCTTGCAGGAAGGCAGCTTTTACATCAATTGAGTGACATTTCCATGAGTTCATAGCCATCAAAGCAATGAAAACTCTGAGTGTTTCTTTTCCAGCTGTAGGTGAGTCTGTTTGAACATCACTATTCTTCTCTTCAAAGCCTCTAGCAACCAACCTAGCCTTAACTTTAATGTTTCCATCTTCTAACTGCTTCTCACTACACACCCATCTTACAGAAATACATGGTTGACCTTTGTCGGGTACTTCATCATACACATTAAATTGTTTCCAGTTATCTAATTCTTTAATTTTAGCATCCCTTACTCTCTTTTCTTCATGTCTACTTTCTACAACATATATATCATTACATTTAGCATTTTCATTTGTAAAACTTTCTTGCATCTCTTTCCAGTCTTGTACATCATTCTTCCAATCAATGGCTTTTGATTCATCACGTTCCTGAATGTTAAGCCAATCCTTATATTTTCCAGTCACTTTCCCACCCCGACTTACAATCACACCCTCTCTTCATACTGTATCACCAACTGGGAGATACTGAACTCTCATGCCAACTTTTGGGAGTGTCTGTGTCTCAGTCTGTTTGTCTTGATTATTAATCTCTGAATTATTCTCATCCTCACTGTCAGAATCACACATATGATTATTTGAGATGTCACAATTGGTACTGGTATGGGTCTTGTTATGAGCATTATTGTCATTTTTGTCTGTGACTTGGATATGAGTTTCAAATTTGTAATTACATTTTGTTAACCTTGAATTATGTACTCGTATTAAGCTGTTACCATGTTTCACCAACACTACTTTACCGTCTCTACCAATTACTTTACCTGGACCTTTCCATTTATTGCTGTCCTCTCTCTTATAATACACATAATCACCATCACATACAAACTCTTTGTTCTCACGTACATTATGCCTTAATGCCCTTCTTATTCTTTCTTCAGACTCTGACTTAATAAATGCTTGTCTACTAGAATGCAAAGAATTGATATGTCTAGCGAATGTGTCACATATGGTTGTACCTTCTAATGCAGGCAACTCATCATTCAGGACAGAAGGCAGTTTAGGGTTACGGCCAAAGACTAACTGATAGGGGCTATATCCTTCTACCATTTGTAAGGAATTCTTGGCATGTACAGCCCATGAAAGAGCTATTGACAATGGATAATTAGGGTGGTCCTCCAAAATTGTCTTAACCATATCATCTATGACAGCATGATTGCTTTCACATAGGCCATTGCTGAATGGACTTTCTGCAGCTGTATGTAACACTGTTATGTTCAGATTTTCCGCCATGTCTTTAAATGTCTCATTTGCAAATTCTCCACCATTATCAGCTAGAAATCTCTTTGGACATCCTAAACCTGTACCTATCCATTTCTCCAAAATTGTATCAACAATGACCTGCTTTTCTTTCTTGTGAATTATTGTAGATATGCTAAATCTAGTTGCCATATCAATAAGATGTAAGAACCATATGTTCTTTGCCTTATCCCATTCTTTTAGATCTAATGCAACTACTTCATTAAAATCTCTAGCAAGTGGAAGACTCACAACTGGTCTACTGGGCGTTTTCTTATATTTACGACATACATCACAATTTTCTGATATCTGATCTACCAAGTTATTATAATCAGTCATTAATTCCAGCATCTTTGAGCAACAACTTCAGACGCTTGGCTGATGGATGAGCAAATTGTCTATGCAATTTAAGTGCAACCTTCAATTTATCTTCCCCACCATCCATTGTCAACAGTACTTTCACAGCATTATCATCTCTAAAAGGCAGCAATGGCAAGTAATAATGACCTGTGGTTGTACAACTCAGCTTAATCCTCTTACCAAAAACAACAAGTGTATCATTTGCTAAATTTAGTTGCATTTTGGCTTTCTTCATAGATGATTTTCCTAAAAGTAGGGGAATGTCATTAGGAACAACATCAGCATTAATCAAACACTGTTCATGAGCTATAGTACAAGGAATTTTAACTCTTTTAAGAGACTGTACTTTGACACAATCCCCAAATTTAAACCATGTGGAACTTTTCATCTCCTTGACTAATGCAGATTTATCATGATCAATGGACTGAATGTAACAATTATACCAATCAACTCCACATACTGTTGTTGTACAACCACTGTTTAACACAGCACAGTTGAAAGATTCAGACATCAATGTTTTCATTTTGTTGCCATCAGATGTATTACATATATCACTGTTCAACATAATTTGATGGCATTCCTTTAGTTGTCATATTTCACTTGTTACCTTATTTTCTTCTACTTCACCTACTGCTGGTATCCTTTGTTCTTTGTCGGGACACTTGTATGCATAATGGTACTTTGAGCCACATATCCGGCAACGTGTAGGTTTTCCGTAGGCATCTGTTGGGTTTTCTTTCCTTAGAGTGTTGTATGCTATCCTCTTGTCATCTGACTGATGCCTCCTCGTATACTGCTGTGATGGCACATTTCTTCCTTGTTTGTAATTCTTGTTTCCTTGATTGTAATATGGCATCTTCTTGTGATGATTTGTATAGAATACCGGGTCAGGAATACCAGCTTCACTGTCTTCTGAACCTCTTGAACTACCAGGATCTTGTATACTTCTACCAGAATCTGCTGCCGTCAACATTACTGGTTCACTCTTCACTTGAATGGCTGATTTGCTGAAACTGCTGTTATTTAGTACTAGATTACTAAAGAATTTGAGCAGAGACTTGACCATCTGTTCAAATATTTTATCTTTGACTGAATAATCCACTCCAGTGAGCACTAGTTGTTTATCTTTGTGAGACAGATTTGAACTTTCCAATATTTGAAAGGCAAGTACTGGGTCTGGAAGTTTGATATCATATTTTACTAGTTTCTTCTGCAATCTTTCAAAATTTCTAACATATTTTTCCATTGTATCTGCAGGTCCTTTTGTGAGCTTGTGAACTTGTGACCATGATTCATATGCTGCAGTTAGGTCATCCTTTTTATAGACACCATCCAGGAACTTCACTAGTTTGTCTAGGCCATCATCACAATCCAACAGATCCAGATCTAATTCATTAAATACCTTATCTCTGGTCAAACTTCCCTCCGGAAGTGATAAGGCCACAGCTATTCCTTGTTGCTTCTTGTCAACTTTAGTAATCTTCCTCCAAAATTTGATTTCATTCACCCATCTGTCATAGGGCTTACTGTCACTGAAGATGGGGGGGAACCTTGTAGCCTGCACTGCTCTCATTTCCAGACATCTTGAAGTCTTCAGAGGGAACTACGCTCTGCTACCATAATTCACTTCCATGTATATTCTTACACCTCCATAGTGGGAATTACTAAAACATATCTTCCTGTAGTATCCATTATATTCACTTAGAAGTTGACAAATTCAAATGATGCAGTTCCCTCCAAAATGGCTCTCTGCTAACTGACAGTTACAAAAACAATAACAAATGAGCATCTGAACAGAACATTTAAATTCAAATCTATCCATACATAGATATAAGGTAAACTAGTATATACAGTATGTATATGTAACACAAATAAATAATAATAATACAAATTAATAATTGTTAACATTTGTATAGCATATTGGTACTGTATAGATACAAACATAATACAGTAGTACGGTACAGTAATTAAGAAAGCAAATATCTTAACAGTGGCTACTCACCCGGATCTTGCCGCCACTCATGCGCGGGCGGAACGGCCGGTTGCTGAGAATTGGGCTATCCAGATTAGTGCTAAGGGTGTCTTCAGGGCTCTGACTCCGGACGGCCTAGTCCCGGAGGTCGATATCCGGCCTCACCCCAGTAGGTCGGATATGCATTTTTTAACATACCGTCCTAGGGTATCTCCCTCTGGGTCTACACGTTTATGGTCGGACTACACCCGCCATGACATCTTAGCTCATGCGCCCGCTCTGTCAGCCATTGCCAGTCTTCCTCTGGTTAAGAGTGCTCGCGATGCTGAAGGCAACATCATGCTCGAGCTCACCAATCTTGAGGACGGGCCGTGGGATCGGTGGCTGGCGAAAGGGGTTGATTTTGGCGTCAGGTCGGCTGAGGGCTTTGTTTCTCTCCCGCCGCCTGACAACACTTTTGTGTCTGGGCTAGTCCTGTCATCGTCCGGGGTCTCTCCCAAATATTGGTCATGGCTGAATGCCCCTAAGATTGTGTTAGACCAGTTGCCCACGTCTTTCTTCGTACCATCGGAGAAGAGTGCCCTGGATCGGGATCACCGTCTCCGGCAACGCGCCGCTCGCTTCCTCTCCACCCTCCTTCTGCAGTTCCAAATGGCGAGGATTCACCTCCGGCTTCTTGAAGCCGAGCCGGCTGGCGACCTCAAGAAGGGTTGGGAGACCTTGCGGCGCGTGCAGCTGCAGCTCGCCCTGAACTCGGTGGGTGACCTTCAGAGTGCCGTCCATGAGGCTGCTAAGTGTAGACAGTCGCTGAGGGTGGCCTTCTGTAAGAAGGCGCCCGCGGAGATCAGGACTAAGCTGCTCCTCTCTGAGCTCGCAACTGAGGGTCTCTTCTCGGATGGTGCATGGCAAGAGGCTTACCTCTTTGCGACTGCGGGACGCTTCGTGCCCCGTGTTTCTGGGGCGTCGCGGCCTCCCGCAGCCGCTTCCTCCCAGGGTCGTGGGAGGAAGGCCGGTCCGCCGAGGGGACGCCAGCCTTGGAGGGATGCCGTCGATGGGCGATGCCAAGGGGGCTGGGGACGGGCCATGCACCCTTATGTCCGCCGCTCACCTCTTCGCCCATCTCGTCAGGTCGCCATTGAGGCGTCCTCGCGGCGTACCGACCAGAGGCAGGAGCATCGCCACCCAGCGCAGAATCCTCCGCGCAGGTTTCAGGGACGCGGTCGCTACAGGGGAGGGGGTGCCCGTGGAGGTCAGTCTAGCCGTGGCAAGACTGACGACTATGCTGGCTCAAAAAACCGTTAGTTCCTCCGGGTTGTTCCCCCTTCTCTCCCGACCGCCTCCCCGAACGAGTGTTGAGGCTCACACAAGGAGCCCCTACCGGCTTCTTTTGCCCCCACTATCGGCAATGGCCTCACCGATCGTGGGCGCGTCGGGTTGTGAAGCGGGGTCTGTCCTGGAGGTGGCGGTCACGGCCTCCTCTCAGACGTCCTCCCCGACATCGGCACGTCTCTCCAGACATGGCCAAGGTTATCTTGTCAATGCTGGAGAATGGGATTGTTCGGGAAGTATCACCGCTCAAGCGGGTCTTCCTCTCACGTGTGTTTCTGGTTCCGAAGAAGGACTGCGATGCGATGAGACCGGTGGTCGACCTGTCGTGCCTAACTTTGCATATCGTGAACGACCGCTTTCGGATGCTCACCATCAGTCAGGTGCGGTTGGCGCTCCGTCCCGGCTGCTGGGTGATATCCCTGGATCTCAAGGACGCATACTGGCATGTACCGATTGCTCCTCGGTTCCAGTGCTATCTGGCGCTCCAGCTGCACGAAAGGGTGTTCACGTTCGACAGGCTGCCCTTCGGTCTCAATATGGCACCACGAGTCTTTACGAAACTCGTCAAGCAGGCTCTGACTCCCCTGCTCCGTAAGGGGATTCAGATCCTGTTTTACTTGGACGATTGGCTCATCTCCGCAGACTCTCCCACTCAATGTGCACAACACACTCTCCTTGTCATCCAACACATCACATGTTTAGGTTTCAAGGTCAACATTCCCAAGTCGTGCCTCACCCCATCGCAAGAAGTGACGTGGGTGGGCCTGGACTGGGACATGGCGAGCGCGACCGTCAGACAGAGTTGGGTGAACGCATCGAAGATTCGAAGGAAATTTTTCGCTGCGTTGCACTCGGTCTCCTTTACCAGGAAACTCTGGGACTCGTTGATCGGGTCGCTCAATTGGGCGTGTCTGACCATTCCCCTAGGGAGGCTCAGGATCAAACGCCTGATTCAACTGGGCAACAAGGCATTCCCACTGTTGCCTCCACATCGGCGTTGGCCGATTCCGCGCTCGATCCATTTGCTTTTGACACACTGGGTTGTTCGGGGCAAGCTCGCGAGAGCTGTGCCTTGGACTTCGCCCCCGCCGACCATCTGGATAGACACCGATGCGTCGAGCGAGGTGGGATGGGGCTACCAGTCAAACATGGGTCACCAAAACCAAGGCAGGTGGTCTGGTCTCACTCACCTACACATAAACGTCTTGGAACTGTTAGTCCCGTTGTTCTTCCTGCGGGATCATGGGCACGCCCTTCTCGGCAGGTCGATGGCCTTCAGGATGGACAACATGACTGCAGTTCATTGCATAAAAAAACAGGGCTCCTCCAGATCCGCGGTGCTTCAAGATCTGGCGGAGAAACTGTTTTTTCAGGCAGATCGTTACAACATTACACTACATGCAACCTACCTGCACGGGTCTGCCAACCTGTGGGCGGATGCTCTGTCTCGGGGATGGAGCACCCAGGTAGAATGGTCGTTCAAACAAACCGTATTCGACGGCATGGCAGCCTCCTGGGGTGTTCCACAGGTCGACTTGTTCGCTTCTCACGAGACGACCAAGTTACCTGTGTTCCTGACCCGCTGGTTTCGCACTCCAGCGGGGGGACCGGACGCTTTCAGCGAGGACTGGAACAGGTGGCAGTCACTGTGTTTCCGCCACCCGACGCACTTTTGATGTGCAAGGTCCTCCACAGGCTGAGAGAGTACCAGGGCAGAGTTTGGTTGATCGCGCCCCTATGGCCGGCCCAAGCCTGGTACGCTCAGCTGAAACGATGGTGCCCGGATCCCGTGCCTCTGTCGGTCTCAAGCTTCCACTTGGGGTCGATTGGAGACCTAGGGACCTCGTTGGCATTCGCATCGTGGATGTTTGTGAGGCGGGGTGGCTCCCCTTGTTTGGAAGATCATTAACTGACAAATCCACTCTACATTGGACACCATCTACATGGAAGATATATGAATCTCACTGGCACGGCTTTACTTCTTGGTTACACACCTCTTCACAGACAACTCCATCAGTGGCGCTTGTTTTTCACTACCTCAATAATTTATTTGAGGAGCGTCGCTACATGTACAACACTATTAGGAACCACCTGTCTGCCATTCGTGAGCCTTTTGAGACCCTCACGGGGTTGGTCGTTCCTCAGAAAGAACTAGAATTCTTCATGCGTGCCTGCTTTCGGCTCAGACCACCCCCGCGTCAGATTGCCCCTCAGTGGTCTCTGGCGGCGGCTCTCAATAGGCTCTCGTCTGCGGCCTACACTCTTCACCCCACACCTGACAGATTACTTGACAAGACACTGTTTCTTCTAGCTTTAGCTACGGGTGAGAGGGTCTCGGAGTTGGCTGCCATGTCTCGGGCCCAGAACTGCTTGCGGTTTGCTCCCATCCTCGGGTCGGTAACTTTGGCTCCGTCTGTTCATTTTCTTGCTAAGAACGAACGAGAGGCACACGTGTTTAAGCCTTTCACTGTCCCCGCTCTTAAGCGCGGCCATCGTCATCACACGTTGTGCCCTGTTCTTTCACTTCATTTTTATGTTCATTCCACTGTGCCGGGGTCGGGGTTGGCGCTCTGGGTGGCACCTAAGACCGGTAGGAGATTAACCAAACGTGCTGTGGGACTACGTCTGTGTCGCGTCATTAAGGATAGCAATCCTCTGGTTCGGGGTTCGGCGCATGACATACGCTCCGCTTCCTTCACAATCACTCCCTCAGGGATATTACTGACACAGGGCTGTGGTCTTCCCCCAGCACGTTTGTCTCCTCCTATCTGTCCATGTCCACGGACAGGCCGGGGCGTCCTTGTGTTGCGTTGGGCCAGAGTTACTTAGGGGTATTCCTCTATGCTTGTCCTTCCCCCTACTGTTTTTCTCCTATCCTGTCCGCTCCTATATTGGGGGGAGGGGGGTGGGGCTATGGGTTGCACATATATGTATATTTATTAGTGGCCCCTCCATCATTGACGAACATGCCTATTACATAAGGCATCCTCTTCAAACACTAATCCGCCGTAGTTTTGAATCTACCGCGCAGAGCATTTAAAAACTGAGGAGCCTTCATCATGAGCGCACGCGACCTCACTCATGGCTTCAGTCATTATGAATTGGGTTCTCACTACGAAAAAACTTCGTAAAAAATAAAAACAAAAAGAAAATAAGAATAACTATCCAATAAGCTTTCCATCATATCGTGGATGTACTTGTGTGGATTTCTGACCAGACGCTGATTCAGGCGTCATTCTTCCCTTCTCTGCTCTGCGCTCAGCCCGCCCGGACGTGCCTCCCCACGCTCCGCTGGTTCCGCATTCGTTGCGTCCCTAGTGAGTTTTTTCTCATTTGTTTACTCCAGGATGTATCGAGTAAGGTTAGGATAGGCGTAGCAGGAGTGTCCTGGGCTGGTTGCCCGCAGTGCAGTGTATTTTGGGTCGAGTGTATGGGGCATCTATTTCGGATGTACCCTCATGGTCACGTTGTGGACATGTGAACTTTTTCACAGTTGAGTTAGTTTGTGATGCAGGCGGCTTTCACTACGCGTTAATTATTGCTGCCTTTTATCTTTCTGATGAGGTAAGCTGTGTTTTCTGACGTTCCCAGCGTATTTTTCTTCACTTAGTGAAGTTTTTTCTGGGTCCCGAGTCAGTCTTCCCTGGGTTGGAAGTTGTTGCTACGGTGGTGTGTTGGCGGTGGTTCCTGTTGTGATATTTCCAGTGTGTGTGTATATTTCAACTGTTATTATGCCGTCTGCCTAGGCCTAGCCAGCCGCTCGTAGCTTTGCCACATGTACTAGTGTTATTTATTATTTATAAATATGCCCTACTGTGTCATGTGTATCCGGGTTTTAGTTGTGTATTGGCTAATTCCTCGGACTATAATTGTTTCCTGGTTTAGTTGTGTATTGGCTAATTCCACGGATTATGGTGTGACCTTGGGTTAGCCGTGCGTGGCTATCCTCGTGTCGTGTGTTGTTCAGATGGTGTCTGTTCAGGGTGGGTTTCCTTCCGGCGGGTTTTTTCTCGGTTTCACCGTGAAAAAATCCTGGCCGAGAGCAGTGTTGGGCCACACGTGGTTGTTAACACTGGCTTGTATCCCCGGCGGGGGGGGGTGTCTGTGGCTCTCCAGGACTGCGTCTCTGTGGGTGCCTGGTTTCAGGCCTCCTTTGATTCCCGGCGGGATGGCTGTACCCCTCCATATAAAACGGCGTCCTTGTGGACATACGTTTTAGGAGTTTTTTCTACCTGGTTTTACGACAACCACATGAAAAACCTAGCTGTTGTTTAGGCTTTCCTCCCCGGCGATCTTTTACAAAGAAGCGGGGACAGGAACGTATGGGGTTAACTTTTAAAACTTCTCACCCGGCGGGTGCACCTGGGTAGGGTGAGATGAACGACTTAGGTCTTCCAGTTAGTTAACCGATCCATTATAGTGATACTCTGTGTATCGCTGCCTTTACTATTTACGGCGATTGAAGGTTCAATTAGGTTAAATATCGATTCTCACACCCGGCGGGTGCTCCTAGGTGGAGGAACTAAGGAATTTACAAAATTCATTTTAACCTATTTAATTTAGTGATACTATCAGGTATCGCCGCCTTCTATCTTACGGCGATCTTTTGGGACAATTCGTTAAACATTAGATCTCGTATCATCCTGCCCTGGGCTATTCTACTAAAATAATTCAAGGGCCGGCGTCTTTTTGGGGGGTTGCTTTGTTACAAAATTGAATCTTGAGACAGTCACCTCCTCCGAGAGACTATAAGTGCCATGCTGGACCATTATATCAGAGGGTATTCTTCACTTTCTTTAGCAAAAGATTTGTTTAGACTTTACACCCCGCCGCGTAGCGAGATGTGTTAGTTGTGTCTTTGCATCTCGTTACCCGGCGGGTTATTAACACTGGTGTGCGATCATGTTGGATTACCCTTATGAGCATTAATTCCTGGAAATTTTCTTGTTTTTTCCAGAGCTGAGCTCCGGCGGACCAATACAGACCCGGCGGTAGTTTTCACCCACCAGTCTCTGTCATGGCTACCGTGGCCCCAGTTTTTGCCCTGTGCATTACCCCTACTTGTGCTGGTATCCCTATTTTTGCACACACCCTTTGCATAAGGTGTGTTAAATGTCTAGACCGTTCAAGGGGTCTCTGGGTGATGCATAATTGTTCCTTTTGCTCTCAATTAGCTGTTAAAGTCCTTTGTGATAATGATAAGACCGCGGCGGTAGCGTTGAGAGAGGTTCGACAACAGATGTCGGCCTACACTACCATTGTCGCGCATGTCACTTCAATGTGACAACGTCCCACTTTGGGATAGATTGCTGTCAGAACACCCTCCCCCTAAACGTTCCTCTAGAGTCACGAGTGTTAAGCCGACGGAGACTAGTCAGGGTCCTGTATCGTCTGCGACTACAACTAAACGCCCGAGAGAGCCTACACCCCCGGCATCCGCCTCCTCGTCGCGGGCGAGATCTAGGTCAAGGTCACCTCTCAGACAACAGTCTTCTAGTCGGGCCTCTTCGCCGGAGAGTAAGAAGAGTAAGACGGAAGATTCCACCAGTGGTCACGGCGGAGATTCTTCCAGATCTAAGACTAGTTCGCGGTCACACCGCAGCCATAAATCCTCAAAAAAGGATTCACATCGGAAGTCCTCTCGACATTCCCCTAAGTCTAGTGCATCTCATCGTACCTCTACACCTGACAGAGTTTGTGTTAGGGCCTCTGAGTCCAGTGCAGCGCCTGTCCCTAAAGAGGAGTTGCCAATTAATATTTTAACCCTGGAAATGGAAAGTTCAGGAGGGTCAATAATTGAGAATGTTTCAGACTCTCAAGAGAGGGTAGGCCAGGGCCTCGGTGTTTGGCGGTTTGCCCAAACCACGGTCTGACCACCCACGTCCGACTCATACGAGTCACACAGTAGCCGACGTCCACAGGGACGCGGCGATCCCATCCTCTATCCCAGACTTATCTTGGAAACAAGGTACCCCTGCCTCGGCGGGGTCTTCTCAGGAGGATCGGGAGGAAAAAGACGAAGTTTCAATAATTTCGGATATGGAAGGACAAGGGTCAGGCTCAGGCTTGGACGCCGCACGAGATAATAATGATTCTCCTATAAGTTCTTCATCTAACCAGTTTGTTACAGCACAAGAAATTGATGGGTTGCTTACTCATGCTTTATCTAAATTTTTTGGTCAACAACAAGAAAACCCCATGGACTTGGGGGCTCCCTCGACAAGCTCTACGGTACGGCCTCTGATGACGTCAATTGATTTATCTAAGATTCCTAACCCTCCTACTCTGTCACCTGCAAGGAGCACTAAGCCTGCCACGGCGGCATTGACAACTTCAAATGTCAGGGTCATAACGGATGTTAATCCACCCCCTCTAGACAAAGCACCTCTTAGAAAGGTAGCTATGCCCCTGCTTTATGGGCCAGACGAGTCATGGGTTCTTTTGAACCCCTCTAAACCAGAGCTTGCCCAACCTACCTTGTCAGGGGAACTCCCGGTACCGCGTGAGTGGTTTATCCAGGGCAACAAGTCAAAGAAATTAAGGGCCATGGATGCCTTGGGTAATGTTCTGGACGTAAACATTAAGGCTATACCTAGTTATTATCACCAGGATTATTTTGTGTATGCTTCTAAGCCTGCTTTACCCCCTGCCTCAGCTTTAAAACTATTTTCAGACTGGTCTAAGCTGGATGGGTTTAATGATATTAAGACTCTGTCAGCTCTTACTCCTGAACTAGATTTACGGACCGTCACAGACGACGCAGCTAATCCAGTTTTGAAGGTGGGACAGTTGGGTCCAGGACCTTGGGTGGATTGGGAGGTAGAGGCTCAAAACTTTGCAACCACTTTCACTTCTAAATCTTCCCACCAGATCCCTCAGGACACACATTCATGGTTTTCCATGCCGGTGGGTTCTGCCGGCGGAGTCCCGGCGGCTTTGTTTGCATTCCTAGCTATGATTAATCTTTGTGAACTGAAGGACCCGTTCACTACCCCTACCCCTACTCACCTAGACAGAGAATTTAGGCTACGAGGAAAAGCTTTTCGCCTGTTTTCACAGTACATAGTATCTCAGCAGGTGGCTAAGTCTTTACTACGGTCTACTCAGGCAATCGCAGACGCGGATGCTCGAAGATCGGTTGAGTTATCCCGGCGACTGATTCTTCAGTCGTCAATCCAATCCTTAGGTGACATACGCACCGCCTTGCTTGAGGCGGTGCGAGCACGACAAGATCTTAGGATGTCGTTAGTTCGCAAGCTACCTGAGCGCATTGCTAACCAGGTGGTGATGTCACCAGTACTTACCCCATCTTTAATGTCCCCTGAAGTATGGCGAACGGTGTTCAATATGGCACAGGCCGTTAAGCACAGTCCCACCCCTTCTAAGAAACCTGCATTTAACTTCCCCAAACCCAGGCCTACTACTAAAGCCCAGCCAGGGGGATCTAAACCTTTTCTTCCGCCTAAGTCCTCCCACTCCCCCCAGGGTCAGTACAGGCATAGACAGAATAGGTTTTCAGGTCAGAGAGGACGCGGCCAAAATAAACCAGGTCAGGGCCAGTCTTCGGCCAACACCAGCCAGCCGGCGAAGCGGCCAGCACCAACCCCACCATCAAAAAACTAAAGTCTCTCTCACTCCCGGCGCCTACCTTAAGGCCGGAGGAACCGAGGGTAGTACAGCCGGCGAACCCTTGTCTGCTAACTGGGTCGTTCCGAACGTGTCACCAAGCATGGCCGTTAAAAATTTGGGCACGGATGGTGGCACGCAAAGGCATCACTTGGCAGTGGCTCCGGCGACCTCGATTACATCAGCCGACAACGGCGAATTTTGTTTCTTTAGAGGTGGAGTCACTAGCCCAGGAAATGATTGCCAAGAATGTCATCATCCCGGTCCCCCCAAATTACCCTGTATTCACGTCCAAACTATTTTTGGTTCCCAAAAGGGACAGTGTTCAGATGAGGCCGGTCGTAGACCTGTCTTATCTGAATCTTCACATTCACAACGAATCTTTCAGAATGTTAACAGTACACCAAATCAGGCTAACACTTCCGCCGGGAGGTTGGATGTGTTCACTAGACCTGACAGACGCCTATTGGCACGTATCGGTCAACAAAAGATTTCAAAGGTTTTTGGCCTTACGGATCAGGCACCAAAATTTTGTTTTTCAGAGGATGCCGTTCGGTTTGAACCTAGCACCTCGATTATTCACAAAACTAGTCCGGCAAGCCCTGATGCCATTGTTAAAACAAGGGATCAGAGTGTTGTGGTATCTGGACGACTGGCTGGTGGTGGCAGAGACACAACAATTATGCATAAAACATGTCAATATAATTTTAAATCATGTCAAAACTCTAGGCTTCAAGGTAAATCTGGTAAAGTCAAACCTTGTTCCCTCACGAGTAATTCAGTGGATAGGGCTGGTCTGGGACACCGCCGCTCTCACTCTGAGTCAGAGTGTGGACAATCGCAACAGGTTTCGCAGGAAACTGTTCAGGTTTCTTCACAGTCTGACTACGACACGAAGGGTCTGGGAGTCTCTGGTCGGCTCTCTCAACTGGATTCAACTAACTGTCAAGTTGGGCCGGTTGAAAGTAAAACGATTAATATTGGAAGGCAACAAATATTTCCCGCTCTTACCGGCGGGAAAATTATGGCCCATCCCGAAATTAATCCACACCTTGCTAGCGGTCTGGGCGAAGAGGGAAACATTGCACTCAATAATGTCATGGACCTCTCCTCCACCAACGGTATGGGTAGACACGGATGCATCAGGCACAATAGGTTGGGGATTTCAGTCAAATCAGGGGCACCAGGGTCAGGGGCTTTGGTCCCACTTAGAAATCTCGCACATCAATGTCAAAGAATTACTAGTCCCCTTATATTTCCTTCAGGCTCACGGCCCGGCGTTACGGGACAAGTCGGTGGCCTTCAGAATGGACAATCTGAATGCAGTCCACTGTATTCAGAAACAAGGGTCAACGAGGTCAAGGAAGTTGCTAAACGTGTCAGAAGAGATTTTTGCTCTAGCCAACAGTCTAGATATTTATCTGCACGCTTCTTATCTCCCAGGCGTAGCGAACGTCTGGGCAGACGCTCTATCCCGGCGACAAAGCACGACAGTAGAATGGGAGCTCAAGCAACCCATTTTCAACCTAATGATTGCAGAGCTCTCCCATCCACAAGTGGATCTTTTTGCGTCCGAGGAGACTCACAAACTCCATCTATACCTCACCCGCCGGGCGAAAACGCCGGCAGGGGGGCCAGACGCCCTAGTGACAGACTGGAACAGATGGAGCTCCATCTATCTGTTTCCGCCGCCAGATGCGTCACTAATGTGCCACGTAGTGAACAAACTACGAGATTATCGAGGCTTAGTCTCGCTAATCGCGCCACTGTGGCCGGCGCAGTTGTGGTACCAGCAATTGAAAATGTGGTGCCCGGACCCAGTATCGCTCCCGGTCGGGTATTTCCACTTAGACGCGATTGGCAACCTCGCGACCTCGCTGACTTTTGCATTATGGACATTCAGGAGGCCAAGTGGCTAGCACCATACGGTAGAGATGTGACAAATAAATTACTTAATCAATATACTCAGTCTACAAAACGACAGTATCAATCACATTGGCAAGCCTTTACTTCTTGGATCGTTAGGACAGAACAAACTGTACCCTCAGTGGCATTAGTTTTTAATTATTTAAATTATCTGTTTGAGCAGAAACGTTTATCTGTGGTAACATTAAAAAATCACTTAACTGCGATTAGAGTGCCCTTTTTAGACCTTACAGGTCTCTCCATACCGGTAGCGGAGGAAACAGGTTTTATGAGAGCATGTTTTAAACTCCGCCCACCTCCCCGTCAGCTCATGCCTACTTGGTCTCTGGACAAAGCTTTGTCTTTGCTTCACTCTCGTCTGTACCAAAATACTGCAGACTTTGCATTACTCTTAAAAAAGGCGGTTTTCCTTTGGCTTTAGCCACCGGAAACAGAGTGTCTGAGCTGGCGGCGATGAGCAACACACCTAATTGTCTTAGGTTTGGTAGACTTAATGAATGTATTTCCATTGCACCCTCCCCAGGTTTTGTAGCCAAGAATGAGCAGAGTGCACACGTGTTTTCTGAGTTCACAGTGCCGGCGTTAAAAAGGGGAAAGGTGCATCATAATTTATGTCCAGTACAAGCTCTAACCAAATATTTGAGAGTAGCTCCTCACAACCCCCAAGGTGCTTTATAGGTAGCAAGTACGGGTAAACGCTTACTTAAACGGCGATTAGCCTCTCTTCTGGTAGAAGTCATTAAAGAAAGTAATCCCGGCGTTGTGGGTCGGGCCCACGATTTACGCAAATGGGCAGCCTCTTTACGTTTCCTGAAATTTGTTTCAGTTGAAGACATAGCGTCCACGCAGTTGTGGGCGTCTAATCATACGTTTCTGTCTAGATACTTGTCAGTTGCTCTAGACAAACCTTCCTTACCATGTATAGATTTAAGGCAGAGGGTCTAGGTGGCCCTGCAGTCACTTTTGTTTACTTTCATGGGAAAGGGGGGGGGGGGGTGCAGTCAGTTGACACAGGACACCCTAGACCCCGCCGGAGTATGAGAGCTGTGATACAATTTAAGGTTAAAATGTGTTATGAAAATTTCTCAGTGAGAAATTGTGCTAGTACAATGTTAAGTACAAAACAACGGTGTTGTTAGAGTAGTTTAGCTGCGAAAGCAATTTAGTTTTAGATTATTGGAGTTCCTTTGCAATTTATCTCCAAGTTTATGTTGGGGTTTATTATGTGCACATGTAAACTTATAACTTGTTATTTTTTGTCACCACTCGTTGAGTGGGGTGCCTTTGTAACTACAGATCTGTGTTCAGAATCTTCAGGGTTACCAATTTTTTGTCAGGCAGGCTTCTTTGAAGCACGCACCTGCCTGAACCCCCTTTTTCTTGTATTTGTTCGGCTACGCCGTTATTTAAATATATTTTCAAAGTAAGAATACTATGTGGTTGTTTTTATTATCTGCTTTTCTAGAGTTATGATATGATTACGAATGTCCCCCTCCAGTCTTAGAAATCAGGCATGTTCGTCAATGATGGAGGGGCCACTAATAAATTATAGGTTTGACTCCTGTAAGGAGATAAAGAAAACCTAATATTTAGTAGTGGCCCCGTAATCATTGACGACTGGGGCCCTCCCGACCGTCCCCTTCCCATTCGTTGATGTATTAAGGATTTTGGTTTACTTGATATGTCAGTGAAGGAAGAATGACGCCTGAATCAGCGTCTGGTCAGAAATCCACACAAGTACATCCACGATATGATGGAAAGCTTATTGGATAGTTATTCTTATTTTCTTTTTGTTTTTATTTTTCACGAAGTTTTTTCGTAGTGAGAACCCAATTCATAATGACTGAAGCCATGAGTGAGGTCGCGTGCGCTCATGATGAAGGCTCCTCAGTTTTTAAATGCTCTGCGCGGTAGATTCAAAACTATGGCGGATTAGTGTTTGAAGAGGATGCCTTATGTAATAGGCATGTTCGTCAATGATTACGGGGCCACTACTAAATATTAGGTTTTCTTTATCTCCTTACAGGAGTCAAACCTATAATAATGTCACCTAGGGTTAAGGACCTTACCTAGGCTTAACCCTCCAGCCCCGGGGGCTATAGCTTGCGACTGTGCTCCGGTACCGGGTGTTTTGACGATCTTTGGCCTATGTTAACTACTCTGTAAGTCAATGAATATGGCATGTAATGTTGTGAATAAAAAAGAATAATGTTCCACAAACCTTCCTCTGTCGAATGGCGTTGAGTAGAGGTCTCTAGCCCCTCTGGTTGCATAATGGTGAGCGCGGGAAGACGAGTGCTTTTCGGCGGCAAATTCTTCCCGCGTTTGGACGCGTCGCCCCGGCCAGGGCTACGACGCACCTAGCCGCTCGTCGCGCCAAAGTATTTATCTCCCTTAGACGATTTTAGTGTTTGATATTGAGAATGTGATGTTTATTTGATATTTTCTAGTTATTTTGAGGCCAATTATATAAAATATGTTTATTAGGGTATCACTGTCACTGATATTGCTAATTTTCACTCGATACCGTACATTTTATTAGTAATTGAGGTAGCTTATTGTTGTATTAGGCACTGATTATTCGTTATCACAGGTGTTTATTATACTTTGGCCATCATATATTAGGTCTTGTGTCACTTTCACTTTGACAAATATGCTTTAGAGAGTGTCACTGTCACTGATAATGCTCATTTTCACTCGATACCGTACATTTTATTAGTAATTGAGGTAGGTTATTGTTGTATTAGGCACTGATTATTCGTTATCACAGGTATTTATTATACTTTGGCCATCAAATATTAGGTCTTGTGTCACTTTCACTTAGTTATATGATTTGTAAACGTTTTATATACAATTTATTGTGTCTTTTTTCACTGATTTATATATTTCTATAGGTTCTAATCATATGAATGTCACTTGGTATATACATATATGTCACTTTCACATATTATTATGGTGTAATTGTATTTGTATCAATGTTCTCATAATACATGACTTTTGTATTACAATACATTGGTTTTCTTCCACTTTTTGCCTATATATAATTATAGTGTACATATTGTCATTTTATATGGCAATTTCAGTATGATTATTAGAACTCCAGCTTGGAGTGGTAATCAAAGAAGCACTCTAAAGCACAGAGTGCCACCTTGCACTCCACACACTCCATGGTTGACTTTTTACCTGACCTCGGCTTCACCCTGCTGTTGTAGCAGACATGGCACCGCTTCTGCTGTGTTCTTCCGGATTCATTCTGAGGCAGGGAACCAAGCCTGTGCCTAATCAAGTATTGAGCACACTGCAAGCGGTCAATAACGGCGGGCCCAGGATGTGCCACTGCCCTCTGTGGCGTAGCATACTTCTCCAGGAGCTCCGTCAACACCTGCTTTTGGAACCTCCGCAGGCTATTGAACTTCATGGGTGTGTTCACATTCCGAAGCTTGTATATGTTGTAGGCATTCAGAACTGACATGTCCACCATATGCAGAAAGAACTTTTTGTACCATCTGCACGAGGTACGCAGGCAGTCAATGAAGCCTATCTGCATGTCGGACTTGTCCACCAGCCTCATGTTGATGTTGTAGTCCAGGACAGCATCGGGCTTGGTCACCCTGGCCTGGGTGCGGCGATCCACCTTGCCAGTCTCCACCATTTCCCCCTTGTGGATGGTGGTCAGGAGGTTGACCTTCCGCTGGTCGTGCCAGTGGATAGCCAGAATGGGCCCCGACTTCTTCTTGAACACATCACCTTTTTTGGTCTTTGGAGGGAAAGGTGGCATGCCCTTCCTTTTCCCTCGTACTGTGCCTACAGTCCCCGTCTTGCGCTCATGCAGGTACTGTGAGAGAGTGGGGGACGTGTAATAATTGTCCGTGTAGAGGACGTGATTCTTGTGAAAGTAGCGGTCCATCATGGCTTGCACCACTGCTCCGCCAAAGCCAATGAGGGGGTCCACAAGCAAGTCCCCTTCCTTCCCGCTGTAGACCAGGAAGTCCAGGACATAGGCAGTTTGGCAGTCGCACAGCACAAAGAATTTTATGCCAAAGCGATGTCTTTTTAAGGGGATGTACTGCCGGAAGCTGAGTTTTCCCCGGAACAGCACAAGAGACTCGTCAATGACGACCTTGCGGAAGGGCTTGAAGTAGGAGGTGAAGCGTTCTCGCATCATCTCGTACAACGTCCTAATCTTCCACAGCTTGTCTGGGAGGTGGACGTCAAGGTTGGTGACAAGATGGAGCGCTGCGAGGATATCAAGGTACCGGTCGCGAGACATATATTTCCCGAAGGCAGGGGTGGATATCAGATCATTGGTGATCCAATAGTCAGGCAACCTATGCTTCTTGACATGAGGCATTAGCATGGTGAGTGCCAGGAACACCATGAACTCTTTATGAGTCACTGGGGTCCACTGCCTCATGTGGCCCTTGGTCACCTTTCCCAAAAAGTGGACCTGGAATTGGTGCTGCTTATTTGTCTCTTTGACAACATAGCCTACCACCTCCTCATCAAAGAAGGCCTCAAATAGTTCGTGTGGTGGAGCATTGGGGCCTGCAGGAAAATTGGGGGTAACGCCTGAACCCTCCAGTACCTCATCAAAAGCTGGCACATCAGGGTTGTATCCATCCTCATCAACTACGTCTTGCCACTGAAAAACGTAGAATGGGTCTTGTCTACGCTGACGAGGAGCTCCAGCTGGTGGCCCAGCACGCCCACGGCCAACTCGGGAGGCGCGCGCCCTAGGGCGGCGAGGGCGGCGGCCAGGGCGGTGGGCAGCACGACGGGCAGCACGACGCCGGGCCAAGCGGATGGGTCGAGGGTCGTCGATGTCCATATAGTCATCGTCAGAGTGGTCATCTTGCCCTGACGGTGGACCTATGTAATCATGGCCAGAGTCTTCAGAGAGGTGCCCTTCATCATCAGTGGCCCCCACATAATCTGGCGGGGAACCAGTGATGCGTGGGCGGCGTGCGGGTGGGCGAGGTGGGGAAGGAGTGGTAGGTGAGGCTGTGTCCCCCCGAGGTCCTGGGCTCCTTGGCCTGCGACGAGTGACAGAAAGCAATGTTTCACTGTCACTAGGCCCAGGTATTGGTGATGCGAGCTCAAAGACTTCTTCAGGAAGACATGTTGAAGGCGGGAGAGGTGGGGAGGACCGTGGGGAAAGTTGCGGGGACGTATGGCTGGGGCCGGCCGGGGTGGACGCCGCGGGAGCCTCGAACAAAACTCTCTTACTTTTCTTAATTTTTTGGTATATTTCCTACCTTTCCCCTTTTCGGCAGCAGTATGTCTCCTGTCGGGGGACCTAGGAGGCAAATAGGCCGAAAGTGTGGGGTCCTCAACCCTTGGCAATGGTGGGGGTGGTGGGGAAGAATGCGGGGCATCCGGGTCATCTTGGGTGGCGTGGGTAGATAAGGGAGACAATGGCGGACGAGAAGGGTCACCACGCTGACCCTCACTCACAGCCTCATCCTCACCAAGTAGTTTTGCTTGTTCCCTAGCTGCCGCGGCCGCCTTCTCAAGTATTTTCTGCTTATACAAATGTAGCTTGAAAGGCGATTTACCTGGGGAAGGGCTTGGCGTTGTGTCACTTAAGCGAAATTTGGTGAGTGACCTTGAACTCTCCCACTCACTCACTCTCTCAAGTTCACTGTCTTTAGGTAAACCAGCTTCCTCAACAACTGGTACATCACCTTCATCACTCTCATCACTGTCATGTTCTCTCGCAAATCCCAGGAATTGCTCTTCTTTGTCACTCTCATGGCCATAATCACTCGACTTATAATTACTGGAGTCGTCACTGACTTCATCATCAACATTATGCTTGGCATCAGCTCGCTCATAAAGTCTCAGTGTCGTCTCAATACCTCCGGGAGATAACACATTTAGGCGATGGCGTCGGGGTAAGGCGCGACGAACTAGCAAGGGCGTCGTAGGAAGCACGGTATCGGACACAGCGGAATCACTATTTGGCGTACTGTCCATGATGGCGTCGGGGTAGATACTGTTGCTGTGGCGTAGTTTACGCCTGGTGGCGCCACCTACCGTCCCACGATACCGAAAATGTACGCGCGGCATTCGAAAGCACGCACGCAAGCAATGGGCGTTCAAGAGCCCTTCCGGGTTGCGCGGGCCGAGGTTGTTATGGGCGTTCAAGAGCCCTTCCGGGTTGGAGGGGTTAAGGATATTGTTTTTTCATTTCCTTCATTAATACATTATTTGTTTGAAATGTAGATGTTACTGTATGTTTCATTTATTTCTTCCCATCATCACTTTCTGTTCGTTATGCATCACCCGCTTGTGTCATGTTCATGCATTGTCATTGGGTGTTTGTCCTACTGTTTTACTAGTAGTCCACAGAATTAAGTGTTCAGTCATGCACTTATCTACTGGGTGTCACTTATCATCTCCGGCACTTTTTACATTGTGCGCAGTGCTGTTCGCGATGTTTACACTTGGTATTATCCGGTGTAGTACTTCTTACTTACTCCATATCATGAAAGGGGGGGGGGGGGATCCTGTCATCCATATCCACCATTATGATATGTAACATTCATACGATTCGCTTGAGATCTAAAAGAACATGACATGACTGTACGTGATCTCTCTTAATATGCACCTGTCCGTACACTCTTTATATAAACACTCTTGTTTAATCCTCCTGGTCTGGGCTGGTCCTCCAAAGGACGGAGATCGTATCCGGGCGATCTGGCCGAAAAACGTCTAGGCCTAGGCTACCGTTTTTTTGTTATATTTTAACTGCTAGAAATTTCCCACGCATCTATTAACGTAGTGCGGTTTTCAATCTGTAGACTGGCGTTGAGTAGAGCTCTGTAAGTCAACTGGTTCAGTTGTGATGACGATTTCAGTGGAGCGAATTTTGTCGCGATGTTGACAATATCAGAGCTTTTCAGACACTAATTTCGTCTTACGTCACAACAATAACATTGATCCGACGTCTCCTTCTTGTTTTCGGAGGTCCGGTGACGCAACGATCGGCTTTGTTTACATGCGTCGGACGCACAGCGTTCAGACCAAGCTGAATAGGCTTGAAAGCTTGCTGCCTATTAACAGGACACCCGGGCTCCTGCCCTTCTTTTGTGGTGTCCTTTTAACAGGACACCCGGGCTGGAAGGGTTAAGTCTGTCTTTTCTTTATCATGATCCTTAACTAATTGCTGATGTTTGAGTTTTTTCAGCTTGGATGTCCGCCTCCAATTTTGGTACTCTAAGCTCTACGTTGGAACGTAGAGGCTACTACTAAATTGGGAGGTTTAACGACCCTCCCAATACCAAATAAGGTAAACCTCCTATTTGGTTGTAGCCTCTGAGTATCCAACGTCATAGTGTCCCTCCCACAGACCGTACCCCTGCCCATCCAATCTTGCCTCTTTTGTAGCTTGATATCGTGATGCCCTTTACTTCGGACCGGGTTAGAAGGTACGCCCCTGACAGCAGCGTGAAGAGCCAGATGGAATGGCCTAGTCGACAACTTTTTCTTTTCTTTCTCGTTTCTCTTTTCATATTTCTATTAACAAGACCTCAAAAGTATGTACAACGTACCTAGTAGAGAGAGTAAGGTGCTGCTCTAGATGTTATCGATTTAATTCGCGCTATGGGTATACGATAATTGCCGCTCTAGAGCGAAGCAGATTACATCGTCATACTACAAGCTCTACGTTGGATACTCCGAGGCTACAACCAAATAGGAGGTTTACCTTATTTGGTATTGGGAGGGTCGTTAAACCTCCCAATTTTGTTCTCTTATGCTTTTGTTAATGTTATTCTAAAGGTTTCTTGTGTTTCTACAAGCTTAGGCAATGATTTCAATACTGTATAGCACATCAAACATTATTTATATACGATAGTGTATGGGGGGGTATTAGGGCTCTTATTAATGAGTCTAGGAACGAATCCCTATTTATTCCATAAGACTATAGTATCCGTTTATGATCGGGTTTCCAGGAATGTAACCCAATCGTATATCGACGGAGTAGTGAATTCAACTAGTTTTCCACATCAACCCAGCAGGCTATCACCCCAAAACTCACGTAAAAGGGCCATAGAACGCCTATCTTCTGATCTATCAATTATGTCTGACTGGGGCAGAGAAAATCTTGTTACTTTCAACACCTCCAAGACCAATTTCTCCCTCAATCCCTCCATCGCAATCTTCTGGAAGACTATATACAGTGGAACCCCCATCCTAGCTGCTAATCGGTTCCGCAGAAATAGAGCTAGGATTGAAACAGCCAAGATCTAGGCACTGTTCTTATGGGGAAAATTCAATCGGTTCCGTGCTCATGCCAAAATTTGCGTCTTTTTCTATTTTTTGCCTATGAAAACATGTTTTATTGTACACAAATTAAATTTTATGCATTATACTGTATCATATAATACACCATAGAATAAGTTTTTAATAACTAGAAAAAAAAGGCCCAATATCTAAACAATTACTGCACTTTTTCCCAGTGTTAGGCTATGAAAACATGTTTTTTGTCTAGGCTACATCAAGTAGCCTAGGCCTAAATCTTATGCATTGTAAATAATAATATAGACATGGCTAAATGACAGTCCTAACCATAAATACTGTAGATTGGGGCATTGTTTCTATCATGCGATTTTTGTTAGGCCTAGCCTAGTCCTAGGTTCTAAATTCGTCCAGCCACCCCTCAAGTACCCATTTCGCCCCAAATACATCCAATAAATACATATTATGAGGAAAAGACGTATAAATACGTATTATGAGAAGATTACTTACCACACAGATTTTATTATAAATCATTGTCATATTTAGCCTAGCCTAGGCTAACATCGTCTAGGCTACACATTTCAATCGGTTTCGTCCGACATGGACTGGTCTTTGCTCTGTGTTTTGAGCATGAAATTCCTTCATTGCTACCACCAGGCCAACCATCCCTATCACTAGATGTAGAGGTTATAATAAACGCGAGAGATAAGGGGTTCAGGCACAAAAAGGCTTGCAAACGGTTGTTTTGTCAACACAGATACTAGCTAATCTGCAAGCGTCTGCTTAGTGATGACGTCATACAAAGATGGCGGCATCTTGTGCATTTGACGATCGGATCTCGGATTCACTCGGATTTCGTCTCTAAACGGGAAGCGCCTGACAGATTCTTTTGTTATGTTAAAACAAAATTATTTTTTTTTTTTTTTTCTAGTTTTATGTCGAGTTTTTCGTTATTTTTGCTATTTTTTCGGGTTTCGGCTGGGATTTTGATGCGAGAATTGAGGCTTTTGGCGCGAGAATTGAAATGGGGAATACAGTAGGGTCTCACATAAAACGAGTTTATGGTCGATAAACGAGGGCGTTTTATGCGATTTCGTTTTATGTGAACACAGCATTTTGGTGGCGCAATATCGTCAATGTTCACTGTAAGCGAAATTTTTCGTACAAAGCGAACGATATTTCGTACGTTTTGTACGATATTTCGGCGCTCTATATGAAAACTCCTCGGATTTGCCCCACTTTGGCGGCGGACTCGTTTTATGTGATCACATTCGTTCTGATCGAAAATTAAATATTAATATTTTAGGTCGGTCGCTTTAACCGAGACTCGTTTTATGCGAACACGTTTTATGCGGGACCCTACTGTATTTGGTGTGTGGTGCGAGAATTGAATCAACGAAGACCGGTGTAGCGAAAATGGGGGCTCCACTGTACAGTATCAATTATTCTTCAACAATACACAAATCAACCCTTCAGCTTCTCTTAACATTCTAGATGTATCTTTTTCATCCGACCTTTCTTGGAAAGATCATATGACCACTCTTGCTAAAACAGCTTCCCAAAAGTTAGGTGTGCTCAACTGTCTCTGTGGGTTCTTCACACCGCACAGCTTCTTGCTCTTTATCAGGGGACAGTGCGCCCCTGTAATGAGTATTGTTCGCTCGTGTGGGGAGCTTCCACTAATACCGCACGTCTCAGACGAGTAGAATCAAAACCATTTCACCTCATCAACTCACTTCCTCTTACTAGTTCCCTACAATTTCTGGGATGGATGTAGACTCCGGGCGTACGGTCATCATGTTTACATAGGGCGATTGCCGCGATTAACTTCGCGTCTATTTTGACGGCGATTAATTCGGTTATTTGTCCCCTGCTGGCAATATATATGATGATGACAATATGTCATGGGGGGGTGAGGGGGGGGGGCAAAGCCCCCCTCAACATATTATTGCATCCAATGGCATTCAAAATAGACGGGATCATGATTGCAAAGGTCCGACGCCTCCCTCGCCGGCGTCATATACATACAGTAGGGTCCCTCATAAAACGTGTTCGCATAAAACGACCGACCTAAAATATTAATATTTAATTTTCGATCAGAACGAATGTGATCACATAAAACGAGTCCGTCGCCAAAGTGGGGCAAATCCGAGGAGTTTTCATATACAGCCCCGAAATATCGTACAAAACGTACGAAATATCGTACGCTTTCATATAGAACGCTGAAATATCGTACAAAACGTACAAAATATCGTACGCTCCTGACGGAAATTTACGCTTCCAGTGAACATTGACGATATTGGGCCACCAAAATGCTGTGTTCACATAAAACGAAATCGCATAAAACGCCCTCGTTTATCGACCATATACTAGTTTTATGTGAGACCCTACTGTACATACATACATAAAATTTTAAGACTGAGTGTTGTTGTTGTTGTTGTTGTTCCCTAAGCTGCCTGGCCGAACAGCCCCGAGTCCCTGAGGAAGGCCATGGCCACGATCGGGCTTTCCCACAGAGCTCTCATTGAGTGTAGGTTGTGTTGTTGGCGTAAGTGGTTGTGTGAAATGCAGTCTTCTATGATGTGTTTAATGGTATGGGGTGCTGTGTTACATCCCGGGCAGGCGTCGACAACGGAGTCATCCGGTCTCTTCTGATAGCTCAGGAGAGCTGGATTGTGTCCGCATCTCAGCCTGGCCAGGTGGACTCTGTCCTCGCGAGGGAGGGAGGATTCGGAAGGATGGATTTCGGGAGGTCGTGCATGCAGCTGCGTGTTGTCTGTGAGTGAGTGGATGGATTGGCGAGAGATATGAGTATGGATGTGCTTCTGGAAGTTGGTTCGGGGTGGGCAGGGAGGGAGAGAGGACAATAATTGTGTGTGATACCGTGTGCTGGGTGTTGTTTTGATATTTCTTGGTGTCTGTGGGTGTGTTGCCATGTAGTTTAGTGGGTGGTCTTGGTTCGAGGAGGCTGCTGCCAGGAATTGAGTGCCTCTCATGTCCAGATGGTCTTTGACTTTGAGGATTTTGGTTTCTTGATGTAGATGATCTGTGGGTGCAGTAGCTGTGCAGCCTGTAATGATCTTCAGGGCTTTGTTTTAAATAGTCTGTAAGGTCTTATGATGTGTTTCAGCTAGGTTAGAAGCCCAGGCTGGGCTTGCGTATTCCATTACTGATCTTATGTATTGTTTATATACTGTGGTGGTAGTTTCTTTGTTGTGTCCAAATTTTGTGTGAGCAAGTGACCTGAGGGCGTTAAGTCTGGGTGTCAGTTTCTTTTTAATGCTTGTGGTGTGCTGTTTGAATGTCATATGAGTATCATATGTTACTCCTAGGATTTTGGGTGTGTGTGTATGAGTTAGGGGTGTGTTGTTTATGGTGAGTTGAGGGATGTATTCGTGTTCACCTGTCCAGCTTGTGAGCAGGGTTGCGGTGCATTTGGCTGGGGCTAGATTAAGTCTGTTTGTAGTGCACCAGCCATGTAGTGTGTTGAGATAGGGTTGAAGGAGATCTGTTGCTCTTTTTGGGTCATGGTGTGTGCATGTGAGTGCTATGTCATCTGCATAGGAGGCTAAGTTTATTTGGGGAGTATTGGGTGTAGTTATATCGTGCATGTACAGATTGAAGAGTGCGGGCGATAGGACGGATCCTTGTGGGACTCCGTTTGGAAAGTTTCTGATTTTAGATGACTGACCGGCAAAAGACACGTGTGCACATCTGCCTGCTAGGAAGTTGGCCAGCCACCTTTTTGTGTTGTTGTGCATGTTTGTGTTGTAGATTTTGTTTGTTAGGTTGTGGCGTGGGATGGCATCGAAGGCTTTACTAATGTCGAGTGTGGCTAATAGTGATCTGTGTGGTGGTCTAGCTGAGTTGATGCCGTCAAAAGCTCTCTGTGTAAGGTCTGTGAGAAGAGTGTTTGTGGAGTGCAGTGGCCTAAAGCCATGTTGTGTTGGAGCTAGGGGTAGGTCGGGTGTAATTAGTTGTAATACTAGGCGTTCCATGACTTTGGAGGGGGAGCAAAGGAGTGTAATGGGGCGGTGCGAGGAGGGTAGCGTGGGGTCTTTGTTGGGTTTGGGGAATGTGATGATGATACCATGCTTCCAAATGTCTGGTATTGTGTTGTGTGAATAGCTGTAGTTTGATATGTTAGTGAGTGTTTGTATGCCTTGTGGTCCCAGGTGTCTGAGGTGTATGTTGCTTATGTTGTCTAGGCCACAGGCGAGTGAGTGCTTGAGATTGTTGATGATATGCTTTGTCTGGTGATTGGTGAAGGGTGTATAGTCAGGGTCTGTGGGGAATTGTCTCTTACGTCGGATGACACGTCGGTCGTCTTTGTGAGGTTTTAGGTGGCTGACATGTGAGAAGTGATTGATGAGAGTGTTTGCTTGTTGTTTACATGAAGGAGTAGAGTCTGTTGTTGTGATTGCAGCATGTGATTGTGTTGTGTTGCTGTTGGAAAGTGTGATGCTGTTTAGTGTTTTGTAGAGTTTTTTGGGGTTTGTTTTGTGATCAAGTGTTTGTAGGAAGTTATTCCAATTTAGTTTTTGTTGTTCTTGTATTTTGTTGTTAGTTTGGGTGTTGAGTGCTTGAATTTGTTGTGTGATGTCTTGTGTGTGGGGTGCTGGGGAGTGTTTCAGTGTGTCGCGTTGTCTGATGAGGTTTTGAATTTCTGGTGTGAAGTTGGGGTTGAGTCTTTTTCTGTTACCTCTTGGAATGTGTTTCTTGTCAGCGTTTTGGATCGTTTTATTGAGTATGTGTACAGCATTGTTGATGTTAGTGATGGGTGTACTGTTTAGAGTTGTGAAGTGTTGTTCTGTCTCATTTGTAAATGCTTCCCAGTTAGCTCTTTTATAATTGGTGTATGTGTGTTTGTGGCTAGCTGGGGTGAGTCTGGTTTTGGTGGTGATAATGATCGGGAGGTGGTCAGAGCCTAAGGTTCTGACCACCCTCCAGGATGTTGTGGGGGCGAGTTCTGGGGAGCAAAAGGTGATGTCTGGAGATGATGGGTTATAGAGGGCTTGGTGAGGAATATGGGTATGTTGATGGATGTCGTTAAGGATGATGAGGTTATCTGTTTGGTTTTGTAGTACCAGCCCTCTGTCTGTGTCAGGGTTGTCGACAAACCAGGCCGACGTCTTGGCGTTGAAGTCACCACCCAGGATGATGTGTGGGGTGTTTGTGATGTGTTGTAAGTGTGGTCTGTATTCATTTGGTACTGGAGGGGATGTTTGGGGAGGGATGTATGTGTTTATGATGGTTATGTTGGATTTGTTGCCAGTGCGTATTTTAATTGATTGTATTTCTGTTGTGTTATCATTTGGGGGGAGGAGGGATTTGGTTTGTACACTGGTTACTATGTATGATATTTCATTGTGTACCAGGGTGATGAGTCCACCGCCCCGCCGACAGCCCGGTCTTGTCTGATGGTGGTGAAATTATGAAATGTGGGTGTTTTTTGTGATGTGCGGAGTTTTGTTTCTTGTAAGATGGCAATGTGTATGTTGTGTTGTTTGATGAAGTGTGAGAGTTCGTGTTTCTTTGTGTTAATGCCATCTATGTTCAATTGGAGAATGTTAATGTTATGTGCACGATGTATGTTCGGTGCTGCTGCACGAGGATGGGGTGGGGGTGAGGGTGGGGGTGAGGGAGGGGCTGGAGGTTGGGATGGGTGAGGTGGGGGTGGGGATTGGGGAGCAGGAGATGGGGGTTGGAATGGATTAGGATGGGGTGTGGTGTGTTGAGTTGAGGATGTGGATAGTATGGGAAGGCTAGGTGGGTTGGGGAGGAGAGGTGGACGGGTTTTAGGCGAGGGATTTGACTGGGAGAGGGAGGGGCATGAGGAACAGGTCCAGGTGTTCGTGTAGTGTTTCTTGGAGGCAAGTGTTGTACAAGTGAAGTGGGTCCAGTTCCTGCATGAATTGCAGAGAACTGAACCCTTAGTGTGGCGACTCGAAGTGATGGGTTTTGAGCAAGTTGGACATATGTATGTGTACGTGGGTCCTGGGTTGCTCTCAATGTCTCCGGCTAGAAGAAGTCTTCGAGAAATGACAGCCGGAGAGTCATTTCTCGGTGTAGGAAAAACTGTGTGATGTGTGTGTGTGGTGTGAGAGGTGTGGAAATTCCCGGCGCGACCGAAGCCACTCCAAGGACCCGTGCCCCCAGGGGGGGGGGGGGGGGGGGGGCAGGGGATAGTTGTGACGGTTTGGCTCCCGAAACTGCTCCCCGCGGCCGGCATCCGGTTGTCCTCCACTGGTCGATTGATCTTGTCTCCGGCCGTGGAGGGTCGGCAGCCATCCGCGGTTGGCAGCTCCGGGAGGTGGTCCCACGGCGTAGACGCCGCCACATCAGGACTGAGTGTTCCACACATAAGTGCAGTTTTAGTCTCTTGTCCTAATGGCGGCGTTCCAGGCAACCCTGTTAAGGGCTGCTTCACTTGTCAAGTTCTTGGATTTGAGATCGGCACGTATAGTCCGATCCCAGGTCTTCCTCGGTCCACCCCTTGGTGCAGCTCCCTCCACAATCACAGACTTGCATTTTTTCACCCAATTTTGTTCATCCATTCTCTCATGTCCATACCATCCCAGTCTACTTGTACGCATCACCTCGCTAATACTCTTTATACCTAAACGTCTCCTCAGCTCAACATTTGTTATTCTATCCTATAGCCTGGCCCCACACATCCATCTCACCATTCTCATCTCATTACGCTCCATTCTGTTGACATCCTCTACTTTAACGGCCCATGTTTCTGAGGCATACGTCATTGCACTTCTAACACATGAGGCATACACCTTTCCCTTCAGGGGGAGAGGCATTCTTTTCATGGTCAGGATTGGCATCAGTTCTCTGAACTTCCCCCAGCCACACCTAATTCTAGCAACAGTGGCAGCCTCGGCCCCACCGCCGGCAGAGATGGTATCTCCTAGGTAACAAAACTTGTACACCAGCTCCAAAGACTCATTTCCAAAATTCACAGCCACAGGATCATCACCTAACACAAGCTCGCCTTTGCACACTACGCACTCAAATTTCTCTATTTCTGACTTATCCTTCGGCACGGGTTCCTTTATTCTACTACAGTTCTTACTCCCATGGTGTACCCAACATCAACAGATGCTACATTGAATTGAGTTAGCGCCCACTCCCTTTCCACACACTGCACATGGGTATGCACCGCTCTTTTCCACATTGCCTCGTCTCAATCTACAATGCATAACCTTGGTTTTGTTAATATTGACTCTTAAACCCTTGCTCGCCATGCCCTCTCTCCACTCTCTGAATTTGGCCTCAGCATCTTGCACACTGTCAGCTATTAGGACTAAATCGTCTGCATAAAACAGTTCCAACGGGAGTCCGCCTCTAAAAACTCTAGACAGTGCCTCCAAGACCATAATAAAGAGGAGGGGGCTTAACACTGAACCCTGATGGACTCCAACACGGACTGCGAACTCATCACTCAGTACACCCTTCACCCTCACCGCACTTCGCGAATCCTCATACATCTTCATTATCACACGCGCTCTTCATTATCACACGCACCAGCCACTCTTCCACACCAAGTTTCCTCATAGCCCACTGCACAACATCTCTAGGCACCCTATCAAAGGCCTTCTCCAGGTCTACAAACACAAAGTAAAGATCCTTGCCTTTTAGTAAGTATCTTTCCTGTATCTGCCTGACTATGAAGATAGCATCGGTTGTACCCCGTCCTGGTATAAAACCAAACTGCATATCATCAATAGAGATGCTTTGCCTGATCAAACCCTCAAGGACTCTCTCACAGACCTTCATGATTTGGTCAAGCATTTTCAGGCCCTATAATTTCCTCTATCTAGCGCATCCCCTTTTCCTTTGTATATATTCACTATCGCACTTTTGAGCCAATCCTCTGGGATTTTCTCATCCTTAATAATAGTGTTTATCAACTCAGTAACTAAGTTTACACCAGTCTCCCCTGAGGCTTTTATCATCTCAGCGACAACATCAGAGCAACCTGGAGCTTTACCGTCATTCATTTTATTGATTGCGTCGCTCACTACAGCTGGTGCTATCAAAGGAGGGGGCCCAGATATTGGTTTTTCGATACTAAGCTGTTCCTTATCCCATTCAAACTCTACATTTAGCAATCGTTCATAGTGTGCCTTCCATGCTTCTCTGATTTCATTTTCTGCATACACAATCTTCCCATTATCGTTTCTAACACACTGTTCACCTATAATATCCCTACTGTCATTTTTAACTCGCCTAGCTAAGTTGAAGATCCCATTGGGATTGTCAGTGTTACACACTTGTTCGAGGATCAGGTCCTTAATGCGATTTTTAGCATTGTAAATAACTCTTTTGGCAGTTCGTTTAGCTGCCTGGTATTCCTCCTTGCTGCCTCCTTTCTTCCATGCTTTGAAGCATCTCCTTTTCTCTTTCACAGCATGTTCTACCTCATCGTTCCACCACCAGGAGGTCTTATTCCTGGGTTGATCCTTTGTTTTCCCACAGACTTTATCAGTGGCAGCGATAAGGCTATGCTTAAGAAAGTTCCATTGACTATTTACATCGTTAGGCCTAGTTTCCTTATTTCTATTCATTTCCTCCAGTTCACTATGAAACCTATCCCTGACTTCCTTGTTCTTCAGCAGCCACACTTTCTTTTTGGGTATGTATACCTTCTTGCACTTAGGATCTCTGTATAAGCTCATGTCGCACACAAGTAGCTTATGCTGGGGGATACATTCTTCGCTCGGGATGACCTTTACATCTCGAACTACAGTAGTTTCCAGTCTTTCCTGTTAACCAAGATGTAATCTATCTGGCTACTGGAGACTCCAGAGTTATATGTGATCAGGTAGCTCTGTCTTTTCTTGTTGTCATGTTTCTTGTTATCATGTTTACATATGTCGATCGCCGTGGTTAAGTTCGCGTCTATTTTAACGGCGATTTTTTTCGGTAATTTGCCCCCTGCTGGCAATATATATGATGATGACAATATGTCATGGGGGGGGTGAGGAGGGGCAAAGCCCCCCCCTCATCATATTATTGTATCCAAAGGTAGTCAAAATAGACGGGAACATGATGGCAAAGGTCCGACGCCACTACGCGTAGTGTAAACAAGGCTGGCGGTACGCCCGCACTTAACATTCTTGCCCAATCTCTTTCTACAAACCGCAATGTTGCATCTCTTTCACTCTTCTATCGCTATTACAACAATCAATGTTCTTCAGAGCTCTCTCAGTGCATACTTCCTCTCTTGCAACGAGTGCAAGCACCCCACCTTTCAACACAGTCCCACTCCTATTCCGTTCAGCTCTCAAACCCAAGAATTGGCAAATTTTATCAGTCTTTCTTCTACTGAACAAGTGAACTCTGAAACTCTCCCTCAATCAATCTTTCCTTCATTATATGACTTAAAACGCTTTAAACTTTGTGTATCCAGGCATTTTTACCCCCAAAGCCCCTTGAATTTGGCTCTCTATCACTCTTTTTGCTTTAGGGGAGACACTCGTACAGGCAGCCTGCCTTTTGTCTCCTTCATAAACATAAAAAAAAATACAAAAAATAAAACAGATAGTCCGTGAAAAGAGAACATTGTACTCCTTTACACGTAGCTTGAAGGAGCACCTGGAACGAACAGCTGCGGGAAGGGAGCACCAAACTTATGTCTACTACTAAAATACGAGATAAGAGATAGGTAAAAATCAAACTAAATATGATTACTTAATTACTTTAACAAGTTCAGCTATAGAATGTAAATTTTTGTTGTTGTTGTTGCCGTTCCCTAGGCTGCCTGGCTGAACAGCATGCAAGTTATCTTAGTTTTGCCCCCTAGAAATAATTTGTTGATTTTTTTACTTCATTCCCCCCTTTGTCCCCAGCTAACTTAATCCCACAAGGACCCCAATGGAAATACAGTACACCTAACGGCTTTATTGGCATATCCTTATAGTTGGAATTATGCAAAGCTGGTACAGTACATGACATATTTGAAACATATGTTGTATCATATTATTATTAATGTGGTGATGGAGCTATATATTATAGATACTCGATCCCTCGTAACTGCTTTGTTGCTGACACGGATGACCCTCTATGTCTCCACAAACAACTTTTGGTGACCAAGGCTCCAATGTCCATAAATATGTCTGTCATGCACAAATTTATCTAAGCATATTAAAATAAATTATTGTTGTTTCTTGTTGAATTCCAGCAGATCCTCTGCTAATGTGTGTTACTCAACTGGTTAACTTAGGAGATAATGTTTTGTTTTTTACATTAACCATGCAAATATTATGTTTATGAATGGGATTGTATCACGTCTGTCACAGAGTTGAGATGATAATACCATACTACTTATCGTATAAATACGATAGAATATGACTCTTTTGTGATCTCTTATGTCTCTGTGACGTCATGATCTCTCCTACACAACGACGTAGGACGAGTAGATCGTATATTATACGATTGTAAATAAGTTAAGTTATAAAAGGCCTAATATGCTATTAAGCAATATTGCCATGGTCTTATGTAGTATATATAATTTATCGTATATATTAATATAATTTATCGTATAGAGCAACCTAAATGCGGTACGATAATTTGGGCTCCTGGCGGTTTGCCAAGGCAGCAAGGTGTGCTTTTGAGGTACGCCAGAGCCTTCACGAACACCAACCAGTTAACATCTAATTTCCGCCCTCAGTTGATCGTGCTTTTGTGCCTCTAATCACAATACACACAGCTACACCATCACGACGCTCTCATCGACATCATGACTGACTGATAGATAAGCATATTATTCATGTCCATTCCCATGTAATAATTTATTCTTTCTTTAACTTGACTCGTGTCTTGGGACCGAAGTCTCGTTCCCCATTGTCCACCACCATATTGGGTAAAACGTTCTCCCTTGCCTCATTGCCACGTGGAACTATTGGTGAGTTAATTCCTGGCTAATATTAACCCTTATAACCTTACCCTATATATACATTTATTATGTGAGACCTTTGGATATAAATTAGCTTGTTTCAGATTGAATTCAATTTAGATATAGAGTATTCATTTAGATTGATTTTATTTTGATTCATTATAGCTTAGTAATATTTAACTTCCATTGATAGTTTACCACACTACTAAAGAAAAGTATTGTAAATAAACTGACCATTTCATGTGCCAGCTGTTCTGTGAGAGTCTGTAGTTCATCCAACAGTTGGTTCTTCTCATTGGCCAACTGGTGGGTGGATGCTAGAGCACCATTCAGTGCATCGCCACTTTTATCATCAGCCCCTGTATCCTGTTTTTAGCAAATAAAGATATTACATTATTATTGTAACTAATGCATCTACTGCAATTTTGAGGTCAAATGTATATGATATGTGGATAATGTGGAGTATAATCATCAATATCCTCTGCATCCTGTTAAAATAAATTATTGTCTTTGTTATCAAGAGAACTGGATCATCTCAAATTACCAGTATAAACCCAATTTTTGTTTTTATCACCCCCTGCACTATCATCATCCAAATAATAATATTAATAATAATAATGCTTTATTTCAGACTCACATAGTACAGAGGGGACCATACAGGGGTCCATATATACAGTATATCTTACAGTACGGTAACATAAATATACATACTGTACATAGGCTACATAAAATAAACAGAAATTAAATAATACCCAGCTTGCTAGTACTGTACTGTATGTAGATCACAGCACTGCCTCAACCAAAAACAGTGGTCATCAAACTACTGTGTTACCAAAACCACTGTCTTAATTGTGTACAGTACCATGCCTCACATCATTTAGCTACCGGTACAGTATATTGCCACAGTAAAGTATAGGAATACCGGTACTGCACTATGAGGTTCAGCACCAGTATGCTAATTCTGTAGAGTAGCAGACCTGAATACATTACTTAGGGTTAGATATAGAGCAACCTCCTCCAGTGTGCCTGAATCCTAGAGGTATACACTATGCTGGGAGTTTGTAGCATCTTAATTATACTGTTCTCAGAAGTGTTACGGCGCTGAATGAATTTATATGTTAGCTTTCTAAAGAGTGATTGGTATCAGTGTATGTTCATATAGGCACATAGCGTACTTGTGGGCTACTCTCATATCATGATATTGTGATATGAGATACTTACTCTATTTACTGTTATTTTCTTATAGTTCCACCATAGTTGAGCTGTGTACATTGGTGAGCAGTAGGAGTTGAACAATGTTATTTTTGTATCCCATGTGCACATATGAAATTTTCTTAATATTGAATTTCCCTGCATGTAAAGTTGCCTTCGCTGACGACCCATATCCTCATCATCTGAGCGATCACTTGAAATATAGTGGCCTAGATACTTTACTTTACTTACTTCTTCTATAATTTGTTCATACAAATGGAATTTAGGTAGCTTTGATTTCAATAGAAGGTTAGATTTAAATATTATGATATTGCTCTTTATAGGATTAAATTTGACTGAATGTTCGATTCCAAATTTTTCAAACTCTTAATAATTTATCCAGTCCTGCTCCAGAGGGCACAATTAAGGCTAGGTCATCAGCATACATGAGATGATTTACAATGGAGTTGCCAATGCAGCACCCAGTGCGACTCTTGTTCAGCTCCAGACTGAGATCATCCATGTAGACGTTGAAAAGATACGGAGACAATATCCCCCCCTGCCTAACACCATTGGTTATGGCGAAAGAGCCTGACAGGATGTTGCCCCATCTTACACACATTTTTTGATTAGCATACCAGAAAATAAGTATCCTAATAATATAGCTAGGCACTCCCCTGTTATCTAATTTTTCAAATAAGGTTTTGTGACATATATACCCTATCAAAAGCCTTACTTGCATCAAGAAAACAAGAGAAAATTGAGCTATTTAGCTTGTTGTATGTATCAATCACTTCTTTCAGCACATATATGCATTGGTCTGTGCTATGATTTTTCTTATAGCCAAACTGATTGCTGCTGGTGACAATATATGCAGACATTCTTTCTAGCAATATCATTTCAACTACCTTACTCACCACACTAGCAAGTGCTACTGGGCGGTAGTTGTCTTTAGCTGTAATTTTACCTGATTTATCTTTAATGACAGGAACAAGTATTACGGATATCATAGACTCCGGCAGGACACCATGCGTAAATAGACTGGTGATGCAAGAACTAAGTTTATCTATTAACAACTTATCTACATATTTAAGATGTTCTGCATATATACCATCCAGCCCAAAAGCTTTGTTTAGGTTAAGTTTTCAAGATCACTTTCAGTCACTTTATAATGTCTTCATAATTACTATCTATCACATATTGAATTGCACCATTTATAGACCTTTGGTTTACACTGTTAAGTAGTTCCTTAAAATTAGTTTTCCATAAGTCAGCAATGTTCTCTTCACCCGTAACCCCCTCAACACTGACAGGTAATGGTGTGTTACAATTTTGCATGGATCTGATGTCCTTCCAAAAACAGTTAGTATCTTTTTCTGCCAGACTCTTTGCAAGGGCTTCCTTCCTTAATTGTTTTTCATTTTGCTTAATAAATCTAATGGCATATTTGGTCCTAGCCTTTGCTCTTTTGTGAAGTTCAAATATAGGCCCCTGTCTGGGCTGACCTACCTAAAGCCAATGAGACCTAGCCTCTCTGGAGGCCTGATACAGGTCAGCCACATAGTCTTGCCAACCTGGCTTATTGAATGAGGACTTACATTTATGGCTATTAAAAATACTTTCCCCCGCTTTTGATAAAGAATCAATTATCTATCTATCTATTGCCTGACGCCGTGATCCCCGAAGGGGTGGCCATGAACGAACCGCCCCCATGCACCTCTGTCCCCAGTCAGTCGACGCCCCTCCCCCAACCAGCACCGCCTTCGTTCATGTACTTCCTCACTCCATCCTTCCACCTCTCATTCGGTCTACCTCTCCCTCTCTGTCCCTCCACCTCGCTCTCGTACACCCTCTTAGTCATTCTCTCGCTTTCCATACGTTCCATATGGCCGAACCATCTCAAGTTGTTCCTTTTCACACTTTCCAGCACATCTACCTCCGCACCACACCTCCTTCTTACTTCCTCATTAGTCTGTCTATCCCTCCATGTAACTCCGCACGCACTCCTTAAGTAATTCATTTCCACTGCTCTCACTCTTGGTCTGAGTCTCTCAACCAACGTCCATGCTTCGCTTCCGTAAGTCAGTGTCGGGATTACCACACTGTCATGCAAGGACTTCTTCACTTCCATACTGACCACCCTATTTCTTGTTACTGCTTTTAGCGTTCCTACAACCCTCTTCCCCTGTTGTACCCTCTCCCGCACTTCTTCATCCATAGTCCCATCTTTACTCAACACACTGCCCAGATACTTAACCCTCCAGCCCCGGCTACGCATTACATAAATATTCCCCGAAACCCGGGTGTTTTGGGCGAAAAACGTCTAGGCTAGGCTACCGTATATTTGTTATTCTTACTGCTTCCCGCATTCCCGCGCATCCCCAAGCGTAGCTGTATTATTTACCTGTAGAATGGCGTTAAGTAGAGCTCTCTAAGTCAACTGGTTGAGTTGTGATGATGATTTCATTGGAGATAACTTTATGGCAAAAACAGCCACTTTACACTACTTTTCGATACTTAACAACAACATACAGGCACACACGAACAAGCGACGCTCTCCTTCTTGTGGCCGGAGATGCGGGGTGTCGGTCCAGCCGGCTGTTGTTTACATGCGTCGTACCGACGCCTCGCACACGAAGCTCACAGGCTTTCAACCACTGGGCATTCAAGAGCCCTTCCGGGTACCTGTTATATGCTTTTTTATGGGCGTTCAAGAGCCCTTCCGTGGTGTAGGGGTTAAAAGAGTTGACGATCTCCATAGCCTGACCGTTCAGCTTCACCTCACACTCTGTGACTTCACCCCTTTCACTTTCATAACCTTGCTCTTCCCCGCATTTACCTTCAAATTCCATTTTTCGCACACTGTTCCAAACTTATTTACCAGACCCTGCAACTCCCATTCATTATCACTTATCAGAACTGTATCATCCGCAAACAGCAGTATAGGTAGCTTCCACTCAATTCCCTCCCTTTTCAGCGATACACCAACATCCACTGCTCTTGATGGTATTTCTTTCATGACTCCATCCATATATACAGTAAACAACCACGGGGACATCACACACCCCTGTTTCAAACCAACATTCAGGTCAAAGAACTCGCTCTGCTCACTCTCCACACGTACTGCCGCCTTTGCACCCTCATACATGCTCTTCCCTGCTTTCAGCAACTTGCCCTCTACTCCGTATATTCTAAGTACTTTCCACAAACCTTCTCTATCCACTCTGTCATAGGCCTTCTCCAAGTCCATAAAGACAACATACACCTTTTGTTTCTTCTCCAGATACTTCTCCACAACACAATTCAGGGTAAAAATCTGATCTACACATCCTCTTCCCTTCCTAAAACCTCCCTGCTCATCGCCTATCCATTTCTCCGTTCTCACTCTCACTCTCTCAATCACTACCCTACTGTATACCTTCCCTACTACGCTTAGAAGACATATTCCTCGGTGGTTACCACACACTCCTCTTTCCCCTTTGCCCTTATATAGGGGGACTATTATGCAAGTCTTCTATTATACTATTGTAAAATTTAATAATGTCCTTTCTGTGTTGAGCATCACTACATATTGGATCCCTGCATTGTGCTACACCATTACCATCATATTGCACCCTATTTAATAAGTCTTTGGTTTTATCACAGTACATTTGGCACTCTTCATTTGAGATTACATTCCATGGAACTTTTGCCTTAATGCTATTGCTAGTTTCTGTTATTTCCAGTGCCTTATTAATTTGGATTGTTAATTCTATAGGTATGTGGTCGTCATCCGTAATGTCGTATCTTATGGCCATTTCTGAGATAGAGTCATGAAAGTCAGAGCTAGAGATTGCATGATCAAGCCACGACCTGGTCTCCCATGCTTCACTAACATATGTATAGCTATTTTCTGGAAGCAGGTTTTTTGGAGGACAAAATTAAACCTTGCTCATCACAAAACCTTAAGATATGTTTAGCAAACATGGAACATCCAGAATTATCTTAAATACATAAATCGGTTAGCGTATTATCATATTTTTATGAGTTTTTGGACTCCGAGAATGATTATTTTATCTTTAACCACCATTTTAATGATGGACAATTATTATGAATTATTTTCATAGGGCAAATAATAATAAACAATTTGTTTGTTCCATGTCCGAAGTTAAAACATTTTTTTTTTGGAAAACACAATTTAGGTTAAATGATAAGTGTTCTAGCTAGAGCGTTATACAAGTGTAACAAATTTCCTTTGGTAGATGTTGTCTTTGGTAATTTTACTACAAAATTATATCAGTCACATCATTCATACAAACAAATTTCGGGATGGATGTAGTTACCGGGTGTACCACTACCGACATACAACATAAATCATCAATAAATACTTATAAAATAAATACTTATAAATCTATAATACTATAGGTTAGGTTAGGTTAGGTTAGGTTGTTTAGTTAGGGTAATGTATTTTTGTATCCAAAGGCAGTCAAAATAGACGGGAACATGATGGTGAGCGTCCGCGTAGTGCAAACAAGACTGGCGGTACACCCGGTAACTACATTCTTGCCCAAATTTCTTCGGGGTGCTAGAAATTCGGGGTGCTAGAAATTTGGCAGGGTAGCGAAAAATGTAAAAATTTTCGTCATATATATAATTTTTTTTTTTTTTACATATACTCATGTCAAAAACAAGGACTCAAGTGGGGCCATAAAGGGACAACAAACCCAGTTCATGAATAAAATACAGTAACACCTCGATTTTCCGGCATTCAGGCATCCGGTAGCTTCAAACAACCGGAGGGTTTAGAAAATTATTAAAATTAACACCTTACGAGCGGCCTATGCGGTTTATTTATGTGTACCGCCCAGCGGGGTGTTTTTAGCCAAAATAGGGCTGTTTACGTGATCATTTTCATGCCTAAATAAGACCCAGAACGTAAAACAAGTATCTATCCCTGAAAGGGCATAAACAGAGCTTTCGAATGACACCATAACGATCCTTGTATGATGGATAGTTTTCTTGCAATAACCGTGCAACGCGAGTGCAAAAAGCAGGTAATTCGGTACTTTCGGTACATAATTGAGTATGTAGCGAGTGAGAGAGGGAGGAGGGAGCTGAGATTTGTGTCAGTAGGTTCGCCGCGGTGGTCTGGAGCAGTCATACGCTCGCTAGTCTCCTGCCACCACTTGTCTCTCTCTCTCAGCCACATTACGTGCTGAAATTGCCACTCGAGTTATGTCGAGCGCCGCCACATAGTCCAGCTTTATTTAACTCGACTTATGTTGCTCGCCGCTAATTAAGGGTTAAGAAAAAAAAAAAAAAAAAATATGTTTTGTCTTACCAGCATAATTTCATCATGACAAATAATAAATACATATAATATTAGGAAAAAACACAAATATCCAAACGAATGGAGAGAGGTGGATGATGTAACAGCATCCACCTCTACAACTGTGAATGAGTGGCAAGCATCCACCCCTTGTTGCCTCTCCCAAAGCATCAACCTCATAAATAAGTTTTAGATATTAAGTGAGAATTAAACCTAAGACAAACTAAAAAGAACAAAAACAGTTTGATATTAGTGTTTCGTTTTGGTACTGTCAAAACTTTGAATGCGCCGCGAAACTCTCCCTCCCAATAAGGCCTAGCCTTCGCATACGATGATAAGCATTACAACAGCTGGACGCCTTTTCCAACTTCTACTGTACTTATAAATTGGCGAGTTGAGAACATTACTATAAAATTCTTACAGTTTCTTACAGTAGATCCTCTGGAAAAAGGCAAACTAGGCCTGTGTATCCAGCTCAGTACCAGTACTTGCACTGCTGCGGTTTTCACGGTGTTGGCGGCGGCGGTAGCAGACGCAACATTTTTACTATTCTGTATTTTTGTTTTATAATCAAACTTCAAATCTTGTCTTCCCCATGCTTTATCAAGATTACTTTCAAACTCCCTTTTTGATTTGGAATCGACTACATACTGGGGCAGTGCGTTCCACTCATTTACCACTCTTATCACAAAATGAGTTCTTTGCCTTCTCAAGCCTATTTCTTTCTTTGTAAATTTTCTTAGATTGTCCTCTCGTTCTTGTTCCTTCCCGCATCAAGAAGATACCTTCACACACATCCTCATCATACTTTCCTGACACTATCTTAAAAGTCTCTATCATATCCCCTCTCTTTCTCCTATATGCCAGTGTCGGAAGCCCCAGTGTCCTCAACCTCTGCTCATAGCCCGCGTTCTTCAACGTTGGTACCAGCTTGCTAGCTCTCCTCTGCACTTTCTCCACTGCTTCTATATCCTTTACCATATATGGAGCCCACACCTGGTTTGCATATTCCAGGTGCGGCCTAACCAGCGCTGTATAGAGATTCCTGAATATTTTTTCGTCAAGTGACACAAATGTCCTCCTTATCAGCCCTACAATTCTATTGGCTTTGTTTATCTTTTCCGCTAAATGTTCTGAGAAATTTAATTTATTGTCTATCACTACTCCTATATCCTTTTCTGCATTCACTTCCTCCATCGCTTCATACATACTATATCCTACCTTGTCTATCTTGCTTGTCCCAATCCGCATGTACTTGCATTTTTTTGGATGAAAAGGCATTAACCAATGCTCAGACCATCCCTTCATGCCCTCCAAATCTCCTTGAAGCAAACCCACATCTTCCTTACTCCTCACTCTTCTATACAGCTTAGTGTCATCCGCATACAGGTATACCTCACTTCCATTAGTTATAACTTCAGGTAAGTCGTTGATAAATATAACGAACAGCAGTGGTCCCAACACAGATCCCTGAGGTACCCCACTTGTAATTTCCCTCCACCCCGAGCCTATTCCATTCACCAGTACCCTCTGTCTCCGATCTTTCAGGAAGGCTTCTATCCATTTCACACATTTCTCCCCTATATTATAGCTTCTAACTTTCTCTATTAACCTTTTATGTGGGACCTTATCGAAGGCCTTCATAAAATCGCAATATACCACGTATATTACATCACCATCTTCTAGAATTTGCATCCAATCATCTACCACCTTAATTAGCTGTAGTACCGTCGACCTCCCCGGCAAGAATCCGAACTGTCTCCCACTGAAAAGTTGGTTTTACTTCATATGCTCAATTATTCCTTCTCTAATTACCGTTTCCATTAGTTTACACACAACACTTGTCAAACTGACTGGTCTATAATTCCCTGGGTCATTTCTCTTTCCCTTCTTAAATATAGCTGTTATGTTCGCCTCTCTCCAGTCCATCGGGATTTGTCCTGTATTAAACGATACCTCAAATAACATTTTCAATGGCTCTAACATCTCACCTCCTTCCTTTATGATTCTTGGGTGTATCCCATCCGGTCCCGGGGACTTACTTCTGTTCATTTTTTCTATAGCCCTTCTTATTCTAGCATGGGAAAACTCTATTAGTTCTAATGCCAGTGCCTGTTTGATGGGAATAGTAGGCACTGCATCATCCGACTCCACTGGTAGACCCCCCCCCCAAAGTATTTCCCCAGCACCTCTACTTTCTCCTTATCAGTCTCCGCTCTACTCCCATCATCAAACCCCCCTACCAGCTCTGGGATCCCTACTCTTCTTGTTAACTTTTCCTGAATGTACTTCCAGAATATTTTTGGATTATCCTTCACATTTCTAGCAATCTCTCTCTCCCTTTCCTTCACCCCCCTCCTTGTCTCCCACCTTATTTTATTGTTTATTTGTCTGCGTTCCAGATCCACTTATTTAGCTTCTATACTAGACCCCCTGTTCTTTTTTAACAATCTTAGTCTTTCCCACAATCGTTTCTTTCTTCTAATCAATGTCCAAAGCTTTCTTTTCATTGGCAATTCTGGGTTCGTTCTTTTCCTCAATTTTATTTTATCCTTATATTCCCTTACTGGTACACTTTTGGATACAGCATTCTCCAGTTTGACTCTAATTTTTCTCCACATTCCTGCAGCGTCTTCACCATTCAAGTATTCCCCCCAGTCAATGTCCAAACACCGTCTCAGCAGCTCATAATCTGCTCTATCATATATGTATATTTTTCTATTGCTTCTATTATCCCTCTGTTTTAATATTGCAACTAAAGCTTATACAGGCATGGTCACTACGACCTATAGGGCTATCCACATTGACATGTTCCACTATATCCTCCTCATTGCTAAAAATCAAAGCAAGTACACTCCCCTGCGTCCCATCTCTATATCTTGTCATCTCTGTAATATGTTGTGTTAAAAAACAATCTCTCACTTTCTCTATAAACTTGTTTTCCAGGCTACCCTGTCCCGCTGGAGTAGTACAATTTGCCCAGTTGATCCTTGGCAAATTGAAATCTCCAATCAAAATTTTATATTTGTTCTCTCTATTATCTATTTCCTCCATTGCTTTCAATAGGTTATCATCCTCTTCCCTACTATTATTTGGGCTTCTGTATATAGAGGCAATTAGAATTGATCCTCTTGCACATTTTACTTCAATACACAAATACTCACAATACTGCTGTCTCATATCCACCTCATTAACCTTGAGCTCTTTTCTTACATAAATAAACAGTCCTCTTCCTGTAAAGTCAGTGAAAATAGGCTAGCCTAAAAACAGACCTCGGATGCGGAAATACCCTGAGCCGAACAGGCCAAGTAGGATATCTCTATTGGTCTAACTGGTAAGGTGCCTGCCTCACACCCAAGGGTCGAGAGTTCGTGCCCCCACCAGGGCTTGATATTTTCGTGAGGCTATTTCCGCATTTAACGAAGTTTAGGTGTGCTGGTTAAATTGTTCAGATGGTTGAGAGTAAGATCGGAGCTCCATAAATCCTCTTTCGGGTATGGTGTAAAAACCGATTCCTACAGGACAAGGAAGAGGATAGGAGAGAGCAGGGAGTGTTGTGAGACTCGATTAAGTTGGGTTGTGGAGTTGCCAGCCGCCCAAGCGAGTTGCCAACTGGGCAGTTTGTAGGTGCGTGTAGCATCGCTCAGTGAAGTTGACTCACCATTCCCGTTCATCTCTCTGACGGACTCTCGGTCGATTCGGCTCAAGCTTGTTCCTCTCTGTTCGTTCCTCTCTGTTCGGAGCTTTCGCTTCCCGGAAGGTGAAGTAGTGTAAAGTCAGTGAAAATAGGCTAGCCTAAAAACAGACCTCGGATGCGGAAATACCCTGAGCCGAACAGGCCAAGTGGGATATCTCTATTGGTCTAACTGGTAAGGTGCCTGCCTCACACCCAAGGGTCGAGAGTTCGTGCCCCCACCAGGGCTTGATATTTTCGTGAGGCTATTTCCGCATTTAACGAAGTTTAGGTGTGCTGGTTAAATTGTTCAGATGGTTGAGAGTAAGATCGGAGCTCCATAAATCCTCTTTCGGGTATGGTGTAAAAAACGATTCCTACATTCCGACCTCTGCTCTAATAGCATTCCTCTCATATAACTCAAAACCCTCCAAACTATACTTCACCAGTTCCCTTTCAATTCTAGCATTTTTTGGTCTTACTTCCTGTAAGGTTATGACATCAGGTTTTTCCTCTTCCTCCTGCAACCTACATATCAGTTCTCTTTTCTTGTCCTGGGTAAACACATCCACATTACTAAACATAATCCTTAATCAATCTACCATTCCTTCAGCATTTACACCATCCCGCTCCTCCTGTCCGTACCCTACTCCCCCCTTAGCACTACTGGGTCTACCACTTTGTCTCCTGTCTCTCCCTGTGACACCTCCACCCCGTTCTCCTCCTCCGTCACAACTCCTATCACATTCTCTTCCCTCCCTGATCTCCCCCTCCCTTCTACTCTTATAAACCACTTCTTCAATTTTCCGTCCCTCACTCTCCAGTAAAAATTTCCTATCGTCCCCACCCCACTTTCCATTATTTTCATCAGCCTTTCTTGTATTTCCTTCATTTTTTGTCTTTGTTCTATGCTCAAATCTTCTAGTCTTATATGTTTCAGTTTTCATTTGTATTTAGCCTCCAACTAAAATTTGTCACCGTCTCTGCCACTGCCCTGGTTTTAAACTGTACCCTTATAGGTCTCATCTCTCCCCTTTTATATCTACCTATCCTACTGACCTCCTCCACCTGCCCTTCCCATCCATATCCGTCCTCATCCACACCTTTCATGACTGTTTACCTCTCCAGTATTTTAAGTGAAATATATTTTTTCCAGTTTTCATACCCATCCTCATTCTCCAGTTTCGGTGGCCACTTAGTTGAACACGCCATTGTTTTCCGAACTACGCTCTGCTACCTATGTTAATTAGCTCAATGGCCGTGTTCACCACTCACCCGTATGTAAACGACTTGCTCCGTCCTGACAGCTAGCCCGCCTAATCGGTCCGGTCGTGACGTCATCTCTTACACGTCAGCATATAGTAGACCACGCAATTTGGCGGGAAACTAGTTGGGCAAACTCCTGTGTCGATCGTCTGCTCACATATATAACCAGTTTGCACTCCCACACACATTAACATATTTGCCTATGTTAACACTTCACTGTCTCCATATCCCTCACTTTTCTCACTCCATTATCATTCATATGAGCCTCTATATCTCCATACATGATTACACCCCTATCCCTGTCCATGGCCTCACTCACGACACTCTCCTTGTTCTTTATGACCCCTACAACTGCACTCTCAAACCTTTTTTTGGTCATATTCATTTCTTCCTTTTGCTCTTTCGTAATATCCTCCAAATCCTTGAATTTCTGTTTACCTACCACCGTCCATGCAGTTGACTCCTTTACTTCCTTGAATCGTCCTTCGTATTCCTTCAGTTTCTTACAGTTTCTTACAGTAGATCCTCTGGAAAAAGGCAAACTATGCCTGTGTATCCAGCTCAGTACCAGTACTTGCACTGCTGCGGTCGTTCACGGTGTTGGCGGTGGCGGTAGCAGACGCAACATTTTTACTATTCTGTATCTTTGCTTTATAATCAAACTTCAAATCTTGTCTTCCCCATGCTTTATCAAGATTACTTTCAAACTCCCTTATTGATTCGGAATCGACTACATACTGGGGCAGTGCGTTCCACTCATTTACCACTCTATCACAAAATGAGTTCTTTGCCTTCTCAAGCCTATTTCTTTCTTTGTAAATTTTCTTAGAGTGTCCTCTCGTTCTTGTTCCCTCCCGCATCAAGAAGATACCTTCACACATCCTCATCGTACTTTCCTGACACTATCTTAAAAGTCTCTATCATATCCCCTCTCTTTCTCCTATATGCCAGTGTCGGAAGCCCCAGTGTCCTCAACCTCTGCTCATAGCCCGCGTTCTTCAACGTTGGTACCAGCTTGCTAGCTCTCCTCTGCACTTTCTCCACTGCTTCTATATCCTTTACCATATATGGAGCCCACACCTGGTTTGCATATTCCAGGTGCGGCCTAACCAGCGCTGTATATAGATTCCTGAAGATTTCTTCGTCAAGTGACACAAATGTCCTCCTTATCAGCCCTACAATTCTATTGGCTTTGTTTATCTTTTCCGCTAAATGTTCTGAGAAATTTAACTTATTGTCTATCACTATCCTATATCCTTTTCTGCACTCACTTCCTCCATCGCTTCATACATACTGTATCCTACCTTGTCTATCTTGCTGGTCCCAATCCGCATGTACTTGCATTTTTTTGGATGAAAAGGCATTAACCAATGCTCAGACCATCCCGTCATGCCCTCCACATCTCCTTGAAGCAAACCCATATCTTCCTTACTCCTCACTCTTCTATACAGTTTAGTGTCATCCGCATACAGGTATACCTCACTTCCATTAGTTATAACTTCAGGCAAGTCGTTGATAATATAACGAACAGCAGTGGTCCCAACACAGATCCCTGAGGTACCCCACTTGTAATTTCCCTCCAACCCGAGCCTATTCCATTCACCAGTACCCTCTGTCTCCGATCTTTCAGGAAGGCTTCTATCCATTTCACACATTTCTCCCTATATTATAGCTTCTAACTTTCTCTATTAACCTTTTATGTGGGACCTTATCGAAGGCCTTCATAAAATCGCAATATACCACGTCTATTACATCACCATCTTCTAGAATTTGCATCCAATCATCTACCACCTTAATTAGCTGTAGTACCGTCGACCTCCCCGGCAAGAATCCGAACTGTCTCCCACTGAAAAGTTGGTTTGACTTCATATGATCCATTATTCCTTCTCTAATTACCGTTTCCATTAGTTTACACACAACACTTGTCAAACTGACTGGTCTATAATTCCCTGGGTCATTTCTCTTTCCCTTCTGAAGCTGCTCCTTCAATGCCATATTCTCTGCTCCCAGTTCATCTACCCTTTTCAATACCATCTCTAGGCTATCATTAACTTCCGAAATAGGCCTGCATTCACTTCCTTCGCTAGGCCTATTCCCTTCCCCACCTGTCACACCACACATTACACACAGTGCCTTAACTTTCTCACCATTCCATTTCTCCGTATCACTCATCCACTTTTCCAAATCCTTCACAACAATAATAACCTCTTCTAACTTATTATCTGTGCTCTTAAACCCACGAAAACGTTGTAACTTTTCTTCCGCCTCCGTCATACCCGAAATTCCCTCCGCCATGTTTGTTTACAAACTCTACACACTCTTATTACAAAATGGTATAGTAATGTGTGTTTGTTTATTATATTAAGGCTGATAATACAGATAGCCATTAGGGGGTATTTTCTTGGGGTTTATGAGCATTTATAGGAGTAATTTTCATTCAACCGGACTTTTCAATTCACCGGAGGTTTCAAATCCCCCTGAGTGCCGGAAAATGGAGGTGTTACTGTATAAAGCGATGAATGATGACACCTGACAGGGCAAAAAAGCATGGTGATGTGAAGACGCAAGGATGTAGAAGGCTCCAAATCACCCCTCCCCCAGATATTGGAGGAGAGGCCGCAGCACTACCGACACAGGAGACAATCGGTGAGGACAATGAAAGATCACTTATTATAACCCTCTGAGCCAATATCCAGAAGCAAATATCAGTCTTCCCCGTGGGACACGGATAGCCTTTGTGAAGCCTAAGGGCTATTATACATAGCTTAACCTAAGAAGTGCGCAGGGGGGGTAGTGGCCACCTCTCCCTGTGCGGAGGTATTTAGGCTGTTTCCTCCACTCAAATCGTCATCGTACCATAAATATCATTAATACTTATCCATATGCGCCTATTTTACGTTGATTATAAAGGTATTAACCTGTTACAGCAATAAAACAAGTGGAAACAGCATTTGGATGGTCAAAATTGGCAAGTTAGATCGGGAGTTACATAACTTAAGGCTGAGGCAGCCTGCCAGCCAGCCAGCCGTCACGACGGCTGGAGCGACACAGCCGTGTAGTTCGGGTCCACAAAGAAAATGGGCGAATTTTGGCACACTGCGCACCTGGAATATGCGAACCAGGTGTGGGCTCCATATATGGTAAAGGATATAGAAGCAGTGGAGAAAGTGCAGAGGAGAGCTAGCAAGCTAGTACCAACGTTGAAGAACGCAGGCTGTGAGCAGAGGTTGAGGACACTGGGGCTTCCGAAGTTCCGACACTGGCATATAGGAGAAAGAGAGGGGATATGATAGAGACTTTTAAGATAGTGTCAGGAAAGTATGATAAGGATGTGTGTGAAGGTATCTTCTTGATGCGGGAGGGAACAAGAACTAGAAGACACTCTAAGAAAATTTACAAAGAAAGAAATAGGCTTGAGAAGGCAAAGAACTCATTTTGTGATGAGTGGAACGCACTGCCCCAGTATGTAGTCGATTCCGAATCAATAAGGGAGTTTGAAAGTAATCTTAATAAAGCATGGGGAAGACAAGATTTGAAGTTTGATTATAAAGCAAAAATACAGAATAGGCCTAGTAAAAATGTTGCGTCGACTACCGCCGCCGCCAACACCGTAAACGACCGCAGCAGTGCAAGTACTGGTACTGAGCTGGATACACAGGCCTAGTTTGCCTTTTTCCAGAGGATCTACTGTAAGAATAAACAGGGAACATGAGCTGGGTTTAGACCGTCGCGGAGACAGGTTAGTTTTCGGTTAGGTTAAGTTAGGTTAGGCTAATGTTAAAACTACTAAAATGCGACAGTCCTCGGTATTAAACAACACTGTATATCAAAGAAAAAATGGTTATACTGATGTTTTGGACCGACAGTTAGCCCATCGATCTGTTTAGGCCTAATAGGTCCGGTAGAGCATATACATCATTGCTATATATGACATTAAGAGCTGAAATGTATTATAAGGGAGAAAAAAAACATAAAGGCTAAAATACATGTAGGCCTATATAGGCCTAGGCTACTGTAAAACATTAAGTTTTTCAGCCAGTACCCAACCAGCGGGGGTGTGGAGGCGGCAGCCCCCACCCATATACAGTACTAGGTTAGGTTAGGTTAGGTTGTTAAGTTAGGCTAATAGCAAAAAAAAAAAAAAAAAAAAGAGTAACCCAACCAGCGGGGGCAGCAGCCCCCACCCATATACTAGGTTAGGTTAGGTAAGGTTGTTAGGTTAGGCTAATAGCCTAGAATATTAAAAAAAACATAAAAACAAAAAACAGTCTAACCCAACCAGCGGGGGTGTGGGGGCGGCAGCCCCCACCCATAATACTAGGATAGGTTAGGTAAGGTTGTTGGGTTAGGCTAATGTCTTCCCAAAGTTGACTATTTTTATAACATGAAATATTAGGCTACCCACTCCACCCCGTGAAATCCGAGCCAGCTTTCGTCAAAATTTGGCTCGGGTATTCACAAAATTGGGTTGTATGGGTTTGCAATTTGGGAAAACCCGAGCCAAGTTTTGATACAAAACGCTATAGTATTGTATTTTTACGCTTTTAACCCCTCATTTTCCCTGAACTTCATAGCCCTCCTCACTAGTGGGGGGCGTGTTTTTAGATTGTTGGATAATGGGTAGGCCCTAAATACTCATTTCCGCTCCTCTTCAGTATAAAACAACACTATATCTGAAGGAAAAATTACAAAAAACAAAATAAAACTTACTGAAATCGCTGTCGGTCCAAAAAGTCAGGTTTACCGAAAAAAATCAAGCACAACAAAAAATTGCTGGTTGGTGATAAATTTTGGTCAATATACAGGAGGCGCTACAATATAGGTAGCAAAATTCGGTCAATATTTACGAGTCACACCACAGCTGGAATCTCATTTCTAATGGTAGTTTTGGGTTCCTATCATTCTATGTTTCATTACTATATACTTTTTATCCACCGGAAAATATTATGTTTTCTTGTTTGTTTTTTTGTTTTTTTTATTGTTTTCTTTTTCTTTTTAGCATTAACCTAACCTAAAAACCTAACCTAACCTAACCTAAATGTATTTGGGGGCTATTAGGTTAGGTTAGGTTAGGTTAGGTTTTTTGGTTAGGTTAATGCTACCCTAGGCTAAAAAAAAAAAAAAAAGCCAAGAAAAACAATATTTTCCGGTGGATAAAAAGTATATAGCAATGAAGCATAGAATGATAGGAACCCAAAACTACCGTTAAAAATGAGATCCCAGCTGTGGTGTGACTCGTAAATATTGACCCAAAATTCTAATGGTAGTTTTGGGTTCCTATCATCATTTCTATATACTTTTTATCCGCGGGGAAAAAAAACAAAAATCTTGGGATTTTTAATTTATTTTCTTGGGATTTTTTGTTTTGGTCATTAACCTAACCAAAAAACCTAACCTAACCTAATAGCCCCCAAATACATTTAGGTTAGGTTAGGTTAGGTTTTTTGGTTAGGTTAATAAAAAAAATAAAAATAAAATCCAAGAAAAAAATAAAAAACCCAAGATTTTTTGTTTTTTTCCCGGGGATAAAAAGTATATAGAAATTAATCATAGGCCTATGATGATAGGAACCCAAAACTACCATTAGAATTTTGCTACCTATATTGTAGCGCCTCCTGTATATTGACCTAAATGGTCATCAAAATAAGTTTTTTTCAGTTTCCGCGTCTGCTGAACCATCCAAAAAACACGCTTTAAGGCGTGTTTTGAAGGGGGAGGTGGTGGGGGGTAGTGGGGGAGGGGTAGTATAACTGTAGATTTACCTAACCCCTAAGGAAACCTAAATCACTAGGCCTACTAAATAACTAGGCCTAGGCCTATCACCATTATCTCTACTACAGTAGTACTACTAGGCTATCACCTAAATCAAAATAATTAAAATTCAAACACATCTAGGCCTAAGTCGCAGTAAAATTAATATTACATGTGCCTATAGGTTATCAGCACAATAATAGGCTATGGCCTCATGTAGGCTACATGGTTACATAATACATGCAGTAGGCCTACTTAAGTATATAAGCAGAATCAGTTTACTAATGTAGTTTATATGCATTGTAATTACCTCTAAATGGATACAGGGCGTATTTTCCTTGGCAATCATTTCCATTTCACTAGCCTGTTCTAATATAAACTGGGAGTGGGAAACGTATTACGGTATACACGTGATGACACGACAGATGCTATTGATAAATCGAGGGCTCGTCTCGAGGCTCGAACAGGGTTTCCACAGCCAAATTTTATTTTACCCTAAATTTGTGCTTAAATTCTCCTAGATTGGCATGATTTACCCTAAACCAATATAAAAGAGTGAATATAATAAAACAACAATATATTGGAGTAAATATTGAAGTATATACTTTCATTATTTCTTTTATTAACCTACAATTAATTCATATAACCAAAATAAATAATCAATATGCATTGATATCGACAGAATTGTCATTGTTGCAAAAGTTTCATTTTATATAATAGGTAAAAAACTAAAAATAACTTTAACCACATTTCCATCAGGTTTTGAACATACCTAATGCAATAATATTATGTTTGTACCACTAAACATCGATTTCAGTACAAGTTGCATTACTTTTTACTGCCCTGAGATCTGAAGTCATTCTGTTATCAATGCTTAGAGTGTCTGCAGTCATGTTTTTATTACTAAGGTAGTATATCATGTGCATTAAACCACAGTGTTTCATTTTTTAGCCTGGTCCTCTGTGGAGTCTTTGTTAAATTATTAAAATGCCTGTTATGCCCTGTTTTTCTACAGGTTTAACTTGGGTAATGTGAGTTCTAAATGACTGGGTATATAATACACTGCATTTTGTGTTACCACCACTGATAAGCCATTGGGCTTTTGGCAGAAAATGCCAAAAATTATCAGTGATATCCGAGACATGTTTACATACAGTGTTCTCATCGTCCAGCATATTACTGCTTCATATTCATTAGCCAACTTAAAACATGTAAATTTAAGAAAGAACAGATAATTAAGAACACAGGAAATTAAGAAGAGGTAAAGTGTTTAACAATGTATAAAGCAAATTTAAAAGATAGTCAGAAAAGTGTAGATTAACAAGAAAAGTAGTATGACTAAGGGGAAAAAAATATAATATATACAGTATATGGAAAACATGTAAATTTATAGAATCATGCCCAATCGCTTAGGAATTGAAAACAATAAAACAAAATTAAGTACCATAATATCCTCATCATCATCAGGGGGGGTTATTTAGGGTCGCCGTTAGTTCTGTCGTTAGGAATGTGGGTCTGGGGGCGAGCTGGACGGGGCCAGTTTTGGAGGGGGGTTCTAAGTGGTTTGGTCGGGGGTAGTGATAGGGGGGTTTTAAAGATGAAACGGGCAGGTCGAGTCGGGGTTGTTGTTGCGGAAGAGGTTGGTGCTGGGGAGGGGTTGAATTGTGTAGAGAGTTGTGGTCGTGAGTGGGGTTTGGGGAAGGGTGAGTAAGGCTGAAGGTTGAGAGTTTACTATGATCTGGGAGGTTGGGGGTGTGGGGATTTGATAGGGAGATGGGGGGGGGGGGTCTGGGCAGGCAGGGTTGTGGTTTGAGAGGGGTTGAATTTGGACTGATTTTATTTTGGGGAGAGACATCGATGCGATTTCGAGGAGTGGTTGAAGTGAGAGGTTGATTATGTTGTTTGGGGCGAGGAGAGAGTATTTTGGGGTTTAGCCAAGGTGGAAAAAGTGTTGTGGTTGGATTGGGATGGGAGTGGTATTTTGTCGAGCGGGATCTTTGGGGGTGGAATTTGGGGCGGGTGGGGTAAACGGTGAAGAGGGGGGGACGATAGGGGGGAAAAGGAGGTAGGGATTATGTACGGGGGTGATTGTTCGTTGAATGTGGTCGTGAGAGGTTAGGCTGGCAGGGTGGGAATTGGTGGAGGTTGAAAGTTTAGCTGGGCTCATGATGGTGGGGGACCGACTGGTGAGCAGGTGTTCGGTACGCATGAGGGGGGGGAAATCACTTTGGTGGGGGTCACGCGTGAGGGGGGGATTAACGGCGCGTGTGGGAGGATCAGAGTGGGGGGGGGTGTGGGTGGCAGTGACGGTTTGTTTAGAGGTTATCTGGGGTTGGTGGGTTTGTCTGTCATGAGGGGGTGAGTCAAGTGTGGGGTTTTGAAGTTTATTGGGGGTGTGAATTGGGGGGGGGTGGAAGGGAGCTACTGACGGAAAACTGTCACAAGGGAAATTTTGTTGGTGGGGGGATAGCTGAGCATTTCTGGGGGAAGGGGGGGAACATGGTTGGGTCCCTAGGTCGTCACGCGTGAGGGGAGGATTAACGGCGCGTGTGGGAGGATGAGAGTGGTGGGGTGTGTCGGTGGCTGTGATGGTTTGTGTAGGGATTAGATTGGATTGGTGGGGTTGGCTGTCGTGAGGGGGTGAGGCAAGTGTGGGGTTTTGAAGTTTATTAGGGGTGTGATTGTGGGGGGGTGGAAGGGATCGATGCTACTGACGGAAAACTGTCACAAGGGAAATTTTGTTGGTGGGGAATAGCTGAGCATTTCTGGGGGAAGGGGGGGAACATGGTTGGGTTCCTAGGTCGTCACGCGTGAGGGGAGGATTAACGGCGCGTGTGGGAGGGTCAGGGTGGTGAGAGGTGAGCGAGTTAGAAAACGGGATTTGTTGGGGGGACTGCGGCGGGTTGGTGGGGGGAAGAGTTAGGTGTAGAACAGGGGTTATTGGTAGAGGACTGATGTATTGATTTTAACAGGACGAATTTGGGGAATTTTCTTGGTGTCAGTCTCGGTCTGGGGAAAGGTTATGTGGGACTGGGGAGGATAGGGGGGCAGAGTTAGGCATAGGACATGGGTTATTGTTCGAGGAGTGATGTACTGATTTGGGGTTGTTTACAGGACGAGTTTGGGGAATTTTCTTGGTGGCAGTCTCGGTCTGGTTAGAGGTTATCTGGGACTGGTGAGTTTGTTTGACATGAGAGGGCGAGTCAAGTGTGGGGTTTCGAAGTTTCTAGGGGTGTGAATTGTGTGGGGGTGGAACGGGAGCTAATGACTGGAAAACCTGATCACAAGCTACTGACGGAAAAACTGTCACAAGGGAAATTTTGTTGGTGGGTGATAGCTGGACATTTCTGGGGTCAGTGAGGAAAGGGAGGGGAAAATATGTTGTGGTAGGCCTACAATAGGTAGGCATAGCTAGAATACAGGGGCTTGTTGGGAGGGGGGGCGGGGGGGGGGGCCCTGCGGATGGGTTGGTGGGGGAAAGAAGTAGGTGTAGAACAGGGGGTTATTGGTTTAGAGGATGATGTAGTGATTTTGGGGGGTTGTTAACAGGACGA